>OU898276.1:34756112-35957563 GCA_918026665.1 Diabrotica balteata
CAAAATCATCTCAAGTGGGACAAACATGTTGATAATATTTTAGTTAAAACAAAGAAAAATATTAATATTTTACGTGCAATTTGCAGAGTATGGTGGGGCGCAGACCCTAGGACTCTTTTAATAGTATTTAATGCTTTAATAAGATCTCACTTAGACTATGGTTCATTCTTATTCAGACCCATATCTCAGAAATGCATTAATAAACTTAACACAGTATTTTTTGAAGGGCTACGAATTTCTTTAGGTTGTATGAAATCTACCCCTCACTTGGCATTGCTAGCAGAATCGGCGCAATATGATTTAAAACATAGAAGTTTAATATTAGCTACTAAATTTTTAAGTAAGATCGTTAATATCAAAAACCATCCTTTGATTTTATCCCTTATTAACTTACGGAATAAACTTATAATGAAACCTAATTTTTATAATGAAGATAACTTTCCTTACTTAGTTTCAACACTAGAATACTTTTTTCCATATTTTAACAAAATATATAAAGGTAATAATTTTCCATGTTATGAGATGGATTTTAATACATTAGTCAGTCCAGTAAAAACACTTAATTGTGAAATAACAAAGAATGAATATATGATTAGAGAAAAATTTGCAATATTTACTGAAAAATATATTAATGATTTTACTTTCATTTATACGGATGCCTCAAAAAATTGTAACAAAGTAGGTTTTGGCATTTATATTCCTAGTATCAATTACAAATTTTCATCTAGACTACCTGATGAACTGTGCATATGCAAAGCAGAAAACATGGCTATATATCAAACAGTTAATTTGTCTATTAATAGACAGATCAATAAAGTTATTATCTTCTCCGATTCTCTTAGTGCAATTTCTAAAATTAATAATAGCAATATTTCTGCTTCGGTAGATTATTGGTGCCTTAAAACAAAAAATCTTATTTCATCTGCAAATAGAAACGGGTTTGAAATACTTATCGCATGGATACCGGGTCATTCCGATATACCGGGCAACCTACAAGCTGACACACTGGCCAAAATAGGAAGAGATCTTAATGTTCCTTTGAATATGAAACTAGATTCTCAAGACGTGTTACCCATAATTAAGAATAAAATTAAAAACAAATTTAAAAACACCTGGAAAACTTTAATTAGCAAAAAGTCGTATCAGTATTATAGAGTACAAAATATTTTTCCTGATAAGACATGGTTTCAAAACTTTTCATATAAAGATAGGAGACACATTACAACTATTATAAGAATGCGAACCGGCCATTGTTTAACAAGTCAACATCTTTTCAAACTAAATTTGGTGGACAACCCTTACTGTGAATGTGGCCTAATAGAGAACCTAAATCATATATTTTTTGAATGCCCCATAAGGATCATTCCAAGTTTTGACCTATACACAAAATTCATTTATATGAATTATAATTCACCAATTACTATATATTCTATATTAAATAAACTTACTGAAGAATCAGTCAGCATTTTGATAAAATTCCTTTCAATTAATAAATTAAATTTGTAATCGACAATGCTCAATACTTTTTGAAGTGTTTACTAATTATAACCTATTAACTATTAATGAATTTTTTTCTACAAAATTATTTGGCACAAGTAAGTGGCCTCGAGTTGGTTTAGAGCCAGACTTTATCGGGGTCACCACCAAATTGAGCTGGCGTATCACCATGACGTGGAAGCCATAGAAACAAAAGAAGAAGAAGAAAATGGTAAAATTTAAAAATCAAAATTGAAAACAAAATGTATAAATGGAGTTAAACCAAATCCATGTAGTTCAGTTAAACCAACAGTCAATGGGAGAGCCATAAAATTAAAATGTCAAAGCATTATCTAAGACCAACTGACTAACAGTGAAAGATGTTGAAATATACAACTGTGGAGATGGTATATCCAAATTACGCAGAGATATGGAGAGTGCAATCAACGCCAATTATAGATCAATTGAACCTGAGCAAGCTAGTTTTGTAAATTATTGAAGAATAAAATAGTAATGTTAATCAAAGTATGAAATTAATAAATTCTTAATGGGTATACTCAGTGCAGGAAGCCTAACAGCCGAGCTGGGTCCTCCACGAGGTGAAGCTCCAATAAAGTTTTTAAAAATAGGTTTAAATTTAGTACAATTTAAATTAATTTGAGTATTAAGACACTGAGACCTTTCATTTGTTTCCCTTGTAATTTTCAAAGCTTCCAACAAATCCAACTCTCATCAGTAGAAAAAAACCTACGTGGCATTTAACATTTTAATTTGATAGTTGGATGTTCTCTTTTCTATAGATATTATTGATAGTGCTTGGTAGACCCTTTCATTGTAGTCAACGACCCATTGTCTAATAGATTGCTTAGTCTATTACTTGCATTCATACTTTACGTCCACCTCAGTTGCCCTCAAACTAACATCCTAATTATTATAGACAGGTTTGAGTGGGAGATCTGGATTATGCAATCTACTTCAAATATTCTATATAATTTTATATTTCATCAGTTGATTTTCTATAGTAGTGTCAGTTGGACCTTTCGTCAGTGCTTAGTTTTATAGAATTTTGAAATATATAGATTACATCACCAGGATTGTGACTGCCCATCCAAGCTGTCATATGTCATATGTCACCCAACATTTCCGTTAAGACCGGGAGCCATTCTCTCTATTGATGTCAACCATAATGTAGCTTCTCCTTTTTAAAAATTTTAAACTGTTTGGCCTTGTGTTATGTAGTGTAGTGTACAATTTTATGTTTATGACATTCTCCACAAATTGTTGGATAGGATCAAAATTGACGAAGTAAGTCTGAAACATTATATCACATAAAAACTTTTATCAACCTTCAACTTCGAGTTTTTTATCAAAGTTAATTTATTTTCTTCAGTTAAAAAAACGTTGTTGGCTCATTTCAGAAGCCCCTGAAGATGCTCTAGGAAGCGAAGGTACTTGGGCAAGATTTAATTAATAAACTGTGCGCGATATCTGCCTTTTCATTTGAACAAAGTTCATTTATTCGAGCATTCAACCTTATATCACGTTTTGAAAATTACTCTTATGTTTTACTTGTTTTCTATTCTCTTCAATTTTTCTGATATGACCTTCAAATATCGTATTATTGTAACAAAACCGAGAATTGATTTAAGACTGAAATATCTGTTTTTTGTCCGTGATGAAGTCGAATTCATTTTAGTCTTACTATCGAGGCTCCTTCAAGTCTCTCGTTCATCTGATACTTCATTATCTACTTCTGCTGTACTAAAATTTACAAGTGCATTTTCAACTGAATTAGTTTTTACTCCCATTTTAGCATTAAAATCATCGCATATCATCGTGGAATGTTCGTGATCTTCTATAACAGATGTATACACAAAAAAATTTTGTTTAAAATTCTTTATAAAAGGTATATAAAAATGCCCCAAACGGGCTATAATTGGGGCATTTTTATATACCTTTTATAAAGGATTTTAAACAAAATTTTTTTGTGATATATGGTATACAGCCAGCTACAGGAACTTAGTTCCCTCGTGGAATTTTAGATGTATATACGTCATCATAAAACTATTCTTTTTCTTCCTCGATGTGATAGACTTGTAAAATTACAAGTAAATAGATGTTTAGTTGTAATTTTACAAACATAACAGTTATGGAGACTGTTTTATTGATATGATTTAATTGCAACCAACAACAGCAATCAACTTAATATTAACATTGTTGGAATTAAATCACCCAAAAAAAATCAATAAATATTTCGCTAAATTGAAACCTATGGTTAATTAAGACAGTCAATCACATGTAGTTTATAAAGTAAACTGTAAAGACTGTAACTCATCATATATTGGACATACACATCAATATTTATATAGACGAACTATTGCACATAAAAACACTATAAAACCTAATAAACCCAAGTGTTTTATTAATCCTTCTACACTAAAAAGCTAATGTGAGTAACATTTTGTGATAATTTCTATAACAGTAGTTAAGAATATTTTTAAGCCTCCTTAGATATTGAAAATTTATGTATTAATTTAATTACAACTGAAAAAGAACCCTATATATACAATTTGCAATACACTCCGTGTATATTGTCACTCAATGCAATAATTAGAATTATAAAACTTAATTTGTCTGATCTGTGCATCTAGCTGGATCTGACCACTCCTCGCGTGCAGGAGAGAACAACTCCAACAATCGCCCCCCACCCCCACTGCCGCCTCCGAGGTTTCCCAACAGCGCCGTTTGACAATGGGACAGTCTTAATATCGCCACCACCTTCAGCTTGCCGATGACACCCCTTCTAGTACTCGAAGACCATCTAGTGGAAATAATAGCTCAGAGAAGTCGAGCTTGTGCCACGTTTCTTCGCCACAGCTTCAAGAGGCCCCAACGACACTAACGCACCACTGCCCGAGTTATTAATCAGTGCGGTTGAAAAACGTATTAGGTCTAAAAATTAAATTGTAGCGGAACTGATTCTGAAATTATTTACTGCTATGCCTGTGTATATCGAATGTATCAAAAAGTGATAACTGATCCGTGTAAATTTTATCTCTACGTTGCGTTAACTCATTTTAATAAACTACTTGCTACCTTACTGTTCGTCAATTATATTTAAATATAAGACAAATAGTTTTTATTGTTTAGTTGATCTTACGTTTTGAATTTTAGGTTACAGGGATCGGTTAATATGTTTTTAAAACATTCGCTGGAATCAAGTGCGCGTTTGACTCCGTGATGAAGACGATTTATCAATTTGAAACTATTCTTCCAAGGTTTAATATTGGCCTTAAAATGCTCATTTATTCGAATAAAAATGAAGTGAATTGCCGCCAGTGCCGTCAAAAGTTTTTTGCAGACTATTTTCCAAAAAAAAAGAGGTGGCCCGAAGATTATTCTTGAATCAGCCGAGAGAATTGTTCGATTATTTGAATTTTTATTAATAACAATATCTAAGAGACTTGTAATCAATTATATTTATTTTGTTTTCGCCTTCTCTCGACTGAAATATTTTCGATGAGAAAAGAACTTTAGATGAGTTTAAAAAACTGACCCCTTCCCCAAGTGCGAAATAAACCTTCGTTCGACAGAAAAACTACTGAAATTTGATGATTAACTATCAGCTAATAATTTAAGTGTGAATGTAAAACAACTTAAATTATTAACTAAGCCAGCTTTTACCTAAGCATGCACCTACATTATATTCCTTTTAATTTTGTAGAAATCGTAGATTTTCTGATATGTCCTTGTAGATTAAAAGTATTTCCTTTTTCTCATTTTTGGTACAAACAGCATGTAATAAATTTATCTTTTTATTGATATTTTTACACGTACCAAGTTTGAACAATATTTCATGTACGCTTTATAAATTAGAAATGGTAATCAAGTAATACTGCAAATTTGATCTGGAAAAACATTGATATTTATTTTTAATTTAAGAAACTTTATTTCTAATATTCAGCAATGCAAAACAACAATAATGCTACTTTCGGATTCTGCTACTTTTTAAACTAAATTATCTGAACATAGCAACTGTTTAATATAAAAAGAGAAACACCAAAGTAAGCAGAAATTATAATCATAAATATAATCGACTAAATATAGTAGAGAAAAATACAATAACCATACAAATTGGGCTGCACACTGTCTTTGCTTTGAATAGTTTTATGGTTCGATACACGCTCCAGTCAAAAAATGTTCCAACGCATTAGTGTAAAAGTGGATCTAGAAATGAACATATAAATCTTCTGTTAAGAGACACAATAGATATTCCAATAAATTATATCCGAAATACCTCCAT
The DNA here is from genome assembly GCA_918026665.1 of Diabrotica balteata. NCBI lineage: Eukaryota > Metazoa > Arthropoda > Insecta > Coleoptera > Chrysomelidae > Diabrotica > Diabrotica balteata. The sequence goes on from OU898276.1 coordinate 34,761,892, forward strand.
GTCCTTGGGTCCATATTACCTTTTTGCCAATTTTGTATTTCCATTTAATTTAAATTTTTTAAGATGGTATATCGGTTTCAGAGCCGTTCGTCCTGGTCTCTCTGCATATATACTATCTACCTGAGCATCTCAACTTATCTAGTTGATTATACTTGGATGGTCGTATATTGCCCAGAGGTGCTGGACAATATATATCTACTACAGGACCACATTTCCTCAATATTTTACGTTTATCGAGCGCTGTCGTAAAGGAAAATGGTATCGCGCAAAGCAACAACAATATTGAAGCCATACTATTAAACATAATGACTAGGCTCCATAAACAAAATAAAAATTAAGAAGCCTCCAAAAAATATGTTATGATAAGACTGTTAAAATTAGAAAGTAGCATTAAAAGAGCTCCATCGAGACCTAACAATCTTCTTCTTGTGATGCCTATCCGTTACGGATGTTGGCAACTAGCCTGGCAATTCTTGTTAAACTTTATTGACCGCAGCTCGAAATAGTCCTGAAGTAGTCAAGGAAAACCATTTTTGTGAATTCTGGAGCCAAGATATTCTTCTTCTTCCTGATCCCCTCTTTCCGTAGACCTTTCTCTGTAGTATAAGTTGCAGCCGGTTATCTCTATGGTCGTTTCGCATTATATGTTCAAGATATTCTAGCTTGCGCTGTTTCACTGTGGATATAATTTCACATGTCTTATCCATCCGACGTAAAACCTCAATGTTTGTTACTCGGTCCACCCAGGAGATCCTCAGTATCCGTCTATAACACCACATCTCAAACGCCCCGAGTTTTCCCATGGATGCCTCGGTTAGTGTCCATGATTCATCCCCATAGAGCAGCACTGTAAACACGTAGCATCTCAATAAACAGATTTTTGTTTTTAAGGGTAAGCGTGGCTCTTAAATATCTTGCTCATTCTGACAAACGCTGACCTGGCTCTTTCAATTCTCTGTTTTATCTCAACTGAGGGTCCCATTGGTCGTTTATGGTGGTTCCTAAATAGTAGTAACGGGTCACTTGGAGTATTTATAAACTTGGAGTACAATAGACGCTAAATAATAGGGTAGAGAGTATGCACCCTGTCATACTCCTCTCTTTATTGCAACTTCCTCTGTTAGTTGGTCTTTCACCGATTGGTTGCTGATTGGTTATAATATATGTTCTGATTACTCGGTCTTTGTTATCCAGGCCAGTTGCCTTTAGTATATCCATGAACTTATCGTGCTTTATTCTGTCGAAAGTTTTCTGGTAGTCGATAAAGCAAAAATAAATATCGCAGTTGACGTCTCTGCACCTTTGGAATAATACCTGAACCGTGAACAAGGCTTGTCTTGCACCTAACGCATCCCTGAATCCAAACTGCATTCGTGAGATCTGTGACTCGCATTTCTGATAAATTCTTCTGTGTGTTATCTTTAAGAAGGTCTTAAGAATGTGGCTCATTAGACTGATAATACGATGCTCTTCGCATTTTTTTGCATTAAGTTTTTTAGGTATAGTAATAAATGTAGATTTTAACCAGCTCTCGTAAGCCTCTTGAACGTTTTTACTCCTTTGTCTCCCATGATTTTTAGAAACTCTGAATAAAAGTTGTCGGGCCCTGATGCTTTACCTTCTTAGGTTGCTTTAATTGCGGCTTTGACTTCGTCTTGAGTGATTGGTGGTCCTGTGTCGTATTCCATAGTTATCTGGTTGTTGTCTCTGTCATCATTGAATGTCTTCTTAACGTATCTCTTCCATATATCCTTTGTTTGTTCAATATCTATTACCGGGTAGCCATGATCATCAGTCCTATGTGCTGATCTCTTGGGTTTGTACATTCCTGCTGCCTCTTTAACCTTCTTGTAGAGATTAAACGACCTAACAATAATCAATGATAATTAAGATTTCAACAAAAAATGGGAAACATTTAAAAACACATTAATGAAGCCTAAGACTCCATGGATGACAGATGAGATCCGGCAACTAACAGACAAAAGAAAATCATACAAAAACAAAAATGTAAACGAATAGAAAGCCACACATCAGGATCAAAGCCACACAGATCAGGATAAAAATACAGGCAGCTAGAGAGAAGTGGTACAACGACAAATGTTTAGAGATAGAAGAACTGCAGAGAAATCATGATAATTTTGAATTGCACAAAAAAATTAAAGAATTAGCAGGTATAAGACGGTCCAACAATAGTAACACCCTGGTTGATACGAATGGTAAAATAATATCTGATATCAAAAGCAAACTAAATAAATGGCGAAAATACGTCCAAGAATTGTTTGAGGATGACAGGACACAACAAGATAGCATGAACGATTGCGAGGAACATGATATAGGTCCAAATATAACTAATGATGAAATAATACATGCAATAAATCTGGCAAAATCTAATAAAACTGCGGGGCCTGACACAATTCCAACTGAAATAATTAAATTAATATCAGAAGATCAGATAAACGTATTAGTAGACTTATATATTACTATATATAATACGGGTATTATTCCGATAGATTGGCTCACTTGCTTTACACCTATATAGAAAAAAAAATTGAATAACCACATGAGTAGAATGAGGAAAGCTGTGTGATCAAATTAGTTAGAGATACATTACCAATCAATAGAAGAACTACTTTTGCATTAATTTCTTAATGCTAATAATTTCTTAAAGTTCTTATTGAGATTTTTAAAAATTGGACTTAAACCAATGCTATAAAAGGTATTATAGAATTGTGTGGTTTAGATGATTAGACTACTTCGTCAAATGCCACGTTTACCAGTATTCAAAACATATTTATTATAATTTAGAAAATGTTTTTCCTTGTCAGATTTCACAATGATTGAGTTGGATAAATCAGTCGAACCCGAATGCTGGTCTGTTTTGTATTGTAAATTTGTTCTTTACGGCTGTGAGAGCTGGATTTGTAACCCCTTACTAGAAAAACAGTAGATATACAACCTACATCTTGGCGCAACCCCTAAATCGCAAGTCTTACCTGGTCGTAATTGCCAAACGGCTTAACGTCTGAGGTATCCTTAAAAAGGGGATGAAAAATTGAGTTAAATACACTATGTGTCATGTGTATTGGAGCATGCCAAAAGGTCATTGCACTATATATTCTTTGTTACTGATGAAATGAAATCATGGAATTGATGAAATGAATTGAATTGATGAAATGAAATACTTTGAGATGTTCAATTTTAATAATATTATCAATTTTATACGTGGTTCGCCTGTGTATATTGGGATAGCGTTATAATGATATATTTTGTGTAAAATAATTGCAAGTCTTTGATTTTGATAATTTTATTAATTCCATATGTTGACCTGCATACACTAGGATATGATGATTTGCAGATAAATTTTATGCAAATGTGGCCATGTATAGGATACTAAATTGTTTACAAAAAAAAGAGTATTAAGAATTTAATGTTGATTCGTTTTATGTTGTTTTTAGACATAAATAATGATCATACAGAATGTGGTCAATAAATTTTCGTAATAAACTTGAAAATACCTTTAAAATGGTATATTCTACGGAGGACTTGGTGCACAATTGTGCAAGTTAGTATTTGCTAGAGATAGAATAGAACTATAAATAGACAGTTAAAATTCGATTATGTTGTGTATAAGGCCGCTTTGGTATCATATCGTATTGACATAAATTGGCAGAATTTTATCGTGTGATACCTGAAATTAAAGTATTTTAAATACCAAATTACGTTGTGATGGAGTATGAGGATTGTCATATGTTTTACATGCCAAACAGTACATGCATTGCTTCTTGCTTTTTCAAAATCAATAATCATGCCTTGGAAGTTCATGCCTAACGCTTAACGTAGTATAACAGACAAATATCCATCAGTGGACGGTGCCACAATGGCATACGTAACATGACACCTCAAACGTCAAAATCTGATCAACAACAGCGGAGTAATGCCACCATGTTTGTTTTTTTTCTATTAAAAACTCATCTACGTCTAATATTCTTTCTAATGAACCCTCTTACGTCACGATCGGACTAATATCAACGAATATATGATGCAATGCCCTTTTGACATACTCCAATACACATGAAACATAGTGCATTCAACCCCATTTTTCATCCCCTTGTCAATATACCTTATACGTTATCCTACGTCAAGTCGTTTGGCGATTACGAGCAGGAAGAGGTTACAATTTAGGGGTTGCGCCAGGATGTATGTTGTATATCTACTAAAAATGCAACGAAACTTTTGACATTTATCTTTGTGTGAGAATACTATGTATAACACAACAAATACCGAAGATATGCAAAAATCATATTTCATTGACGAAAAAATGCAGGAGAAAAATGTACTTAGAAAGATTCTTGACTAAAGGAAGAAGGAAATGTTAACTCAGCAAAAGATTGACCGACATCTTCAGTGTCATTGTTTCGCGCGTAGCTATAGTCAAGTGGATTGCCAACCTTCAAACGGAAACTGCACAGTAAGAAGATGTGGGCAAAAAGTTGACAATTTTTGTAGAAATATTTAGGAAAGGAAAAAAAAAGAATCTGTGAAGACTGTGTAGACAGAAGTTGTTATTATTTTTTGTTATATAGACTTCTACAGAAACATATTTAACGTGTTTTTTGAAAGGGTCATTGTTTCAACTCCCTTAATACACTGTGTTATACTTGTTTTCAAGTTCAAGATATTATAAACACCATAAGGAGTATTTGTAAATATTCCTAGTACTGATTTTTAAATCTTGATCTAGAAATTTAGTAGGGTAGTCTCGAGCAAAAAATCAAGTACTGAAGGTGCATAAACAGATAAATAGAGAGAGTTAAAATCTAGATCAGTCAAAAAGAATTTATTTCCCGAATGTAAATTTATTATTAATTTTTATAGTAATCTTATAATCTTAATTTCAGCATCTGCAGAAGATTTTCTTATAATAATTTTGAAATCGAAATAAATAATGAAGATATTAATTTTTTTAAAACACAATGTTGCCTTCATGGCTACTGTTAAGCGATCTTTGCATATTATTTAGTTACTATTTCAAATTTTACTCCAGAGTGGCAGTAACTGAATTATATTTGATAATATTTCGATGAAATATTACCAAGAACAACAAATATTATATTACCACTTTTTTCATTAATTTATATTGTTGGTTTTATAGTTTACCGTCATTCTCAAATCTATAATTTGGTCAGCCTGTGGTGTAATATAATATTTAAGTATTATTTAGTTGCTTTAACAATAACTGAGATACTATAATATTATATTTAAGGATAAGTGAGGCTCTATATTAGCCAATCTAAAGCGTAAGACTACGCATAAATAAAAATTTGTGTGAAGATGATAGTCAGTCATATTTTGGCGAAAACTATATTCATTCGCACAGTTATATACAAAATTTTCACATATGAATGCATTATTTTTTTATATACAAGATTAAGAAGAAGTTTAATTTGAAAAAGCTTCGCGCCCTTTATTACTGATAGAATAAACAACAAACTATCAACAAATGATTAAAAATGGGCACCATTTGACTTAGTAAAATTGTCCATAGCTTCTACCAGAGTTTTGTATATATCATGCCTTCTAAAACTGAGTACAATTTATAGTCGAGTGGGTTAAGATCTGGGCTGGCTGGCGGATAATGATCACTACTATTAGATTCAGGTACATGATTTTCATGTTTCATGCCAGTGTTGAGTAGGTTTGGCCGGCGGTTAAAATATATGGGTATTTTAAAATATCCATATAATCATCATTGAGGCAAGACAATGACCTTGTTCGATCATTGTTACCAATTCGTGGGATTCCTTGAATAACCGTGCATAAACTGTATCGTTTTGAAAGTTTCCTCCACATTAAAAATGTTTTATCTGTAAAGCATTTTATTCTGTAGCACTCTTTACCTTACAACTACAACAGGCGTCCTGATTTTTTCCTATTTTGTTTTAATGTAACGCCTAAATGTTGGCCTGTTTGTTGTTTGAAAGCTCCAAGGCTTGTTCGATAATGAGACTCATGGTTCTCAGTGCAGTATCCATACCCGAGCCACGGTTTTTTTTTTCGGATATCTGTTTTCTTAACGGCCACTTACTCCTTTCGTGTTAAAAAAAACGTAACAGTAACTACGATAGACAAAAGCACGGTTTTAGTCATTCAAAAATACGAGCTCCTCCTACCCCACACCTATGAAGAGCAATGACAACAATACCATTTTCTTTGTCTGTCTATCGTAATGGCTCAAACTAAACTGGAATGTTTTGGCACGTCTAGTGTACAAGTCAACAGTCAGTAATATCAACATAACTTTTGGCTGTGATCAGTTTGTCAGTCTTCCAGGTTGTGTTTACACTTGTATCAATATTTATGGCAAGGCTAGTGATTGCCTTTTATTATTTTATGATTTTAGATGAGACTTATTAATATAGACGTTGGATAATTCTTTTTATGTGACTTAAATAAGTATACTTGGATGAATTAGATTGGCCGATGGATAAACAGTACGGTAAGAGATAGGAACTTGTAGCTCGTTGGATTACCCTACAGTATTAAGACGTTAAGAAACCGGAAACCAATATAAATAATTTACTAAATTCTGACGATACGGCTATCATAGCACAAAATATAAAGAAATTGCAATAGATGGTGAATACTAATAATCGAGTGGTAGAGGAGTATGACCATAACGTTAACATCGCAAAAATAAATAAAACACCAACTTATAGGTGAAATTGAGAAATTTAAATATCTTAAATCTAGAAATAATATCGCTATACATTTTAGAATGAAGCACTAAAAGAATATTTAAAGTTTGTTGAGTCGATCATATTATAAATGAAGAGGCTCTAATTCGAAGAGTTAATCCTGAAAAAGAGCCAATAACAGCGGAAAGTCTCATGTCTTGGCCAAATTATCAGAAACATAATCTGTTAAATGTCTTCTTAATTAGCAAAATAAGAGGTCGAAGTAGACCAGGTCCTAACCAATACTAACTGGCCCAGAAAGATGGGACATACATAAAATCAGCACAACAATAAGAAGTGCTGAAGGACGATCCCTACGCATTCTGTAACCAGCATGAACCCTTCGCTAAGTAACATGCGACGCTAGAAGAAGAAATGGCAATTAAATAGAATTATTTTTACCTGCTTGTTTAGTTGGGTTTTTCAGTCATATACCTTTCTTCTACTATTCACCTCTTCATCGTTTACCCCGTTGCTGTGTAACCAAGAGCTTAGGTGCCTAAAACTCGACCTTTCCACAGTCATTTTATCAATTGCGATTTTTTCTCTATGAAAATTCTGAATATTTCCCAGTTGTCCTACTAAGTTTAACATTTTTCTTCGAGCATTTTTTTTTTCAGTTTCTTTCGATCAGTTTCAAAAATTAAAGATAACAGAATACAAAGGACGGTATCCCAATACGAAAGATAAAATAATACATCAGAAAAACTATTAATTTAAAAATGTTTTAGTTTGTGATTGCGAAATACATTTTATCTTGATAAAATATTCCAAAATAGCCCCTTAGTTTAAAGTTTACAAAGATTTACATTAAAGAAATGAACTAATTATCATTTTTAACTGTTACTTAAAATTTAAAAATATTATCTCCACTTGCTGACCAAATTTGTCTAATTTATATGTAGGTGCATCTGTTAAATAATATAAGGTACGTTGTTGAAAAAATAATGTGCCATGATCGTGTAAAAATTTTTTTAAAAGCACGCTCTCGCATTAACACGCAATTCATTGTTTAAAATATTTTTAAACAGTGTTACTATACCATATGATTAATCTTATTGCCAAAACAGTTGTACAGAAAATACCCGCTTAGTATCATTTGAATACATATATTTAATCTTTTAGGAACAAATTTTTAAAATTATGTTCAAAGAGAGCGGTGTATTATGTAGAAGGAATAAATGTCATTAATGCTTTGTCATTAAAGTTTGTTCTATAGCCACATTATGAACATTATGACATCTTTTGCCCTACTCTGTGATCATCAAATAATGCTCTGTTAGAAAATAGAAAGGAAAACGTCTTAATGAAATTTCCCGCTACGGAGTGTAATTCAGCGGTCGTTACGTAGTTCAGGAACATACAGATGTTTCTAATTTCTCTTATCCAAGGTAGGTGGCGTCTACGTGCTTTTGTTCACTCGTTAGTAGGAAATATGAATACGAGGAACTGCCCTTAAAGTTTTTTCCAATCTGATGGGTCCAATATAGGGTAAAACATGGCATAGTGTGGTTAAAACACAAACTTTGGATGGCAAAAAGGAAAATTATGAATCCGAGATACTTAATACGCCGCCTTCTTGATATAAGTTTGCCCTATTTGTATACCTACATATACATATATACATTTTGTGAATAAATATTTCAAACAAGACTATTTCTCAGTCTCATACTGCCACAGAACTCTTAAGAATGTATATTCATTAATATTAAACGTTAATTAATGATTTAAATCTGTAAGGGAAAAAAAAGTAAAAATACATTTATATTAATAAAGCTGCATTGTCACGATCCAAGAATGCTTGGTTTCCAACTTGGACCAAGTGGACTTGTACAAGTATACTTTTACCATGTTGGTTGCCACAGTTAAATGACTTGTATGTCAAATAACCATTGTACAGATAGCGGAAGTGATTGTGGAAGGTGTTCCAGTGATTGCTAATCTATTCATATATGAACTTGAAATCCAGAAAAAGGAATACAAAAGAAAAAATGCCGCACTTCTAGCCTCCTTATTTTTATATTACTTTATCTGTACATTCCATAATGCTTCCTTACCTTCGTATAGTGTACTTGAATGAACAAGTAAGACGATCGAAGTAGCTTCCAAGTGTTGCGCTCCCAAGATCAAAGCAAACTTTAACCAAGTACACTTGGATCGTGTCAACCCTGCTTAATTAATTTAAAAATAAGCAATAACAATAAATTATATTAAAAAGGAGAAGGCCTATCTGTATTCGCCTTTTACATGATCATGCCTATCAAGTTTTCCAATGTTATCTTTTTGTGATACACACTTTGTTTTTCTTCGTATGAGTTTTTGTATATTTTCAATTACTTTTGCGTTCTTTAAAAGTTTTACATGCTCTTTTGTTCGATTTATTTGCCCAATTTCAGCCTTTTGAACATTAGCTTAGTTTTATAACATATATATTTCAAATTAAAATGAAAGATAAGAGTGCTACTGGCAGAAAAACTACAAGAAAGGGAGCATAGATATAAAAATGCTTATAAAAGAAATATATATCACAAAACGTAATGAAGTAGAAAGACAGCTGGCAAAAAAAATTAAGCCTGATATCAGCAAAAATTAAAAACAAATTCTACGAATAACACATGGTTTTGAGCAGAAGTAGCTTACCTGAAATACATGTCAACCAAAACCCAAGGAGGTAATTCCGTTTACGATACGTTTTTCGAAAAAAAAAATAGAACATGATTTTTATGGTCGGCACAAGGAAACATGGAGCTTTATACTCGTAAGAGATCAAATAACGGAGATAATGGAATTAATAAAACCGAAACACCTAGAAAAGTGAACATGGACTGACTATATAAAAAAGATTTATATATAGGAAAAACAAAATCACTTTAGAACCGGAAACGCCAGAAAAAAACACAATCAAACAGAATATTTAACATTAATTAACAAAATTATAAAACACAATAAAATACTGGGAGAATGGAGAACTAGCGAACTAATTCTACTATTAAAAAAACTAAAACACCCTTAAATTTACATCTGAAATTTTACAAAGACTAGAATCAGAGAGTTAGTTCAGCAGATAAACAACCAAGTTTTCGTACTGCTACACATTGGCGCCCAACGTGGGGCGCCAATGTGTAACAATCTAACAACCAATGATATAGCTAGTGCTTTCACTGTTATACATTAGTTATTAAATTGTTACAAACTTGTTACTGATATAATTTTTTACCATTTTTCCCCATTTTCCCAATTAGTTTAATGTTATTTATGAATTATATTTATTGTTATATTGAAATATTAAGAAAATGGTATCAACAGTTATACTCCCGAGAAACATTAAATTAAGATCAAACCAGAATAACTGAGCTTTGTATATATAACTTGAAAAATTTATTTATTTTTGCAAAACAGGATTTTATTACAAACTGTTTTGGCAATACTTTATACATGCCCGTATGTCGTGGTTTATATTCTAAAATGTCCCACTGCCAACCCGAGCATCCATACGAGCACGTATAGTTGATGTTGAAAAAATGTAAAATCGACTTACATTTTGAATAGAAAGCATATGTGATTTTTACGTTTATAAACAATTTTAGGATTTGTGTAAGTAGAAAATTATCGAATAGTATAATTATGTTTTTGGTTTAAAAATTTTTGTGACTGGTGAACAGGTGCTCAATTTTTGAATAGTGCGGCCACCATTTTTATTATTGAATGTAAAAGATTTCTAAAATATCAGGACTACGCAATATAAATAAGATTTTTCACTATAACAATGTTATTTATTCTTTTAGTTTATTTATTGGAACGTAAATGTTAAACATGTGTGCAATTATTTTTTTAATCCCCTGAAAGATGCAGATAATTTTCCAATTCATGTATTTTGTCGTTTGAATTTGGAAAATTATTGTATTATTTAATTAAATAATTATGGCACATAATTTAAAGGAACATACTGTGAAAATTGCCACTCAAATAAATTTTTTATTAAACATAGAAATATATTTATAGTGAGGGATATATTGTTCGGAAATATGACATCTCACTTTTCAATATTTTTTTAGAATAATGTCACCAAAATTAACACATAAACGTTTTATTACCATTTTAAGTTAGAAATCGTTATATCACAATAACTTTCAATTTTCACGTTTAATATCGTATTTGCCATTTATCTATTTTGCATAATTGTCTTCTTTAAAATTTATATAAAAAGTGCACATTTTAAACTTTTTTAAAATGTGGCTAGTTTTTATATATTTTAATGGTCAAATTAGCGCAAGATTATTCGTATGTATGGTATGAATCTCGTATAGATTATACATTGTAAATTGTTAGCCATGCGACAAAACTACTCTCAGAAAGAATAATTTTCATTTTATAGCTACGTTTGTTACTTGATAAGATTCTAAAAAGAACGGTTCCAAGTATTCACGGAGTTTTCAAACAATTAACCTTGATCTTTTGGCTATTTCCTCAACATCTGCGCATTATCTGCTTGTTGCTCTTTCTGTTATACCCATTTTACAGAGCTACATCTTATAATACGTAATTTTCAGTAAAAATGCCTACAATTATAATTTTTTAATCTTAAAGCGCTTTTTTTTAAGCGAGTTTAAGAGTTTTTGGAATATCTAGATTAATTTTGCTCTGATAAAACTAGTACTGACTCTTTCGTTACCAAAAATATCAGTAACTTTGTTACCATCAATTTCTTTAATTCCTGGCAATCATGATAAGAAGCAGCACTTGTTGAGTTGCTTGAGGAACTGTGTGCAATATCAAGCTGCTACAGGACTTACAAGCTGTGAACTTTTCTTGCAGCTTAGCTTAAAAAATGATAAAAATGGTTATCCGAAGCGTTTTTTCAGGCACTGTTGAGCCCAAAAATCTGTCGCCAATAATTTCGCATGAAATCTTGTATCAGTATTTCTGAGGACAACTAATAATCTATTGCTGCATGTGTTTTTGACCCTTCAGAATAATAAGTGGTGACACCTGCTGTTATTCTAATCTTTAGTATCTTCAGACGTTTAGAATCGATAGCAGTCTAGAAGCACTTTTTAGAGCGATCATTCTTGTATATTTAGTGGAGGAAGGTCAATCTGGTGACACCTGTAAACTACATCATTCTTTTCCAAAATATTGTCGTTATTTGCAGCTTTGTTAGATTTTTGTATAATGTAATGATTCCACTTTAGTAGCAATTTCAACTATTAAGCTATTTAATCTTTCATCTTTTTTACTAATTTTGTATATTCATATGCTCCTTTCGCAGTCGCTCCTTTTGTGTCCTTTTGTTTTCTCCAAGTGAAAGTCTTATCGTACAAGTTGGTTACAACAATTTGAATAAATCATTATAATTATCGTCTTCTTCTAATATGAGGCCTTGAACCTGTTCTTGCCTGATCCTATGGCTTCAGCCGTATTTGTGAAATTGACTGCCAACTTAAACGGTCGCCATATTGTAAAGGGTCTTTGTCGTAATCTTATTTCTTTCTTTTTTTTTGCTACTCTGGCTGACACACTTCCATCCTCTTTGAAATTTCTATCGTATAACATCCTGGTTGCTACAGAGACTTATTACTATGTAGTTTTTTTTAGTGTTTTCTTAGCTATCCAACTCAATGTTCTTATTTCCAATAAGCATTTTTATTTATTTTCTACTCAACTATTACTTTTTTCTATAATTTTGTTCATTGCTGAATCGAATAGTAGTAATCTAAAACTAACTTCCTGTTGGATTCTTAATATGATATGGCTATACATCCGAAGCCTACTTTAGATGTTAGTTGAATCTCGACTTTATTGTTAGATTTTTTGTGTTAATATCATTAAATATATTTACCATCTGTTGGGTGCTTTTTATCTTGGTAATTATAACAGATCTTCTCGCCTAAGGAAGACTTCTCGTTTCAGTTAAATTTACAAAATATGTGTCGGTAGGTTTCAATATTCCAATGGTTTCTAAACAACTTGTCTGGCTGTAAATATAACGTCTATTGTATATTATATCATCAGCTCGTTTTAAGTTAACTGCAGACCATAGGCCTCCCCTGTTTATATACACAGTGCTCGGTCTTGGATCCAATTTTTCGTCATCTTTCGCAGATCATCTTGCCATCGTGTAGATGGTCTTTCTCTGTTTCTTTTATCTGTCCTTGATCACCATTTGATTAACTTGCGTATCCATCTTCCATCCTTTATTGTTGCCCTGTGGCCAGCCTATCTATATTTTAATCTGCAAGCTCCATCCACAACAATTGTAACTCTGGTTCTTTGTCGTAGATCTTCGTTTGTGATCTTTTATTACTACTTCTATCATTAAACGCTGCATCCTTCTTGGTGCTACTTTTAGTTTTGTAGCATTTTTTTTTTTTTTTTGTTAGCGACAGTATTTCCTCACCTCAGGTCATTAATGGCATAATACACAGATCGAAAACTTTCCGCTTCCGATGTCTGTATGTTACCATCTTTAAATACGTTTTTAAAAGCTCCATATGCTACCCATCCGTGTCTTATTCTTCTTTATACCTCGCTTGTTGGGTTGGCCTTGCCTATCCTTATTCTGTGTCCATGGTATATGTATTTTTCAACAAGTTCTACTTTGTCTTTCTGAATTTTTAAATTGTTACTGGGCACGACGTTCGTCATGTATTTGGTTTTGGTGATATTTTTAAACCGATTTCTCTGCAGACTCTTTCCATTCGTTCAAGCATGATGTTGATTTCACCTAAGTTATCTCTTATCAAAACTATGTCAGTAGCATAACAGGTGGAGTTATTCCCATGTATCCCTTTATAATCCCAATTCAGGGTTTTAAAAGCACGTTCTAGCGTAGTTATAAAAAGCTTTGGTGTCTGTCACCCTGTCTGATGGCTCTTTGCTGTCAGACAGGGTGACAATAACACAGGTGAAAATATTGTTATTTTAATGTGTTACTGTCAAAATAGGGAATCATATTCTCAAAGTGAATGTTACCTCGTAAAAAAGCAGTTTGCTTCATGAATTAGGAAATAAAACAAATATTGGTCAGTGAGATTGTTACAAAATAATAGATTATCATGTTTATTTATTGAACAAGCTTTATCCTCGAATATATAACGCCTATATATTAGATTCGGACACACAATTTTAACATTTACGTATCAAACATGTTACATAAAAACCTTCCACCCTAATATAAAAGTGTGTAATTTTTCGCTAATTTTTCACAGTTCTGATGCCGGAAGTGACGTCAGAGAAAAATGGAAATTCCCGCCGCGAGAAACTACATAATGGACTCGTTATATTTAGTGTTAACCAATAAATCAAACGAACTATTCAATAAATCGAAAAACTAATTAAATGCGGAGATAGTAATTTATAAATTTTTGCTTTGAAGTTGTTTGTAATATTCACAGAAAGATGGAGAGGATTTGCAAAGTTATTAATATTTTTTAAATTATAAAACAGTACTCTAGTTCTTTCAGTTTGTCTTCTCCGTTAATGTTATCAAAATGTTCCAAGTGATATAACGGACCCTTAAAATAACTACACCAGCACACAATTATTTTTAGTTGCAACATTTCAATTGCAATTTAGAGAAAAATCATTTTATAATGATTTTATGTTAACTTTTTTTATAGTAATAATATTTTTTATACGATTTGTATAACATAAGTTAAACAAAATGATTAAAAAAAACATATAAGTGCATATTTATATTTAAAACAAACCTTATTTAACGTTCTTTAATACAACAGTTCATTCAATTAGTTTCAGCAGTCAGTCGTTTGGAAGAAGACCTGACAAAGATACCACAAGAGAATGAACGATACTATAGCCTTTAATAGTGCAGTAAAGTCAAGTAACCAATTTTCTTTTTATGTTTAGGATGCCCTTGATTACCTTTACTATATATTTGATCTACAATTCGTACAACCCTTACTCGCCTAATTTATATTTTTCTATAATTTATTAATAAACATTTATAATGTTAGAACTAATATATCATTTATCAATATAATCGAAAAATCATGTAATTCTCAAGAAGATAAATACCTTAAAAATATTACAGGCGAGAAAAGCAGAAAAGAAAAGACGAAATCAACCAAAAAAAAATGTATAAATGCAATCCAGAGGGATATCGAACAAATCAGAATAACAGTGGATAAAACAAAGGATAAAAAACTGAAAAATATATCCAAACGGTATAGCTAAAGATATTATACATATATGCCATACATAGCAGTTTTATACTCAAATATCTACATTTATTATGATTCTTTACCTTTAGCCCCCGGACTATAAACTGTGGTTGCACAACGAACTGAATATAATGCAGCGTTGCAAGATGTATCGAATTGAAGTTGATTTCTTGAAGTTACAACTCTGTATAAAATATATTTGATGTTTTTGTTGTATATCTTTTGCCCAAGTATGTCCTTTTAGTTGTTCTATACATTAATATATGCTCTTTTAACTTGCTAGATGCCTACTAAATAAAATATTCAATTTGTTACATATTTATTGAATCTTTAATAATCAAATATTCGCGATTGCTAGTTTTTTCAACTAGCAGTTCTTTTGTTTAGACAGGATCTTTCGTATTTCGTCTAATTTCTCTTATTGTGATTTAGTTATCGTTTGAGCAGCTAAACATCTTGACAGACAAGATTTAGAAACTTCCACAAACAAAATATGAAACTCGTCTTTTAGTTAAATATACTTTCAAAATACAAAGAAATATTATCCAACCATAACAACACAACTCTTTTAGATAAAGACGGGAACAGCATAATAACTGCTAACGACGAACTAAAATGATCGAAAGAATACATTGAAGAGTTGTTCAAAAAGAAAGAGGAAACCTACAAAATATATCGATAAAAGTAAAAGAAACTACTGAATAGTTTAAAAAAAAAGTACTGTATGCATTAAAGAACACGCGAACAGAAAAAGCCCTGAGCCAGATCAACTGCCTATCGACATCGCTAATAGGGCATAAATATATGGATGCCCTGGTAAAATTATTTAATGAAATTTGTGAGATGTCTCACATATTTGTTCCTAAAGATTATTTACAGACAAATTTACCAAAAACTTAATATAAACATTGAAGAAAGCCAATTTCGATTCTTCAGAAGCGTAGGTACCCAAAAAGCTCCATTTTCCTTTAATGTACTAATCCAGATATGCTTTAATGTACGTCTGTTTCATAGATTACAATAAGGCATTGGATAACGTGTGTCATAAACAGCTAACAAATCTGCTTAAAATAAAACCAATAAACTATAGTGACATTCGAATTATAATGAGTCTATATTATAAGCTGCAGAATCATATACACACTTCAGAAGAGTTTGATTAAAAGAGGTGTGCCACAGGGATATATATTGTCGCCACTATTATTCAACACATAGTCTAAAGAAATTATGAAAAGAGCTGTCGAGGGGAAACAGCTAAAATAAAGGTTAATGGAATGCCAGTTAACTTAAACAATAGGTATTATATAGGACGATACTGTCATAATCTATAATCTCTAGAGGCTAATTAAAAAAATAGTTGATAGAATAATAAAGAAGTATGAAGAATAATATGTACTATCAATAACCATCGAAAAACACAAATTTGTAAGGTTATCAAAAAGCCAAAGTCTTTGAAAGCCTAGAAAACTACAGCTATCTTAACACAATAATTAATCACACAAATGATTATTCCAAAAAATCAAAGTTCGAATAGAAAAAGCACAAACAAATTTCAATTAAAATGAGAAAGGTACTTTGTACAAGAGAACTGAAATTATATTTGAGAGTTAGACTGGAAAGGTGCTACCTACTATTTTCTCGATCCCATGGAATGTAAACGTGCACGCTTAACGCAGTGACTACTAAGAAGCTAGAAGCATTCAAACTATGGGTAAATAGAAGAATCCCGAATATATCATGGATCGAGCATGTAACAAATAACGAGCAAGTCATGAGAAAAGTTACCAAAAGAATCAAAATAATGGAAACATCAAAACATGAAAGCTGCAATACTTGTGGCATGTTATGCGTGGTGAGAGATACGACGTACTTCATTGGATTATACAAGGGAAAGTCCAAGACACGAGAAATATAGGTAGAAGAAGAATCTCATGGCTGAGTAACTTAAGAGAATGGTACAGATGCACATCAATCTAAATATTCAGAACAGCTTCATTTGGGATCAAAATAGCCACGATTGCCAACCTCCGTCACGGAAATAGCACGTAAAGAAGATTATTCAACGTAATATCCTCTAATATTCATACATTTCATCTAGATGTGTTCCATTTCCAGAGTGTTTCTCTAGAAGGGCTTCAAAGTACTTAAATGTAGACAGAATGAGTTCTTGATTGGACTAAAACCGCTGATAAGCAATGAAGGTCTTGACCTTTCAGAAGAAATTAAAGTATAAGGTGGCCAAATCCGAAGAATAGAATAAATGTTTCAATACTTTGTAGTATAGATCACTCACAACAATATTGTGACAAAGTATCTTTAAGCAGAGTCTGTTTTCATGAATGCTTGCAGTCAGTTTTAAGAGAATCTGAATGAAGAATTATCAAATTAGGATTTTACCTTTTTCAAGTTAGTCAATCAGCACAATTCTATTTGCATCTCAAACTATCGAGCGCATGAGCTTCAAAGATAATGATAAGGATAAGGAATGATTTTTTTTTTCATGCGTTTCTGATTCTTGTCAAATCCCAATTGCTTCATACGACTGCTTACAGTCCACGGAGGTCTGGAATGATTTACACGGCGTCTCTAATACGTGCACTTGAATCGAATTGGAACTTTCGAACCTTGTTTGAACTTACGCTTCTTCAAGAAGGGGCTAATTTTGACTAGTCAACCAAGCGATGAGCAGAAGGTGTTACCAGCCATACTAGAAACAGATCTGAATAAACGTTCTTGGCGTGCAGTACTCATCAGGGCGTTCGTTACTAGCAAAGTGTAGAAGCTTGGCTGGAGGGAATGGAACTTTTATTATGGGGATCCTGATGAGTATGTGCCCTTGGCAGTGGCAGGGAGTCCTTACAGTTTGTTCTTAGAGTTTGAGAGTTCTGATAAAATGAACTATAGATACTCGGAAGTAAGATACCGAGTTTCTGCAGTCAAGAGCTTCTCCTTGGAGGACTCTCTGGTTCTTCCCAGCATCGCGGCTATGAGGGGATTATTTAAGTGCACTTCGGCCCAGATGGGCAATGATACTTTTACCGGCAACAAGGATTATCAGCACGGTTGAACGCACTTGCACCGTGCATCGAATTAATCTTGAAACTATATATAGTACGGCACGAATGCAAGTGCTTCCCCAAAACGCTCCATATCGTCATTCGCGTTGACAAAATGATCTCAACGAGGCGCACCTACAGTCACGTATAACTTGAAAATTATGTGTCCTTTAAAATTCATAGTGCATTAGTTTAATTTTTTCGAAATCATATACACCAAAATTCTTTTTTCTCTCTTCCGGTATTTATATCTTACAATACTTATGTTAACTTATTTCATATATAAAAGTAAACAAAGAAAAATGCAAATGCAAGAGGCAAATAAACAAGAACTGTATAAAATAACACAATTTTTACAAAAGCACAAATGATATGTTCTGATTTTTAAATATCTATATTTGAATATTTGGATTTAGTCCTTATTGTTCCAATTTTTTTAAGTAGTATAATTGCTAATAAAGTATAAAATTCATTTAAACTTTAAAATGCCTATCAATTAAAATCTTAATAAAGTAAAATAATTTAAAAAATACATATATTTTAAAGGATCAAAACATTATTGTCCTTAATTACGCCAAAAGGAATTAAAACGTATTTTTATAGGTTATGTTTTAATTCATTTTATAATATTTAATATATTTTTGTAATATTGTTATCTAATAACTTTGCAAAACCTACTGACCCACGATTAATTCTAAAATGCATGGGTACAATTATTTGTTTTTTATATAGCGATGTTTAACAAAATTTAGCTCAAAGTATTTTGGGTGATGACGTCTCTACAACTAATTCTAACACATATTTTGTAATAATACATGTAAATAACACAAGCGTCTATTGCTTAGTAACTTTTAAATTTATTTTTTAAAATGATGATTCCACTTGTAACCACTAAAGAACACTTCGATATTTATATTTTGAGAAGGTATAATTGTTCTAAAGTTTATTTTGTAATAAAGTTAACAATAGATATATTTATATTGTTAATTGATTAATTTTTAAGAGATATCAAAAATATTTTTGTTGTTACGAAACTTTTATTTATATATTTTATTTCATTGCTAATTTTTAAGGTCACTGAATTGCTACGTAATAAATATTTTGCAAAACAAAAGTTTCCGTATCATTTTTATTCCGGCTTTTAATTTCGTTGTAAAAAAACATTCAAAAATATCAAATCTATCTCAGTCAAAGAATCTTCCTAACGGTTATAGACCTTCCGAATTCCCAATGCAATAAATAGAATCAACTTCTGGCCCCAGCGAGTTTCTAGAATGTAATACCAAAATTCCAGGCACTAAATTATGACAAATTTGATAATTGAGTTTTAATGGCAACACTTTTGCCGGGTATAGATAATTTACATATCAGCATGTACAATAATAATTCACATAACGCTGAGCACTAGAAAAGAACAGTAGGTCATCGAAGCCGCAAGTTAGAAAGAGATATTCCACTCAGTCTTGGCGTTCACTTCATCACTTCATACCCAGTGGTGTATTTTATAAGGCGTTTAGAAATTTTCTAATAAAAAAAGTATTTTTAATAAATTAAGATGTTTTTGTATGTTTTTAAGACATTATTACGTTTAAATATTAATAACGTATGTTGTCGTTATGTGAGGAACAATGGACAAAGTAGTTCAGCATCCACCAAGGGTCAAAACATTAACTATCGTCTGAAGAAAACTCGTCGGGTGACAAAGAACATAGCCATCACTATTAATTACATTAATAAATTAATGATTTAGTTAAAACATCCACTCTAGTGTCTACTTCCTACATTCTGCCTTCTTCTTTTTTAGATATGTAACGCAACTTCTCCGTGAGTCTGGCATGACGTTTTCTATGGAGGTAGCTAATAACCTTTTCACATTACGTTTTTTTTTAAATAAGCTTTTCCTCGCTTCTTGATTTTTATTAGATAAGCTCGATAGGGTTTAGCTTATAATGATAAGGAGGGAGGCACAGAACAATTACATGTTCTGTTCACGAGAAATTTCGTCGACAACATTTTCTGTAATCGGATATATGTCTCCTTACAAAATTTATTAATTCTACATTATTCTATTGTCATTTAGTGACAGATATCGTTGAGAAAGCCAGCTCATGATGTCAGCTTTCCGCCAGGTAGTTGTTGGTGAAGTCTACAATTGTCGACTATGTAAGACGCATTGGTATATGGCATATGGTAAGATTTTTTTTTATAGTATTATAGTGTAGTAATGTTTCGAGATTAATTATCTACCCAAAACAATAAGGCTGCCACGAAAGTTGAAAATTCAAATCAACTTAAGATGAAATAGAAATAACGAAAAAGTGATAACTGAAGAAATCTTCGTATAAAAGGTTTTTACATTTTTTACATTTTCTATCACAAAAAACATTTTAGAACTGCACTATTACTAAAAAGAATAACTGACAATGAAAATAATATCACAATAGACAACTATACTATCGAACGAGTGGATGCCTTTACATATCTCGGCACAGAAATCAATTAGAAGAATTAATTCACGTATTTCCAGCGGGAATCGTACATACTATGCTAATAAAAGATTGATGACATCGAAATTATTAGACAAAAGAACCAAAATGACTATCTACAGAACACTGATTAGACCCGTAGTAACCTATGGATGTGAAACTTGGGTAATGACGAAAAAAGATGAAGCCCAACTCACGACATTCGAGAGAAAAATACTGAGGAAAGTATATGGCCCGGTACAAAAGGAAGATGGCACATGGAGAATAAGGAGAAACGACGAAGTTAATGAGTTAAATGAAGGTTATGACATTGTAAGATTTGTGAAAAGTCAAAGACTGTCATGGCTGGGACATATGCAGAGACAAAACGATGCAAAAACAACAAAGAAAATGTTACAATGGAAGCCCATAGGAAGGCGAAAAAAAGAAAGGCCCAGAACGAGATGGTTGGATGACGTGGAAGACGACCTGAAAACAATGAACATAAGACAATGGAGAAGAAAGGCACAAGAGAGATCTGAATGGAAGGACATAGCCAGACAGGCAAAGACCCATCCTGGGTTATGATGCCAAAAGAAGAAGATTATTACTAAAAATTTGAACAAACAAAACGATAATTTATAGAAAATACATAAACAATATTTATAAAGACCTTTAAAAATCAAATTAGGGATTATATACTGAAAACTCAAAAAAGTCTGAAGTTTTTTAAACCTATCCCTTCATTAATTTCCAATAAGAAGTCCTACGCTCTGAATAAATATCAGTAACTTTCATAGAGCAAAGGAAGATTTCTCCTGGAATAGTGCATGTTTTACTGATGTATGTTCACGTAAGCTTACTAACCATTTTACATATATAAAATGCAATGAATGTTGCCGATAATTTTCTTCTGCTGTAATGAATGTAGATTTATCCATTTTTTATTACGACTTATAAGAAAACTTATTAGTCTGTTCCTTTGTACTCCTTCTTATCGTAATACTTGGTACTCTCCAGAAAATACTCGACATGGCCGAAACAATGGAGACTCCCATCGTAAAAGTATGACAAAGTGCAGGCAGCAATTGTATTCCTGCAGAACTAATCAAGCTTGCAGAACTTATAATGCGGATATGTAGCTTGGTGATGAAAATTTGAGAGCGAGGGGAAATGCCGGAAGTATGGGGAGAGGCAATAGAATGTATCATTCATAAAAAGGGAGATAAGACAAATAAATACTACAAGGATATCACTCTTATGGATGTAACATACAATGTACTCGCCAGAGTCATAAAAAATAAACTAGACTTACGCACTTAAACGAGCAAGTTGGTGAATTTACCAGGGAGGATTTAAAAAAGGCAGATCAGTACGTACGAGCAACAGTTATAGCTAAACCTCCTCTTTATAAATTTCAAACAAGCTTACGATTTTGAAGAGTACCTGAAATTCCAGAAAATTCCAGAAAAGATGACCAGACTAGTACAAATGACCTTAATGAAGACTGACAATAGTAAAGATAGAAAGCCTGGTGGAAAAATTTTTATAAAAAAACAAATTACTCCTCAATTTCTTGCTGGAGGCAATAATGAGAGATAGCGGAATATGAACGAAGGGTATAATTTATGACAGCAGAAGCCAGGTCCTGGCGTTTGCGGACGATGTAGTGTAAATAGCAAGTACTAAAGGTACTACTACTACTAAGGATTTTCACACTCTTTGAAGCGAAGGCTAAAGAGTATGAACAGATTATTAATGAGCAAAAAAACAAAGTATATGATAACGGGGGAGACCACATATGAAGATATACAACTGAAGACTACCACAAACAACAATAATAAAGAGTATTTCTTCAAAAAGGTGACGTGTATCTAGGTATAATCCTAACAAGTAAAGGGGAAAAAAGTCAAAAAAGTAAACAGCGGATTTCGAAAAAAAAGAAAGAGAAGCGAAACTACAAAAAATAATAAGCGAGGTAAACATATCTCTCTTCTTCTAAATGTGCCTTTCTTTTAGAGATGTTGGCGACCACATTGACTCATTTTATTCTATTCACAGCTGCTCTAAATAGATCAGTTGATGTCCTAAGATTGGCTAGACAGAATATACGTCTACGTCCAGGCCCTCTCTTACTCTCAATCTCCACTAAACATCTCCACATAGGTAAAATTAAGACTATATTGAACAGTGATCCAACCCACGGTCCTGTACGGAATCGAAACATGGGATATAAACAGAAATCAAGAAAATATGATGGACATCTGGAAACGGAGTGTGTTAAGAAAAATATTCGAATTAAAAAAAGACTATGAAGGTGTTTGGAGGAGACTAACAAATGCAGAGATCGGAAAGCTGTACGGGAAACCATAAATTATCCAGATTAGGTCATCTTAAGAGAATGGTGGATGGAAGATGAAAGGACTCGCTGCTGAGAGGGGAAGGAAAGAACAGAAGAGGACGACCACGAAAAAGTGGCTATAAACGTGTAAGGACGAGTTACAAAAACAATCGGAATAACAAATTGGAGAACTGCAGCCATGGACAGAAGAAAATGGAAAAAAACAGTGGAAAAACACAGAAAAAGTAGTATGGCGAAGGATTTATGTGAATATAGCGAAAGTCTATACAAGTCGAATTTTTATTTAAAATTTAATAAACACAAGGAAGAAAACAGAACGTGCTCTTAACACGTAGTTAATTTGTAGCCTTTCAAGCTACCATGTCATACCAGACAATAAATAACTTGTATCAGTACTAGTTTTGATTTGAATTGGGGATAAAAAGTTTCAACAAGAATATGTTTGATAATACTTGTGTCACCATTGTTAACATGATCTATTTATGTGTTCGTATCTATTTTTGTATGTTATAGTGTAAAATCTACTTATTTTAGGTTATCTATATTGTATTATTTTTTTTACTTGTGCCACTTATGAATAGAGAATATTATATATATCAACAGAATTATTTTTCGCCTTGGGAGAACCCATGATATACAACGAACAGATTTCTTAAATAACAAAATATACCTTCTCATTACCTCCAATTTTATATAGTTTTTAGCAAAATACCTATTCAGTTGAATTATCGGTATGACATTACCTAATAAAGTTCAGCAGTAAAAGCAACGGATTGTCATTAAAGTTGTTTAACATGATTATATTCCTTGAGGTAAACTTATTTTTATAAAATCATTTAGTCACTAAATTGTACAAGATTTAGAATTTTTCCCAGTTTTATTTCAAGAGTAATCGCGCAGTACAGAAAATATAATTGAATTTATCAAAAATAAAGGACAATTTTTTTTTATTGTGAACATTAAAATATTTTTAAAAATCAATTTGAAGGGATATGATTAAGAAGAATAATAAAACTAGTAATTTACAAGATACAAAAGAGCATTATTTAACACCAAAGTTTTAATATATTACAACAAAAGACTAATAATATTTAAAGATTATAAAGTTAATCTCGAGAGTTTATATCTCCTATGGTAAAGTGAAACTATATCATCAAAGCTATTCTAAACAGTTTGTTTGTCTTGACAAAACCGTTCTCCTATATTTCGTATCAAGGCCATTCTTCTGCGGTACGAATGCCATCGTTCTTTTATCTTCCCTTGCATTATATTTTGTGGAAATTTGAATTTTTATGCCCTCATTAGATGGCCAAAATGTTACAACTTTCTCTTTTTCACAGCTTTTGCAATTACTTAGGTATTTTTTATTCATTTCATTATGAATTTCGACGATACCACCACATCTCAAAACTTCCAATGAGTTTTGTATTGTTTGCGTGACATTCGATGCTTTTAAGTCGTAGAGTACTGTATATATAAAATATTAACAACTATTATCAGGATTTTTATCAGGATTGTTATTAAATTTCTTCATTTTTATGAAAATGAACCGTTTAATCGCAAAACATCTTCGGATTTCAAAATATTTTTTTCTTGTTTCATGTATCACAGCTCTAAGATATTTGTAACTCCTCCTTTGTCGATTTGTATTTATCATTTTTATATCTTTCGGTTGGTGTTTCATTAGAAGTTCTTCCCCTCCCCCCTTCAAGTTGGAAGTTCCCCCTAGACAAGTCACTAGATCCGCCACTGGTGTCATTTATTGTACTGTTTCTATGATAAGATCGATTCTTACTTACGTATGTGTGAGAGGTTTGGCTTCGAACTGTGTTCATTGGCCACAGATCGAAAAAGTGATTCTTACTTGGATATCATATACTGAGTTTTCTTGACAGATTTTAAAATATTAAGATATTCGGACGTTCTTGTCAAAGGATAGTATTATCTGCATATCTAATGCTATTTATGATTTCTTCATTAACTATGGTTTCTTCATTTGCGCTTGATAAAACTTTCTGGCAAATATAGATAAAAAAAATTTAGATGGAATTATATATTTGCTTTGGCCATCAAATCATTTAATGGTTACTATACCGACGAAGCAGATAACACCCCAGCAATTTGAGATGATTGGAATCTGTTCAATCCAAATAAAAGACAACGTATCATTAAAAAGATTGCAAATGCCATTAAAAAGGTTAAGTATAATATATCAACAAAAACTAATCAAATTTACAGTGAGCTCTACAAGAATGGTGGCGAAGCTCTATTGCAGATACTGGATAAACTTTTATTTCTTATCTGATAAAATGAGACCATGTCCTGTGAATGGTCTTAAGGTATGATATTCCTGTTACATAAAAAAAGGCGGCCAGATTCAGTGTGACAATTAAAAAGGTGTAACCCTATTGGCAACTGTTTACAAACTAGTAACAAATATTCGCTACGAAAGGCTACAAGTTTACACAGTGAGCATAGTTGAAAAATACCAGGCCAAATTCACTTTAGAATAAACATTCATTAAATAAGATATATCCTAGAGAATCCATGCAATCATTTGGTCAACTTTTAACAGAATGGAAAAGCTTTTCTGTAATCGCTATGATTCGATATTATATTTTCTCCATCCTTTTGTATGGGATTGAGGCCTGGACAGTAACACAATCCAACATTAAAAACCTGAAAGCATTCGAAATGTGGTGTTACCGACGTATTCTAAAAATATCATGGATAGATCGAAAAACAAACGCAAAAGTTCTCGAACAACTAGGAAAACAATAAAGAAAACAACAAATAACAACCTGGGCAAATATATTAAAAATAACAAGAGCCAAAATAAAAAACACTTAAATAGTGGTGTGTACAAACTTCAATGTGGCGACTGCCCAAAAACTTACATCGGTCAAACTGATAGAAACTTTAATAAACGAATAGCAGAACATAAAAGGGCTTTCAATAATACAAAAACAGATTCGATACACTTCACCTTTTAGATCATAATCATTCTTTTAATGAAAAATTTAAAATTCTTCACATTCAAAATAAAGGCCTTAAGCTATCTTTGTTAGAATCTATGGAAATCAACAAATTAAAAAATACAGATATAATTCTGAATGACCAACTTGAGACAAACAGTTCTCCCCTCCTCGCCCTATTTCATTAGAGACTATAAATTGTAAACGCATTCCAAAAATAGATCACTTGAGAAAGGCAATCAGCCGAAACAGCTGTAGTGATAATAGTTAAAATAAATGTTGTGGAAGTTTGAAAACAAAGTTTTCAGTGTTTTATTGTTACAAACAATAAAGTTTTAAATTTCATAAAAATCAGGAAGTTCTAATACTTGGTGTACATCATGAGAGGTGAAAAATACGAACTATTAAGGAATATAATACAGCGCAAAATCAGTGGCAGAAGAAGCGTAAGAAGACGTAAAATCTTGTAGCTATACAATCTCTGTGAATATTTTAAATGCAGTTTAATTGAACAATATAGGGGTTTTTATCTAACCAACAAAATTATAATTGCCAGAATTATTTCCAATCTCCAATAGGGGCGGAACTTGAAGAAGACGAATTCGTTGACTTCTAGGTCGCATATGACAGTATCAAGAGAACATTACTATAGAAATCAATGTGTGAGTTTGGTATACCAGATGATTTATTCGAATAACTAGAATGACAATGTCTAACTTAGAAGTAACTGTTCTAGAGAAAAAATAGAATTCTAGAACTCTTGAGATAAAGAATACACTTAGACAAGGGGATGCACTGGCTTGCCTTCTCTTTATTATTTTCTTGGAAAAAGCAGTACGAATACGCGAATTAGAGACGGTGGTACTATATACAATAGATCGATACAAATTTTTGCATACGCTGATGACATTGATATAATAGGGTGTGACAAGCAGTAGGGCGGCGAAACAATTCGGTGATCAAAGAAGACAAAACCAAATACATACTAATTACTAAGAATTACATAGCAAAAGAGGAACGAGCAAAAGAGGAACGAGCAAAAGAAATGAAGGCTGGGAAATGATGATGATACTCTTTAATAAACCATATGTCATAAAGTTAGTTTAAGCACAGCGACTTGAATAGGCTGGACACGCTAAAAAGCTAACCGAAGGAACACTTGTAAGAAGAAGAAGCAGATGCCGACTACGAATTAGGCTTACGGCATCGTTTACCACGAATTAAAAATCAGAAGATTTCAATAGGTCACCAGAAACAAACGACGAATCTTGGAGCAGACCAGTGTCCTCAGAGGATTGTCGAGCAAATGATGACGATGATAATGTTTTGCTTTGATGCTTCGATTTTTAATTCGGAAATCTTTTTCTAAAATTTTTAGATATAACCTGTAAATAGATCAATTATATTATAAAATACTTCGATCCAGAGTTGGCGCTGGGAGCGCCAAAAACCACCAGCGGTGACCGAAAAAGGGCCTGGATCAGAAGACCTTTCAGTGGGAAAGAAAACGCGCTGAAAAACATACGCTTAAAGGACTCAAGTACGTCAATAAACAAGCAGAAATCACCTCATCAATCATCTTTTTTGAAGGACTGCGCCAATCAACGGATATTTGATTACAAAGAATATTTGGTTCATAGAGACTTAAGTCGAAGACCCTATAGCAGAGAACGTAAAATAGTGAAGCAGATCTTGCATGACTGAGAAACAATAAATCTTAAACGGCAAACACTTTTTGGAGAACACCAAGTAACTCAAAAAACACATAATGCCTATCTTCCAGACCTGTACAAGCTGGTATAGGGTTTCAGCCTTCTGGAATGGGTATCATAAATGATGGAAGATATACAATGAACAGTTTAGAACAGACAGCTTCAAAAAAAAAAAGACGAGAACTCTCGTAAGCGAAAGATTTATAGTGGACTAGTTAAATATCATTAGAACCGTTGATAGCCGCTTTAAGCAAATTTATGTGTGCTAGAAAGATCACCAATTTCTAATAAGGATATAGTACTACAAGAAAAAGAATCAGTTGATGAAACCTTTGGAGATGAAAAAAAATTATGGCTAACTGTTAATGGAGAATGTATCCCACATCTTTATACCTTTTTTCTGCTTTTTTCTGAACATTCAAGTATTCTAGTTTCCATGATTTATCAAATGTATGTATTTCGAAAGCTTTGGTAATTTCATCTTCTCCTTTTACTCGTAATTTTAATATATTTGTACTATTTGTTATCTGCCTACAGATAGTCACTTCTCTGCTCCAGTATTCGACCTCTCTTCCAAAAGGTATTCCATACATCTCAATTATAACATAGCTACATCTTTTTTTTTGTAGTGCCTATCCGTTTCGGATGATGGCGACCATAATGGCAATCTGTACTTTGAAAACTGCTGCTCTGAAATGATTTGGGGTTGTTGTGTTGAACCACGTACGTAGATTTCTCAACCAGAAAATCCCTTGCCTTTCTGGTCCTTTTACTCTTTCCTATAAAATTAGTTGCATCAATCCATATCTTTCACTGTTTCTCATGATATGACGGAGGTCTTCGGTTCTAGCTGTTTTTATTGTGGTTAGCAGCTCTTTTTCTTTTTGTATTCTTAATAAAACGTCCTTATTAGTAGCATGGTCGGTATAAGATATCTTTAGAATTCAAAGATGAAGCTACATTTCGATAGCCTCAATGTTCTTTCAGATAGCGTCTGTGGGAGTCTACGTCTCAACTCCGTACAACAATATAGGAAAGATATAACATCGTAGTAACCTAATTTTTATGAGGATTGATCAATTATGATATATTAATATCCGTTTTTTGAAATGCAGATATTGCTTTCTCTTTTCTATATTTGACTTCTACGAAATGGTCTCCATTTTCATTGACGTTCTTACGAAAGTCATTGATGTTTTTACTCTTTTTATTCATTGACCGGTCACACTAACTTATCAAAAGTGCTGTTCTCTTTTAGAGATAAAGAAGGCTTCATAACTGTATACGAATACCACCATTTCATTCCCGAATCTCATGGCATTGATACATTCTCTTTTAATTTGAATTCCGGCTTCAACATTCTCTACTGCTTCTTGAAAGATTTCTTCAGAGTATATTTTAAAAATCAGTGGTTATACTATACATTCCTGTAGAACCCCAAGTTTGATTTTGATCCTCTGTATGGATAGATAATGTTCAGTAAAGACTGCTAGTAATCTTAGATTACAGGTGTTTATTCCAATATTTGCTAATATCTCCATCAACTAGTCGTATTTTACCTAATCGAACGAATTATGGTAATCAATGGAAGATGTAGCTATATGATTTTCTTATTACTGATTTATTTGTTATGGACCCATGACCATTTCTGGAAATGAAAATTGGAGCTGTAAACTAATTTTAAATCAAAGGAAGTTTATAAATTTGATGTCGATTTTACCTACAGCACGGTCTCTAGAAAACCAGTTAGTATGTGTTTATTATATGTGGCTATATATTATATTTGGATTTAGTTATTTCGGAAATATAGTTTATTTTTTGGTTTTTAAATTAAAATAAATAAAAAACTATCTAGTGAAAATTAAGGAAAAATTATTTAAGATATTGAGGCATTTATAATAGTTTGGTGCTTTAATTTTTGCTACAAATGTAAAATCTCTATTACATAAACAACCTTCAACTAAAAATGTTTTTATACGTAACATTGCACGCTTTGTTTTTTAGACAACTTTACATATTTAAACTCAGAACAATAATAAGTTTAATGACATTCCGTTTCTTTGCAGGTTAAAGTATAAAACCATCTAGTTTTTAGTGATTCAACATAGATCTGAGTAGCTAGATTATACGTTGACTCATACGATACCTACTTATAAAAAATAATCAGTATATCGAAAAAAAAACTTGCAGGAATGTATTATAATTATACTAAGGAGGCACTGCAGTACAGGTGTTCTAGTTAGTATTGGAATATGTATTTGTCATAGATGCAAACAATAACCTCAAAAATAATCTTCGTGAATAACGGCAGTTAACGTGTTGAGGGGCTAATTACAGGCAATGTTTACTTTTTGGGTCACAGAATCTACGTGTTTTATTTGTTAATAAATCATCACTTTCAATTATAATTTCTTTAATTTATCTTTTGTTTCAGCCCATTTTGTATCATAACAACGCAAGAAGAAAATTATGCTGAATATTAAACTTAATTACTTGGATAAATGATATTGTTTGATAGATGAATAAGAAAAGAAATTTATAGTATAATTAATTTCGATATACAATATCTCAAACTTTGAGAGAGATGTGTAAGCCTTTTTAAATACACTAGAATCCATAATTTCACATGCTACAATGAATAAAATGATGTATGGATGCTTAATCAGTGACAATGACTTGACAGACTAGTACAGAAACACAGTATATTTAGATAAAGACTACTTTGCTAAAAAGTTGCTAAATCAACTCATACTTTGTAGCAGAGATATCACAATTAGATGAAGAAATAAAACTGCTGAAATTGTCTGACTTATTCCTATTTTTTTTACAAAATGGAAGCTTAAACATTAAAGAACGACACAGAGGCAGATTGGCAGCCTTTGATTTATTGGCTTACAAAAAAAGACGAAAATTAGCTGAGTAGTTGGAGTCACAAATGTAGACGTAATAAAAAAAAGTGATAAAAAACCATAAAGTTTCAAACTAATGTAAACCTGCCTAGAGGAAATTGAGATTGACGTAATAAAGAAGAACCAAATTAAAGCTAAATGCTATAAAATCTTAAGTTTTACATAGACCTGCAACGTCTGAAGTGACATTTACTATTTGTCGGCGTTTTTTTATTGTACATGATAAATATGTTATCAAAATTGAACTAAATATTATAGTTTTTTTAGTTTACTTTTATATAATTTTAATTTTTACTAAGAATTAAAAGAAAAAACATCTAGCGAGGATTCAAACCTGTGCGGACAGAGCCCTATTGACTTTAAACTCACATCATTATCCACTTGGTCACTGCGGCTTAACGTAAGAAGATATTATGTGTTATATATTACTGCTTGTTTATTTATAATAGGAAATATTTAGGTATAGTAGTTTGTAAAGTTCGAATAGAGAAAGCACGTACAAACTTATGAGACAATAAAAGGAGAAAGGTACTTTGTGCAAGAGAACTAAAATTGGACTTGAGAGTTAGGCTGGCAAGGTGTTATATTTTCTCGACTCTGCTTTATGGGATGGAAGCATGGACACTTAACGCGTCGACTGCTAAAAATTTGGAAGCATTTGAAATGTGGGTGTATAGAAGAATCCTGAAGATATCACGGACCAAGCATGTAACAAACAACGAAGTCATGAGAAGAATCAACAAAAGAATAGAAGTATTGGAAACCATCAAGACACGAAAGCGGCAATACCTGGGGCATGTTATCCGTAATGAGAGATACAACCTACTTCAATTGATTATACAAGGGAAAATCCAGGGCAACAGAGTTGTAGGAAGAAGAAGAATTTCATGGTTGCGTAACTTGAGGGAATGGTACGGATACACATCAATTGAACTATTCAGAGCAGCAGCATCTAAGATCAAAATAGCCACGATTATTGCCAACCTCCGTCGCGAAGATGGCACGTGAAGAAGAAGATAGTAGTTTGAAGTTATTGTGTTTTGTTATTTCGCACAAAAACTACTTAGAGTTATTAATGAATGCTAGAAGGTGAGAAGATATTCCGCGAGAATAAACTTTTGATGCAAAGTAAGAAGAATAAGTAAAAAACAAGAATTAACTTGTATAAGAGATTATTAATAACTGCTGGATATGCAATGGAAATAGTAACTAAAATAAAGAAAAATACTATCTAAATTTAGAGAAACACATTGTGATAAATATACTACTTGCGCATAAGCAAAATGGAATGTCACATACGCATGTTTTAAGAAGTAGAATAACTGGACACATTTATGATCTAGATGCAAAAAAAAAACAAAAAAAAAGGTTAATAAACGTAGGGTAGAAAACTTGAAAGGTATGAATATTAATGACTTCAAAGAGCAATGTAAAGACATAAAGAAGTGGAAAAAACACTGCAGCAGTAAAACGTAAAGAAAACTATGAAGTGCAAAGAGAAAGAATCAAAGAAACAACAATCAACAGAAAGTCGCTTTTAGATTTCGCCAAATAGGAAATCTTACGATTTATAATGTTAGAAATAATCAACTTCACAAATCGAGTGTTAAAACGGCCAGGTGTTGGTCTTATTTCCATTGTGTATTGTATAACTTTGCTGATCATTACGATGCAAGTAGGCTTTCTTTATTATTGTACCTATTTTTAGTCATTTTAGTTACATACCAATGTCATATTAGTCTATCAACTATCATTTAATAATGACAAAATCTATGGCAAAACTAAGCCTCCAACCTTGCCGGTCCAGTGCCGATCTCTAGGTTCTCACATCATTGATTTCGATTTTTGTCATTGTATTATTAATGGTATAAAATATATATCGTACGGTATATATCTAACTATACCCTGTTTATTACAAGAAGTGATAGCCAGAAAGAAGAAGATCCATGATACGTCGTAGTGTCTGGCTTGGGTGCTACCAACTGGGGAAGATGTAGACATTCTAGGACCACCTAGAATCACCTATCTGCGTCTAAATCTACTCTTCGTCATTTTACAGTTTCCCTAAATCTTTGTCAATATCGTAGATCTTGCCAAGATTTAGCCTACCTCAATGTTTTCTGCATCCTGAAGTTCTTTGGTAGAGTTTTTTAGCCGTAAGCAACTTGTGACATTCTGTGCATGTGTTGATCATGTTAACTTGCATACTTTAATCGCCACTGCTACGTTAGATCCCCATACATCAAGGGTACGTCGATGTTACTTCTTATAGGTGACACGCCTTGCTCACGGGCGGCTCCGAAGATCTTTCTTAATCTCTTTCTTTCTCATCTACGTAGTTATCTTCATTATTCCTTTTACGAGTTAATTTTCTGTCTCATTAGAGTACTACTGGACTTTGATAACTGTCATTTTTGACGTTTATAGCAGCTGAAATTTTTATTTGGTACAAAAAAACAACTATTGAACTTGCCTTCATTTCTTCTTTCATTAAACTATTGTAACATACCTGGTTACCCAAGTTTTTAAAATTAGAGCGGTGTTTGAACTCATCTTCGTTTGAAATAACATTTATTGTATATAGTCTGGGTTTGGGTCTTGTACATGTCTTCAATTAGAGCAGTTTTTAAGGTTTTTCGTTGTATTAACGTCTATTTTCAGCTTCAAATTCTCATTAGCTCTTCAAATCAGCTAAGAAAGAATATACCTAGATATAATAAATAATATAAATACAAAATTAATTTAAAACATTTTAATTGATGTATACTCATACTGAAAATGATTAGTGTCAATATAGTCTGCCAACATGAAATAAAATTGCTGTGTTTTTGTATGGTGAAAGTAAAATACAATCAATAACAACATATGGATCAGTATCAACCATTTTCATATATGACAGAGGAAAAGAAAGACAATAACAATAATAGTACTATCAACTAAAACAGATTAAGGACAGAAATGAATCATAAAATCAAATAATTGGTGAAAATGAAAATATAATAAAGACGATAAAAGTACAGAGGATAAAAAGGTATGAACATATTTTGAGAAGAGAAATCACAAAGCTGTACCACATCGCTTTGTTGGTTGCAATAAAAAAATTTAAAAAAAAACTAACTTAGACACTTTAATTTTAAGTTAAGTTTTGTCTAGTTTATTAATCCGTTTAAAACTTCTAATGTTCAGCTTATACAATAACACGAAATTTTTATTCCTGCATTCGGGAGACGTCCTTAAAAAGCTTTTTATTATGATATAGAAACTGTTTGTTTGATTTTAAAATTAATGAGATAGTAAATATACTGAAAACATTTAAAAATGCACAAGCAATACATAAGAAAGCGTGTAGTTGCACTAATTTAAATTAGAATTGCAGCACCACCACTGGAGAGCTATTTGCCCGTTATATCCGTACTTATAGTCAATTAGATAAGCACCAAATTTCGGAGCTGCAGTTCATATTACGATTTATAGTGGTAGTACAACTTTTGTTTCTATATAAAGTGGTTTCATTTTAATGTTAATAATACAATCGTTTTTTATTTAATTTAATTAATGTAAGAATTCCTGTCAAGATTTTCTATAATGCATTAATATGAAAACTTTTTGCCGTCATTTTATCATTTTTAACTATAATTATTTTATAGCTCTATAAATGGGCCAACCAAATCAAATGAGCTTTTCGTTCCATTCGGTAATCTCCGTCTAGCAACAATGTGACAGGTGTAGGACATTTTACTTACCTTTTTTTATCAAAAATAGTTGAGGCTCGATTTCATTATCAGAAATCAACAACACACCCCTGTAACACAATGTCAAAGAATGAATAAAATAATATTCTCTTTTTAAAATTATACCTATATCCATTTTGATAATAACTTGTATGGAATTGAAAATATGGAAGGAAATCGTTAGAAACTAAAAACGAAAAAAATTTGAATATTAACAAATAGTATGATTTTCCACGGCAATATTCTATTAAGACATATTTGGTTACCCATATTTTGGTCCAAATATCCTGATCCTACTCTGTGTCCCAATAGAACTCTCTATTTATATGGTGCTAAATCAGTTTTCTTAATATATTCTGATGCATAGAGGGACCCTCTATCTATATGGTGCTTTTATCAGTTTTCTTAACATATTCTGATGCACAGAGGAAAGCTCCATGATCTGGAATTTTAGTCACTTCAGCCACTGTAATTTTTGCAGAAGCTTTCAGTGCATTTATATTTATTTTTATTAAAAATCTTAACTATTCAACATGTTTCACAACTATCACATTATTTACTTCATTATAACACTTGTTAATCTTATTTTGTTATTTTTACTTGTAAGACTCATTTTATAATATTGTGACTAATACGAAAGTCACCTTTGCATCATCCATTCGTCAAAATTAGAGTTGTATGTAGCCTCGTCTTACTACATTTTACTCAATTTAGCGTAAATACTAATACTGAATATATCTGGTCATATTTTAGAAAGTTGTGTTATTCATTTATGTATCTTAAGACTTATCCAAAAAGTTTGATATGTTTGTCCTATCTCTCGTAGTATTCCCATTGCATTGACATTTTTCGACAGTACAAACCACTAAAGCAATATACCATTGTCAAATATAAGATAACCGTAAAAGTAGTATTATAACCCAAGTGCAGAAACATTATTTTTATAAAACTTATTGCTTTTTACAATAAAGAAAAACAATATGGACCATACATATAATAATTGATTATTTTGATATGTCTAACTGTACTACCACTATTGTTTGATTTTCCAGTACTAACAGAACACCATTGCTTCACTGTGGAGCAAATGATTATTCTAAATGTAAATATTGTTACATATTAAATAATAATCATAATAATATTCAACAAAAAATGAATGAAGTGTAGATTATTTTTTTTATTCTGTTAAGATCGTTTCTGAGAACATGTTGCGTGCATTTGCTAGTATTAGAACAAGTACACTTTTAGTAGAACCAAATTTATAATGCAGATGTCACATTCTTTCTATATGTAGGCTGTTAAGTTGTTATTTTAAGCAAGAAGTTACTGAAGTTCATTCAAATTATTTTTGCTATAACACGACATAAATAAATTTTGTTTAAAATTTGTTTTAAGAGTAAATTTAAAAAATACAAAACAAGGCAATATGTAGACTAATTATTTCGTATTATTTGATATGTGCCTAAAAAAGGGTATTTATTTGTGTGAAAAACATTTAAATTAATATTCAAATTATGTCTGATATTGTGCTGGAAAGTTATTTCTAATGTTTTAATAATTATATTATATAAATATAATCAAAGGTTCTTAGAAACAAATCACATAAAATAAGAATGAGGCAAATATTATTACGATACTTTTTGAAAGATACTCGGATTGCTATATATTCCCAAATGATTAAATAAGCTAAAATTTAAGGGATTTTAATTCTAAAATAAGGATGTTACATTTGAAAATTCTTATATATCAGTTCAAATGTTTGTATTCGGATTTCCATAGTTCCTGATAAGGTCCCCATCCTAATACGTATTAATCTTTATTTAAAGTATAGCATATATATGTGCAGTATGAGGAGGCAGACCATTTACGATATCACGACGACCAATGCATCTCTTCCACGGAGCCAAAACTGAGGAGAGATGTTACTAAAGTATAATAGTAACATCTCTCTTCAGTCTTGACCCCGTGGAAGGAGTGTAGTGGTCGTCGTGATATCTTGCATGGTCTGTCTCCATTGATTTCTATCTCTAATCATTTCTATTACATCATGCATTTGGTCAATCCATCTCCTTGGAGATGTTGGTCGTGGTCCTTGGCCTTCTACCTTCCATCGAATGATGAGTCTCCTCATATTGTCTGTATTTGACCTCACGACGTTCAAAATATTTTAATTGTTGCTGTTAGATTTTGCCATAGAGTCTCTTACTGATCTTAAGCTCTTTTAGAATAGAGTAATTTGTTCTACGGTCGGTCCATGAAATTCGCAACATTCTTCTCCGACGAAACATTTCACTGCACTAGGAGATGCACATTGTTACATCCCCTTCTCTTTGGGGAAAAATTGTAGCATATTCTAAATCATTCTCATTCGGTTTGGTTTCTATTCGGGTCTCAATCGTTTTATATTCGGGTTAGGTTATTTTTCGATTATTCCTCGGATTTTGTTCTTATTCCGGTCTTATTCGGTTTTTGTCAGATCTCCGTGATCTTTAAAAAATATCTCCTAATCTTAGTCTAAATATTTGATGGTTCTTTTGGAAACTAAGCAGGCCATTTATAAGGGAAAGTAGCCTAATTTCGGATACCATTTACAATTAGTGTCATATTTTTCACCTAATAACACATTTTAAACTTTTATCTACTCAAGAGTACTTGCAGAGTAATATAGAAACTAATTTTATTATCATAGACAATTTATTGAAAATCTTTTTTACAAAAAATATTGTTCAATAAAATTAGTGCTTTTGTATGTCAAAAATTTTAGGGCTCCTAATTTCGGATACCCTATCCGAAATTAAGACACCATTTTGTTCATCATAAGAATAGTTACACATCTTGACAAAAGTCGCAAATATAGGTTTTCTTCTTATCAGCATTGGCGCACATCTCATGACACCACTTGAAGCACTTTATACACCTTATCCACTTCTCACCGTGTGTATCTTCGGAATATAAACTGTCACAAAACATACATTCTGTGTCTCCATCTTCATCGTCTACATCCATATCAGAATCATCATCCAAAATAAGGTCATCACCAGGATGTGAAGTGTCACTACTACTCGATTCAATTTTTTTCTTTTGCTTTTTTTGGCGTGGAGTTTTTTTTCTGTTGACTTGATTTAATTCGTTGCTTATTTTTGGTTTCTTTTCTTTCAAAGACTTTTTTCTTTCTTGTTCGGCTACACTTCGTTCAAGTTCATTTTTATAAGGTGTACTAGTTATTATCCAACTAGAACCTTTTCGAGGATTTTTTTGTTTGTTTGTGAGGTATAACTGCAAGAAGGCAGTGGACTAATATCCTCAGCTCTTATCATAGTTGCCGTAGTTTCAGTTGCATTTCCATTGGATGATTTATTTGTTAAGTTATGTTTTGGAGGTGTTCTTTCGATAATGCTTTGTGGTTCTGGTCTTGACTGACCTCTTGTTGGTAATACTTCCCCATGATTTTGATTTATGGGTGGTGGTGTTCTTTCTCTTTGTCTCTCCATTATAAAATCGTGATCAGAAAAGTTATTTTTATTAAAAGGATATATTCCAGATTTGCGAAAACCATTCGCGGAAATTTCTGCAGTAGCACTTTTCAAATATGCCGGGCACACAAGCTTACAAATTTGATACGAGTTTATGGTGCGTCCAGGATTTTGCCTTAACCACATCTCAATTTGTTGCGAATAATATGTTTTAAATGGTGACATAAAAGACAAATCTAGAGATTGTAGTTTGTGTGAACTGTGCGGCGGGATACACAAAATTGTAACGAAATTTGCACGTCCTGCTTCTATCACATATATATTTCTTGTGTGGCTGTAGTGACCATCAAGAATAAGCAGCACTGGGTCTTCACGGGATGGTTTCACGTGAGCTACGAAATGCTGTAGCCATTGGGAAAAAATGTGCTGCTGAATCCAACCTGATGGATGGCAAGCTGCAATAGAGCCAGGCGGCGATCCATCTAATAATTCCACTTTCATGTTCTTTCTTGGAAACACGAATAATGGAGGGACAAACCGACCAGCAGCATTCATACAAAATACAACAGTAACTAATGCGCCTCTTTCAGTCGCGGTAACAGATCCAACCTGTTTTTTCCTTTTAATGTTATAACACGAGTATTCTTGGACTGAACCGTTGTTATGCCGCTTTCATCAACGTTATAAACTCTTGCGGGGTTAAAGTTAACTTTTTCCATTGACGTTTCTAAAAGATCATAGAATCTGCTGACATTTTCTGGGGTAAATCCCTTAATTCGGGCTTTCGAGATTCCTTGTGGTTTTCTAAGGGACAAAACTGCGTTTCGCCTCATAAATCCCCTTAACCATTTTTTACCGGCAGATTC
Organism: Diabrotica balteata; assembly: GCA_918026665.1. Classification (NCBI taxonomy): domain Eukaryota; kingdom Metazoa; phylum Arthropoda; class Insecta; order Coleoptera; family Chrysomelidae; genus Diabrotica; species Diabrotica balteata. Next base: position 34,800,355 of record OU898276.1, read on the forward strand.
GGCATGGGCAAATGGATGACGAAGACCATTTCGTAAAGCTATTTGATATGCAAGTCTCTTGATATCAGCGGTCCCAATTCCGTAAAATCGCCGGTCCATTTCTAGGCAATACGAGACTAAATCTGCTTCCATTTCTGCAGAAAGTACTGGTCTTCTTCCAATTTTAACAGCAACCAACTGCTCCGAAGTTTTATTTTCTTGCTTAACATAATCTTCCAGAGTTGATTTCGGAACAGCAATAACTTCGAGGCTTTAAGATACCCCATTTCCTTTCCCCTGACGGCACGGATAGCACGTATCATTCGGTCTGGATCCCATTGTTTATGTTTTTTACTTGTTTTTGGCATTTTCTTCTGAAAAGAAACAAAAGTTTTTATGCTAACATGATCATCAATTTAAGGTTCCTAATTTCGGATATCCGAAATTATGGGACTTGTACTATCCGAAATTAGGAATTTTTTATTTTTAAGGTTAGGGCTCTCTAATTTATATGTGATTAAAATCTGCTTTAAATTAGTAGCAAAATCAAATAAAACAGGTTTCTAGCTTACCCCTGCCAAAAGATCAAACTTCAAACAGGAATAAAAACACGAAAAAATAGGCTTTGAAATACGACCGAAAAAAAACTGCACAATAACGTTTGGTGGTTTCGGCACTGCCATCTAACGGGGAGCAGCTCTACTACCTAAACAATTTAAGATAATGTTCTCTGTGGTATTCAGCGTGACATACGTATAGGTTTCTGTTCGCAAATAAAGAAACTTTTTTAGATACACCGCTATCCGAAATTAAGACACTATCCGAAATTAGGCTACTTTGCTCTATTTTTAAATTATAAAAAATTTATATTTTTGCTCTGGCGCCAATTTGTAGCGCTTAACTTTTGATCGGGCGCCAATTTGTGTCAGCTCATTTACAGAGTAGACTCTGTAAATGAGCTTTTTATTTTAATTAAACCTAGTAAAACTAGGTTTAATTAAAATAAAAATATATTTAAAAGAAATAAATGACAAAATAAAATTATATTCGAAACAGACTTTAAATGTAAATTATACGGCGACGATATTGACGCACAGCTCAATGACGCCACTGTTTAATACCTACAAAAATTAAAATACAATTGAAGCATACAATTAAAGCGACAATTATGATGTCTTAATATACACACGGTGAAGAAAAGAAAGGCCGATTTAGAAGAGGACGGATGAATCAACATTCATTACAGCGAGGAGTAAGAAGTTACTAATTAACATTTAACTTCTTAACCACAGAATAGGTCTATGGTTGTTGATTTTTTAAATTTGTATCAAAATGAACTAAGTTTACGGAATTCTAGGGCGCCAGAGCATAGGGACCGGAACCATATATACGATGCATGGAACCGAATAAAAAATCAATTGAAGAATAGTACTATTTCGATTAAAGACTTAAAAACACTACTGTCACGGACCTACACAGACTGTCACAGACTATAGGAAAAGCTCTGTCTGTGGTGCATTGCCGTCCGTGCTCATCGGCTGTGCGTGATGATCTGTAGAATCGCCGATCGTGGAAAGCCGTTATAAGATTATTAAGAAACTGCCACTAGATCAACACTCTAGTAGGTAAAAACACTTGACCTTCAGTCAACACTTCATAGAATTTTCTCGTGCTGATCCTGTTTTATACGGTCGTCAGCCTACGATTCCCTCTAGCGCCAGCAAGGGAAGTTGAATTTGCGGTGGGAGTGCGTGTGTATGAAGTGCTGACGGGATGGGGGCGATGCATATCGTTATAGATACACTTCGATCGAGCTTTTCAATTTTTTGTCGGCACCAATGTTTTTCATTCATGCATTCGTACTGATATCAGGTCTTCCTTCGCTGACTCCAGCCATGTTATCGTGGTGTTGTTCTTCCTCTTCAAATATCTGCTTTTCGTGTAATAAACACTGTTGGGATTATATCGATCTTCATTCTGGCCACATGGCTACGCCGTATTAATCTCTTTTAGCGATAGTTGGTAGTTTTCTGTATAGATCGTACACAATTTCTCCGACATACCAAATTATCTGCATGATTTAAAAAGTTCTCTTGAATCTGCACTAAGATTGCCTGTAAAAAACAAACATTTTTGACTTAAAAATCTAAAAACTGTCAAAAAACAGCACCAAATACAAATACTTAAATAATTTAACAAATTCTTACGTGGAAAAAACTGGATATCTAGAACCAACTTAAAAACAATTGTTTAATACTAAACAGACGAACATACAGTTACGTCAATATAATTTAAAACATAATTATGTATCGGTTTCATCTAGCTCTATATGAGAACGATTTATATATCCTCATAAAATATATAATTTTATATATATATATATATATATATATATATATATATATATATATATATATATATAAAATTTCGCTATACTTGTTTATATAAAAAAAACATTTGCATTATAAGTTGGTATTAGTAGTATACAATATTTTTAAAATTATTCTAAGTCTTCAAAATTTTATTGAGAGTACGGATTACGTTCCTCTCTAAAATGTTTTGGTATATTTGTGTAAATTAAATCGATTTTAATTTCATCAGATTTTTTGGTAAAAATGAAAGATATATTTCAATTCAGTACGTCCCAGCAGACACATGCTTTTTTTTAAATAAGACAAAAACTTTAGAAGATTCCTAAACTATGTTCCTTTTGATAGTAATAGATATAACGGATTTTACTGTGTCATAATTATCACTCCCAAAATTAATAATATTTGGTTTTCTTTTTTCAATTTTGATTTCGATATTTAACGATTTAAGATAATTACGAAACTCTAGTTTCTATAGAACTGCATTTAAACCAGTCCCTTAAATTCTTCAACCATCACACTCTCCTTCTTCCTTTACTTCTTCCTATTCTTATCTTTCCCTGTATTATCAGCATTAGCAATTCATATCGCTGTCCCCTCATTACGTCTCCCAGATATTGTAACTTTCTTATTTTTATTGTGATATATTTCACTATTTCCCGTCTGACTCTACTTATACAACCATAGTTTAGGTAACCCACCCATACTTAGTCGCCATAGGCTCGTTATTTATCTATCATAGTGTGTTTGGAGGTCTGGAGGAGTATTGTGTCGTCCGCATATCGCAAATTATGGATGACTTTACCGTTCACAATTATTTATTCTTGTTTTTCAGAAAGCGCATTTCTGTAAATATTGAAAAGCAGGAGCGATTAGAGGCATCCCTGCGGTACTCCTCTTCAGTATCAAGAGCCTGTGATTTCAAATCGTCTACTAAAACTGGTGTTGTTTGATTCCAATATAAATTAACAATTATGTGAACGTCCCTGCCATCTATGCCAATGTCTCTTAGAAATTCGATCAATAAAGAGAGCCTAACATGATCAAATTCGTTTTGAAAGTCAATAAAACAACAGTACATGTCTACAGATATATCACGACAACTTTGAGCAAATACTTCCATCCCAAACAATGGCTGTCTCGTTCCAAACTCGTTACTGAAACCAAACTGTGTGTCACTTAGGTGTTAGTCGCATTAATTATAGATACGGCCATGTATTACTTACGTAGTCTAATAAACCTACGTGGAGGGAAATTGAATATCCTTAAATTTGACGTAATGACGTTTAAAAGTATTTATATTGGAAATATTGGAAGATGGATGACATCTTATTTCTACAGATCCTTTATTTGCCATAATGTTCAGCCATTGTCATTGTGTCTCGCTTAAGATTGAATTTGGTATAATATATTGTACTTATTTGATATTTATTTTTGAACTACTAACATAAATTCTTTTCTTCTTCCTACGAATGACTTTTTCATACGAAATTGTAGTAAGCAATCTTTATTGGCAAAATTTCTGTATTTATTCCATGCGTTACTTTTCTTCACTGTTTCCTAAATATATTGTTCTACTTGAGCTGTACGTGGTGCTTCTAGTGACAAGTTTTCAGTTATATCCATTTTATTCCGCAATTGCATACTCCGATTTTTATATATTTAGGTATATTTGCTCCAGTTTGTTGATAATGTCAAGATAATCAATAAGTTTTCTAATTATACAACATGTAGCTATACCTATCTGCTATACCATCAAGAGCCAATGTGAATATCGAGTACCTACCCTTCTAACGAGACATTTTTACCCTAAAGGGTAAATGATTCAAAAATATAGTTAGCATAAACTGGGGCAAATAGTAGAATATCAGATTAAGATTATTTGCCCCTATTTTAGGTGTAATTACGTCCGTTTTAGCTGGATTAAACTTTCCCTTTCAATTCACGTCATCATCACTGGGGTATTATTAATAAAAATAATTGATTGAATAAATTGGCATCTCAAGAAGTTGCGATATTTAATATAATTTTGATATTAGTTTCTATAACATTAATTTTTATTAAACAAATTTTTTAACAGTTAATTTTTATCGTGAGAGAATTACAGACAAAAATATTAAGTGTACTATAAATCTTCTAAGCTTTTTAATGTATATATTATGGATTAAGCAGTTTTTGGGGACGTACTAATAATTGATAATGTAATTTGATGATGGATGAGTGAGAAACTGTTGCCTGAATAATGAGAATATATTAGGTTAGAATTATGTTATAAAATTATGGAAATTACGAAATATGTAAAGTTTCCTGAACGCAATAAGATTCTATCTCTATAAGACTTTGTGTTTTATTTATTAACCCAAAAGCCTATTTTAATAATAGCATTTATGATAAAATATGATAATATTGTAATGTACCTTGTCCAAAAACGGAAGGTTAGTAGAGAAAAGCGAATTCCAGGTGCAAGTATCAAAGAATATAGACGCTTAAGCGTCTATATTCTTTGCCAGTATGTTCACCTTGCAAACCGACGATCAGGTGTTTTCAAGGACACAACGATGGACGTAGGACTGTAAATCTAGGATGAAGCTTATTTAGAGAAAAAAATTGGGAATTAAAATGCACCAATGGAAATGACCTAAGCTAGACCTAAACTGTTTGCTGACCAAACACTAGAGCAAGCCGGGTTTAGGAAAGGCTTTGGAAAGAATGACCACCTACAAGTAATAAAATTCTTGATATAGAAAGTTATAGAATACAACAAACCATTGATATTAATATTTGTATACTTTAAGAGAGAATTTGACTGTCCACCATAGCTCTATGCTGAGAGCTCTTACAGACTGCAGTTTTGATACTCTTCTTCAAAAATATATATATATATATATATATATATATATATATATATATATATATAGTGCCATGAGAAACAATAATTCGGAAAATATTGGAACTAACAAAAATAAGGAGTTTGTGAAGAACTTGATGTTTGAAGACGATATAGTCCTTATTGCAGATCGGGAAGATCTTGCTTCTTCAAGACCTTTAGAGCTCTTGTGTACGAGTTGGACTTAAAATGAACTTTTCCAAAACGCAGTACATGACAAATCTTGTACTTGAACAAAACAGTTAAACTAATAGCACTCACATTGAACAAGTTTATACCTATAAGTATCTGGGTCACGAGATTAAATTAGAAAGAGACAATCAAACAACACAGTTAAATAGGAGAATACGTCTAATATGAGCAGCTTACGTAAAACTGAGAGAAGTCTTTATTCCCATGTGCTTGAAAAGAAAGGTCTTTGATTAATGTGTACTACCAGTTGGAACGTATGGATGGAGCAGAAACATTGACTTTATTTTCTTGTATGCTGATTGATAAGATAACGACAGAATTTAATAATTGTTTTATTCGTTCATATAAAATAAAGAAACGTAAATCTTTGTAATAGAATATATTTGTATTCTTATCCTTTTCTTCTCTATCCCGATAAAAGACAACTAGAAAATCTTTTGAATCCGTCGAACACAGGTAATATAAGGATTATTTTACTTTTGATAACAAATAAGTTATAAATTTTTTTATTGGCTCAATAAACTAAGTTTGAACTCAAAATAAACAATCATGGGATAAAAACAAACAAATGGGATAAAAATGTGAAATAAAGAAAATAAAGGGAACCCTTATCAGAAAAGTAATCAATAACCCAGTTAACAATATACCTAAACTTGGTTCAGACTTGCAACAAGTTTGATGTATCAAAAGAGAATGGTTGCTTCAAGTTTGCCATGTCAACTGTACACACTGCAGCAAGTTTAAATCAAAATTGCTAGTTACACTGCGACAAACTTGCTTTAAGTTTGTTTTTATAAAGAATATACAATGTCGATATAACAAATTTGCATAAGATTTGTTTTGACACAGTAGCTACAGTTTTGTTACAGAAAATTTGCCATATTTTTGTTACATTGGTAATCTGATAATTTTCCTCCACAATGTTTTAAGGGTGATTATGCGTAAAACCCTGAATGTAGGTAGTGAAAAGAATATATGCAAATTTTCACGTGCCTTACTCGTGAATAGGTACTACCTGTAAAATATAATTCAAATAAATTTTTATTCATAACTATTTACTATATACCTACACGTAATTTAATTTAAAATAGTAGTTGGAGCTACTTTGCCTTTACTTTGTCTTTCAGCTCTGAAACAAAAAAGTGAAATTGTTATAAACCTAAAATTTATTTTGACGATATCATAGTCGATACCAGCTTCGATGCGCTTTAAAAAAATGAACTCTAAAACGTTAGTAAATATGAGGTTATTATAAGAGTTCAATTTTCCACCACTTGGTGGAAAAATTTCATAGGGAAATGCAAAAACATGTTTTTCAGTTTTTTTTTTTGTAAAAGGCATAAATAGAAATCTACAACTTTTATATATTTAACAACTAAAGTGCCACAATAGAATGTAAAAATAGGACACGACTGGCCCACTTCTTTTTTTTTCGGATTTTTGTTGTAATACTCGTTTTCTGAAATATAAATAATTATTTTGCATTCAAAAAAATGTTTAGCTCAATAGAGCGAATATTAAAAGTGCGAGGCCACGTAGGTCCCGCAAGGCCAGAAATTCTAAATTTCACATTTTTGCCCAGCGAGACCAATGTGGCACCGCATTGCGTCAGCACTTTATACAAGCGCAGACAGGTTTTATGACGTTGTCTGCGAACTGCCGAGTACCGATAGAAGTTTATTTATCTGTAGTTGCGTTTTGTTAGTCTTACGAATAACATCTACCGCGTTCTTGTTATGGATAGTTACGAAAAGGAACACAAAAGATTAGAAGAACTTTGGCAAGAAATTATGTCAGATGAAGAAGTTAATTTTTCTAGTGAATGTTCAGATAATTGTATACCAGATTTATCTGATTCGAGTGATTCAGATTGTGACGTACCTGTAATTAAAAAAAGGAGAGAAACAACAATTAATAATGCACCTTCTACTTCATCTTCAGTTAGTAATTGTTCTGTAGACAAAACAATAGAGGAAGTAATTAAATTGTTTAGTGTAGTGGAATCAAATGAAACAGAAAGTGAACAATCAAACTTACCTACGATTACTTGGAATCCAGTAACAGGGAAAAATTTAAGAGCTATTTCGTTTACTTTGCAAGAATATGGATTTCTGCCTGAATTATACGAGAACTATTATAACAAAGGACCATATGAGTTTTACTGCTTATTCTTGAACGACGATCTAGTAAATATGATGGTAATATTATAGAAGTAGGTTAATCTATTTTATAAAACGTATCTTTTCTATTTTAGGTTACAGAAACTAACAGATATGCTCAACAACAAGTTGAAACAAATATTCATCCAAACAAATATTGGTGTTGTATTATGGATGGGTCTATGCCAGTATTCTAATATCCCAATGTACTGGTCCAACAATGATTTATTTCAGAATTATATTCGTAAAATTCTATCTCGCAATCGATTTCAAATATTGCAAAAGATGCTACACTTTAGCGATAATTCTGTAAATTCCGATGATAGACTCCAAAAAATAACACCAGTGATTACAAAATTACAGGAATCTTTTCAAAAATATGTCGTTCCTGGTGAATACCTATGTATTGACGAAACACTAGTTCCGTTTAGGGGTCGCTTAAATTTTAAACAATATATAAGTAACAAAAGGCACAAATTTGGTATTAAACTTTTCAAGCTTTGCCTAGATGGCTAGGCCTGGTGGATACACGTATGATTTTAGTGTTTATTGCGGAAAAGAGTTTGATAAAGAACAAAGTGTACCTTCCAAAATAGTTATGAAGTTAACAAACAATTTGCTGGACTGTTGTCGTACTCTTTGTACCGACAATTATTATACATCTGTCACGTTAGCTCAAAATTTGCTAGATCGGCATACCAATTTAATTGGTACTTTACGCTCCAACAGGAAATTAAATCCCAAAAAACGTGATAGAAAAAAAACTTAAAAGGGGCGAAAGTGTAGCTGAAGAAAGTAAATAACACAGGAATAATTGTTCAAAAGTGGAAAGATAAAAGAGATGTACTTTTACTAAGTACAAAATATACCGAGGAAATGATTACAATAAACAAAAGGGGCCAGGAAATTCAAAAACCAAAAAATGTTATGGAGTATAATAAATATAAGTCATTCATCGATCTATCAGACCAAAGCAAAAGCTATAACAGTTCACTACGTAAAAGTTTTAAATGGTACCGCAAACTTTTTATTGAACTAATAACTGGTACAGCTCTTGTAAACACTTATAAGGTACGTGTACCAAATAAGGCCCATCTAACAATTATTACCTTTTAATTTATTATACCTAGGAGATACGAGGTCAGGAAAAATGGGTAACATGCTTTAGTTCTAGTAATATAAAAATAAAATACAAAAAAAATTATTTTGTAATTAGTATTATCATAATCAAATAAATTATTAACTTTTGAACTAGGGCCTTATTAGGAACCCATCTTCCAAATAAGGCCCATACCTGGTCCCTAATATGGCCCACCCCAAATCTTTAATCTATGAAGCGTGTTAATGGCAATAAAACCAATGACAAGATTTACCAAATATTTAGTAAACATTAATATAATTAACAAATGATATATTATCACTTCTCACACCATGGACATACGAAATTCGGCACTTTGTCTTTGGATGTCAACCCTACACATTCTTCATGTACATACTTTTTGCATTTTTTGCAAAGTCTCATGTCAGCTGTTCTGTATTCACAGCATAAATGACAAAACCAGTTAACAGCTTCTGATGTTCCACTGCAGCTTGGAGCAGAACCGCCGTTTTCATTACTAAATTTCTCCAGATGTTTTTGGTTCACCGGAATTTTCTTTCCTTTCCCAACTGAAACCTCCTTAGAGGCATTATTTACTTTGGCACTCTGCTGCTTTTGTCTTTCAGCAAATAGTTCCTTAGTTACTACTTGCGCCTGATAGTTTAGTGCCTTTCGTCTAGGAGTCTGGAGTTTGTTTCTTAGCTCTGGAGTTTTCAAAATGTCTTGGAAGGAACAGTCGAGTTTATCATGGTTGTCGCTATCGTCATCATCGCCATTAAGACTGATATCACATGAACTATCCCTCACAGAAAATAGCTCACTTTCCGAAGAACTAGAACTGCTGGATTGGCGTCTCCTTTTTCGTAAACTCCTTTGTTCGGAAACTGATGGAATATTTGATGCTTCAGCAGGTTCGGAACCCATTTGCATGTTTTCTTCTGGATCAGGATGGGAAGGAGTGAATGCACAGTCAGGAATAGATTCTGGATCAAAAGGATAAATCCCAGTCGCTCAGAATCCAGACATGACATTAACTGGTGACGCAGCTTTTGGCCATACCTTGCTAAAGATTTTTCCAAATACCCGTCTACTAATTGCTCTATTTTCTTCTCCTTTATTAGTCGACCAATGTAATTGGACTTCATTGTCCCAATAAGACTCAAATGGTTTAAATACTGACTTGTCCATAGGCTGAAGTTCATGAGTCGTATTGCTAGGCAAGCAGTACAGTCTAATACTGTGACCTTCAGCTACGTCACAAATATCTGGATCTAAATGTGACGATGCTCCATCAAAAATTAGCAGAACTTCTCCTGCAGGTTTGTACTTAGCAAAATGATGCAGCCACTTGATAAAGGTCGATGTAGTCATTGAGCCCTTGTCTGTCATTTCTACCGCTGTTCCAGGTGGCAAATAATCTTCCCATTTTGGCTTGCGTCGCTTTCCTTTGAAAATGATCATTGGAGGAATAACCTGCCCAATTGCATTTCCACACGATACAATGGATACATTTTCTCCATGTTCAGGAGCAACAAAGTGTAGTCGTTTCTCACCTTTCTTTGCTAAAACTTGAGGACACTTGTGGAGAGACAGACGACAACCCTTTTCATCCATATTATAGATGAGTTGTGGTTTGTCAAATGCCTCTAGTTTGGTCATATTTTTTTATTTCTCGAAATGATCATTGACAATAAACTTATTCAATTTTGCAGCTCTTCCTGGATTCATATGCTGCGCCTTCCTTCTGGCAACCTCTGGGTTACTCAGTACTAATAACTTAAGCCATTTGCGCCCAGCCAAACCTTTTTCTTCATTAAAAGGATTCTGTAAATTATTTTTTTCGCAGAACTCGAATACACTGCGTCGGAGAACTTTAGCTGTCAGTGGAGTGGATACCCGACTTCAGCAAGCCGAAAAATTCTTTGAGTAAGTTCTCTTTCTTGAGTTTCCTCCAAGCAAGGTTTCTGTCCTAACTTCTTCCATCGCTTTTTTTAAATCATCCTCACTCCAGGTAGCACGTTATTTCTTTGAATCCATCTTAAAATAAAAAAATTTAATAAATAAATACACTCACTCTTCTGAATTGTAGACTTATATTTTTATAGTTTTTAAAAAATTAATTAGACGTACAAGTACAATGCCAGATAAACAGAACAAAATAATATAACTTCCATCATAGATTAAAAAAAATGTGTTTTAATATTGCTTAGTAATTGTAATTTTTTTTATTAGTCTACTTGTATTATTTGATGTATTTCCTTACATAATTATTATTCTCTGTATTTAAAACTGTAAGTGATCCCTTAGCACAATAAATAATATTTTTTTCATGCCACTTGGCATGAAAACTGTATTCAATTTCCAAACTGTATTCAATAATACAGAAAAACAGGAGTATGCCGAATAAGGCTCACCCGGGCCTTGTTTGGAGCACTACGGGTGGGCCTTACTAGGAGCCACCGGCTTAACAGTAGTTGAAACTCAAGATCTGATAATAACTCTGTAAATATACGCCGTTTTAGAAAAATAAAACTACCATATTAAAACACACAATTTCCTGTTCATAAATACAAATTTACAGTACAAAATTATTTATAACAACATGGATGTAAACAGATATAACATACCTTGCAAATAAGAACACAGCTTTGCTTTCTTGGTTGCGGCAACACAAATGAACATAAAAAGCCTAACACAACAATGGCTGCCGAAGTAATTATTGTCTCGTCCACTAGGTGTCAGTACGTAATTGATTGTAAGAGAATTTGGTACTTTTTCAAATTGTTTATGTAAAAACATGAGGGTGGGCCTTGTTAGGAACCGGGCCTTATTTGGTACATGTACCTTATAATGCATCAGAAAATTGCTAACGAAAAGATGACTATTACTGATTTCAGAATATCACTTATTACGAGTTTACTCGGCATCAAGGAGGAAAATGTAAACATAAACATTGAAGACATTGACCAGCCAGCCAGAGAACACAGGTTAGAAAAACTAGGTAGATCCGGAAGACGTAGATATAATGTATGTTTTTATAAAATATATAACGAATCTGGAAGAAAAGAAGCAAACAACAGAACACCCCAATCAGACCTAAAGTGCTCAGCCTGCTCTAAGCATTTTTGTTTAGATTGCTTTTTTGATAAACATAAGGTTACCAAATAATATTTTTTACCTTTTTATGTAAGTTGGTTATTTCCTTACAATTACCAAAATTAATTAAAATTTATTTTTTATAAAGTGCTGTAGTATGTATAACCATTCTTATTAGTTACCTGTTATGTAAGAATTTTTTTATGTTAATTCTATTATACGATCGCATTCAAATACCATTAAAAGATGTAAAATTTTAGTTAATTTTTTATTCAAAACAAAAGAAAATTTTACAGCCATGCGAGACCGCATTGGTGCTGCTTCGACATGGGCCCAATGCACTTTCGAACATTTCAGGCCCACTACTTTTCGTTTTCATAAGCACAGTAGATATATGAAGCACCAGTGTGGTCTCGTGAGGCAAAAACGAATAGTCGGCCTAGCGAGACCATGATGGTCTCGCGTAGCCGAAGTACAAGAAAGTGAGCGCGACCACGTTGGTCTCGCTTGGCACTTTACGTGTTAAATAAAAAAAATTAGAGAATTACCTCAATTTCACCAAAACGGATACAATAATCAATTTCACAACTAAAACAACTTTGTTAATGCTTCTTTATTTGGTTTCAATGGTTAACCCCAATTCAGTTACGAAAAGAGGCCTTCAGCTATACAATCAATGTTTCAATTAGGATCAAGTTTCAAGGTTTTATGATAATTTGAGTAAGCTGTACGATGAATACAAGTTTTTACCTACTCGAATATTTAATGTCAATGAAACTGGCATTGCAAACGTAAATCAACTTAATCGGATTATTGATCCTTAAGGCCAAATTCAAGTTGGGGCCGTTACAAAAAAAGACAAGAATGTGACAGTATGTTGTATAAGTGCCAGTGGATCTTTTACACCTCCACCATCCATTTATCCAAGACTGAGAAGAAATCATGCTTTATAATCCAAATATTGTTTTTGTATGTCCTACTTAATGTTAATATTTATTGTTCAAGCGCCTATCACCACTGCTCTAGTCTTTCCTCGACTTCTCTCTCAGACTCTACTACCAACACCAAATCATAGATTAAAGACCAAGGATCTCCCCTTGAAGTTCAGCTGTTATCTTTTCGGGCACAAATGAGAATAAATATGACCTTAACACAGAACCCTGATGAAGCCTAATTTTACACAAAATTTGCCCAGTCTCTAGTTGTTACCCTATTATTCATGTCTTTCACATATTCAGCCAGTACTCCTTTCTTACTTAATGTCCACCACAGTAGTATATCTTGGTAACTTTGTCATATACTTTCTCAATGTCAACAAATACCATGTGCAAGTCATTCTCTATTACTCTAATTTTTTCCATTAGCTGTCTTATAATAAAATTGCTGTTGTAGACCTGCCTTGAATATATCCAAATGGACTTTTATCCTAATTATAGTTTATTCGTCTTCCGGGTTTGGACAAATGACACGGTCCAAACCCGAAAGACGAATAAACTATAATTCTGACTCTGGCCGTGGAAGCCTACGATTTCATTGCACTTTTATCCTCTTATTTCTAGAACCATACACTAAATTGAATTGAGTGCTATGAAAAATTGTCTGCATAAATTTAAACAAATGTTGACTGGAAACAACTATTGCAAACCAAATCTAAATGAAACACTAAGTAGTGGCTATAAAATATTTTTATTCTTTGTTAAAAATCTGGTAAATCAAAGGAGGGGGACTTATTGCAATAGCAAATGTAAAAACCCTCTAAACCTTGCTAGGACCCAGTACATTTAATATAACTCAGATCCTTTTTTTATTGGAAGGAAAATACTTCTGTCCTCTATTTTTCGCTTTTTTGTAATATGCTTTGCCTTTTCCTGAAATTCTTCTTTTGCCTTATGCATTGTTCCTTGAATGACTGTCATAAATTTGGTAAAATTGTCGTTGTCTAATTCTTCCATGAAGTTTGTTAAGTTTTCTATTAAGTTTTCCATTTGCAGACTTCGATTGGTTTTTTCCTGGATCTCATTTGTCTGTTCGAGCTTCTCTCTAACAAACTCGTTAATTTCCTCCTCATGCCTTGATTTGTTAATTGAAGTTTCTTCCAAAAACCTTGCAACATCATCTAAAACAGGGTTAGTAGTTAAACAATTAAGATCAAATGATATTACAAGAAAAAGCTAAGTGCCAATTATATAAAAACTTAATAAGCCCATATGGATCTGAATTATTAAAAGTGAAGAAAGCCAAATGACTACTACTGAAGGAAAACTAGCCACATATACAAATGAGTAAAAGAAAATTGTATATTGAGAAGATATACCTTTTAACTATACAGGGTATACCAGGATCTGGATACTATAACATTCATACACATGGGAGGATTTCCATAAAAGAGACATGTGGAAAGGTTAGAAGATGAAATACCTTCCAAAATAAACAAATAAATGCCAGTTGAACATAGAACAAGAGGAAGACAGCACATTAGATATAAGGAACAAATAAAACAAGACATTGCATTTTTAAAAATAAAAATCAAAAATTGGAAGGGCAAAGTATAAAATAGATCGGAGTGGAGAAGTATTCTTGAACAGGTCAAGACCTATAAAGGGTTGTCTAGCAAATAATGATGATAAAAAGACAATAACTTAAAACTCTATAGGGATTTTGTAAAACTCTTATAGGAAATTGTGAATACTGAATCTATTGATCTTCTTTTGGATCTATTCAATACCATATAATAGAACAGGTATAATACCTAAAGAATGGCTCCAATCAACATTCATACTGCTTCCCAAAAAAGCCAATGCAAAGGAGTGCAATGAACATCGCACCATAGCCTTAGTGAGTCATGTCTTGAAATTGTTTTTAAAAGTAATTCACAATAGAATACATAAGAAATTAGATGAAGGCATAAGTAATACACAAATGGGATTTAGGAAAGGACTGGGAACACGAGATGCACTGTTTGCAGTAAGTGTTCTTTCGCAGAGATGCTTAGATATTAATCAGGAAGTATATGCCTGTTTCATTGATTTTGAGAAGGCATTTGACAGAGTGCAGCATAATCGACTTATAGAAATTTTATTAAATAAAAACATAGACAGTAGAGACATTAGAATCATCTGTAACCTCTATTGGAATCAAACAGCAAAAGTGAAAGTTGAAAACGAACTGACCAAGGATATCCAGATTCGCCGTGGGGTCCGCCAAGGGTGTATTTTATCACCCTTGTTATTCAATTTATACAGTGAAGCCATCTCAGAATTAGCGCTTGCCGAGATCAGTGAGGGCCTTATAATAAACGGTGAGCCACTTAATAACATAAGATATGCTGACGACACCGTCCTTTTGGCAGGAACACTAGAAGAACTGCAACACCTTGCTGAACAACTAAATATATATTGCAACGATTATGGACTAAAAATCAATTTGAAGAAAACCAAGTTCATGGTATTTACAAAAGCACAAAACATCAAAGTTAAGCTAGTACTAGATAATACAGAAATTGAACAAATATCTTAGTACAAATACCTTGGAGCATGGATCACAGAAGATACTGATCAGACAAAAGAAATAAGATGCCGCATTGAAATTGCGCGGTCAACTTTTAATAGAATGAGAAAACTTTTTTGTAATCGCGATATCAATATATATCGCTCCGGATAAGAATGCTTCGATGTTATATTTTCTCTACCCTTTTGTATGGAGTTGAAGCTTGGACACTTAAAAAATCCAACATTAAAAACCTAGAAGCATTCGAAATGTGGTGTTACCGACGCATTTTGAAAATATCATGGATGGATCGCAAAACAAACGAACAAGTTCTCGAACAACTAGGAAAACAATGCGAAGTTTTAAATTCCATAAAGATAAGGAAATTGGAATACTTGGGGCACATCATGAGAGGTGAAAAGTACGAACTACTAAGGAATATAATGCAGGGTAAAATCAAAGGTAGAAGAAGCGTAGGAAGACGTAAAATCTCGAGGCTACGAAATCTCCGTGAGTGGTTTGGATGCAGTTCAATTGAACTATTCAGGCGAGTAACCAATAAAATTATAATTGCCAGAATGATTTCCAATCTCCGATAGGAGTGGAACTTGAAGAAGAAGGGATTTAAAAGATGAAAGCTGTTTTCTGATAAGTGATAAGTGTGAGATTAATTATAAGAGTAAAGCAAAGGTAACATCAGAGATGCAGATATATTATTTAAAAATGTTTATTATATGTTACATACTGAAGAATGAATGTTTTTGAGTCTGTTAGGAGTAAGCTATGTTATGAGGCATGTAAGGGTAACAATTCACACAAGTCAAATGTGATTAGGATTAATTGTAATTGTATCAAATGATATAAAAAAAAAAAAATTTGTGGTCTTTACCTTCGTTGTCGAATAAGAAAACATAATTGTTATCGTTAGCATTTAATTCCTGAATCAAAGTTGTTGTTACCATATCATTTTCATCTTTTTTGTGTATATTATACTTATTGGACAAATTTCTGAGATCTTTACTTGTTAGTAAGGCAAGTCTTCCTAGTTTTGATGTTTCCAATTTTCTTGAATCTTCTAAAATTCTGCTGGGAGGCACCCCAGACATTAACTTCCCTACAACCATTTTTTCTTGTGCTTTTGACAGATGCATGGTTCTTAATTCCTCTGTATGTCCAGCATGTGTTTTCCAATAACTGACTGAGACTTGTCCTTGATCTCTCAGTTTGCAAATCAGCCTGGAGGGACATACTCCTTTAATTTTAATTGATCCACCAGATTTCTCTGTCCTAATTTTATAGTTGGGCTTATATCCTAAATATAGATTAGTATATAAGTTTAATTATTTGAAGTAACAAAGTACTGGACCTACCATTTAAGTTACTTCTGTTACAAGCATAGTAAAATATCTTATACTCCTTTTTATGAACTGCTCTTTGTTTAGCATAATTTGTCTCAATTTTCTGCATGTCTTTCCATCTCTCATATTCTTGTTCACTAGAAAATTCAAAAGTTATTAATTCAATACTCAGCTGGTGGTTCACCTTTAGATGTTTTCGTAAGTTCTCATGACTTTTTAAATTAGTTTCTTGTTCACATAAGGGACAAATAATGTGATTAATTTTCTTATTGGACACATCTATTTTATGTATTCTTTTGATATGACGATTTCGTAATTCCACATTTTTAAATATTTTGCTGCAAAGATGGCAGGCTCCTGAGATAATTTTACAGCTTGTTGAAGTAGATGTAATAGGGCTTGTTGAAGTAGATGGATAGACAGAATCCATAATTGCTTGCTAAAACAAAGTCTTACTTAACTAAATACGGTGTTCTAACGAACAGATTTTTAAAACAATTTAACAGATTTTTAAAAACAAATGAGAAATTTAAATTAAAACTTTCTGTGTGCTTGCTTATTGGCAAATTGGTATAAAACCGTCTATTGTAATGTAAACATAGTTAAGCGCCAAACAGAGAATAACATAACATAACCTGAAAAATTCAAAATCAGATGAAAATGCCGACCAATCTACAGCAGACACTCCTTATGTTATGACCAATGACCATTAAGCATCCAATGACCAATCACCAATCACATCACAGCTAACGTCGGTTGTAATTTTTACAGTCTAATTTATCATATCAAAAGTCAACATCAGATGGCGATGACACAGAATAATAAACAAACAGAATGCCCACTCTCCATGGAAAATTAAGAATTAAGTACCCGCATCTCCTTCGCGCAGACATTCCGACATGTTTTAGAGGGATCCGGTGTTGTTTATGTGGTGTGCATAGAAAAATTAACCCGGTTTAAATGATTTACGGCAATCATAGACGTTGTGGTCTGTGCTTCATGGACGTATTCTAAAATATGGCGCGCGTGCTGAAAAACTTCAAAGGCGGCATCTGAGAGTGGGTATTCTGATTGTTCTCCGTCAATGTCTTTAGTTGCCTACTTCACAGTCTTCGAACCGATATAAAATGAGTTGATGTTAATTATTGCTGATAGTTTTATCCCCTGGGATAGTACCCAATAAAGGAAGAAGAAGAAGATTGTTGATACTTGATATTGATAGGTTAGGATAAATGAATGTCAGAGAAGGGTTTTTATCTCAACTGGATATTTTAAGCTAGAATTTATAGTATGGATAGAGATATAGATCAACTAAATTCGGCTTTAAATGCCGTAAAAGTTTTAAGATCTAATGTGAGAAGCGTCTTCGAGTCAGTTAGTAATGGCCTAAGAGCAGATCATGGAGATGAAGGAAAGGAAACAAAATTTATTTATGAACTTCAGGAGCTTTTAACGACTGTGAATAATAATTTAAGGTATGTGTAGAAAACAATACATATTATGAATACATAAAATTGAATTATAGGGTATATAACTTTGAGGTATACACATATTACATGCAGCTCTAAAGATGTGACAAATTTATCCTTCTTAATATCATAAGATACCTACCTAAGAAGATACAAAAAAGTACTCCATTTTTATTTACAGTTTTCTAGAAATTAAAATAAACATGATAATGTTTTAGGGATGTAGAAAATGCAGTAGCAAATTTGACACCACCTCCTGGAGCTTTTAGCTTAGGAAATACCACATACCTTAGCCAAGAGACAACTCAAGAAAGACAAGCTTTGTATGGACAACTTGTAAATAGTTACAAATGGACTGATAAAGTAAGTTATTAATTAATGAGTGTTCTTTACAAAAAAGATCATAATTGTAAATAACTTATTTCTCCAACATTTTAATACACCGGAGGGACCGCAGACGTTCGGATACAATTAGCGTCTCTTAGCAAAGACAATGATGTCGACTTTGCTAAGTATCAAGACAATTACTCTACACACACACACACTACACCTCAAATTGTAAGATTGGCGAATGGATTTAGTGTCCGCAGTCATTTAAACACAAACAAACAACATCAACAACATTTTAATAAATAATGGCATTTTGCTCTATATTCATATTGCGAATGGCCATAAAGTTGTTTATTTTACAGTGAATATAAAAAAATTAGAGAACGGTTGGTACTGGTTCAGTATCTTCAAAGTGTGTCTATGACTGTTTTTATTAATTTATGCAATATTAACTGTGGCATTTAAAAACTTAGGATATTATTTAAAAAAAAAAAGGTAGTCCAAGATGGATCCAGATTGTTTAGGACAGAGAGGTACATAAAACAAGGAACAGCATAAATATAAAAAAATCAATACTTATATAGAATTTACAATTGTAATAAATAAATTGTTATTCATGCTTTGGAGAACCTTTATAAATAATAAAATTATTAGTAACAATATGCAATTACTTCATAAAAGTAGGTCACAATATGTTTTATTTAGTTTTATTGTTTAATCTTTTCATTTTTATTTTTCAATCTCTTCATTTATTTATATTCTATTTATGAAATTTATTTTCTTTCTTGCTGGGATATTAAATAATGTAGTGAACTAAGAAAAAATGAAAATATAATGTTATTACTATTAATTTAAAAAAAAAACTAAGTTGTACTTGACAAAATATTTATAATACCTGTTTTACTTTTGTTTAAAATTTTCCTGATGTTTTATGTAATAAATTTAAAAATGAATTAGTAATTATTATACAAAAAATAGTGCCATATTATACAGCAAAACACATTACACTAGTATAAGCCTGGTTTAAAATATGGCATAACAGTGCTTTAAAAAATAACTTTTCCATTTTGGGTATTTGTTTACATTAGTAAGGGTTGCTAAAAATGCAAATTTTTTTTAACTTGGCCTAATATGAAAAAAAACGCAAAATTTTCGTGTTTTTTTTATTACAGAAACATACGAAAAGTGTAACAATGGTAACTCTTTCGATACTGTAGCCGTAAACAGTATGATTCTCATTTGCAGCTTTGATGAGCGAGCACAGTACTATTAAGCAAGTTAATCTCCATCGTTCAGATTCTGTCACTGTACATTTTTAATTATCTACATCTTTGAAGAGCTGTAATCGTAATAGTATGTTCTACATTGTCCATCTTGCTTACTAGTATCGTTCATGTACGTTACGATTCACTAATACACAGTACATACACGGCAGTACATCACCCACCCTAGCGCCTTACTTTCGCAATACCGTTTTTTTTAAGTTTTACAAAAAAATTCCACTACTTCGATAAAACGGATATAAACAAACAGCCAACAAACTAAAAATCACTTCAATATAAAGAATGTAAACTACTGAGTGGCCGCCTCGATCGCGAAGTGAAAAATTTTCCCGGCGCCGTATATGAGCAACGCACAACCAATACTTGGCCCATAGCGAAAGGCTTAAAAAAATTGGAAAAAAAGAATATGAAAAGTAGAATATTAAAAATTAGGAAGAGGAAAATGTTATCAAAATACGAAATAGCTCTAGTTATATAAAATACATAAACCATTTGTAAATACAAATTATTTTTTCCTCATTAAATTATACAAAAATTTATAATATTGTAAAATGGCCAAAATTCATTCATTTGAAAAAAAAAGTCAAGTGTCATCTAAAAATTTAAATAAAAAAAGTTAGTATTTCACAAAAACTCATTTATTATAATCAAATTAAAACCTAAACTAATTATAATGAATAAAATACAGTTATATGAATCATTATTCGTTTATGAAAGTACTAGAGAATTATATTCTTGCCAACAGATGTAATGGTTTATGCAGAAAAACTGTAGCTCAGCACGAAAAAATGTATAAATTGTAAAGTGAATAAAAAGTAAACCACAATCCAGTGTTCAAATTTGAGGCTAATCCGACTAGCCTTCCTTATGTAAATAATTACTCAATTTTGAATGTAAGTTTTTTCATATGAGTTTGTGGATGTTTTTTAGGTGACTTTAAGAGTTAGTTATTCATGCTACATTGAAAAATAGAAACAATACAATGTGTTTACAATAAAAATAATTTACACAGAAATACAGAAAAACTATAGCTCAGCACGAAAAATGTATAAATTATAAAGTGAATAAAAAGTAAACCACAATCCACTGTTCAAATTTTAGGCTAATCCGACTAGCCTTCTTAATGTAAATAATTACTCAATTTTGAATGTAAGTTTTTTCATATGAGTGCATGGAGTTTTTTTAGGTGACTTTAAGAGTTAGTTATTATTACTACATTGAGAAATAGAAACAATACAATGTGTTTACAATAAAAATAATTTAAGTTTAAGGCGAAAACATACTGTGGTGTAGCATACAATATAATAATTTTAATTGCTGGTATTGATGGTCCAGTATTGATACTTTCTCAATTAATAATCACACCAGTTCCTTATAGTGACTACGGAGTGTTTTTTTATGACATACAATATATGATTGCTTATTTGTAGTATTTTAGGTTTGTTTAAATTGAAATTAAGTATTCTGACATATAGAGAGGAAAGAGCCAACTATTTTATATTTTCAAATTTATAGCTGAAATGGAAAATTCTGATATTGTTACTTGTTCTTATGCACAAAAGTTAATAGCTTTAAAATGTTGTAGATTCGGGAGTATAGTGCAGTGGCAGGAAACATCCTAGCAGCCAATTCTTTCAATAAGACATACAAAACTTATAGTACTGCCAAAAGAAGAAAAACACAGACAAGTCAACATAATGTATTGCCAGAGTAAGTAATTCTGTTCTATATTTTAATTCTTGCTTTTGTTACAGTGTTAAATTTGGCCTAATTTAAAAAAGCTATAAATAAATATTTTCAAGGGTTAATTATGCTAGAGATCGCATGATTTTCTATTATAGTTTATTCATCTTCCGGGTTTGGACCGTGTCATTTGTGAGTGACCCAAAAGTGGGTTCATCTCGACGTTTCGCTACAATTGTATGTAGCTTCTTCAGGAGAACAAAGAAAAAGAAATCAAATCTTCCTGTCTTTTGATTTCTTTTTCTTTGTTCTCCTGAAGAAGCTACATACAATTGTAGCGAAACGTCGAGATGAACCCACTTTTGGGTCACTCACAAATGACCCGGTCCAAACCCTGAAGACGAATAAACTATAATTCTGACTCTGGCCATGGAAGCCTACGATTTCATATGATTTTCTATGTACAATATTTCAAGAAATTAAGTCTGTAGGTCCTAGTTTCTTGAGTTATCTTGTAAAACGGAGGAAAGACTTTTTGCCAGTCTCATTTCTTTGTAAAGATTATGTAGGTATCTTGTTATCACCTTAATTTAGGAGGCAGTATTATTATGGTGGAAAAAATCAAATAGTAAATTTTATCAAATGTAATCTTTTATTATTGTAATATTTTATGAAATGAAGAATGAAGAATTCGGACTTCAAATCAACACCAGAAAAACAAAAATAATGATTGTAGACAGAGCAAATAATAATCTACCGCATATACGCCAAATAGGGATTTTCGAAGTAGTCGACAGATTTGTATACTTGGGCTCTCTGATAACCAACAATGGTGATTGTTCCTCAGAAATCAAACGTAGACTAGGAATGGCCCGAACCGCAACTGCTAAATTAATTAAAATATGGAAAGACCGAACAATAACAAGGAATACTAAGCTTAGGTTGGTCAATGCCCTTATTTTTCCCATTGCTACATATGCAGCTGAAACATGGACTCTCAAAAAAATCGATAGGAGTAAGATCGAAGCCTTCGAAATGTGGGTATATAGAAGAATTCTACGCGTGTCCTGGACAGAACATAGAACCAACCTGTCAATTCTGGAAGAGCTTCATATAAAAGACAGGCTACTAAAAAAAGTAAACCAAGCATACCTAACTTACTTCGGCCACATAGCTAGAAGAACGGGCACCATGGAACTATTGGTAGTAGAAGGTAAGGTAGAAGGCCGAAGACCAAGAGGAAGATCTCCAATACGATGGGTGGACCAAATGAAGAGTTTGGTGGGAAAATCCCTACATGAAGCCGTCCATATGGCACAAGATCGCAGTCAATTGAGACAGCAGACTAATAATATTTAGGGTGTCACTACGCCCTGACAAGGGCTAAAGGATTGAGGAGAGAGAATCTTTTATTAGTTCTAAGATAGTCTAACAAGCTATCTAAGAGAGTTATGAATATTCAGCTCAGTGGAGTCATATAGTTCTGAGGTATGAATTTCCATAAACACTGGATCTAATTGTTTTATGAAATTATCCCTTGTTTATGTAATTTCACACCTCTAACAATAGTACCATGCTAAGCTGAATATGAATGAGTCTCTTAGATAGCTTGTTATACTTTACTTATATACTTATATGGATTATACCGGGTGGTGAATCGCTTAACAGGCCATAGGAAATTCAATGGGAAATTATAAATTGTTTAATTCCTGCTTCCCTAATTATTTTACATCAAAAGTCATAGCAAACTATTTGTAGAGGACTGAAATATGTATTAAAAAAAAATGTTAAAATTGTTCTATGAATTAAATGTATTCAAAAATTTTGTAAAATTATAATACATTTTTCAGGCCACTCCTTAAAGTCAGGCCACACGAGGTACAAGAATGTGTATGACATGTTGCGTTTGATCATATTGATGATTCTGATATTTGACAATATTTGAATTGTCAATATTTTTATTTTGTGATTAAATTATACACAAATACACATTATGTACACTACTAGTGTAGTGTTACAAAGCAATAAAACTGATGAAATGTATTCAGTTTATATTAATGGAATTTATTCCTTTTCAAAAATTTTAACGCCGTAGAATTATGAATATTAAACTGGTCTGCAATGATCCGAGAACTTATTCTAGGATTTTTTACAACTCCTGCATTTGTACAAACTCTACATTTATTTCATTTTGTTTTTTTTTTCTAATTTTTTTGGTATCTCTGCAGTATTGTTTGTACAGGTACAATTAGAAACCACTGTGCAATTAGTTACTAAATTTTGTAAAATCCTTTGAATTGTTGAATGACTTTGAATTGGTCTATTGGAATATCTCACGCTAAATAAAGAACTGACAATTCGCGCACTATTGCCTGAATGAAACATTTTTATTATTGCTAGTTTCTCCTCAACTGAATACATTTTATAATCAACTATATTGTTTTTTAAACAATAAATCACAAAATTAAAATTTTGAAAATTCAAATATTGTCAAATATCAGAAACATAAATATGACCAAACGTAACATGTCATACATGTGGCCTGAAAAATGTATTATATTTTTACAAAATTTTGGAATACATTTAATTCGCAGAACAATATTATTAATTGTTTTAATACATATTTCAGTCCTCTACAAATATACTTCATCTAATTTAGATAACGACTTACGTCATTATCTACGTCAGAGATCGAAGTTGACATAGTTGCCAAAGTATAAAAGAATTCTGACTCCATTTTAAATCAAATAGGTCACATAATTATTGCAACAGTATTACCATCTCTTTACAACGACTATTTAAATTCTTACGTGACATTTTTGAAATAAAACACACTAATTTTGTTCTAAAAAGAACAGATTTTATTAAATAGGTAAAAATATAAAACAAGAGGTATTCACTTTAAAATTCAAAATAATAAAGTACAAAAAGTGTCAACACCGCAACTGTCAAATAAGTGTTACCAATTTATGCCAAAATTTTACCTTCGTTCGATTACAGTTACAGTGTGTTCCGAACAAATGTTCTTGATAAAAACTCTTTATAATGGATTTATACAAATTAAATGAAACATATTATTGTGTATTTCTTTAAGTTAACATTAATAGAAATTTTTAAATATTATTTCTACGCGTATATAATAAAATATGCCTAGTGGCTGTAATGCCAGTGTACTCGGTAAAGTGATTCTAAAAAGAACACACCTAAACCCTAAATATTTCGTGTTGGTATCATATGACGTCACAGGCTATGACGCCGATGACGTGAATCGTTATATAAATTAGATGAAGTGTAGTTTCTTATGACTTTTGATGTAAAATAATTAGGGAAGCAGGAATTCAACAATTCAGAATTTCCCATTGAATTTCCTATGGCCCATTTGATGATTCACCACCATGTATATTTGCAAAAGATGACATTTTATAATGGCTTACCTAATAGTAGCCCATATTTTTATTTATTTATGAATCAGTTTGAGTTTGAAGATTTGTTTTAATTGTTTTAGGGTAATAGAGAATTTAATAACAAGCATTGACAGACTCTTTCCTGATGTGACTTTTACAACTAATAGGCCAATGGTACCAAATCCTGTGATTCAAGTAAGTTTAAGCAATGCATTTTTTAAGTATTATTAAAAACTGATTATGTTCTAAATGTGTATCCTTTCATTTAATCTTTAGTTTTTGAAATGGTATAGTTTTCCATCGCTAAATCTAAATCATGTATTATCCAATCAGATTTAATTTCCAGAAACATCAATTTGAAAATTAGTATATCATAGATGAAACTATGATTCAGGCAATATATTCAGAATAAGTCTCATAAATGGGGATATAAAATGTTTGTTCGAGTTGGCATGTCTGGCTAAATTGCCGATTTTATTGCTTATTGAAGAAGAAACTTATTTTAGTGTAGGTGCTAGCGTTGTTATAAGTTTGAGAGAACCAAGATCATGTTTGATCCTTCAAATTCAGTAATTTTTTGCGACAACTGGTTTTCCGGTCTGGAGCTTTTTATTTATCTGAAGGAAAAATATGGGATACTAAGTTTGGGAACAATTAGACAAACCGAATCAAGGGATGTATAATGGAAAGTGGCAAGGTAATGTTGAAACGAAAGGTAAAGTATCATATATGTACAAGTCTGATACTGAAAACGGAATTATTGTTATTAAATGGACTGACAATAAATGTGAACTTTTAACAGTACTTTTTGTGGGATTCAACCCCTAACTTATGTACCAAAATTCTGTAAAACTGAAAAAAGAAAAGTAAATGTACTCTGTCCCTCTCTAATTACCCAATATAACAAGCACATGGGAGGGGTTGATAAGGCAAACTCTTTATGTGGATTGTATAGAAATCCAAGTAGAGCCAAGAGATGGCATTTTTTCCATTCTGACTTGGATATTGGACATATGTGTCATAAATGCATGGATTCTCTATAAAAATGACTGCACTGTTCAGAAAGTAAAACCTATACCTTTGAAAGCATTTAGAATACAGCTGTTAAGTTACTATATCTCCTTTGTCTCTGCACATAATTGTTCTTGGTTTAAATTCTTTTCTACTTTTATTAAGTTTTTGTTAAAATTTTCTTGTTTTTGATGGTTTATTTAGTTCTTCCATTTCTTGGAGTTATTTTTCTATTAGTTCTCTTTTCTTTCTGCTATGTATTTTATTCTCTTCCCTCCTTAGCATTCTATATTCCTCCTCTGCCTTTCGTGTTCTATGTCGTTGTTGTAGTCGTTGATATGCATTATTTTTCCTCTCTGTTATGTTACGACACTCTTCATCGAACCACTGTCCTTCACTTGATTTGTAGACCTAGGGTCTCTTTGACTACGTCTTGTATGATTATTTTACACGTTTCTCATTCTCTGTTTATATCTTCGTGCTTTTATCTGTTTTCTAGCCTTCCTTTTATATATTCTTTGTATTTTGCCTTTTTGCTGTTGTCTGCTAAGTTTTTTATTTCATATTTTTCAATTTTGGATCCCTTTTCTTTTTTAATGTTTGAGATTCTGGCTCTTATTCTACTTTCCACTAGGTAGTGATCCGAGTCTGCATTTTCCCCTTGTTTGATGCATACGTTTATTACGTCTGAGTGATATCTTCTTCTTCTTCTTCAAGTGCCTTGTCCGTTGCGAACGTTGGCTATTAACATGGCAATTTTGATCTTGTTTGCGGCGCTTCTGAATAGTTCGACCGATGTGAGCCCGAACCACTTCCGCAGATTTTGGAGCCACGAGTGTCTTCTCCTGCCTGGCCCGCGCTTACTGTCTATTTTTCCCTGGACAATCAATTGTAGCAGACGGTACTTATCGTGTCTCAATATGTGGCCTAGATATTCAAGCTTTTTTTGTTTAATTGTATTCACGATGTCTTTCTCCTTTCCGATTCTTTGGAGTACCTCTATGTTGGTGACATGTTCGGTCCAGGATATACGAAGAATGCGTCGGTACACCCACATTTCGAATGCTTCTAGTTTTCTCGTTAGCGTCTCCGTCAGCGTCCAGGCCTCCACGCCACACAGCAAGATCGGAAAAATGTAGCATTTAACTAGACGTAGTTTTAGGGGAAGAGACAAATCCTTGCTTATGAGGAGCTTTTACATATTGCTAAATGCTGCTCTAGCTCGTTCTATTCTCGCCTTAATTTTTATGGTCTGTTCCCATTTTGCATTTACGTTGGTGCGAAGGTACACATAAGATTCTACATGGTCAATTAGTATGTTACTTATTCGTAATTGTCGAGCAGGTTGTTGCTTTTTGCTTATCAGCATCCACTTTGTCTTCTTGAAGTTGAGGCTCAGGCCGTATTCCTCACTAACTGAATAAAGTCTTTCCATTACTTGTTGTAATTCGTCTATGGTACTGGCAAGGATCACCGTGTCGTCGTCGATGAGTGATATCTAGAGTCAATAATAACATGGTCGGCCATGTTTACTGTAACTCCATCTGGAAGCATATGCTGGCAATGACCAAATTAAGGGAAGTTTTCTAGATTTATTAGTCTGATGCCATTGTCATTGGATACCTCATGAAGGCTGTGCTTACCTATAGTTGGTAGGTATTGTTGCTATTTTCCTATTTTTGCGTTGAGATCACCATAAATAATTTTGATGACATTTTTTTGTTCATGAATGCAGCTTCTAGTTCTTCATAGAATTTTTTTTGACATCGTCTTCCTCTGTAGGGGCATGCACATTTAAGATGCTATAATTAAAAAATGTTCTCCTTAGTCTCAGGATGCACATTCTGGAGTTCATAGTACGAAAGTATCTTACGAGGTGTTTAACCTTTTTATTTACAATGAAGTCAGTACCTAGTGCGTTGTCTTTAGCGTCGCAACTATAGAATATTATAATTTGGTGCCTTTTGTTCACCAAGCAGATTTTGGAGGGCTCCCGATCTGTATAGGGATCGGATGTTTCATGTCGCGATTCTTAAACCATGTACCTTTTTCTCGCGCAGTCGTCGTCGTTTGATCAGTCCGGTTTTTTTCCTTGAACATTCCATGCGTGTTTTGTAGGATAGGGTTGTTAGCCCTATGCCTAACCCCCTTTTCGGACGACCATTTCTCCCTTCCTCGTCGGTCCAGGCCCTACTTTCCACTGGGGTTGGTTACCCAATCTCCGGTAGGGTTGCTCAGGTTTGCCAGAGTCCACCCGTGTGATCAAGTTACACTTCTTGGAGGTAAGGATAGGAATTGAGTAGGATTATGTTTGATTAAAAGTAAAAATTGTTTTTATATTTTTCACAATACACCTAGTTCCTCAGGGTTTAGTTCTAATATTTTTGGTAGTTCATATTTTCCTACATACTTTTATTTTACATGCTTGATTGTTAATTTTTTATTCTAAATAAACAAAAATATTTGATAATCTGATTTTTATCTTACCCCTTGAACATACAATCTAATACGTTTTAACTTTTAGGTGTCGCTAGGAAGAGTTCTCAAAGCAATTATTGCATTCAAAGGTTTAATGATTGAGTGGGTTGTAGTAAAAGCTCACGCAGAATCAAATGACCTTTGGACAGAATCTCGCTACAAGGTCTTTAGGAAAGTAACTGAGAATTGCCACGCTGCAATGTGCCATTTCCATTCTCCTTTGATGCCGGAATTAGCCATAAGGTCTTTCATGGTAAGCGAAATTAAAGGGTATTGCAATAATATATGTCAATAATAATTATAGATTACATGAAATTAACTTTAAATTGAGAATATCCGTCAGAAAAAAATCATAGCATATGATTCGTCTTTAAAAAGACAACCATATGCAGTGATGACAGTAAAATTCTCCTGTCAGTGATTCCATAGTAAATGTAGGAAAACATAGGAAAAACATAATACTATCCCGATATAGTAAGTATTTGGTCTTACATTTGGTTTACTCTCAATAAACACCAAAGTCTGATTTTATATGTATGATATTTAAACACAATTGATATACCCTTAATATGTATTGACTTACTAATAGTGGTATTTTAATATAAGACCAAAAACATTCTGAAATTTTAATCTGTTTGGAAAATTTCAATTTTTTATAAAAATAATTTTCAAATATATACTATTTTACACTAGAAGTTTTTCACATCAATAAGTAATTATAGTCGGCACGTAATTTCGTGAGAAAATTTACAGGAACGAAAGCAAGCAAAATACTAGTAAAATGGCAACGCTGTTAGAGTTACCACTATTTTATTGTAGTACATAGTAGTAGAACAGTAGCGTAGATATCTAATTTTAAATTAAATAAAAGTTTTTATTTTTATTTAATTTTATTTACCAAAAAGTTTCATTTTCTATAAAGTTTAAATAAAAATTATCGGTGTTTTTAACTTCTGTGATATATCTTGGGAGTGATAACACTAATCGACTCGACTGAACAGAACTTATTGTAAAATAATAATATCTATATAAAACATTGTTAATAATAGTAGTTATTCAACGATAATGACAGTGACAGTTTCAGTTGACATACTCCCCTAAAACAATAATAATTTTTGTCCTATCAAGAAGTGTGTTTATACCTTGTTTTCAAAGATATATAAGCAAAATGAGAATATCTACAATTAAAATAGAAATAAAGGTTTCAACTAACACCTAATAAGTACTCACTATCTACTCAGAATTACTGTTATCTCTAGTATCACTCGTATCATCTAAATTTATAGGTAATTTGGTTAATGCTGGTAAATATTTAACCTAGTCATTTTTCACTCCGATCACATGTTTTATTACATTTTTCCAATTAGTTGCTGTAATTTTTGTGACTTCTCTTCTAATTAACTGGAGAACAGTAGACAAAAAATTTTGGAGCAACCAACGTTTCTTCTCATTATATTTCCTTTAAGTTGAGTCCATATTAACTCTATTGGGTTCAATGTACAATAATAAGGAGAAAGTCTAAGCACAGTATGCCCGTTACTACGAGCACAGTTGTCAACAACATATTCCTTTTCGTACTGTTTACTATGAACAACCTCCAACAATTGCTTTTTAATATAAGATGTCTCAAAATACAAATCTTCCGTGAATAAAAATTCCTGAATTTTTAATTTATTCCAACTATTATTTAGAGTTTTTTTCATTAATCTTGAATGATATGATGCGTTGTCCATGATAATCACACTATCTTTAAGTAATTTCGGAAGAAGAGATTTTTCAAACCATGATTCAAAAATTGAACTTTCCATATCGTCATGATAATCCAGAGACGCGTTTTTAATTTGTTTTGCAGATATTAATAATGCATCGTCGACCCATCCATTTTCTCCACCGCAGTGTAAAATTATAATCCTCTTTCTTTTATTGGGAGGTACTGAGTTGAAACACTTTTTGTTATTATTTATCCAACTTTTTTTTCACGGTCTCATGAGTATCATACCAGGTCTCATCTAAATAAACAATATTTCGTTTCATTTTTCGATACTCAGTTATCTGTCTGATATAATTGTTTCTTAAAGAAATTATTCTAGTATTTTCCATTAATGTCTGTCTCTTGTCTATAGTTTTGTACTTAAAATTATTGGCTTTAAGAAATAATCGAAGTGTTGTTGCTTAACACGAGGGAATGCCCTTTCGAACTAATTCACTTCGAAGGCTTTCAATAGGTGGAAAAATATTAGCCGCGTACATTTGGTATATTGTTCTAGTTATAGATTCAATTAAGTGCGGTTCTATTTTTCTGAATTGTCCACAATCCTTTCTCTTCTATCTAGAAGAAGATGTTTCTCCTATAATTTTGTAGCAGGTTGCTTTGGGCACTCTGGTTAAAAACATGTTTCTGCAATTGCTTCTGATTTAGACAATTCAGCACACAGTCCTTCATAAACATTTTTTAGCATACGTTTGGCATCATCAGAAAGGCATTAAAAATGTCGCTTACGTTTTACTACACGCCTTTGTAAACCAATCGATTAGAGGGTTCCATTGTCTCTTCAGCTACATAATTATTATCGCACCACGGACGCAATATTTTAAAATTATCAAACGTATAAAAACATAATCACGTAAAAACGTATCAAAAAAAGTAAAAAAACGTAAAATGTTTTCCGTATAAAGAACACTGAAAAAAGTCACTACCAAACTAACTTGCGGTTCCCTATTTGAAATTTGAATTTAACTGAACGCTGTAGCAGTTATGATTTTACTAAAAATATTCTTGTCTCCCAAAAATCTGTTGGTCATATCCGCAATTTAAAAATAAAATATAAAAATTTGCCTACCTAAGTGATCCCCGTCCCGTGCCTTCGGCACTGGACGGTCCAAACCTAATACCTTATTTTATGACTCCGTAAGCTCAGTCAAATACTGATATAATCTTACCCCAAGTATGAATAAGTCTACCGACAAAAGATAATGCATTATGATTTGTCATAACAGCGATATCCGATGTTTTCATTGGCCGTTAGTCCACGTGGACTTATCAGAAGTTCGATGAAAACTTAATTGGTTGATTGTTCATATCTGGTTCATATTTTAAAAGATTATACCAAGCACGTCTGATTGTTAATATCGAGTGGAATCTGGAAACTTTGTATTAATATACGTCTGAGTCATTGATAATTTTACAGACTCCTGGTAGAGTACCTTTTTGTTGAATGATTTTATTACAGATACATATATTTTTGCACAGTCTCACGGAAATACGAGGCTACTATAAAAAACAAAATTTGTTTTTTTTAATCTCTTATAAACTGAATTTCTTCAAAAGGTTGAGTTTACCGGAAAGTACAAGCTGATTATAGCCGCAAATGTCAACCATGAAATAAAATATTTCTGTTTGGCAGTGTTGGGAGAAAGCTTTTAAAATGTAAATTTTAATTAAGTATACTATTTTATGAATTCTGCAATTTTTAATTTATATGAAACAATAACGAGTAAATATAATTGCATATATCTATTACAATCTGACAACTGCTGATTTGACGATTGCCAAATTTATTCCCTAATCTATGAAAGGGCAAATACCAAAAAAAATTTCTAATAATTAACTGCAATTAATCACCAAAGAAACAAATATTTACTCAGTCTTGTTTTATATAAATCAAAAATTGCAGAATTTATAACATAATATAATCAAAATGTACTTTTCTAAATCTTTATCTCTATACTTAAAGCATACAGCATATACATTATAAAAACATGCCAAAACTGCTAAACCGAATTTTTTTTCCATGTTGGATATTTGCGGCTATAATCAGCTTGTACTTTCGGTAAACTCAACCCTTCAAAAATATATTTGTTAGGTATTGCAGGTTCACTGACGATATTTTCTTTTCTGTAATTTTTTTAGTTTATCAATCAATGTTTTTTATGTTGCAGCATTGGTTTCACAGCTACATAACACTATTTAATGCTCCGTGTAAACGATGTAGCAGTCATCTAAACAATAACTTGCCGCCTACATGGAGAGATCTAAGAAGTTTAGAACCATATCATGAAGAATGTAAATAATAGATTAAGATTAGTATTTAGTGTCTTTTATATTTATATTTATTTACAAATAAAGTATTTGACTGTCTTCTTGTATCTTTATTGTATTCTTATTTATTACAATGAAAAAACTGCAAAATGTTATTTATTATACCTTCTTTATGAATTTCTGATAGTGACATAGTATGTATACTATGGACACCACAATCCAATCGTTATCAATCTTCTAGCAAAATTAAACTGACAAAAACTAAAAACAATACGTCGAAGGAAACCATATGGAAATCAATGGAAGAATATATGGACAGCTTATAACTCTATAGACAAAGGCAACTCTTGATATGCAGGCGACGCAATATTGATAGCCAAAAATGAAGATAGTATATCTTCAGATTTGAACTAGTCCACAGATTCAACACAAGAGCAAAAGAATTTAATATAACGATTTTAACTACGAAAACAATAGTAATCAGTATAGAATTAACCAGATGTAATTAAGAAATGGACGTAGGCGTATATTCTGGCTGGCTAATCTTAGAAAGTGGACTGGTTTAACGTTAACTAATTTATTTAGAGCTGCTATGAATAGAATAAGATGGGCCAATGTGGTCACCAACATCTCTAGAAGATAGGCACATTTAGAAGCAGAATTAAGATAGTATACAGGTAAGGGAACGACGGGTAATTACGAACACTTAAGGAAAATAATTGTTTATTTGAAATATAAAAATGTTGAAAACTCGGAAACCACTACAGAGTGGCTAACAGTAATATATATATATATATATATATATATATATATATATATATATATATATATATATATATATATATATATATATAAGGTGGAGCATAGAGCTTCAGTGAAAACGCGCCATCGGGTTCTATTTTGCGCTAAGGCCTTCACCTCATTCCAAGACTTTCCTTGTTTTCTTATCTCGTCCATGATGGATGTTCTGCAAGTTTGTACTGGCCGCCGTTTTTTTTTAACAGTAATACAGCTATTAATTTTTGTTATTTGATAATCAAAAATAAAAATTTTAATAATAAAAAAACTGAATTAAAAATGTTCACGAAATATTCGCTGTTACCCGAAATGTCGGGTAATAATAAACATGAGAAGGGTAATGGCGAACAGTATTACCTATTAACAAAAATCACATTTATAGTTGTCCGGTGTATCCGAGCCGCTGCATAATTTATGCACCCATCCACCACATATAATGCAACGGAACCAAAGTTCGCTTTTCCCGAACTCACCACAAATTCCGACGATTGTAATGAAGTCTCCTTCATTACAATCGTCGGTATTAATATCGTCATTGTCGTCAGATTCATCATCTTTTTATGATGTCGAATCTTCCTCTTCGCTTGAAGCTTGTAGTACTTTTCTCTTTGCACTTTTATTTTTCTTTTTTAAAAATGTTTGTTTTTCAATTTCTTTTTCCATTTTTGATTTCCTTCTAAGCTCCTTTTGTTCGACTTCTAATTTCAAAGGCGTTGAGGTTAGTATTTCGGATCTTTGTTTTTTTTTTTTCTTCCACCCTTCTTCGGAACAGATATCTTTTGTTTTTCTTTCGGTAAAGGCAAGATATCGCTGAATGAAACATTTTTGGTATTTTCACATATCTGGTTTTCTTTGGAAGGGCCTGGTTGGGGTTCCAGTAAATCTTCTTGAATAGTTTGAGAAAGACCTTCTTGGCTATTATTTTGTTGAGTTTGATTATCGTTTGAACTGTAAAAGTCTTCTTCATTAAATGTATTTCGGTTGAATGGAAAAATTCCGGTCTTCTCAAAACCGTTTGCACCTTTGTCTATGCTTGCAACTCTAGTATACGCCTTTGAGAATAAAGTGCTTATATGGTACATTTCAATTTTCTCATAGGGTTGAGATTTTAAAAACGAATCACATTCAACGTCATATGCTCGCCTCAATGATGAGAAAAAGCTAACGTCTAGTGGTTACAGACGATACGAGGTATGTAGAGGTATTGACAGCATAATGATACCATTTTCTTTGCAAAAATTATAAATTGCAATAGAGCAATGACTGGAGTGATTGTCCAGCATCAGTAAAATGGGATCATCTCTTGTAGGTTTATTGGTTTTCGCAAAATGTTGAGTCCAAAATATTGTATATTTAAGAATTAAGTTTTATGTTTAGAGTAGAATCTAAGATGTATTTTAGACATTACTGTTTGTGTTAGTCTGTATGCAGCTTAAGATCATGAACTTTAGTGTGTAGACAGCTTAAGCTGACAGCTGACAGAGAACAATGATGGCCGCTAGTTAGAGCCCGTAATGTAAGTTATATGTTTTAAAAAAAGAAAATAAAGTTCTCCAGAATAGTTATTTTTATAATATCCACCACCAACGAAATAAAACACAAAACAGGAACACTTCTTCGTTCATCCAACCGCTTTTTGAACAGGAGTACAAAGAACCTGGAGACCCATCCTTTTCTAAAGCAGGATTTGTTCTCAGTCTTTGATAAATGAATAGTGGAGGTGTTAAAGATCCGCTGGCACTCATACAACAGCATACCGTCAAGTTCTTGACTCTTTCTCCACTTGTAACGGCTCCAACTTGTTTTTGGCCTCTAGGTCCAATGATCCGATTAGGCCTATTTACGTTTGTAATGCCAGTCTCATCGACATTAAATATTCGAGTAGGTGGAAACTTGTATTCATCGTACAGCTTACCCAAATTGTCATAAAACCTAGAGACTTGATCCTTATTGAAACCTTGAATGCGATTAAGACTTGTTGCTTCAGGTTTACGGAAACTTAACTCAGGATGCCTTGACATGAATCCATATAACCAGTCTTTACCTGCTTCTTGTTTTTCTCTGTTGAAACTATGTTTTAAGTTTAATTTCTCTGCATAGGCGAAGGCCTCATTTCGCAACTGAATTGGGGTTAATACATAAAATATTTTAGATAACGTTAGTAAATGACGACTCATTTCTTCTTCCTGTTCATTTGAAAAGAGAGTGTTTGCACCCAGCCTGCCTTTGTAAAAGCTTCTAGAGACTCTGTTTTGTAATGTTGTAACAGGTATATTAAATTGGCGTGCAGCTTCCCTTAGGCCATAACGTCTTTCTTCAATTGCCTTTAGAGCAGCTTTCATTTTATCATCAGTCCATGAAAATTTGTTGGTACTTCGTTTCCGTTTAAAAGGCATCTGAAAAAGATACAAATTGTTAAATAAGCAAAAGAAAAGCAAAAATGTAAAGAATCTAAGCCAAATTATTAAAAGAGTAAACGCGAACACTTAGCGGGTAATCGCAAACATCTGATTTTTAATGTATGATTAAAGAAAACTAAAATAATGCAATAGTAAATAAAACAAAATATATTTAAATAATGTCTAGTTGTATTTGTTTAATTTGCTGCAATGAATGAAAGATTGTGATGCCTTTTAACCTTTTTTTTAAGGTTCATCTTTAGGCGGTCGTCCAAATGGTAACATTTTTGATCCTCTAGTAAATCACAAAATTCTTCGGCTAATTGAAGTTGCACTGTTATATTGGCCTTGTGTCCAAATCGCCTTGCCGAGGAACTTCCTGCCGTGTTTAAAAAACTTTTCCAATCCGTTTTTGTTTTAATATGGGATAATCTTTTGTGCAATAATTTTAAAGTTCTTATTTTTCTAGTAATTTACATAAGGAAGATGTTAATAAGCATCTAAGTCTATAAGATTCCGAGTTTGACTTGTTTTTGTTAGGTTTCAAAAGAGGAATTATCGTAGCGGTACTCCGGGATTTAGGAAATTGTTTAGTCGAAAATTACAAATTGTACATATCTAAGAGTAGATGTTTAGCAGCTAACGGAAGATTAATTAAAAAACAATTTGGAATTTCATCTGGTCCAGTTTCTAGTTTTCTTTAATCATACATTACAAATATTATAAAAACAGTCTCCTTTTAGCTGATTTTAATAAAAAGTCGTCTTTTTTGGTCTACGAATGCTTAACATTCCGCATATGAATTTCACACCAAAGTAACATTTTATAATACGTGTTTGACACATCGCCAGTAGATATAGTACACAGATCCTGGACCAACCCCTAAATTGCAACCCCTAAAATCGCAACCCCCGGTCGTAAGTTCCAAACGGCTTAACGTAGGATGACGTACGAGGGCTCGTTGGAAAGGGGATGAAAAATGGGGTTGAATGCAGTATGTGCCATGCGCATCGGAGCATGCCAAAAGGTCATTATGGGGTATCTTCGTTTCTATTGGTCCGATGGGGGCGTACGAGGGCTCGTTGGAAAGGGGATGAAAAATGGGGTTGAACGCAGTATGTGCCGTGCGCATCGGTCAATGCCAAAAGGTCATTACGTCATATCTTTGTTTCTATTGGTCCGATCGTGACGTACGAGGGCTCGTTGGAACGGGGAGAAAGCAGGGAGACAAAAAACAAAGATGGCGGCGTTGCCAAATGGGCGCTAAAACGTATCTTCGTTGCTATTGGTCTGATTTTGACGTATGAGGTGTCAAAGCGTTGGATGTCACGTGACATTCGACGCAGGACGTGACATTTGTCACAGAACGTGACATTTGACGCAGGACGTGAAATGTCACGTGAAATGATGGGACGTTCGACGTAGGACGTGACATTTGACGCAGGACATGTCATTTGACGCAGGATGTGACATTTGACATAGATCGTACAATGTCACGTGAATTGACGTGACATTCGACGCACAACGTGAATTGCCGTGATATTCAACGCAAGACGTGACACGAGGGCTCGATGGAACGGGGATGAGACGGGGAATACTTTGACACAAAAAACAAAGATGGCAGCATTGCCAAATGGGCGCTAGAATGTATCTTTGTTGCTATTGGCATGATTTTGACGTATGAGGTGTCAAAGCACAGAAGCCATGTCAACGATCAGTATGAACATTCTTCTTCTTTTCCGGACAGTGGCTAAGAGAACGTTGACGAAGGACGTGACATTCGATGCAGGACGTGACAGTTATGTGACATTCATCACAGAACGTGAAATGTCGTGAAATTTGACGCAGGAGGTGACAGGTATGTGACATTCAACACAGAACGTGAAATGTCTCGTGACATTTGACGCAGGACGTGACATTCGACGTAAGACGTGTCATTTATGTGGCATTCGACACAAAACGTGAAATGTCACGTGAATTGACGTGACATTCGACGCAGGACGTGACATTTATGTGACATTCAACACAGGACGTGACATTCGACGTAAGACGTGTCATTTATGTGGCATTCGACACAAAACGTGAAATGTCACGTGAATTGACGTGACATTCGACGCAGGACGTGACATTTATGTGACATTCGACACAAAACGTGAAATGTCACGTGAATTGACGTGACATTCGACGTAGGACGTGAAATGTAGGAATTACGTGACGTGTGACGTTGTGACGTGACGTTCCACATTTTAAAAGACAAAGACACAATAACAGAGGGAAACAGAGCGTAGCAGAGGGTAGCAGAGGTACACAGAGGGTAACAGAGCGTCATTACAGAGACATTCAGACGCCTTTAGTGACACATATGCATCGGCACGAGGGAAATACCAGCGTAAAATCGTTTTATTCGACTTCGAATAAATTGCATAGTTATTATCACCAACAGAACATCGAGGCTTATTCGTAATCATATTCATAACAATTCGGGTGATATACAAAATTAGCGAATACAAATGGTAAGTTGAATACTATATTTTATCTACGGCATTTCGGGCAATATTTTATTTGTAGGTTGGTATTGTGCTTCGGTAAATATATATTTCCACCAACAATCCGTACCAGTTAAACTGACACTACAGCATCTCATACAAAATAGGTTAAATATAGAATTAAAAACAATTAACATAAAAAAACCTATATAAGTATCAACGTTAAATTCAACGATAATGCTTAGTCACGGTACAGCTGAAAGTAAAAAACCATTGAAAAGCCACTCATAAATGTCAAATATGCTTTACAGAGGTACAATGCTAAACATATAATAAAACAATGTTAAATACTACCAAAATAAATACCTGCAAAAAAACATAAGCAAAATATAACGCGAAAATGCTAAAATATAATAAACTATGTAAACTACAATAAAAAAAAAAGCAAATAACCTTCAAATAAAATCGAGATGCAATGAAGTAATAAAACACTTATTGATGGATAGGAACTAATAATCAAAGCAGTCAACATGCAATGAAAAATGCATTAAAAAACATCAAACTTATAAGAGGCATCATGCAAAAAGTAATAAGCACCAACAGACTAATAGGAAATAATAATCAAAGCATTTGATATGCAATGAATATACATTAAAAAAAATCATCAAAATTATAAGGGGAAACATGCAAAACAGTAATAAACACCTACCCGTCAGAAAGGTAATAATAAAATACAGTTAATACAATAAATCATAATGAAATATGCTAAAAACGAGACATGAGACAGAAAATTAGCGACAATTAACAAAGAACATAAAAAAAAAAGAACGTTTACAAATAGCTGAGTACATATCCGATATACGTAATCTTTGAAAAACGAGACAAAAAGATGGAACTTCAGTGAAATATGTAAAAATACAATAAAACTATGTAAACTATAGTTAGAAAATTAATACCTACAAAGAAATAAGCAAAAAATATATATACCGAACAAACATATCTTAAAACAGAAGAGGTGCTAATGTGTAAAACAAGAAGGAATACAACCTCAAGGCAAATACACTGTCTCACAAAAAAAAGCAAAGAA
This sequence comes from Diabrotica balteata, assembly GCA_918026665.1. Lineage (NCBI taxonomy): Eukaryota > Metazoa > Arthropoda > Insecta > Coleoptera > Chrysomelidae > Diabrotica > Diabrotica balteata. The sequence goes on from OU898276.1 coordinate 34,839,447, forward strand.
CAAAGCCGCCTTGTAAATGTCGTGAAAAATACGTTAAAAAACATCAAAAACATACACATAAATTGTAAAAAATGGAGAAAGCAATCTAGCATTTAACATGTAATCATAGCAATAAAAAACAACACAAAGGACAAGAGGTGTTATACATAAACAAAAATTACTAGTTACTCCCCGACGGTAAAATAAATTACCAAAATACTGCTAAAGGTAAAGGTAAAAACAGTGCCAAAATAGTAGAGTATAGCTAGACGTAATCTTTGGAAAAAATGAGACAACCGAACGAAAATCTGTAAAATATGCTCAAATATAATAAACTTATGTAAACTGCTGTCGCAAATAAAGAACTACAAAGAAATACACAAATATACTTAGGTAATATGCTAAAAAATATAATAAATACTACTTGCAAATTATTGACAAAAATAAATACCCGCAAAAGTAAAGCAAAAAAAAAAAGTTAAATAAATACCGAATTACATGAAAACTATGTAAATTACAGTCACAAATAAATACGTGCAAAAAAAAAATAAGAAAAATAAAAACACATACCCTAAAATCCAGAATACAGCATGCGTGGATGTAAATACAAGCAACCGTATATCACATATTACCTTCTTTAGAACTGAAGACACTCTAGAAACAGGCAGTATGTAATACTCATTACTTGTCTGATTAAACACTATTTGCGAAAACACTTACACTAACACAGCGACCACAATGTTCTCAGAAAATAACACAGAAAACAGTAGACACACGCCGTTTTTACTGTTAAATATCACAGAATACTAGCGGTATGTAACAATATAGATTCTGAAACGATACGACGTATAATTTTATGACTGAACACTTACCTACATACTGATTTAAAAATGTATACCAAGTCTTTCCAGCCCGTGCATCTATAACAAAAATCCTTCAAAAAGCCGATAACTTGACCAAAGCACATAAACATGTTTACTACCTTTGAATAATAGTCTAGAAGGAACTATGAAAAATAACTGATGGCACGCTTCTTATCAGGATATGTGGTTTTCAATCTAACTACGAGACTGCAAGAAAACGATAACTATACAAAAACAATTTTTATCATCTGTACTTTTAAAATGAAATTAGGAAATAACAATTACCTAAATATGCATATTATTATACAGTAATGATGTCCGCTCGATTGCACCCCCCCTAAAATAGTACCAGATAGCCAATAAGACCTGTCGTTCGATAGATCCAATAATATGTTATTGGTATTGACCAAAAATACAAACTTGTAAATTAACAACAAAGAATATTAAAAATCTAGCGAGTACATACCCAGACAGGCGTAATCTTTGAAAAAAACAAAACGACAACCAAAACAAAAATTTGTGAAATATGTTCAAATACAACAAAACTATGTAAACTACAGTCACAAATAAAGAACTGTAAACAACTAGACAAATACTTATACAGGGGTAATATGCTAAAGATATAATAAAACTATGTTAAATAATGTCAAAATAAATACCTGCAAAGAAAAATAAGCAAAATATAATGTAAAAAATACTAAAATATATAATAAACTATGTAAACTACAGTAAAAATAAACACTCTACAAAAAAGAAGAAGCAAAAAACAATAATGAAAAACATGGCTAAAATAAAAGAGGTACTAATGTGTACAACAAGTTAAAAAATAATAAACACGTACTGACGACAGGGGGCAAATGTTAAAATTATATCGACATGCAATGAAGTACTAAAACATCTATCGACAAATAGGAACTAATGATCAAAGCAGTCGACATTCAATGAAAAATACATTAAAACATTAAACTTATAAGAGGCAAGACGCAAAAAGTAATAAGCATCAACCGAATAATAGGAAATAATGATCAAAGCAGGTGACATGCAATGAAAATATATTAAAACAGATCAAAATTATAAGAAAAAACATGCAAACACCTACTTGTTGGAAAGGTAATAAAATATGGTTAATACAATAAAAACATACCGAATTATGCTAAAAACGAGACATGAGTCGGAAAATTAGCTACAAATGACAAAGAACATCAAAAAACATTTACAAATAGCTGGGTAGATCTAGCCGTAATCTTTCGAAAAACGAGTAAAAAAGGTTTGAAATAATGATCACAAGCAGTTCACATCAAAGAAAAATACAGTAAACATACTTTACAACATACTCAATTACACAAACAGGACATGAACCTGTAAATTAACAAAATATATATATATATATATATATATATATATATATATATATAATATATATATATTAAAAACGTAGCGAGTACATACACAGTCAGACGTATTTTTTGAAAAACGAGGGACAACCGACAAAAATTTGTGAGATATGCTCAAATACAACAAAACTATGTAAACTACAATCACAAATAAAGAACTGTAAAGAACTAGACAACTACTTATATTTGGGTAATATGCTAAATATATAATAAAACTATAGAGAAGAAAAAAAAATAAGCAAAATATAACGTAAAAAATGCTAAAATGTGTCGCGAAGCGACCCGACCTAACCTAATAAATTAACCATAACTACGCGTCTGTTAAGTAATACCTAATTCAACAAATTAATATGACATATTATGTGATATTTGACGTATGACGTGACATAATACGTGACATTAGATATATAAGTGACGTTTGACATAAAAATGTGACATGTTATGTGATATTTGACGTATGACGTGAATCACGCGACATTTGACGCAGAGACATTCAGAAGCACACAGAGCCATCTATGACACGTAGACAAAAAGTATGCTGAGACATGCAGAGGCGCACAGAGCCATCTGTGACACGTAGACAGCGGTACGCAGAGACCTTCTAACCTAATATATTTACCATCTTAAGACATACTTTGACCTTTGACCGCGTTAGTGGTTCATACGCGAAATAATTAATTACGTAGGGGATGTTGTACTGGAGATATATTTAACGACTTCGTAAGGACTCTTTTAGTCTAATGAGTCTAATGAGACAGAGACAAATGACTATCCTGTCTTTTGAGTGTCAACGACATTAATGCTCTTTCGCCAGAGGATATGGCAAAGGATTATGCAGAGTCACCAAAAGAATGGTATCAGTTAATCTTAAATGTGAGTGACGTTTCTCTTCTAGTATGTGCTCCTAACGTAAAATTTCTTTATTCGGTATTCGATACTAAAAAAATTTGGTATTCTATTTGCCGATGTCATTTAGTAGCTGATTGTTGTACGTTGAGCCGTTTGGACGTTACAAGCTTAGTAGCGTTTTTTCAATGTCTTTGCGTTTTATTTTTATCTTAACATATGTGTTACCACCTCTATTTCCTTTGATATCTTGCATTTTGTATTCGTTGACCCGTTTGGGTACGGTTTTGGCAATGTCTTTGAGTTTTATTTTTATCTTAACATATTTGTTACCACCTCCTCTTTCCATCAATACTTTGCACGTTTTTGAACGTTGAACCGTTTGGATGTTGCAGGCTTAGTGACCTTCAGGTATTGTCCTTGCGGTTGCATGTCACAGACCCTATCAATCACTATTGGTTTTGTTGATCGATAATATTGGTCTTTTCGTATGTCAGTGGTTCTATTACACACATTTTTTGTGTTTTGTCAAAGCTGTCGATTTTGTTGATTTTTTGGTTAATAACAATAACATATTATTGAATCTATCGAACGAGAGGCCTTATTCGCTATTTGGTACTATTTTAGTAGTCCAATCTAGCGGACATCATTGCTGAATAATTATATGCATATTTAGGTTTTTGTTATTTCCTAATTTTATTTTAAAACTACAGATGATAAAGTTAATTGTTTTTTGTATAGTACATTACTAGTTATCGTTTTCGTAGTCTCGTGTTAGATCGAAAAGAGCATTTCCTGAAAGAATATTGTGTGGTCCATTATTTGGTCATATTCCCAGTCTAGAAAATTTGCCAAAGTAGTAAATATGTTTAAGTGTTTGTTTTTGAAGGATTTTTTGTTATCGATGTATGGGTTGTACAGTTTTTCAAATTAGTATGTAAGTGTTCAGTCATCAAAATTAGATGTTGTATCGTTCAGAAACTATATTGTTACACACCGCTAGTATTCTTGATATTTAACAGTACAAACGGCGTGTGACACTAAAGTGACAGAGTCTGTAGCATTTGCAACATATATTCACTGTTAGTGTGTCTACTGTTTCTGTGTTAATTTCTGAGAACACTTAGGTCGCCGTGTTTTGTACGTAGACAGTATCAGGCTTCTGCAGCAGTTGTGTGCGTGTTCTTCGTCATATATTTGCTTATTTCTTTTGCAGATATTTATTTGTGAATGTAATTTACATAGTTTTATTATATTTTAGCAGTTTTTCACGTTATATTTTGCTTCTTTTTTTTTTGCAGGTATTAATTTTTGACAATAATTTACATGAAGTATTTATTATTATTTTTTAGCATATTACCCTGTATATTTGTGTATTTCTTTTGGACGTATTTATTTGTGACTGTAATTTACCTAGGTTAATTATATTTTAGCATTTTTCACGTTATATTTTGCTTCCTTTCTTTGCAGGTATTAATTTTTGACAATAATTTACATGTAGTATTTATGTATTTCTTTGCGGTTCTTTATTTGTGACAGCAGTTTACATGTTTATTGTATTTGAGCATATTTCACAGATTTTTCGTTCGGTTGTCTCATTTTTTCCAAAGATTATGTCTAGCTCTAGTCTACTATTTTGGCACTGTTATTACCTGTACCTTTAGCGGTATTTTGATAGATATTTTTGTATTTTCACTGTATTTCGACGACATATGCACTAATTTCTTTTGTCGTCAGATTGTGACTAGTAATTTTTGATTATGCATAACACTTCTTGTATTTTGATGTTTTTTATTACTACGATTACATGTTAAATGCCAGATTGCTTTTTACATTTTGTGTGTATGTTTTGTGATGTTTTTAATGTATTTTTCACGGTATTTCGACAACTTTATGTATTATTTCTTTTTGCGGCTTCTAGGAATAATGATTTCTACTGTTTTATTTTTATTGATAATGTGTTTAGGCTGCTTTGCCCTTTACTTTTTTTCGTGAGACTATATATTTGTTGTGAGGTTGTATTTCTTTTATTTTACACATTAGCATCTCTTCTGTTTTAAGATATGTTTCTTCGTTATTATTATTTTTTTCTGATTTCTTTGCAGGTATTTATTTATTTTTTAACTGCAGTTTACATGGTTTTATTTTAATTTAACATATTTCACAGAAGTACCGCCTTTTTTTGCCTCGTTTTTTCAAAGATTACGTCTATCGGATATGTACTCAGCTATTGGTAATCATTTTTTTTTTTTATAATCTTTGCTATTTGTCACTAATTTTCTGTCTCAAGTCTCGTTTTTAGCACAATTCAATATCTTTTAATTGTATTAACTGTATTGTATTACCTTTTCCACGGTTAGGTGTTTATTACTGTTTTGCATGTTTCCTTTTATAATTTTGATATGTTTTAATATATTTTGATTGCATGTCACCTGCTTTGATCATTATTTCCTATTAGTCGGTTGGTGCTTATTACTTTTTGCGTATAAGTTTGATGTTTTTTAATGTATTTTTTCATTGAATGTCGATTGCTTTGATCATTAGTACCTATCCGTCGATAAGTATATTAGTACTTCATTGCATGTCGATTTTATTTGAACATTATTTGATACCAGTCAGTACGTGGTTATTACTTATTTACTTGTTCTACACATTAGAACCTCTTCTATTTAAGCTATGTTTTTCATTATTGTTTTTTGCTTCTTCTTTCTTTGTAGGGTGTTTTTTACTGTATTTTACATAGTTTATTACATTTTAGCATTTTTACGTTATATTTGCTTATTTTTTTTTCTTTGCGTGTATTTATTTTGACAGTATTTAACATAGTTTTATTATATATTTAGCATATTACCCCAATATAAGTAGTTGTCTAGTTCTTTACAGTTCTTTATTTGTGATTGTAGTTTACATAGTTTTGTTGTATTTGAGCATATCTCACAAATTTTTGTTCGGTTGTCCCTCGTTTTTCAAAAAATACGTCTGACTGTGTATGTACTCGCTACGTTTTTAATATATATATATTATATATTATAAAAAAATATATATATATATATATATATATATATATATATATTTTTTGTTAATTTACAGGTTCATGTCCTGTTTGTGTAATTGAGTATGTTGTAAAGTATGTTTACTGTATTTTCTTTGATGTGAACTGCTTGTGATCATTATTTCAAACCTTTTTTACTCGTTTTTCGAAAGATTACGTCTAGATCTACCCAGCTATTTGTAAATGTTTTTTGATGTTCTTTGTCATTTGTAGCTAATTTTCCGACTCATGTCTCGTTTTTAGCATAATTCGGTATGTTTTTATTGTATTAACCATATTTTATTACCTTTCCAACAAGTAGGTGTTTGCATGTTTTTTCTTATAATTTTGATCTGTTTTAATATATTTTCATTGCATGTCACCTGCTTTGATCATTATTTCCTATTATTCGGTTGATGCTTATTACTTTTTGCGTCTTGCCTCTTATAAGTTTAATGTTTTAATGTATTTTTCATTGAATGTCGACTGCTTTGATCATTAGTTCCTATTTGTCGATAGATGTTTTAGTACTTCATTGCATGTCGATATAATTTTAACATTTGCCCCCTGTCAGTACGTGTTTATTATTTTTTAACTTGTTGTAGACATTAGTACCTCTTTTATTTTAGCCATGTTTTTCATTATTGTTTTTTGCTTCTTCTTTTTTGTAGAGTGTTTATTTTTACTGTAGTTTACATAGTTTATTATATATTTTAGTATTTTTTACATTATATTTTGCTTATTTTTCTTTGCAGGTATTTATTTTGACATTATTTAACATAGTTTTATTATATCTTTAGCATATTACCCCTGTATAAGTATTTGTCTAGTTGTTTACAGTTCTTTATTTGTGACTGTAGTTTACATAGTTTTGTTGTATTTGAACATATTTCACAAATTTTTGTTTTGGTTGTCGTTTGTTTTTTCAAAGATTACGCCTGTCTGGGTATGTACTCGCTAGATTTTTAATATTCTTTGTTGTTAATTTACAAGTTTGTATTTTTGGTCAATACCAATAACATATTATTGGATCTATCGAACGACAGGTCTTATTGGCTATCTGGTACTATTTTAGGGGGGGTGCAATCGAGCGGACATCATTACTGTATAATAATATGCATATTTAGGTAATTGTTATTTCCTAATTTCATTTTAAAGTACAGATGATAAAAATTGTTTTTGTATAGTTATCGTTTTCTGCAGTCTCGTAGTTAGATTGAAAACCACATATCCTGATAAGAAGCGTGCCATCAGTTATTTTTCATAGTTCCTTCTAGACTATTATTCAAAGGTAGTAAACATGTTTATAGGCCAATAAAGTTAGGTTTTTACTCATCACAAGTGTATAGACGGGTTTGACAGTTGAAATGGATAGTATGAGATATTACAAAAAGACTCTCATCTAGGGATTCATGAATTTTTTAGTGGAAATATTTTTAAATAAACAATTAAAACGTCAATATCATTATTTTGCTCATAACTTATAAACTTGTCTATTTAGAGATTTGACATCTACAGACAAGTTATTGAGAAAAAAGAAATACACAAAATGAGATATACTAAATTAAAATCGGTTAATAAACAAAAAAGTTATTGCATAATAACCAAGCAAAACGGCTGTTTTTGATTATTGTTAATAACTCTTTTAGTAATCAATAAAAATTTATTTAAATGTATCTGCACTTAAAGATCTCATCGTGTTCGAAGTGTGTGCGAAAGATAGGCTAGATCCGTCAAATAGTTTTTGCACAATTTAATTTGTTTATAAGATTTTTTGAAAAATGCACAAATTTCTAAGGCCGGTCCAGATAATTTGACTGAATGGATCTTAATAATCCGGGGCTTATTTTCTTTGTTGAGACATATATTAATATCCTATGGAAAAAAAAGTTAAAAAAATTACGTTTAAGTATACAAAATGATTTAACAATAAATAGCACTTTTTAAGCTTATAAACATTTACAATAACTCTGTACTATTTAGTTTAAATTAAATGGCAATAAAATATTCGGAAGGCTGGTTAAAAAACACAACTTAAAAAAAAAAAGAAAAAGGTCCTGCGACCATTAGGAGCCGAGTTAGTACTTTTTTTTTTAAAAAATCACTGTTACGTCAATTAACAACATTAAGGGCTGAAATTAACCAATCTTTTAGAAGAAAAGTCAAAGTTTTTAACAAAATATTTAGCAAACAAACTAATTGAAAATTGATTAAACAGGAGTGTTGTAAACCAAGAGTACTTTACGTTCCGACTCAAATGGAAGGAGTGGGGATTGCCGATTGCACTCAAGCCACGCTCAAGCAGATGCTGTTAGGCTGCGACTATACAACCGGTTTGTTGTATTGAAATATTTAGTGTTTTGTTTTATTTAATAATTGTTACAAATAATTAATTTTACGTAAAATTCATCTGAATATTAAAAAAAAAAAACTACCTGTTGTGATATATATTAATATAAACACATGGTTGTACCACGTTGTCTGAATAATATACGGTTAACTTTGAATATAATATTATTTTACTATTATTATAAGTTTACGTGAAAAGGAAACTATGATATTATTTATATGGAAAAATTATTAAATATTTCTATTTTTATTTTAAAACATGATATTTATTGTACTAAGAAAGATTTTAAACATTTATTTCAAAAATGTGAGTACACTGCTTTAAATTGTATAGGAATGTATACAATATAATGTATAACTTTGAAAGTTAACCAATGAAATTTAAACGGATATTTAGATTTACAATTTTTTAGAAAAGATAACAAATGAATATATTAAAATATTTTCACGTTAAAATTATAAGATCGCATTTTAAATTTTATACGAATATTAATAAATTCTTATTATTGCAGTACTTATAGAAATAGGATTATTGCAGTATAGAAACATTTAATTGTTTTTTTTTTTGATTGGATTAGCGATACAAACTATTAAATTGGTAAGTAAGGGGCCTTTCTATGATAATAAATATTATAATTAAACGTACTCCCTTTAAGATTTTATAAAAATAAAAATTGAAAAATATTCAGCGTAGAAATTTTATAAATTAAAGTCACGTAAAAAAGTTTGATATTTCACTTATTATTGAAGATGAAAGTGAAGATGAATGTTTACATAGTAGTAGCAGTGACGATATAGAAATTAAGCGTAGAAAATTACAGTAAATTAAATTATTTTAAAAAATCACTACACAAAATTTCAACTTCTGTAATAACAAAAAATTAATTTATTATTTCATTAATAAATTTTTAGTAAACATTATTCAAAATGTTCATTTACTTATAACATTTATTTAATATAATCATATTTGAAATAAATAAATAGAAAAATAACAATAAAAAGACGACTTAAGAAAAAGTTTGTACATTCCGTAGTCATTAGCTGCTTTGTTTTGAATAATTTTGCAATGAAAGTATGTTAAATGTTATTATTTTAACGTTGTACCCCAGTTTAAAAAAAAAAAGAACAAATTTGGTCCACTAGAACCCGAGATATGTCATTTTTTTTCCAAGCACTCTATTTTGAAACCGTGCGCTTGACTTTTTCAGAGAGCGCGGCTTGTGTGCAATCGGCAATCCCCACTCCTTCCATTTGAGTCGGAACGTAAAGTACTCTTGGTTTACAACACTCCTGTTTAATCAATTTTCAATTATTTTGTTTGCTAAATATTTTGTTAAAAACTTTGACTTTTCTTCTAAAAGATTGGTTAATTTCAGCCCTTAATGTTGTTAATTGACGTAACAGTGATTTTTTAAAAAAAAAGTACTAACTCGGCTCTAATGGTCGCAGGACCTTTTTCTTTTTTTTTTAAGTTGTGTTTTTTAACCAGCCTTCCGAATATTTTATTGCCATTTTATTTAAACTAAATAGTACAGAGTTATTGTAAATGTTTATAAGCTTAAAAAGTGCTATTTATTGTTAAATCATTTTGTATACTTAAACGTAATTTTTTTTAACTTTTTTTTCCATAGGATATTAATATATGTCTCAACAAAGAAAATAAGCCCCGGATTATTAAGATCCATTCAGTCAAATTATCTGGACGGCCTTAGAAATTTGTGCATTTTTCAAAAAATCTTATAAACAAATTAAATTGTGCAAAAACTATTTGACGGATCTAGCCTATCTTTCGCACACACTTCGAACACGATGAGATCTTTAAGTGCAGATACATTTAAATAAATTTTATTGATTACTAAAAGAGTTATTAACAATAATCAAAAACAGCCGTTTTGCTTGGTTATTATGCAATAACTTTTTTGTTTATTAGCCGATTTTAATTTAGTATATCTCATTTTGTGTATTTTTTCTTTCTCAACAACTCGTCTGTGGACGTCAAATCTCTAAATAGACAAGTTTATAAGTTATGAGCAAAATAATGATATTGACGTCTTAATTGTTTATTTAAAAATAGTTCCACTAAAAAATTCATGAATCCCTAGATGAGAGTCTTTTTGTAATATCTCATACTATCCATTTCAACTGTCAAACCCGTCTATACACTTGTGACGAAAAAACGCTTATTTTCTACTAATTTGACTCGTCTATTATGTGCTTTGGTCAAGTTATCGGCTTTTTGAAGGATTTTTGTTATAGATGCACGGGCTGGAAAGACTTGGTATACATTTTTAAATCAGTATGTAGGTAAGTGTTCAGTCATAAAAATTATACGTCGTATCGTTTCAGAATCTATATTGTTACATACCGCTAGTATTCTGTGATATTTAACAGTAAAAACGGCGTGTGTCTACTGTTTTCTGTGTTATTTTCTGAGAACATTGTGGTCGCTGTGTTAGTGTAAGTGTTTTCGCAAATAGTGTTTAATCAGACAAGTAATGAGTATTACATACTGCCTGTTTCTAGAGTGTCTTCAGTTCTAAAGAAGGTAATATGTGATATACGGTTGCTTGTATTTACATCCACGCATGCTGTATTCTGGATTTTAGGGTATGTGTTTTTATTTTTCTTATTTTTTTTTGCACGTATTTATTTGTGACTGTAATTTACATAGTTTTCATGTAATTCGGTATTTATTTAACTTTTTTTTTTTGCTTTACTTTTGCGGGTATTTATTTTTGTCAATAATTTGCAAGTAGTATTTATTATATTTTTTAGCATATTACCTAAGTATATTTGTGTATTTCTTTGTAGTTCTTTATTTGCGACAGCAGTTTACATAAGTTTATTATATTTGAGCATATTTTACAGATTTTCGTTCGGTTGTCTCATTTTTTCCAAAGATTACGTCTAGCTATACTCTACTATTTTGGCACTGTTTTTACCTTTACCTTTAGCAGTATTTTGGTAATTTATTTTACCGTCGGGGAGTAACTAGTAATTTTTGTTTATGTATAACACCTCTTGTCCTTTGTGTTGTTTTTTATTGCTATGATTACATGTTAAATGCTAGATTGCTTTCTCCATTTTTTACAATTTATGTGTATGTTTTTGATGTTTTTTAACGTATTTTTCACGACATTTACAAGGCGGCTTTGTTCTTTGCTTTTTTTTGTGAGACAGTGTATTTGCCTTGAGGTTGTATTCCTTCTTGTTTTACACATTAGCACCTCTTCTGTTTTAAGATATGTTTGTTCGGTATATATATTTTTTGCTTATTTCTTTGTAGGTATTAATTTTCTAACTATAGTTTACATAGTTTTATTGTATTTTTACATATTTCACTGAAGTTCCATCATTTTGTCTCGTTTTTCAAAGATTACGTATATCGGATATGTACTCAGCTATTTGTAAACGTTCTTTTTTTTTTATGTTCTTTGTTAATTGTCGCTAATTTTCTGTCTCATGTCTCGTTTTTAGCATATTTCATTATGATTTATTGTATTAACTGTATTTTATTATTACCTTTCTGACGGGTAGGTGTTTATTACTGTTTTGCATGTTTCCCCTTATAATTTTGATGATTTTTTTTTAATGTATATTCATTGCATATCAAATGCTTTGATTATTATTTCCTATTAGTCTGTTGGTGCTTATTACTTTTTGCATGATGCCTCTTATAAGTTTGATGTTTTTTAATGCATTTTTCATTGCATGTTGACTGCTTTGATTATTAGTTCCTATCCATCAATAAGTGTTTTATTACTTCATTGCATCTCGATTTTATTTGAAGGTTATTTGCTTTTTTTTTTTTATTGTAGTTTACATAGTTTATTATATTTTAGCATTTTCGCGTTATATTTTGCTTATGTTTTTTTGCAGGTATTTATTTTGGTAGTATTTAACATTGTTTTATTATATGTTTAGCATTGTACCTCTGTAAAGCATATTTGACATTTATGAGTGGCTTTTCAATGGTTTTTTACTTTCAGCTGTACCGTGACTAAGCATTATCGTTGAATTTAACGTGATACTTATATAGGTTTTTTTATGTTAATTGTTTTTAATTCTATATTTAACCTATTTTGTATGAGATGCTGTAGTGTCAGTTTAACTGGTACGGATTGTTGGTGGAAATATATATTTACCGAAGCACAATACCAACCTACAAATAAAATATTGCCCGAAATGCCGTAGATAAAATATAGTATTCAACTTACCATTTTGTATTCGCTAATTTTGTATATCACCCGAATTGTTATGAATATGATTACGAATAAGCCTCGATGTTCTGTTGGTGATAATAACTATGCAATTTATTCGAAGTCGAATAAAACGATTTTACGCTGGTATTTCCTCGTGCGATGCATATGTGTCACTAAAGGCGTCTGAATGTCTCTGTAATGACGCTCTGTTACCCTCTGTGTACCTCTGCTACCTCTGCTACGCTCTGTTTCCCTCTGTTATTGTGTCTTTGTCTTTTAAAATGTGGAACGTCACGTCACAACGTCACACGTCACGTAATTCCTACATTTCACGTCCTACGTCGAATGTCACGTCAATTCACGTGACATTTCACGTTTTGTGTCGAATGTCACATAAATGTCACGTCCTGCGTCGAATGTCACGTCAATTCACGTGACATTTCACGTTTTGTGTCGAATGCCACATAAATGACACGTCTTACGTCGAATGTCACGTCCTGTGTTGAATGTCACATAAATGTCACGTCCTGCGTCGAATGTCACGTCAATTCACGTGACATTTCACGTTTTGTGTCGAATGCCACATAAATGACACGTCTTACGTCGAATGTCACGTCCTGCGTCAAATGTCACGAGACATTTCACGTTCTGTGTTGAATGTCACATACCTGTCACCTCCTGCGTCAAATTTCACGACATTTCACGTTCTGTGATGAATGTCACATAACTGTCACGTCCTGCATCGAATGTCACGTCCTTCGTCAACGTTCTCTTAGCCACTGTCCGGAAAGAAGAAGAATGTTCATACTGATCGTTGACATGGCTTCTGTGCTTTGACACCTCATACGTCAAAATCATGCCAATAGCAACAAAGATACATTCTAGCGCCCATTTGGCAATGCTGCCATCTTTGTTTTTTGTGTCAAAGTATTCCCCGTCTCATCCCCGTTCCATCGAGCCCTCGTGTCACGTCTTGCGTTGAATATCACGGCAATTCACGTTGTGCGTCGAATGTCACGTCAATTCACGTGACATTGTACGATCTATGTCAAATGTCACATCCTGCGTCAAATGACATGTCCTGCGTCAAATGTCACGTCCTACGTCGAACGTCCCATCATTTCACGTGACATTTCACGTCCTGCGTCAAATGTCACGTTCTGTGACAAATGTCACGTCCTGCGTCGAATGTCACGTGACATCCAACGCTTTGACACCTCATACGTCAAAATCAGACCAATAGCAACGAAGATACGTTTTAGCGCCCATTTGGCAACGCCGCCATCTTTGTTTTGTGTCTCCCTGCTTTCTCCCCGTTCCAACGAGCCCTCGTACGTCACGATCGGACCAATAGAAACAAAGATATGACGTAATTACCTTTTGGCATTGACCGATGCGCACGGCACATACTGCGTTCAACCCCATTTTTCATCCCCTTTCCAACGAGCCCTTGTACGCCCCCATCGGACCAATAGGAACGAAGATACCCCATAATGACCTTTTGGCATGCTCCGATGCGCATGGCACATACTGCATTCAACCCCATTTTTCATCTTCTTTCCAACGAGCCCTCGTACGTCATCCTACGTTAAGCCGTTTGGAACTTACGACCGGGGGTTGCGATTTTAGGGGTTGCAATTTAGGGGTTGGTCCAGGATCTGTGTACTATATCTACTATCGCCGCTGTTGGTTGAAACGTTTGTTCCGTATGCTGTAGTTTAGATGCAACCGGGACTAGTCTCAGGTACTGCAACTTTCTGGTGATGATGGTTTCTATTATTTCTGTACTCTTATGCATTATTCTCATTCTCATGTTTAACTAATTGTATTATCGTTTTAAACTTAAGGCGCTTTTTCTAACAATTATACGGTTTAGTATAAATGTTTGATAATTACTATACATTATAGTATAATACAAGTCTTAAAAATCCGTATTACATAAAACATTGACGATAATTGTACCTATTTATAAAGTTCCAAAAATTGAGCATTGCATTTAAGATACTTTAATTTTTTTATTCTGTAATTATTTATCGCCGAAACGACTAAACAACTGAGTCGAAGAGAGAAAGTATTATTACATAACATGGATCACAAAACATGTTTCGTTATTTTATAGACCCGGCATTATCTTAAATGGTAAACCATCATTAACGCCAACAATAGATATTGCGTTATGCTTATTTTGATGTGCAAAATGTGTTTGTTAAAGTGCATAATTTAGAAGAACTAACTTTTTTATTTACGTCTGTATTGTACGTATCATATATACTTTATTTAATAATATTTTAACTAAACATTATCTATTAAAGTATTCATTCTAGTAAACACATTTTAATTTAATGAATAATTAAGTTAATCTGAATATATGTGTATTTTTATCTTATATCATATCGTATTATCGTTTTTGGAGGTATGATGTGGGGGATATTCTGACTAAACGCAAGTAAGTAAAGTAAGATAAAATATAGTTTTGCTTTACTTCAGTGGCGTACCCAGAATTTGCCTGAGGGGTGGTTTCGAAATTTTTTTATGCTACCTCCATTTTGAGTCACTAAAATTTGGATTTTAGTTTAATTTAAAGTATTAAAGATAGCAGTGTCAAAGATTCAGGTATCTATTATTCTGCCTACCAACTAAAACCACCCCCTATTACTTGTGTGCAGTTGAGTGTCGCGCGTATAGCTCGGTTACAAATAATTGAGAAATTTAAAAAGATAGACCAATTGATGTACAAGTCTTACCGAACAAAGTATACCCATGTGCTTAGATCAAATGACATCTGTTTTAATAGTTCCTCTTTAATATTTTACCTTGCTACAGGATAGTATTCAGAAAAATGCAAAAATAATTACTGTAAAATATAATTTCATTAGGTACAATTATAAATATATTATATTTAAATAATTATAACTGTTAGGTCTATTTTATCAAAATAATGTTTTTATCTTTAGAAAGCCCCTTTTTATACCTTTCAATAAAAGTTTATGAGTTTAAAACTCCTCTTACTCGATTGTCGGGTTCGTTTCACAGCCCTGCTGTGCTGATCAAAGTTTTTAAATTTTCACGAAATTCTGAACGACTGATAACAAGACTGATATGGGTTTCGATATTGTTATACATATAATTTTTAGTTTAAACTCTGTAAAGAGAGCACGCATTTATTATTGACGATTTCCCGATCAGAAAAATATCAAGTAAATAAAAATGTGACAATAGAAATTGTTGAGAATAATGAAGTAGAAATTGTTGAAGAAAATGAGAAAATTCTACGACCAAATAATCCTGAAAATAGGTAAAGAAATAATAAATAAGACTTACTCACAATCAATTAAATTTAACTATCAGATGACCGGTTTCGCTTTCTACAATATGCAAAGCATTTTCAGGTCTCGATACAAAGTTAAATAAATGCTGAAATGATAAAAACCCATATTAGTCTGGATGGCTGCACAAGAATAACTTAAGCCATATTCTACCAGCTTCATTTGACTCTTTAGAAAACGGATTTGGTATACGATTTATTATAGAGTAAGAAAACACATTTTTCATTAGAATCTTGCTTTTAATAGACATACCTACTTCAACTAATGTGTAAATTCTTTCGACAAGATCATTTTCTTGTGTTTCAGACAATACCGGTGATCTTCTAAGCTTTCTTACGGGATTTTGTGATCTGTGATAAAGACCTACCGTTGAGCGAGGGATGTTATAATGCTTGGCAGCCCTTTCATTAACATTCCGTTCGCTACGATTTTCAGCGCCGAGCTTAGATCTTCAGATCACTCAGCTCGTTTTCTTGGCATTCTGCAAAAGAGTTTAATATTTCTCTCCTAATACTGTCACTGTTAATATCAGGAATTATTAATAATGGCAATATTAGGAACAAATGATGTTCAGAAAAAAATCCGTAAGTTAAAAATTCATTTGAAATAATTCATGCAATTTGAATTAGAGAGTAATAATATTGAAGTAGAGTTTGTGTGAGTAACAATGTCGGAATATTCGCATTATAGGCATTTATCTGTATCTGTCTTTCTGAACCTATGAAGATATGCCCTAAAACAGACAATCTACCCAGTACCTTAGTCTTGGGATCAGCATCTTGGTCCACTGGGTAACATCTTCCTTGTTATTGTACTCTTCTTGACATCTTTCCATTGATTTTTCCCTTTCTTCTTTTTTTTATAGCTGTTGTCAAATGCTCTCTTCTCTCATAAGAGATGTCTCTTTTCTACTGCTAACACATGCAGAGGAACACAACCAGTGATAGCCCACAAGGCCGCTGCAGATATAGTCCTATAGGCGCATGCTACTCTCAACAGATTCGTTCTGCTTACTTTTGTCATGAGCCTAATATTAGGTATCTATATTCAAATATAATGAAAAAATATTATTAATTATTCTGTATTTTTACAATAATTATTGTATTCTACATATTTAAAGTGGTAATTTAATTTTTAAATTAGCGTTTTAGATTTTTTGTATTATGTGTGAAAGACAACTTACATTTTCGTACTATTCTTTATATATATTTTACTTTATATGAACTGGGGGGAGGGGGTTAAACCTCCAACCCCCCATCCCTGAGTGCGCACAGCGTTAGGTACTTGGCGAATATTTTTTAATATTAAATGTACCTTACAATATAAAGAGGAAATCATAAAGATAATTTCTGACTTTAAAATGCAAAACATTATTTATTATAAGGGATTTTTCTAAAAATACAAAAAATATGTAAATTAGATAGATTACTTTAAAAAAAACATGGCATTATAAAATATTTAATAAAAAAATTGTTGAAAACCCATCGCTCATCAATGTCCACATTTTTTTTAAATTTTTTGTTAATTTATTTTTTTTTTCTAGAAATACAATATCTCACTATGTGACATTTTTCATGAAGTTGAATGCAGATTTGTGTATACTGCACTATAAATTATATTGTATTTAAATGTGGCAGAAATTTCCCGGAACAGTAAAGCCTAAGTTAACAAAGCAGTGGCGTTGCAAAAAAACTTTTAATTTAAATCAAACTATTAAAGATAGGTAGATACAATGTCTTAAACAAAATAATATTAGATTTTATTTGACAATATTGTTTTACATATATGTATGTGAAACTGTAGACTGTAGATACGTGTTAACTTTAAAACTCTTATTATTTATATTATTAGTCACTAAAACTTCACGATACTGAAAAGAATATACGAAATGATGGTAATAAAGTAAAAAAATAATATGCACACAGAACAGTTTTGAGAAGTTATATTCATATACATCATAATGATAAATTTATGTTATTCACTTTTATAATCAGATTACTATTTAAATGTGAATAAGCAAACAATTAGAGGGTAAAGTACGTTTATTGACGTTTCAGTAAACGTACTTTAACCTTTAATTGTGGCTTATTCCCATTTAAATAGTAATTACTTTAAAACGAAACAAGAAAATAGCTCCAGAACAATATATAATTAGATGTATTGTCGTCGTCGCTAGAATCATTTAAATCAATCCCTAACTCTTCAGTAATTACATATAAACGACGTTCATTTTCCAAATACTTATCTTCGACCTTGACAAGATGTTCACATACTTTCTGCCAGTTATCTAAAGTTACTCTGGCAAAGTCCTGTTCCACCAACACTTTTACGTCTTCTAACTTATAATACCTAAACATTTTATTTTGCAACTCCATTTTTTATTTGCTCCCTAACCATTTCTATAGTGTTCAAGTCTGGATGATAGGGTGGAAGTTTTAAAGAAATATGTCCACATTCGTGCACTATGTCAAATTTATATTGAATATTATCTTGTTTGTGTCGTTTGATGATTTCATACAATTGCGGTTTTAACATTGACGTTACAAATGGTAAATTTTTTTTGTCAATCATAATATCATATCCATTTTTTTAGAATTACTGGTGGGTGCTTTATTAAATTGAACATTATGATATGACGCATTATCAGTAAAAACAACAGATCCTACAGGCAAGTTGATGATTAAGTGTTCTATCATTCATCGTAATTTTCTGAATTCATATCATCTAGCATTCATATCATCATTATAATTGATTAAAGCTAAAATAACGATCATTTATATAATTCCAAAACTAAAACTCAATGAATACTTGAAATTTAAAAGGTTTAGATTGTCTGGACTAATATCTTACAGCATGTTTCCTTGCTTTGATGAGATACGGTTAAAGTATTAACAATCAATCAGGTATTTTGTTTATTGGGTATATACATTTAAGTATGGCATACTTTTTATGTTGTTCTAATTACCTATTTATGTAATTAAGTGAAGTGAATTTACAAAAATTCTTCTTTGGTTGATTAATTTGGGTTTTTCGCTTTGTATTTTGTTAATGTTTTTAAAATTAGGACCAAAAGGTATTAACAAGCATTAAAGAGACTTTCATTACAATCGTTCTCATCGCTATTATCGAGTGTTCAGTAAAATTTTCTTCAGTCGCATTATCACTGTAACATTCTTTTAAACAATCGTAGTAAAACATTTTCAGAACCAATAACCTAAATTAACTGAACTTCTTCCTGTCACAATTATCACTAATCGAATGAACAATCGTATAAAAAAATGGTAGAGTATGCGGGACTATATACTAGGATGAAGTTTTATTTATAATCTGTATTTTGTGTAAAGGTCGCTGATTAAACGATTTAGAAATAATAATGGAAGAAAAAAAATGCAATATTTTGATGGTGAATAAATTAACAAAAATAACAAATCATAATTGTGAATAAATTAGCAATTATTTAAATATTACAAAAATTGACTGACTTAACTTATTGCTGTTAAATATACAAAGAAAGAACTTACTTTTGAAGAAGTATTAATCGTAGCCGATGGAGTAGCGTTGTATCTGTCCGGCACGACCGACGCGACGCCCGGCGCCTAGACAGAGAAGGTCGAAATCCATTATTACTGTACGCTGTCTCGATAAGAAGTTTGTTGAGATGGTCAGTGTTATGAAAGTACCTTTAGAAAGAGGCCACTATGTTTTATGTTAGGTTAGGTTATCTGTGTCATGTCAACTGTAAGGGTGTCAATAAATAAGTTAGTTGAAATTAGTTGAGTCTTATTTATTATAATTATATAAATATATAATATATTTGGCGACGAGTATAGTCGGATCTACGGGCCGTGGAAGTTATGGCTTTAATTGGTAATATTGAGCAGTTTAACCATAAAAGTTCTGACACAACCTCATATATTGAGCGCAATGAAGAGCTTTTTGAGTGTAACTTCGTGGAAGAAAATAAAAGAAGTATTTGCTGTGTTTGGGTTACCAGTTGAATTGGTTTCAGATAATGGACCACCCTTTAGTTCTAGTGAATTTGTACAGTTCTGTCAAGCCAACGGGATCATACCAATAAAGGCACCACCCTATCACCCACAAAGTAATGGTATTGCAGAGAGAGCAGTGCAAACTGTAAAAAAGGGATTGGACAAAACATTAAATTTTGGAAGAAGAGTTCTAATGACAAGACAGATGATTGCAGGCCAGTTGTTAAATTTTTTGTTTACATATAGAAATACACCATCAACAGTTACAGGCATTAGTCCATCAGAAAACTTATTTAAAGTCAAGCCTAGAACGCGATTTGATTTAATTAAACCTAATAATAAAACTCGTATTGCAGAATCAAGTTCATCTAATGGTATAAAACTATATAATGTTAACGAAGCTGTATATGTAAAGAATTAATTAACCAAGTTATGGCCCAGGGGTAAGATAGTACGAGTTGTAAGTGCGTCAACATATTTTGTACAAATAGGGGAAAATATAAGTTTTGTACATGCTAGTGATATTCGTTAATGTAAATTTGAGGAAGATACCACTACTGAACAAAAACCCATAGTTTCCACTACTGAAAAAGTTGTAAATGATTCTGGGCAAGAATCAGTTACAAATGTAAACCCTAATAATGTAATGTCGACACAAGTATCAGTAACAAATGAAACAGTAGAGAGTCCTATTAGTAATGATAATAATGAATTCAATGATTTTAATGAAAATACTGAAAGGATCTTTGATAAAACTGAGGTCAGACTTTCTACTGCTCCAAAAGTTAGTGCTACTCGTTCAGATAGAGTTATTAAAGCTCCTACCAAATTAAATTTGTAACATGTGTTTATTAATTATTTTCTTTACTTTTTTAAGCGGGGAAGATTGTTATGAAAGTACCTTTAGAAAGAGGCCACTATGTTTTATGTTAGGTTAGGTTATCTGTGTCATGTCAATTGTGAGGGTGTCAATAAATAAGTTAGTTGAAATTAGTTTAGTCTTATTTATTATAATTATATAAATATATAACAGTCAGAAAAACCCTCTGATTGTTCTTAGGTGGTCTATGGGACAAGTGCGTCAAGTGCATGCCCAAAAATCAAATCTATTTTATGGCGCTTTTGAATGGCGATAATTCAACTAAATGGTCATAGAAATATGAACTTTATAGCGGTTTCTGTCAAATTCTTTGAACTTAAAAACAGACACATGTGAAGTCTTTTAGAGGAGCAAACATAGATATCCACTAGGAAACTAAGTTCCTGTAGCTGGCTATACACCATATATCACAAAAAAATGTATTTCAAATCCTTTATAAAAGGTATATAAATTATATATCTTTTATAAAGGATTTGCCATAAATTTTTTTCAAACATAGATAGTGATCATTATCTAGTTAAAGCACGATTTAAAGAGAGGATATCCAATTTAAAAAAGGAGATGGGAAAAGGAGAGAAAAAATCGATATTAATAAACTAAAAAATCCCGACATTGCAAATGTATAGAGACAGCAAATAGAAGATCAAATAAGGACAAAAAACTTAGAAGAAGAAGATATTAACCAACTATGGACAAATATGCGAGATATTATGTTACAGAAAACAGTTGAAATATTGGGCAAAACCAAGTCAAAAAAAAGAAATCATTGGGTTGATCATGAGTCCGAAATGGTCACAAATAGAAAGAATACATATCAAAAGCATCTCAAAAAACCATTGACCAAGGTTGTACACTGAGAAAAAAAGAAGAGTATAGACGTCTTAGAAGAGAGGAAAAACGCATCCATCGACGTAAGAAGATGGAATACGAACAGAACACTCTCAGTGAGATACAAAGATTATTCGATAAAAATGAAACGAGGAAATACTACAAATCCTTATATACTATCCGTCGAGAATTTAAACCACGATTAAAAATTTGTAAAGATACTAACGGTGAAATTCTTCATGATAAAATCTCAGTTCTTAACAGATGGGCACAACATTTCAGCGAGCGTCTACATATAAACGGTATTGAAGGAGAGTACAACATAAAAAATCAACAAAATCTACAACGTCAACTACACAGTGAAGACCCAACAAGAGAAGAACTGTCAAATGCGATCCTAAAACTCAAAAACAATAAAGCCTCAGGAATCGATGAAATCTGTTCGGAAATGTATAAATAATGTGGTGATCAACTTTTTGCAGTAATCCATAAACTAATAAAACTTATATGGCAGAATGAATGGGTATCAGAAGAGTGGCTGAAGGGAATAATATGTCCGTTGCATAAAAACTCAACTGGAGTATAAGAACTATAGAGGCATTACTCTGTTAGCATCTGCGTATAAAATCTTCAGCAATGTATTATTTTAAAGACTTAAACATTTTACAAAGGATATTGTTGGTCAATATTAATGCGGATTTACTGCTAGAAAGTACACTACACATCAAATTCAAGCACATAGGCAGATTCCATATAGTGCATTCATGGGCCCTTACACCCCATTCGCACGACGGAATAGACAATTTGAATTTATGTTTTTTAATTTTACATCTCCCTTGTCAAGCTATATACATCTGCACTTTTATCATCCCATATTTTGTCTCTTTACAATAATGTCTCTATCGTTTTTAGCTAAGAATCTTCCTCCAGTTTTTTTACTCGAATTCCCAGACTGCGCAAAGCATACCAATCTTTCGTTCACCGATTGAACTCGTCCGGGAGTGCCTCCGAAAAAGGGGTGGTTTTAGTTGGTGGGTGAATGGTCAGGGGTGCATGCGGCGCATATAATCCATACTTTGGATGCTATGTCCTAGCATGTGTCCCTCTCCGGATTGAATCCAACAGTACTAGGGACACCTTACCTAGTCGGTTCAGAATCACCTCAGTAAAAAAAAAAAAAGAATGTCTATATGTTCTATTGCATTTATGTGTTATATGCTTTATATGTAATATGATTTTTTTTCACTCTTTTATTATTTGTTATAGTTGTATTTGTCAATGTCTGGTTATGATAGCTCTAAAATTTAAAATTTTAAATTAAGGACGTCACATAAATGGATACACAAACGCAATTTATGAAAATTTAAATTAATTTTATTACAAAATTAATAGACATCCGAAGGTTGCTTACTAGGCGAAACTATTATATATATATATATATATATATATATATATATATATATAATATATATATTATATATATATATATATATATATATATATTGTTATGATATGTGAAATCGAGAAAAATATTGGTTTGTTTAAAATATTTCAAAGTTCAAAAACATTAAAATAATTTAGATAAGTAGGATAATAACCAACAAACATTTCGAAGAAGGAAAGTCTTTAAATTTTTGGATTACCTGTATTAAACAAAATGTAAGCTATGCATAAATTATTTTCTTTGTTATAATATACTTGAGTGACCCGCATAATTTTAAGTGAAATCCAAAGACAATTGAACCGGGTTTTCCAAATACATTAATGCAGTGATTAAGGACAATAGATTAGATTTTAGAAAGAGGTTTTTGTTAGTTTTTAAGAATTGTAGAAAAATATTATTTGTAAATAAGTTTTAGAAAATTTTATAATTATAGGTAAAAATTTGTTTGTTATCGAAATGAAAAAAATGGGAGAATTGTGACGAGCTTTGATTGGCGGAGATTAAAAAGGTGGGATAGGTATGTAGGAATGAAAGTTTAGCTAGATTTTTGAGAGAGAGAAGATAATGAGTTGGTTTCCAAGGGTGCAAGGTGAACGGCCGTTGTTTCTCGGGTAGTTTCCCAGAGGTAGGAAGCAGTAGCAGTGAAAGTTTGTGAGTTTTCGTGTAGTTAGTGTATCTGACAGAAGCTGATCCAGTAAAAGATTGTAAGTCATATTTTTCTACTTATATTCCAAGAGTCACTGTTCAGGCCAACGAGAGATTCAGTTTATCGTAAGAAAAGATATTCCAAGAGTCATTTTTCACTCAGGCCAACGAGAGATTCAGTTTATTGAGAGAAGAAGAAGCTAGCATAATTTGAACGATTCGTGCATTTGAAGGAGATCATTAAGGACGATAAACTTGCAATAATTTGTTGTAAGATTGCTGATTACCTAGGGAGCGGCTGAGAGTAGATAATATAGTCTACAAGGAACAAGGATTTGGACCACTCATCATCAGAGAGAGATATTTTTGTTTTCTGCAGTTTCTTTTATTGATAACACAATTTTTACACTTAATTTGGAAAGGATATAAATATTTTGATTAGGAGAGTTAGACTAATTTGGGATTTTGAGATTTCAATTAATATTGTTTGTATCATTAATTTTGAAGGTTCACGTACGTAGAACAAAATTTTGAGAATCATTATATGAGATTTTGTTTATTGAAAACATTTGAGTGTGAATTATTTCATTATTTTTATTTCAATATATAGTGTTATATCATATGTGTTTTTTATTATTCCGGTATTCTTTAGACCTTACCTTTCACATGTAATAGCATAGATATTGAAGCACAAATTTAACCCTGAGATAAGAGAATTAAAAAGTGTGATAGAGTCATAATCATATAATTTAAATAATTTTAATTAATTAATTAATTAATTAGCTAATTAGCTAACTAGCTAATTAATTGCTTGGCGCACCAAGACTTGAAATATCTCAATAATAATATATATATATATATATATATATATATATATATATATTTACGGCATAAAGTGGACTCCGCCCATGTTAAAATTCAGGTTCAGGTGAGCTCCGTGGTCAAGTGGACACCGATATACGGAGCTCACTTGACCATTCCATAATATTGGCTCTGTCGATTCGTCAACATGTATAGTTTCATAATTTTTAAAAAAATTTTGGAGCCCATAATTATCCCTGTATCATAAATGTATATCGCTTAGTTCACGTGTATATATTATAGGGGTCGTTCAGATCTTTTTCACTGTATATTGGAACCATAAGTATATCGGTTTAAGTAAGCTCTGATAGTTTGGCAACTCTGCTATAAGATGTATAATTCTCGCGTAAAGTCTGGACGGTTTATATGGACTCCTTAGTTTTGTTATCATTCATACGCATTACAGTGTGTAACAGATATGTATATTATTAACTACCTGTTTTTGGTAGGTACGAGTTCTCTAAAAATAGCTTTATAGATACAAAAGGATTTCATTACCAAATTGGATTTTGTTTCATATGCGGAAATTTCCTAATGTATTTTGTAAACGTGAATATGTCTTCATAAGTTTTATTTAAGAATCCGATTAATAAGAACTTCTTTTATTTCATTCATTGTTTTATGATATCTTGTATACAGCTTTTTTATTATTTTATTTCTGGTTTTATCTATGTACTACATATAAGTTTGGATAAAAGGTTATCTCAAAATAAATATTTAAGTGCTAAAATAGATATTTTTGTGTAAAAATGGGTAGTAGTGCACAAAAAAAGTAAGAATTTATACTTCTGAATGTTTTATTTTCTATTTAGGGGTAATATGTTATCAATATAAGTGGAGTTAGTTTCAAATTTGCAATGATCTTTATAAGTAAAAGCTTACTGGCTATACTTAACATGTTTAGTTCAAATAAATAAACCTTGTCCCTTCAGAAAAGAGCGATTTGAATGGAAAAGTCAACTAAGAAAGTGTGATGAATCTTATACCACCCCACATTCACACAGGTTAACCGGTGTTTGTAGGTAAGAGTCCTCCAGGAAAATTTAAGGAAGATAACAACCATAAGGAAGTTACGGAACCCTCGTTCAGATGTCGAGGAGCAGCTTATATTTTTTTTTGTATATCTTGCAGATGTGATGATCTGATGACTGACTAATTTATAGCTAAATATACTTACGTGTTAAGTATGTGTTTTTGTCACCCATACTAGCAAGGTATATTCGGCAGCATAAGCATAGAGTTTAAGTCTACGTTTTAAGGGTGGAAGAATGTGCTTCCTATTTGAGCTGACAAGTTTGCGGAGAATATTATTTTTCTGGTTCTAGGTTGCCATTTGGTTTTAAACAAAGTTCTGTGATAGAAACTATCTTTAAGGTATTTATAGCAACTCCAGAGTTTAAGGATTTCATGACACTATTGGTTCAGGTATATCTTTTCATCAGATAGATTTGTGAAAGCGTCTCTATTAGGGACATTTCCGGGGTTTGGCTTAAAATTGATTTTTATTATTTCTAATCCTATTCCTATTACTACTTAAAACTAAACATTTGTCATCATTGTCGTTGCTTGGCCTCTCCTTGGTTCTTTTTATGTTGCTCTGGTAGTTTTTTGAACACGCTATTTCCAACACCTTTTCTTCTTTATAGCACCATCTCCATTCCTTGCCGTCCACTGTGATTTTATTGTATCCTATTTTGACCATTTTTCCATTTTCCCTCATTTCTCTTGCTTTATCTCTTAAAGCTTCCATTTTCTCTCTCTCTTCTTTTGTGAGATCCTCTGTAATCCATATTTTTTCGATCTTCACATTCTTAAGTTTGTATTTGTTAAAGCAGAATGAAGAAGCCATACACGTAATTTACCATCCTATGTTGTAAATAATTTAATGAGTTAAGTTTTGTAGTTGAGACAAATAAATATGTCAATTTTGATGGAAATAAAATAACAATAAGTCACAGAGTCAATATTTTATTACAAGGAAGTTTTTTCTAGTTAGACGATCTAATATTATTAACAATATTAACATGGTAACATGGAAAATACAAGAAATTAAGTAAGAATTGAAGAAAAATTTTTAACTGTTTGGAAAGTGTCATCTCCATAAAGTAATAAAGAGCATTTTAAATTAAATCCAGAGTAAAATGGATCCCAGTAAGGTGCAAATAGGATTACTTAGGAATTACGAGTAACGACTTAGGAAATTTTCCCTAAGTCGTTACTCGAAGGAGCAACACAAGAAGAAAAATGCAAGTATGAAAAAGATATTGCATTTTTTAATCAAACAGATAGTACTCGTCTTATTAGTTTTTACAATAAATATGACTCAAAGCACATTAGAAAAAGACATGAGATTTTCGAACGCTAGGGAAGTTTGGTTGGAGCTGCATCGTTTGTATGATGGTATGCAACAGATAAAAACCTATGATATCTGTATGCAATTTTTTAGTTTATACTAAACAATCAGATGACGATATTGCTACTCATTCATCAAAACTTAAAAACCTTTGGAACAATTTGCAAAGCGAAATTTTCAAAGATAAAGCAGTTGCTGGAAATAATTGTAAGTGCGACTTGCCAGGTATTTTGCTTATTTGTGTAAAATATTAGAAACTCTACCACCTGAATATTTCTCATTTAAGTCTAGTTGGATTCTGGTATCAAATAAAGACAGAACAATAGATAACTTGACAAAATCAGCTATGCTCTTATGAAAAAGCATTAACAAATAAAAATGAGAGCAAGCAAGAAGTTTTATATACAGTGAATAAGAGTAAAGCACATAAATATAGTTATTATTGCAATTACTGTAAGCAAAAAGGTCATAAAGTGAAGCAATGCGATAAATGGAAAGCCGATGGAAGGCCTCCTAAACCACAAAATTCGAAAAAACATACAAATACTAAAGCTAAAGAAACTCAGATGTCCTTAGTGGCTGTATCATCGAATTTGTTGAATTGCGAAGCAGAATTTAAAAATTGGTATGTTGATAATGGAGCGACTAATCACATAACAAATCAACAAGTGTATTCCAATCGTATGAACCGTTTAGCGAAGAGCAAACAATAACAACAGCTAATGGATATGCAGTTGCGGCATTAGAACACGGTACCATTAAAATACAATCTTTTGTAAAAGGAAAGAAGAAAGAGTTTTTATTGACCAACGTATGGTATGTTCCCAATATCAGGAAAAATCTTTTCTCAACTTTGTCTGCTCAGGACAAACATCCAGAAAGTGAATTTATTTTCACCACTGAATGCATGCAAGAGAAGGTATCTTTGATCAAACATTTTGGGCTGAATTAGTAAACACAGCTACATATATCTTAAACAGATCTGGTATGTCCGATATTCCTAATAAATCACCACATGAAATATGGTTTAACAAGAAGCCTGAACTTAAACATTTAAGAGTAATCGGCAGTACTTGTTATGCTCACGTTCCTAAAGTTTGCAGGAGAAAATTGGATAAGAAATCTATTAAAGGTATACTCGTGGGTTATGAAAATTATGATGGATATAGGATTTGGTCAGAAGAACAGCATAGACTAATACTTTCACAAGATGTTATTTTTAATGAATTTGAAACTCTCGGTGTGCTAAAAGAATCCAAACAGTTTCAAAGTTTGCAACCTACAGTAGATGTATTGGATTTTGTTCAAAATAATTCTGATACAGAAGAAATAGATATTGTCGATGAAATTAGTGATAGTATGGAAGAAATGGACCCATATGACCAAGAAAAAAACCAATGTTGTGAACCAGAAGAAAGCTTAGAAGAAGATATATAATTTAGAAGACAACTTAGAGAAAGATCAAACATTAAGAAGCCAACACGCTTTGACGAGTTCGTTATGATGGTTGCTGCTGAAATAAACGACACCAAAGAACCACTTAGTTACAAAGAAGCAATTGTTTGTTGTGAAAAAGATAACTGGAGGCTGGCAATGGAGCATGAAATGCAGTCATTAAAAGAGAATTGTACATGGATTTTGAAAAATTTACCTGAAAATAAAAAAGCAATTCCCTGTAAATGGGTGTATAAACTCAAAACCAATCCAGATGGTTCAATTGATAAAAACAAAGCTCGTTTGGTAGTGAAGGGTTATTCACAAAGAAAAGGTGAAGATTATGAACACACGTTCAGTCCAGTAGCTAAAGGTGGTACGATAAGAGCCGTTATAAGTATAGCTGCTAGTAAAAACATGTCACTTACACAATTCGATGTCTGTACTGCATTTCTGTACGGTACTCTAGACGAAGAAGTATACATGAAACAACCAGAAGGCTATGATGATGGTAGTGGTATGGTTTGTCATCTCCAGAGAAGTTTATATGGATTAAAACAAGCACCAAGGTGTTGGAATAAGCGTTTTGGAAACTTTATAGATTCGCTTGGCTTTAAACGAAGTACTGCAGATCCATGTTTATTTATTAAAATCGAAGGAAAAGACATGTTAATATTAGTGCTGTATGTTGACGATCGTCTAAAAGCATGTACAAATGAAATAATGAAGATGAAATAATGATTTTTGAAAAAGCTTCAGGAGAAGTTTAAAATAACAGTTAAACCAGCTACATATTTCTTAGGTTTGGAAATCGAAAGAAATCAAGACGACTCCATAAGTATTACCCAGTCAGCTCATACAAGAAAGGTGCTAGAACGTTTTGGCATGGAAAATAGCAGACCGGTCTTGACCCCAATTGTAAAAGAAGCTATCCAATTAGGGAAGGAAACTAGTGAAATAGAATCGAATACTTGTTTTCCATATCGCGAAGCTGTGGGTGCTCTTATGTACCTAATGACGGGTACACGTCCAGATATAGCTTATGCTGTTAGTGTTGTATCCACGAAATTAGAAAAGACAAGTCCAAACGACTATGTAAAAGTTAAGAGAATATTCCGCTATTTGAATGGGACAATAAATTATGGCCTAACTTATATGCGAAAGCCAGATATACAACCTAAGTTAACAAGCTATAGTGATGCTGATCATGGAGGTGATATAACAACCGGAAGATCGACATCTGGGGTATTGTGTCTTTATGCTGGAGCAGCTGTATCTTGGTTTAGTCAGAGACAAACATCAGTAGCCATATCGACAACAGAGGCAGAAATAGTAGCTGCAAGTGACGCTGCACGAGAAATAGTTTGGTTAAAAAGAATATTTACGGAATTAACCGGCGTTAGCTTGGTTCCGACACTACATGTCGACAATGAATCAGCCATACGATTAACGCAGAATCCCGAGTTTCATCGCCGGACTAAACATATACATATTAGACATTTTTTTGTTAGAGATATGGCATTGGATGGATCACTTGAAGTAGTAAAGGTGTCATCTGAAAATCAGTTAGCGGATGTTTTGACGAAGCCGCTGTTTTCAAATAGAATGAAAAAATTACTTTTTGAAATCGGGTTGGAAAATTACTCAATGAGGGAAGGTGTTAAAGCAGAATGAAGAAGGCATCTACGTAATTTACCATCCTATGTTGTAAATAAGTTAATGAGTTAAGTTTTGTAGTTGAGACAAATAAATATGTCAATTTTGATGGAAATAAAATAACAATAAGTCACAGTCATTATTTTATTACAAGGAAGTTTTTTCTAGTTAGACGATCTAATATTATTAACAATATTAACAGTATTTGTTTCTTAAGATTGTTGTTTTTTCTTCTTCGCGTTCAAGTTCAATTAAGCATGTTTTTGTTCCTATTTTTTGTGCTCTTTTAATATTGGTTTTGACTCCAAGATGATTTTCTAATATAGTAGTCATTTCCTCTTTCAATGTTTTTGGGTCTTCAGAGTCTATTTTTGATCCACTGATGATTATATTCTTTTTTCTTTATCTAACCTTTCTAATGAGCGTTTTAGATCATTTAATTCTTCCGTTATCTTTTTGTTATCGATTTTGGTTAGTTCGTTTTGTCTTTTCAGTTCTTCTTTCTCTTTTGTCCATTCTTCCTTCACCCTTTCTATTTCCAGTTTTATGCCTTTTATTTCTTCGTTATTTTGTTTTATCTCTTCATTAACTTCATTTATATATCTTCTCATCTCCTTATTTTCTTCCTTCATTTCTGTTTTCAGCTCTTTTATTTCCGTTTTAATCTCCTTATTTATTTCTTTTAGTAGTTTCTTTAGTTCTTCCATTTCGCGATTTTTTATGTTAAGACTTGTTAAAATTATTAAAATAGTTCTATCTTACTTGTCTGATGGTATTTTCTTTATTAACTACTATCACCTGTATGCACTTAACTTTTGATACTTATTTTTGAACTCGGTTGAATTTTCTAACTTGTAATTCCCGAATAATTTTAAGTTTATTACGAAGCGAAATTAAATGAACCTACTGTTGTCACTTGCAGGACCGTTTCAAATAGTAAAAAAATTAATAAACAACCTACTAAAATAGAAATATCACCTATTTAAGACGTAATCCATTACCGGCCCAAGGTACAAAGCACTCCTAGCATATGCTAATGATATAGATCTCATAAGAAACTCTCTCGTCCGCAAACATCTTCAATAAAGTGAAGAGAGCACGAACAATTTTTCACTTAAAATCAACGAAATGAAAACCAGATACAAGCGAATCAACAAAAGAGACCAATTCAATAAATCTAGATAAAATATTAAAGTTAACAATCACAATTTCCAAAATATGGAACACTTTAAATATCTTATAAGATAAATTATCACGGTTAATAATAATGCCACTAAAAAATACAGAGAATAATTCAAACTTTAGGCCTATTTGAATACATGGATGCGAATCATGGACAATGAGTAAAACAAGTAAGGAAGAATTACGAATATTTGAAAGAAAAATAATAAACATTTTTTAACCTCATTATCATATCGCTACAAATCTGTATAGAATAAGAACACATACTAAATAAAGAAAGCTCTTATAACGATATTGTTCCGGAAAATAAATCCCTTAAGGTAGATCGGACACATGCGTAGATGCCAAGATGTCAAACTTATAAAACTGGTATGGAAGGAAGTTAGCACAGAAAAATGCCATATCTAAAAAAAATAACATTTCAGTTGATTACAGATTCGTGGAAAATCGATCAACTTGGAGAAAATTTGTAGTTAGCGAAGACCCACCCAGTGTTGTAGCGCTACGTTATGATAATGATAAAGACAAAGGAGAAACAGTAACAAAAGGAACAAACATGGACTAATGGAGTGAAGCTGCTTTAAAATATTGATTGGAGAGGATTAAAATGAAAGTATAAAAAATACAATGTACTTTCTTAGCAGTGTACTTTTACCTCTTTCAATAAAGTATGTTTATATGGACTTCTTATTTTTGTTATCAATCATACGCATTACAGTGTGTAACAGATATGTATACTAAAACTACCTGTTTTTGGTAGGGACGTGCTTCTCTAAAAATAGCTTTATAGATACAAAAGGATTTCATTACCAAATTGGATTTTGTTTCATATGCGGAAATTTCCTAATGTATTTTGTTAACGTGAGTATGTCTTTATACGTTTTATTTAAGAACCCTCTTAATAAAAACTTCTTTTATTTCATCTCTTGTTTTATGATATCTTGTATACAGCTTTTTTATTATTTTATTTCTAGTTGTATCTGTGTATTACATATAATTCTGGATAGACGGTTATCTCGAAATATAGTGCTAAAATAGATATTTTTGTGTAAAAATGGGTAGTAGTGCACTAAAAAGGGAAGAATGCTTAATTTATCTAACAAGAATTATATCACTTCACGATCATTACATATTTCTGAATATTTTATCTAGTATTTAGGGGTAATATGTAATCAATATAAGTGGAGGTAGTGTCAAATTTGCAATGATCTTTCATCATCATCATCAACTAGCCTCTAACGTCCACTGCTGAACATAGGCCTCTCGCATGCTTTTCCACTTAGTCCGATTTTGCGCCATCTGAATCCAATTTGTAGTCACTCTTTTTATGTCATCTGTCCATCTCGTTGGAAGTCGACCTCTATTTCTGTAAGCTCGTATTCGGGGTCTCCATTCCAAAATTCTTTTTGTCCACCGGTCATCAACTGATCTTGCTACATGACCTGCCCAGTTTCACTTTAGTGTTGTTATCCTTTCAATAACGTCTGCTACTCCTGATCTTTTGCGTATAGTAGCATTGGGTATTCTATCACGTAGAGAAATCCCTAACATAATTATCTCCATTGCTCTTTCCGCAATTTGTAGTTTACTCACTGTTGTTCTTGTGAGCGTTAGGGTTTCTGCGCCGTAGGTCATCATTGGCAAAATACATTGATTAAATACTTTTCTTTTCAGACACATTGGAATCTTAGACCTAAAAATATCCTTCATCCTTCCAAATGATCTTTACTTTATAAGTAATAGCTTACTGACTGTACTTTACATGTTTAGTTCAAATAAATTAACCTTTTCCTTCAGAAAAGACCGATTTGGATGATAAAGTCAACTAAGAAAGTGTGATGAATCTTGTACCACCCCACATTCACATAGGTTAACCGAGTCCTCCTGGCAGATTTAAGGAAGATAACTACCATCAGGAAGTTTCTTTCGAGGGTTCAGATGTCGAGAAGCAGCTTACTTTTTTTGTATATCCTGCAGATGTGTTGATCTGGCCAGTTTTTCTTCGATTCTAGTCATAAAATGGGCTGGTATGCGTGGAGTTGATGTTACGAATCTAGACTTTGTTTCTTTCGTTCTCTAGCTACTTATCTTCAGATATTAGGTGGATGGATAGCTACGATATTGTAGAGCTTATGTATGGATGTGAGTCTTAATATAGGTACTCTGAATTTGACTGACTAATTTATAGCTAAATCTACGTATTAAGTATGTGTTGATGTCACCCATACTAGCAAGGTATATTCGGCAAAAGCATAGAGTTCAAGTCTACGTTTTAAGGGTGGAAGAATGTGCTCCCTATTTTTAGCTGACAAGTTTGCGGAGAATATTATTTTTTTGGTTCTCATTTCATTCTTATAGTAGTATTAGGTTTTCATTTAGTTTTAAACAAAGTTCTGTGAATAATAAACTGTGATAGAAACTATCTTCAAGGTAGTTATAGCAAGTGCAGAGTTTAAGGATTTCTTGACACTATTGGTTCAGGTATATGTTCAGATTTGTGAAAGCGTCTTTGTTAGGAACATTGAAGGAGCATACCTAACTTTTTTCGAGGTGTGGCTTAAAATTGATTCAGATTTTATTTTTATTTTGTTTAAGGTATTATTTAGATTTTTCTCTACTTTAGCAACAAAAGTTTTTGGTTATGCAACAATAGATGTATCGTCTACATAATAAAAGTCCTACTATTTACCGGTATGGGTTGTGTAAATGTTATACAGCGTAGGTGCGATTACGGTACCCCAAAGAAGACCGTTCTTCTACGTTCTCCATCTGCTATTCTTACCGTTGAGTGATACGAAAAATCTTATGTTGTGTAGGCATACACGGATAATACAAGTGAGTTTATTACCTGAGGGGATATCACATAGATTTTGAAAAAATGCCCTCTAATTTAAGGTGTCGTAAGCGGCATTGAGATTGACAAATACGACTCCTCATACCTGATATTTTTCATACCCGTCTTCGCTGTGTTGGACAAAATTTAGTATTTGTGATGTACACGATCTTCCCTGTCATATATAGCCACTTTTGTCTTTTAATTTGAGTTCTTCTTCTATTATCGGTTTATATTAAGGATCATGTGCAGATTTATTTTGTATAGCTGACAAAATAAATAGATATATTGGCCGATAGCTTTTGTGGTCGTTGGAGTTTTTGTCAGGTTAAAGCATAGTGATAACTTTGTCTTTGCTTTACTTGTCTACAGACTTTAGATATTAGCCATTGTAGTATTTTTGGTCAAAATTCTCAAAAGGTCAAAATGTATTATGTTGATCCTCAATCGGGAGCCGTAATATTGTTTATTTTATACGTGGATAGTGGATCCAAGCTCAACATAGTTAAATGGTTCCCGCAGTGACTAGTTTGAGTCCTCTCTCATTTTAAGTTTTTCTTTGCTTCTTTGCCGGCACTTATTATGTAATCTTCTGCGATCAGTTTTATACCAAATACCCTAGGTTTGGCCCTCTATGTGCTCACTGCACTAGAAATACGTCACATTTGTATTTAGCGTTTATGTCTGATAAGCTTAAGTAAAGTAGAGCGTATGTATAATACCCAGTTAAGTGACAATCATATTAATTATGATAATGTAAAGTTAATATACTTTTTGCTTATATAATTACTTAATATAGTATTTGCTTTATTTATTACACCTTCCATCAGGCTTATGAATTGTCTTTATCTCTAGATATAGTTTACTTTATCTCTATAGAATAGTTGGTCCTAAAAAGGACCGATTTGACAAAACTCATATTGGACGAGTCATTGAAGAATTAACCAATTATTTATTTTTCATTACCCAAGGTACGCCCGATTGCGGTGGTCTTATTAGTACTTAAATTTTCGTGAAGGATTCTACGTTGAACTCCATAAAAAATGACAAAGTATTTACTTTTGACTAAAAATCTAAATTTTACATACTGTTACTTTTAGACGATATTTCGAGTCAGATTTGTATAGTTATAACTGTAGCCTGTGTCTGTGTTTATACGTCCGTGACTGTAGCTAATATATAGACTCTTTGTAAAAAGTAAATGAGTTTGTAACATCGGTCACAACTCATATATGGATAATAAGGAAACAAACAGGTTAAAATAGGTGTACAAAATTTTAACTACATATATATCGGCGCCATTGTTCAGGAGATGAGTTTATCCCAAAGATCAAAGATTACATTCTTTTACATGGATATTCTAGGTTCTATTTACTTATGTTCATTACTAAAAAGTATATTTATAATAAAGGCCTTAAGCTGTCTTTACATTTTATGAAATTTTTTTGGCATAGACTTTTAGTCATTCAGACAGACTCAACATGGTACAAATAGTTGTTTGAGTTTATATTAATAAATATACAAAACAAAAGACAGGTAGACAGGGTCACTCTCTTCTCGCCTAGGGGCCCATCAAGGCATTTTTTAAAAAGACGTACAACACTAGGCCACGGTAAGAAAGGAATATGACAATTGGGTTAGAAACAAAGGTTACGTTATTAACTAATGCATAATTATTTAGATGGTTATTTTACTATCCTTTAAAAACATAACTAAGGAATCATACACTGCTCTCGAGTCTAGTGATATCCATGAAAATTTAAACCTATCGAAATTGGCAAATTACAAAATACAGACATAATTCTGAATACCAACTTAGGACAAACAGTTTTCCCCTCCTCAACTTATTCAGTTACAATCTATAACGTGTAAACGCATACTTATTTTATTGTTAGATACAATGAATTTCCATCAAGTAACTTTCAGCAATGTGACAACAAATTGCTATATAATAGTACGATGCAATATCATCATATTTGCGTTACATTAATATTTATGTGGCAATCAGCTGTAAAAGTCATTGCCGTTTTTCCGATCGTATCATATTTTAGCATAGTCACATAAGAATTCTTTTTAAGCAATATACTGTGTCATATTCTTCTGATTTATTTTGTTGACAATTTATTTATGCTTATTCGTTCACCTTTTGTAAAGCAGTCTGTTTAAATATTAGGGATTTATATAATCTTTTTGTTTTATAATTTGTTTATCGATTTTACTATTTTAGATAGAGTTTTATAAATATAGTTTTTTTTTATTTTTTCTATGGTAATACATATACATACCCAATTCGAAAGGGAGAAAACCAACGAGTTCTAAATTGAACATAGACATTATTTTCCATTTCTTCCTATATGTTATATAGAGATCATCGTCATCGTATAGTCGGAACGCAACAAGATTTTATTACCATTTCTTCCTTTTTGTCTCCTCATTCCTATTGCAAACTCAGCCACATAAATGGCGTTTTAAAAATATATTTCAATATTGCCGAAGTGCCTTTCCTAGGATACTTTTTTTAAGCCTAGTTCGTTTGATTACATGTAATTGATAGTCCTCAACAGATATGTATTGATTCTAGGTAGGATAGCAGGTGTTGATAAATATGATGAGTCGGTAAGTAGTCTCATTATTCCTAAATCTGCGCCCTTCATCCGTGGACATCCTAAGGACATTTTTTCTCTCGGGGCATCCTACCAATTTAACTTGGGAATGCAGTTAATGAGAGAGCCTTTGGATAAAGCCAGCGCAACTTTGGAGTTGAGATTTAGGTTCTTGTACCTCGTTGCTATCTTTATATATGTGTTTGACCTTGGCATTAGTTTCGTTCGGTATTGGTTAGTACTCGGACCTTTGTAAGTCGGGAAATATCTCTGATGGCTTTTCTAGCAATCCTGATCTAATTAATACGTTCTCGTTACATATCCACACATTAGCACTGGTTCACTGTTTTATATATCCTGATTTTAGAGATTTATATTAAGCTTCTGGATTTAAAAGTGTTATAAGGGTTCTATATACATCAATTAGCTACCTGAATTTTCCCTTTTATTCCTTATGTGACAACGTTATCTACGATATCTAAAACGCTGCAATCTTTCAAAATTATATAGCTTTATTGTTACGTTATGCCTAACTTACATCCTTTCTTTTGTATGTTAAAAAACATTTATTTGATTTTATCATTAGTGACTATTATACCGTTTTTGCTGCTAGTAGCATTATTTTATAGCTTTCTAATATTTAATTTATGGATTATATTCGGATAGCAAATAAATATTCTTTACTTTCTCGGAGAAATAATATTCTAACACAGAAAATCCTATTAAATTGCCAAAAACCTCCGTACATATTTTATTCACTTATGAGGGCAGTATAGTCCTGGACTGGCTAATTTTTGGATAATAGGAAACATGAGTGTAGCAGTTTTAATGTTTTCGGGACTGCTACTTGGTATCGGGGAGCAGAAATATCATACCAAGGTATTGCATATAGGAATTGTTGCTTGAACTTTATTATTATTAAACAACACTATATTTCCTAGTAAAATCATTATGACTTTACAGTAAGACAAATTTTCGATGTTGGTTATGAAAACATCATATACATACCACCAGGTTCCCTATGTCGATCTCCAGAAAAATCTTTGTAATAATGATACGGGAAACAAAAAACCAAGAATGAAAATATGCGCCAAGAAACTCTGTGATATAACAGTCGAATAAAATACAGATTGTCGATTCAAATAGTCAAAAAATTAATGAACAGCTTACTTAAATGGAAATATCGCCTATTTAAGATGTAACTCATTAAAGGCCCAAAGTACAAAGCACTCCTAGTATATGCTAATGACATAGATCTCATAAGAAACTCTCCCGTCCGCAAACATCTTCAATAAAGTAAAGAGAGCACGAAAAATCAACGAAATGAAAACCAAATACAAGCGAATCAACAGAAAAGACCAATTTAATAAATCTAGATAAAATATTAAAGTTAACAACTACAATTTCAAAAATATGGAACACTTTAAATATCTAAGATAAATAATCACTGTTAATAATAATGTCAATAACTAAATACTTTTAGCATAATTCAAATTTTAGACCTATTTTAATACATGGATGCGAATCAGTGACATTGACTAAAAAAAAAAATAAGGAAGAAGTACGAATATTTGAAATAAAAATAATTAGAAAAATGTTTTAACCTCATTATCATATCGCTACAAATCCGTATAGAATAAGAACCCATACTGAATAAAGAAAGCTTTTATAACGATATTGTTCAGAAAAATAAATCGCTTAAGGTAGATCGGACACATGAATAGACGCCAATATATCAAACTTGTAAAACTGGTATGGAAAGAAGTTAGCACAGAAGAAAGAATGCCGCTTAGGCGTCGCAGTAAGCAATGGAGAGAAAACATCCAATTATATCTCAAAATATTAACATTTCATTTGATTACAGATTCGTGGAAAATCGATCAACTTGGAGAAAATTTGTAGTTAGCGAAGACCCACCCAGTGTTGTAGCGCCACGTAATGATGATGAAATGAAAAAGGAGAAATAGTGACAAAAAGTAATAAAAATGGACTAATGGAGCAAACCTGCTTTAAAATCTTGATTGGAGAGGATTAAATGAAAGTATAAGAAATACAATGAATGATTGATGAATTCGAGAAAATTGAGACTTGAGAAAAGCACACTGACGTGTGTATCCATATTAAATTCCTTAGATTTTTATACTTTTTTTTAGACTTTTATACTAATAGCTTTAAAATTGAATGTTTGGTGAAAATAGCTACGCGACTTTAATGCATCAAATATTTTGTTAATTAAAAATCAACATATTGAAATTACGCAGCAAAAAAATTATAATATTACAGATTAATTTATAAATTATTATAGTCTAATTTTAACTACTTCATGAAATAAATATTACACGCCATAAACTGCAGTAATTGAAAAATTATAAAGATCTTACAGAAGAGTTTCTTAAACTGTTAGACGATTACGCTACTCGATGTTCATATTAATAGGTTCCAAAATGTACCACCTATAAAATTTAAAAATGTACTACTAATACAATTATTGGCAACATCGCAGGAGTTAAGAAGTGTACGGGAAAAGTTATATACGGATCCCAAAAATGTTTGATCCTATTACGGAGTCCACTTGATCCGACGTATTGGTCGGAGTCTACATAAAGCGCTACTCAGATATTAATATACACGGCGTATATTCTCCTGGAGTTAGTATAATACCGTTTTAGTACGGAGCCCATATTAACCGCTAGAAGTATATATATATATATATATATATATATATATATATATATATATATATATATATATATATATATATATATTTATCTACTGCGCTTTTTACAATATATAAAGCAGATAGATTGATGAATTGGCCGATAAGGGGAATCTACAATTTTCATTCCATGGCATGTCGTACACCAAGGCCAATATCCTTCGCGAATTATTTTTTAATGCTCCAAACAAGAGTAAATAAATAAAAGTGAAAGATGCTTACATAATATTTTCAATGCAGGGCCACTGCCTGCATAAGTATTTCGACTTTCTTGGGTCTCCTCAGAGCG
Organism: Diabrotica balteata; assembly: GCA_918026665.1. Taxonomy (NCBI): domain Eukaryota; kingdom Metazoa; phylum Arthropoda; class Insecta; order Coleoptera; family Chrysomelidae; genus Diabrotica; species Diabrotica balteata. The sequence continues at coordinate 34,879,150 of OU898276.1, forward strand.
ACATTTTAGAAGCTCTAGATTGAAAATAAATATCTCCCGTCTATAAATCGTCCCGTAAATAAATAATAAAGTATAATTATAAAAATAATTACATAGGACGTTATAACGCCTTCTAATAACAAAACTAATAGAAATCCGAAGATTTCTTACTTGTCGAAACTAAAATTTTGATCTAAGAAGGTCGAAATGCGGATGGCAGCGGCCCTGTATTAAAATTAAATCTCAAACCTCTTTCTGCTTAAATTATATTCTTTTTGGTTAATCAATAAATTCCTTAAATTTTGAATATTTTACCGTCCATTGTCGTTGGAAATATTGTATACGAGTAGAATACAAAAAAACATTATTATAATAACTTTGAAAAAATTAAAGGCAAATATCGAGCACAATTTTATAATCAAATCTTGCCCAAGTACTTTCGCTTTCTACAGCATCATCAGGGGCATTTCGTCAAATTTAGGCTATCTAGCAAGCGCAGAATGTAATAAACATGAAATTGAACATAAATTGTACGTAACACTACACTAAAACGCTACACGCTAAACGCTACTAAAACTACACTAAAGGATAAATAGTTCAAAATTATTTAAAAATTATTCTATGCTCTACATTCTTGTCGGCAACAGGAGAGAGAATGATCTCATTCTGCGCTTGCTGGATATCCCAAATTTACGAAATGCCACTGATATTGCTGTAGAAAGCGAAAGTACTTGGGCAAGATTTGATTATTAAAATTGTGCTCGATATTTGCCTTTAATTTTTTCAAAGTTCTCCTATTCGAGCATTCAACCTTATATCAAATTATTATAATAGTTGGTTGTACTTCCATGTTATACAGCGGAAATACATCAGACAACAAAATATAATATTACATTTCATTTACAAGTATTACGAATACGTAAAAAGTTAAGAATTATAATTTTATAACACTTTTGTTGTCGTAATATTTTCTAACCTCAAAGTCACCTCAGTGGTGTGTGATGTGCTATATACCTATAAAATATATGTTTTATATAATTTTATGTTTTATATTTTTTTAATTTTAAAATATTACACATCATTTTATCTTTAATTCAAATCTTAATAACAACGAAAATAAATAATTATTGTACATACATACGTACTCAAATTTTTTTTCCATACATTGGTCGCAAGTATTAATTCATACGTTCCATCGTGAGTATATTACATCGTTGACCACAACAAAATAACTTTCGAACAATATATACCTATAATATCTAAGAATACAGTAAGAGCTACATCTTTCTGAAATAAGCTCCCCTCGAGTCTGGGCACCAGATTATGTACAGCAGCTTCTCTTAACTTTTCAATTTCTTACATTATAATATTGATTTTTCGGTACGCACGTAATTAGAAAAGTGACAGAGTTAAATAGAACAAAATGTATTTTACAATTTCTTTTATAAAGTATTTGTAATACATATGAACATCAATTAATCATTAACCTACTTACGAATAATGGATGAATCATTACATACAGTAGCCTATAATTTGTGCTGCGGTGCTAACTCTTATATAATATTTTCTTATACAATTATCTGTACTTTACAGACAAAATAGATACATACCTGCATGTGTATCACTTAACACATTCGCTGCTGACTTGAGGTGTTACCCAGGAGCGGCATTAACTTTTTTTCTAAAATATCATTGTAATTGATATCAGAATATATAATATTATTAAATTAATTAAATAAGGTGTATATTTATTTATAAAATGTGATTTGAATTTTTGACACCGATGGTAGTCATGCGCACCTGAGTTAGAATTTCTAGTGTATCTCTGACTGGCTCCGATCGGCACAAGACAAATTAGAATCTTTTTCTAGAAAAAGAATTATATAACAGAATTTTAGAAAAAATAAGTTTATTTGTTATATAAAATACAGAAATAATCACATACTGATTTAATTTCGATTCACATATGAGCAATTTCGAAGCGTTCAACACAAAATCCGAGTTGATCAGGACATTTTTCGCAGTGATATTGTTGTCTGCTTTCTAATTTTGTTTTCGAAGCATATTAGGCAACGGAATTTTTTAAATACTATGTCTGGAGGCAGGAATAGTCCTTGTTTTTTACACTTTGAAGTTCCCGGCATACTTTCCGCCATTTTGAATCATGAAACTACCAGAACAAAGACCTGGTAAACATTTTTGACACTTTTAAGTTCTTACTCACACCCTGACAAACAGAAAATAACGTCGGAGTAGTACTAATTAAGATATACCTTCTTAAAAATTAACGGGTTACTGTCCCTGATCGGAGTCATGCGCACCTTGCAAAGGATCACTCCGATCGGAGTCATGCACAGCGAAAGTGTTAAATTAAAAAATACTGGAAAATATGTCATTTTAGATTGTTTTAAAAATGTGTGCATTACAAAGTTCAGATACATAATTAACAATTAAATTTAATGGCATTCCAAAATTTGGATATACAATTATTTTGAAAAAAATTCATTTACATTTACTACTTCTATAATTTTTTTTAAATTAACCATTTAACTGTTTTAAAACTGAGACGTACACATGTAACAAAAACGTACAGACCGATAGTCTAGTCACAGTTTTAACAGCGGAACTAAATAAGCTAAAAAAGCAGGAATTAATTGAAATATTAGTGAATTTAAAGTTATCATTGTTCGGTTATAATCCTCAGTGATCAGATTACGTTAATAAAATAACACAAACAGTGCAAAAAGGTATTAAAGCATTCAAGGCCGGACGTAGAAACAGCGTATAAAATAAAGACTAACAAGAAACTTGCAGCAGTAAGTAAACTATAACTCCATCTATAAAAACGTACGGAGGAGCAGCACGATTTAATTTAGGCAAAAGAAATAATAAATAAGACTTACTCACAATCACTCAGAGATTGTGAGTAAGTCTTATTTATTATTTCTTTTACCTATTTGAAATGGACTCACACAAGCAACACATTCAATATTTAATTTCTTTATTAAAACATAAATATAATAAAAATGCAGCCATGCCAATTCCAACGTCATGTAGCGAAAAAACTGTAAATAAAGCAGGCCCGACCAACTCAGGTTCTACCAGTCATGAACCCATTAAAATGTCATTATACAAAAACAAAAGTCTACCTCATTCATACTTGAGTGATAAATAAAAAGAAAATAAAAACAATCTAAAAACAGGACACTCGTCTTGGAATACCCAATCGAAAAAAGAAAACAAATACAAACCGATTATTGGAAGCAATGAATCGTCTACTGTAAACACCATTCCTAGACAAGGTCATGTACATGTGTCTCGCATAGGTGTTGACTTTGACTTGTTTTTGACGAATTTTGAAAATGTCATAACACCCATGCTTAGAAAAGCAGACAAACTTATCATACTTGGTGATTTTAATATAAATTTTAAAATTGAATCTGACCCTCTTTTTGATATTCAAAATCTATTAACATCTTTTAGTATAAAAGTAACAAAACGATAACGATTATACTAGAATCACATCCCGGTCTCGTAGTTGCATCGACAAATTATGACAATTTTTTCTGAAAATATCTACAGAGTAGGTGTATTTGAACCTTGTTTTTTTCACCATCGAGCTCAATTTTTATTCATTAACTCTAAGGATAAAGTTGTTGACACATTAACCAAACATTTCAACGGTTTATTACTTCTTCTGGCTTACAGAAGCTTAAACATGCGCTAAATAGTACAGATATGGACTTTATCTATGATATTATTAATGATCCTGATTTTATAACAGTCTTTTGTTAAACTTGTTTTGTTTAAAAAAATTCTTTTATTAAACACATTGTAGATGCCACTAAGGATCCAGATTTGTTCAGAGTATATTGTAACATTTTTTTATATAATTAAAATATTAATTAGTTTTATTCCTTTTATCCCCGTGATGATACGCTGATGGTCGTGTTTACGATTAAAAATGTTTATGACGGAAGAATCTACCTACCAAAATATCACGGAATTTCCTAAGTACGAAAGGTTTTTAATCCTTTCCTTTGTAATCCTGTGTATGAATTGAACTAAATCTTTCCGGCTTTAAGGCCAATTTCTGTTTGATACTTTGGGAAACCATATCTTTGGAGGTACGTATAGTAATTTTTCGGTAATAACCTAATCCTCAGGATTCTATTTTTCTCATGTCCAATTGCTGGTACCGGTGTCTAACTCAAAACTTTCGGAATTTTTATCTTCTTAGAAATACATACAACAGGCCTATAATTTTTGAGTGGGAGATATCCCTTCCTTTTTTGGTGGTGAGTTTGGTAAATTATTGTAAAGAAAGACTTTACTTCTGCGTGTGCTCTCGTTGAGTAAAGGCTAATATCTCGTGAGACGCTTCGCTCACATTATCGTATTTGTTATCTTATCGTCTGTGAATTGTTTTCTAAGTGTGTTTGTAACGGAAATATTTTGCCTACCACAGGGGGCATTAATACGGGAGATAGAAAATTGGGGGAAAAAACTATTAGGGGTGGAGATAGGGCAAGCAAAATAATCGCTACTGATGCGAACGGCACTCAGGGTTTCGTAGGAGAGCTGGGGTCGTGGATAAGTAAAAGATAAAGGGTGTTGGAATGGGGCAACTACACAAAATGAAATAAAGGGCTCTTGGGATAAACAAAATAAAAATAAACAAGAAACACCTCAAGGAATTTAATATAGGGCGCCACTTGAGGTGCCTAATTATGCCTATTACAACCACTAGTTGTAACTAGGGAAATAGTTAGAAAAAAAATCAAAACATAAAAAACATATCTTTTTCAAATAAGAATCAAAAAAGGTTTGGCTCAAAAAAATAAATAAAAAGTTAAGACAACAAAATTTAACCTTTATTTATGTGTCACCACAAACAGTTACATGGAGAAATACAAAATTCAAAAACTTACATGTGTCATCCATTAACAAACTCCATTGCTACAAAACTTACAAAATTACATGGAGGCTAACCTTTAAAAAAAAACAAAACAAATCAACATTAAAAATACTAAAACGAGCTGTCATAAATTAACATTAAATTTCAAAAAGAACTAAACGCAAATTGACAGCTTTACTCAAAACCTAAAATTTACAATTTTAACTGTCAACGAAAGCAATTATTATTTTATAAAAAAAATGTCTGTCTTTAGTTTAAAATTTGAACAAAATGTTACCTTAATTCACATGATCACACTTAAGTTTCTGAAACCATAACTGGAACTGACGGCTCCACTCTCTCTGCATCACGAAAACCTCCATCTCCAAACTGCCAAAAGCCTTGGGTGAAAGCAGGAACAAAAAAAAAACAAAACGAGGATGTTCTCCAATCCACACTCAAAACATTAATAATTGAAGCATTTACTGCCACAAAACCAATAACAAACTGCTACATATTCTTCATAACCAAAGACGAAAACAGAATACTTTACAAATTCGACGTGAATTTGGACATAACGCTGAACCGCTCTTGAAAGCTGCTCCAACGAGAGTGAAGAAATTATATTAAAATTAAACGCATACATACAAACGCTGACATAACAAGACACCACGAAACGACGTACATATCCTTTTGCGACGCATTAAAATTGCGACTTCTAATAAGACAAGAATTTGCCGAGGAAGTTAAAATAAATAAACAACTCTAAAATGGTTTATTTCAACTTGGCCGACCTAAGAAAGAAATGAAAAGATATTTGGGTTTAAATACGTACGAAATATTTTTAGATCTATCAAAAATATATAAGGTGATTTTAATATTTCGTATACGAGGGGACTTCAATATACTTCAAAGAATCAATGAAATTGAAAATGCTACATGTTTACACTTGTTTATTTGAGTTTCTTTTGATCCTATACTATATTAGATTAAATATAGTTATAAAGTACCTTCAATGTTAATTAAATTCAGTGTTTAGTACAAGAATAGTATTAGCTTCAGTGAATTAATGCAACAGTCATCAGGAATCACTGTAAGTTACCATAATTTTAGTATCTCCATTTATCTGGGCGAATAATATGGTATGGTATCATATTGTCTGCAATCATCTGGGCGAATCAAAGTTCATCCATATCTTCACATGTAGTTGAGAGTAACTACTGATTTTTGTATTCAATTTAAACAACATTCAATATTTCTTACGAACTTTCCATCAGTTACTAAGAAATTTCAATAAATAATAGTTACGAACATTTAGTTCTCAATCATTAAATAACAGTGCAAACAGCTAATCGACTTAACCAAGTGAGGTTTGGTTAAATTTTTATTTTTTCATTTCTGTAACCTTTTTTGTATTCTTGTAAATTTAGATTTGATTAATTTTTGTTATTTGCTGTAATTGTTATTCATTTTTTTGTAATATCTCGAGATACGTCCAAACACTTTATTTGTGCATGATGGCATTATATATCTTTTTAAAAGTATTTTCTAATTATATTACTGCTTATTTTTATATGTATACCACCATTTCATAATTGATGGTGTATTTTTATCTTATGTGTACATTCAGCTACCGAAATTGTTTTGTTGTTGAATATATTGTTTTTGTTTTATATACGCATTTTATTTTTCGACTCCTAACAAGTTTCCTGATATAACCATAACTCTGAATATTTGCCTTTTACCTTTTAATATTACTATACCTTTGACCAGTAGCAAAACCGGGCCGATTAAGTTTCGTAGGTAAGTGGATATAATACCTAATATATTTATTATTTGTTTAGTGTGTTGACCAAATTTATTTAATAATTAACTGTTGATATCTTTTCTTGGGTTTGATCTCTGAACCTAAATATCTTTCTGAAGCTATTTTCTTGTGGCATTGTAAATTAATTACTATTAAACTGGGAATAAGCCACAATTAAAGATAAAAATACGTTTATTGACGTTTCAATTTCCACTTCGGAAATCGTTCTCAAAATACAAAATAAATTTACTGTTTGTATTTTGAGAACGATTTCCGAAGTGGAAATTGAAACGTCAATAAACGTATTTTTATCTTTAATTGTGGCTTATTCCCAGTTTAATAGTAATTAATCTAAATATCTTTCCTTACCTCTTTTCTTTTCTAAGGTTTCTTAATTTTCTCCTTAAACCCCAAAAAATTGAGTGGCGCCCTGTTCCTATCATATCTTATCTTTGGTAATTTTACCCATCTATCTTTTTGTTTATTTCTGTATCTTTTCTAATATATCTTATCTTGTTCTAACTTTACTTATTTCGGCCGTTGGACCCATTCCCGGTTCCAAAAGCTAGTTTCGAACCCACGACTCGCCCCCACCAACCATCTGGCTGCCGTCCGCAGTGTCTCCATTGGTGACCTTTCTAGCACCATCAAAAAAAAGGTTTCTGTGGTTACAATATGAACAACAAAAATTTGAATATAATCGGCAATTAAAAATTGCTAAAAAGTCAGCTTACTGTAATTTTATTACTAATTCCAGTAATAAAGCTGAAGACTGCTAGAAAATAGTAAATTTCGAAAGAAACTACACAAGATCCAGTTCGGTACAACCGGATCTACCTGAAGACGAAATAAATCAATTTTTTACTACAATTGCAGAGAATACAATTACTTCTCTTCCCACTATTAATGTCAATAAGGTCATGTATGTTTGTGAGAACGTTGGTTCACTCAGATATGTTCTACTTGTTACAGCTTTCCTATTTCAACTTTGGAATACATGTAGGGGACACAAATAATGCCTCCATGTTCCTGTGGAACGTAGGATTGTTGGAACGTGACGCAAACGAAATTAGGTCGTGCCTACTGTTTCTTAACTCTTCTCTTTATTTTGTTTGTGTTGATGTTTTTGATTTTTAAAGGTGAATAAAATTGTATAGAGCATAAATTTTTGGTAAGAAACCACAGTTTCATGCCTTGTGACAGGGAATTTCCCATAATAGAAAAACAGAGAAAGACTATGAAAGCATTCTTGCCGGGGGATTTGATCAACGTTAATACTTCCGCAAGATACACTTCACCCTTCGATGTCATCGACATCAATAGCTTTAATTTTTGGATCATCAAAAAGGCTGCTGAGAAAATGTTAAATACCAGTAAGCTACAAGTTAGCAAGTCAGTTAGGATACGGGTTGTAAAAGAGAATTCTATAAACATCAAAACCAGCCATTCATTTTCAGACTTTGAGTCATACCGTTAGACTATTATTTTAAAAAAGAACAAGAGAGTAAATGATTTGAAAAAAATTAAATTAGTGATAATGATACCCGAAAACAAAGTATCAGCGAACAAAAAGAAGAGTTTACAATCAATAATACCATACCTCAACAATCCTCAGCATTAACAGTTCTACCGAAATTTATTAGGAGTTTTTAAAACTGCACAAGAAGGTCCTGCTGAAAACACTAACATGAAAAATAATGATATATTCAGTCCCGTTACCCAAGAAAAGTACAAGGATCTACAGACCGAGAGTTTGGTACAAATTCCATCGCTTCCCGCAATCGTACTTGTAAGTTCGTGAACTAGTCGACTGGAGTTACAATTTGACAAATTTAAATGTAATCGTTTTTACTCATTCATATTAATATTATAATGTATAATATATTAAAGTTTTTAATATTGGTTGTAGTTTTTAGTATTGTTGATTTATATGTCAATATATATGTTTTAAACAATTTTTGTTTTATTTTTCGAGAAAAAATAAAAAAAAAACAGAATCTTGTTTGAAATACTATTTTCCAAATAGTTTATAAAATTGCTTAGTCGACATTCTAAACGCTCAGTAAATAATAAAAAAAATTACTTGTATTAATAACAAAATATTTCATAATTACCATTTTAAAAAACTCTCCATAAAAAAAATAGAATAAATTTTATCCTTTTCATGTCTTAGGTCATCTAGACATTTGCCTTGAGAGGGGAAATTTATAATATAATACCAACCAAAAGACAAAAATATTAACTTAGGTATATGCAATCATTATCACTGCTTAGCGCCTTTTCATGGAAATCAACCTCTGTGCTGACTAGTATTTTTTTTAAATTGTGATAAATAAATAAAGTATATATTAAATAAATGGTATTTTAAATAAATTTGTAATATTTTAAGCGAAAAGAAGAAAAGACTCAGATCCGAGACGAATTTCAATTTTTTTCAACAATACTCGAGTATTCCGATTTAGTACTCTCAGCCTTATAAAAATTTCCAAGAAATTAATATCGGATGGAGTTTCAACAAGCGAAATGAAAATCCTAATATTAAACAGCATTGTGACCAGGTACAATATCTGACTGTTATGCAAATTATTAGGTAATTAGAAAGTCAGTATTGGCAAAACCAGCTTATTCAAATTATAGGTACCTACCTATAGTCTTGTATTGAAGGATTTTAATTTATTACCCTTAGCATACGTAAAGATTCTCAAGAAATTTATATCAGCTTCAGTTTTCAATGAAACAAAAATCTTTAAGAGAATTGTCACTATGTAATACCTGCCTAATATGCTAATTCGTAATAAAAAAGTCAAATCGCCAAAACCAGCTTATTCAAATTATAGCTATATCCTTTTGTTAAAGGATTTCAATTTATTATCCCCAACATTTGTGGAAGTTTTTAAGATATTTATATTTTCAAATTAGAAATTGTTAGTGGGACATCAGCTAACAATTAAAAGGTCTTTAGAAAATAATTTTTTTATAATATATACTAATATACTGAATGCAATCTATCTGTTGGTTGAATGGTATTTGTGAAAACAATATCCTATGCATAGTCCACGCTTTTTTGTCACAATCAGCACACTCGTAAATTGTGTTTTTTCAAATTTAATCTATAGAACATATTCTACATCGTTTCCTGTCACGTACTGGTTAAATTTCAATATTGTTAATGGTCTGACAACATTCCATCCTCTCTTGGTTGTATGTTCAGTCAAAGTATTGACAAATTCAGAAAATCCTTTTTCCCTCCTCGTAGATTCGCCACTGACTACCCAACGCTTAGCTACTCTTCATACAATTTGTATTATCTTGTCAAAAAAACCAAGCAGTTGAAAGAAAATTGCACTTTCATAAAAAAAAAAACGAGTTATTTATATCGTACTTTTTTTAAGCAAGGCGCAATATTTAATTACTTTATGTTAATTACTACAAAAAATAATATTAAAAGCTTTAGTATTATTACCAATATTAAAGACTTTAATATATTATACAGTATAATATTAATATGAATGAGTAGAAACGATTACATTTAAATTTGGCAAATTGTAACTCCAGTCGACTAGTTCACGAATTTACAAGTAGGTACGATTGCGCGAAGCTGTGGAATTTGTACCAAACTCTCGGTCTGTAGATCCTTGTAAGAAAAGTAGGTGGGTACTTAGCACCTTCTTATTAAAAAAAAAGAATTTTCTTCATTTCGTTCCTTTACAACATTATTATACTTTTAGATTAAGTTTTCCATTTTGTTAAAAACAGATTTTTTATATACATAAACAAACCAAATTAATCCTTGCGTTTTCTTAACGTTTTTTCTAAATATCTCATAATGTTGGTTTTGGCACTTAGCTCATTTGAAACTTCCACTATCTAATTGCAGAGAAGAATCAGAAGAAGAAGAACCTTTTATTTAATTCTTTTTTAACTTTTTTATTTTTATATATCAATTTATATTCCACTGATTTTTTCGTAACTTGCGAGACATTTTTAACTATTTTTATTTAAAACTTTTTTGCAATGACAAATATGTTCTGCTGCAATGCTGTTGTTAATACACTTCCGTACAATTTCGTGCAATTTCTAGAAATAAAAAAGAACATTATACCTTCTATTAAATTTTACTTTCGTTGCGTATGTTGTAAACTAGTAATTATAAACGCGAAGCCTGCAATGACCAAGTGTACATCTCAATCACGCAAGTGCATTCTTGCTCTTCGGACAAAATTTGAATTGCAACAGTTATTACAAAATATGGCGTTCGGTATTTTAATAGTAGCATTATTAGTATTTAACCTGACCTACTACAAACATAGCCGGAAGTTACTTCAGTAACTACCAATGATTAAAGTTTTATATTTTATCTGATAATAACTGGTATTAGGATAGCAATGTGATGGTATGACATTAACTAATTCCCACATTTTGACACAGAATTGGATGTGATGAAACAGTACTGCAATTCTACTTAAATATATTATTGGTTCTATGTAATTTATTGCTTCGTTTATATTTGTGTTAATAAAACATTTACTACAATTAAATGGTTGTTGATTTGAATATTTTGATATGACTATCCTGAGAGTAGAAGGCTGTAGTAATTTAGAAAGAGTAAAGTAGTAAAAAGAAAAGTACTAGCTCCCAGTGGTGGCTCGTGACTTGAGAGACAAAGTCGGCAATGTATTTTTTGTCTCCTTAGATAGGTATACTGTCGAATAAAGACTTCAATCATAATAGGAGATTTTTGTTTTCTTGTTTTTGTTTTTTTTTTTGTTTTTTACTATAAATTTAGAACCTAAACATGTTTATAAATTAACTCTAGTCTACGTTGTTTGGAAGTAGCAAAATGGGAAATAACGTCATCGTAAAATTTATTAGAGTTTTGGAGAGATTTTAAAAGTTTTTTTTTCTATTGACATTTGAGACAAGCTTGACATTCTCAGTTGTTTCATGGTATTTCGACAATACGTTTTGAGGCAAGAGAAATCTCGTTTATTTGAGGCAGACGTTGGTGGTAATGAAAGAATTAATGACAATAATTTATTAATTTCGGTAACAGTTTGTTGTAATGAATTGCAGTATATAAAATTATACATATCTTGTAACTTATCCCATTTTCCGAAAATATTTGGATCAGTATATAAAACTTTTAATTCAGTTTCTAATTTTGTTTTATTAAAAAATGATGGATAAATTTTTAATTAACCTGTTTAATAAATATCTTGGAAATTCTTTGGCGTAACTTTTAAATTTTGAATCGTCAAAGAGGTCAAAAATTTGCAAATCTTCAAAATTCGAAAAACGAGTATCTATTTGCATAATAAGAGTATCCAAAATTTCAAAATATACTTGTTTTTCGAGATCTGTTTCTATGTCATGCCTTTGTATTTTTTTGGAGGGTTCGGAAATATCAAGCGAGTCCAAAACGTCACTGCGTATATGGAAATTACTATCATTACGAAAATCTCTGAGATTTTGCAAGAGTCTTGTTATTCTATTTTTGGAATGAATAATTTCAGTTAACTGATTTTGAACAACATTGAATATTAAATCGGTTTGGGTAAACACTTTCTTAAAAATATTTAAAAGTATGTTAAAAGAGTAATCATTTAATAAAGTTTTCAAACCGATTGCTTCACGGATCGAGATATCATCACTTTCAAAATCGTCACATTCAATAATAAAATCAAAAACTTCCAAAAGCTGTTCACGAAAATCTGCTACAGTGAAAACTAACCGAGATTTAAAATTCCATCGCGTCTGACAAACTGTTGGCATTTTTTTCGAAACAAACCGTTCTAAAACATTAGTCCGTTTAGGCGAGCTTGAGAAAAATGAAGCAAACCCGCTTAAACTGGCAAAAAAGACGAACTTCTTTAATTTTTTTACATATATCCTGCAAAACTAAATTCATTCTATGCGCATGATAGTGAATAAATAAAGCTTGCGGTGGAATAGTTTTAACTTTTGCCTGGAGACCATTTAATTCACCAGACATCAGGGCAGCGCCGTCATAAGTTTGCCCTTTCAATTTATTTTTGATATCTAAAAATTTTAATCTGTCCTTTAAAGCACCAAAAATATATTCTGCCTTATGGCTTTTACTCACGTCTGTAAAACCTAAAAACCTCTCATAGATATTACCACGTAACGCGTATCGAACAATAATTGATAATTGTGAATGACGTGATATGTCGGTAGTTTCATCTACTTCTAGTGAAAAGCAAATGGTTTCCTGAATCTCAGATTTAATAACGTTACTCAAAATGTAACTAATTGATTCTATTAATTCATTCTGGATTGTTTAAATACACCGCTAAATGTCTTCGAATCAGAAAGTAAATTAGAAAATTCCAAATCGTATTTCTTAAACATTTTTATTAGTTCTCTATAATTACCTTGATTTAACAAATGCTTCGATACATCGTGTCCCCTAAAAGATAATTCCTGAGAACTTAAAAAAGTTACAATATCAATTAAACGACGTAAAACTGCTCGATTATTTTTTACAATTTCGTTATGTTTAATAGCATTTTCATATTGGGCATTATCTAATGAAACATAGATATTTTGTTTTCCAAATAAATCTAATTTAATCTGACTATAAGTATGATCTTTCGAAATATCATGTTTATGTAAAGCTCGAAATAATTCCTTTAAATTATCGTAACCAGATTCACACCACGGATTTTGATGTTTGCCTCTATTTGTCGAAAATAAAATGCAAGAGCAACAGAAAAGTTTGTTTTTATTTCACTCCCGTTAAGCCATGAGTACTTGCTGTACCAATTATCTGAAAATGATCTATTACTTCCCTTACCCGCACTAATATTTATAAACCGGGACATTTTAGGCAAAGGACGCCCCTTATTTTTAATAACAATTTGTTCTTCGTATGGAATAGATGAAGACCCATTATGCAAAATATAGCTTACAATATCAGACTTATCAATACTTGCAATTTCTCCCATGGCTTGCATTTTTTAGGTTAATTTACCTGAATTTGTTTACACAAAAAAAACTTTTTAATTACACACAAAAAACACTTTAATTTAAAAAAAAACTTCTAATATGTCAAAAAACCTTTTAACCTTTAACTATTTACGACAGACGTAACGTATCACAGTATTACTTGAGAAAATAAAAGTAAATCACAAAAAGAAAGGCTAGTTCGTGCACTGAATATCACTTCACTTTACTACCTACGTTATTATATGAAATAAGATTTCATCCCTCGCTCGCAATGTACAGTTCGCGACCAATCACCAATCCAAATGAAACATCGGCAAATTTAAATTTGCCGTACTTGGTAATTAAGTTCATATGGAAAGAAATGTATATTTGGTTGCTAATCATCTAATATTCCGTTGATTTTTACAAATAAATCGTCAAGGTTGGGATCGGCTTGCCGAAAAAACAAAACGTGCCTTTTTAAGAATTCACAGGCGGATGGATGTCTCCGATATCGGATAATCAGTTTGAAAAGTGCCTACGCAGGGAACACTTAACGCTCAGATAGGACGAATTCTTTTAAAAACCATGAATAAAATTTAGTCTTTATTATCTCACAGACATTTTTTTATTTTACAAAAACAAATGACATAAACTGATTACCTGCTACAATTATTTATTGAAATACCGATTAAAAGAAATATTAAAAAAATCTATAATATCTATAAAGGTGTGGGTCGGCACTGCCGACCCTGCCGACCCTGACCGGCCGCCTCTGCTAGCTCCTTCTATAAAATAGCCATTATGATTGCTAACCTCCGTAGGGAGATGGCACTCTAAGAAGAAGCTCCTTCTTTAACAAGACTTTTAGTTATCTCGTAACCAACAATTCTTTTATTAGCCGGTACTTTTAACAAAGTTGCATTCTTGTGCTATTGCGGACTCCCACGTTGTAAACTACAGTCTATGATGCAGCTTGTCTGTCAGAATCAATATAATATTTTGGGAGAATTACCACGTTTTTTAATGCACTCTTGAAGAACAAAATTTATTGCTAGGAAATATGTTTCCTGATAAAATTTGTCAATCTTCATTTCTTAACGTTGATTTAATTGCGTAAAATCCTAACTCATTATAACTTTATTAATACAGATATAGCCTATATTGACGAAACTGTACTGATAAGAGGGTATTTCGAATTCGATAGTAATGCGCGAGGGGTTTGCTAATCACCTTTTAAGTGGTTTTCAGATATTTACATCATAAGTTTAAGAAACTGAACATCAACCAGAATTTCTATCATTATGTGGCATCCGTGAGATAATAATAATGGGCGTCTTCTAGTGTTTCGGTAAAGAAGAAACATTTATCTGTAGATGCAAAACAAATTGTAAAAACTATATACAGCAACTTACTTAAAAGAGGACTTAAAACAACTTCCGCTACGAGTGAAATATGCGATTTTACGAGAATACCTCTGACCACAGTAAAAAAAATTACATAAAATCCCATAGAAACAAGAAAAAAACGTGAAGATTCCAGTTTCACCAAATGTATGGACGAAGCCGATAAGGACTTGATACGTCGAAAAGTCTATACCATGTACGAAGAGCAACGCATACCTATTAAGAGCTCTGAAGCAACGGCTCAATGTTGACGAAATCCAAATAAGATAAGATGGTAGGCTCACCAGCTTATGGAAAATTTTGAAAGTATGGGCTTTCGATATCGTATAATTGACAAAAGACAAGTAATTATGGAATTTCACACCTTACAAAAATGGCGTTATGTCATATAACTTTTAACGCGACCTTAAAGATTTGCCGATTCCTCTGGTAAATGTAAGATAAAAGCTGCGTTAAATAAAGGGAAAAGAATAACGATTTTACATGCTGGATCAGAAAACAGTTGGGTTTCAAATGCCCTATGGCTTTCTGCAAAGAATATTAAAGACTCCTGCGTAGACTACCATATAGATATAACGGCAGAACTATTTGAAAAATGGCTCAAAAATAATCATGCCAAACATTCCTCAGAATAGTGTGGTAGTAATGGACAATGCAAGCTATCACATTCGCCAACTAAGTAAGGCTAAAAACTCGAATAATACTAAATTGGAAATTCAAAATTACATGGGGACATGTATTTTGAAAATGTTACACCAAACAAGAGCTTTTAGAAGTTTTAAAGGCGTTTTCTATAAAAAAAAGTATATGTTTGTAATACATTCACAGAGGAAATGGTACATACACTGCTGCGTCTTCCACCCTATTATTGTATGTTTAATCCCATAGAACATATGTGGCACGAATTAAAGTCTAACGTGAGGTCACAAAATATTTCTCCATCTTTAAGTAGTATTGTTGTAGAGTCAATAAGAAAATGTGTTAATGATATTCTTTCAAGTAGTTGGAGAAATTCAGTCCGACACGTAATAACCAAAGAAAATTAATATGTTCATGTAGATCATAATATAATTGAACCGATCATAATTAGGACTATTTCGAGCTGCGGTCAATAAAGTTAGAATTGCCATGCTCGTAGCCAACATTCGTAACGGATAATCACCACAAGAAGAAGATCATAATTAATTTAGATGAGGATACCGAAAAATAATAAAATGGCAAGAAAACAATATCAGGGAATATCAAATTATCACATTAAAGGTCAGGTAGATATACAGAAGGCAGTGGTAGAGAGAATCAAGAAATATGGATTGAAGTGGTTTGGATGAACAAAACATGGTTTGGCTGATTACCTCTAAGGACTAGGATCAAATAAGTAATCTCTCTCTCTCTCTCTCTCTCTCTCTCTCTCTCTCTCTCTCTTTCACTCTTTCACTCTCCCTCTCTCTAACAGTGAAGTGAGGTAAAGGAAAAAAAAGTGAAAAGTTCAGTTGGAAAACTTTTTTGTGCAGTCTGTCCACATTTTTTCAGTTCTAATAATATTTTAAATTTTAAGTAGAATATAGGGGTACAACAATATCAAGCTACAGAACTATGTATTTTTAACTTATTACAATTTGATTATAAAATATATAAAAGTGGTCACAGTTTACAAAATGTAAGTTATATAAAAAATTCTTAATGGTAAAGTTTAAGTTTAAGTTTTTGACATAAAAGTCCATCCATTTTGATCAACAGTTTAATCAACAGTCTGTTATAGAAAATATCAGAAAGAGTTTTGTGTACAATATTAAGTAATTTAATTAGCCTATAGTTCTGGCAGGGAGTCTTACATCCTTTTTGTATATTGGCTGTATAAAGCCATCTGCCTACTTCTCCGGAATTATATTCTTCTGTCCAAATTTAGATTATCATAATAAATTTTTCCTTAGAGATCAAGTCCTCCGCTTTTAAAATGAGGCTGTAGTTCCATTTCCACTTGGGGTTTTGTTATTTTCTATTTTTTATTATTATCGGTATCAATTCTTTATAGCGGGTGTTTTCGAAATGTTGTTTCACTATGTAGTACCATGTCTTTGTTTATTTTTTCTCATTGTCTGTATTTAAACTTTCCTGTAAACATGCTCCCCATCTACTTATATTTTTTTCCGCCAGTACATGTCCTTTATTGTATTTGTATAAGATTAACCCAAGTCTGAATGCTTGTGTAATTATTTTATTCTTTTGTGAATTTGTTTAAGTTCTTCTTGTTATATACCAAAATTTCTTCTACCTGTATTTTCAAGACCTGCCTGCTCTTTTTTTCATGCCCTGTTCGGTTGAATTTTCTTCTGATTATAATTTCAAATTATTTCGTTTATTGCCATATTCCTTTGTAGTTATTTAGGGCAAACTTTCTTCTTTTATATTTATTTTCCAGCAGTCTAGCGGCTCCGGCGACCGAGTCCGAGTAGCTTCCTTCGGGCGAATGTACGCAACGAATACCGCTATGGTGCTGGTTGTTACCCATTGTAAGAGGCGACTAATGGAATGAGCGATGGTGATCCGTCGTTTGAGGTGTCAGGTTCGCAGCAACGAACACAGTGCGCGATCTAGTTCCTACATCCCGTACATAGGAATAGTAACGTCGCCGTCGTTTGAGGCGTCCATAGTCGGTACAGGGTTGCTAGAAGCGAGATAAGACCACCAAGTCGCACTGGTCAACGGATTGCGTTCATAGTAACCCAGACCAGTTTATGCGGGACCACTTTACTTCCATTAAACATAACCTCTGTAGGAGGTTTTGCAAGCTCAATAAGGCCAGCCTCAGGCTGGACGTGCGCTTGTAGGACGTGCCTACAGTGGAGACCAGTGGTAGTGGTGTAAGCTCCTCGGCGGTCACCTCTAGTAGGTAGGTACTGCCGAGGGGGAGCACCACGGTATGGCTACCGTGCCAACCTCATCTGGAGAGCGACTCGCAAGGGCAGTGGTTCTGTCAGAATAGGATAGACTTCCCTTCGGATGCTGGCCATACCCTTTATGTGCCCTATGTTACCCTAGCGGGGCCTATTGGGAAAGGTTCCCATACTTCCCCCCCTCCCCCGGGAAATATATGTTATCCATTTGTGTTGACATAGATTCCTTGTTGGGTTGTTAAGTTTTCTTTTTTTTTGTCCTGGTATTTTCCACTTTTCATTTATAAAGTTTTTTTTTCTCTTGAAGCTAGTGCTGACAACGACATGAAAGTTTTCTGTTAATTGTTATAGTCTAACTCTGTTTTGACTTGTTTTATAATATGCTTACAAGAACTTCTTCTTTACCCAGTTTAGTTTGGGATTTTTCCACTATTTGATCACTGTCTGTAGACTTGATAAAATCTTTCTACTTTTTTCTCCTTAGATTCATCCTGTGGTGCATCATCACCCCGCCCTTTGCATCAACTGTAGGACATAGACCTCCCTCATTTTTTTCTATTGTGCTCTATCTTAAGCACTGTTCATCCAATTTCTTGACATTTTCTTGAGATCGTCAGTCCAACGAGTAAGGGGTCTTCCTCTGCTTCTTTTGTCTAACCTCGGCCTCCACTCAAGCAATCTTTTCGTCCACCTTTCATCACTGATTCGGGCGACGAGTTTGGTAAAGTTCCATTTCAGTGTGGCAATTCGGGAAATTATATCGGTAACTCATGTTCTTCGTCTTAAGTCTTCATTTCTAACTTGGTCACGAAGCGATATACTCAGCATTGACCTTTCCATTTTCCTCTGGGCTATTTGCAGCGTTTTAGAACTTGTAGCTGTTAATGTTAAAATTTCGGTACCATAGGTCATCACAGGCAACACAGATTGGTCAAATGTTTTACGTTTTAACGAAATTGATATATCGCTTTTAAATATGTCCTTGAGTCTTCCATAGGCTGCCCATGCTGGAGGTTTATTCTTCTTCGTAGTTCGTATGTTTGATAGTCTCCTGTGATCTTTATTTCGTGTCCAAGATATATGTATTTTTTCACCAGCTCTACTTCGTTGTCTCCAATATTGATATTTCCGCTAGGTACTAGGTTTGTCATGAATTTTGTTTTGGAGATGTTTATTTTAAGACTCACACTGGCACACACTAACTGAAGTTCATGTAACATTGTGCATATCTCCTTGAGGTTGTCCGAGAACAAAACTATGTCATCTGCGAATTTCAAATGTGTTAATCTTCTACCGTCAATGTTCAGGCCTTTCTCTTCTCTTCTTCTCACGTGCCATTTCCGCCACGGAGGTTGGCAATCATCATGGCTATTCTGATTTTAGATGCTGCTGCTCTGAATAGTTCAACTGATGTGCATTCGTACCATTCCCTCAAGTTACGCAACCATGAGATTCTTCTTCTTCCTACACTTCTCTTGCCCTGGATTTTCCCTTGTATTATCAATTGAAGTAGGTTGTATCCCTCATTACGCATAACATGCCCCAGGTATTGCAGCTTTCGTGTCTTGATGGTTTCCAATACTTCTATTCTTTTGTTGATTTTTCTCATGACTTCGTTGTTTGTTACATGCTCGGTCCATGATATCTTCAGGATTCTTCTATACACACACATTTCAAATGCTTCCAACTTTTTAGCAGTCGACGCGTTAAGTGTCCATGCTTCCATCCCATAAAGCAGAGTCGAGAAAATATAACACATTGCCAGCCTAACTCTCAAGTCAAATTTTAGTTCTCTTGCACAAAGTACCTTTCTCATTTTATTGAAGTTTGTACGTGCTTTCCCTACTCGAACTTTGATTTCTTTGGAATAATCATTTGTATGATTAATTTATTGTGCCAAGATAGTGGTAGTTTTCAACTTGTTCTAAAGCACTACCGTTAATTGTCAGACTTTCACCATTATTTTGGGTTTTTGATATCCTCATAAATTTGGTTTTCTTGGTGTTTATTGATAATCCATATTCTTCTCCTTACTCAACTATCTTGTTCATTAGCTTTTGGAGGTCTTGTAGGTTGTCTGCTATTATGATAGTATCGTCCGCATATCTAATGTTGTTAATTGGTGTTCCATTGACCTTGATTGCTGCTGTTTCTCCCTCAAGAGCTCTTTTCATAATTTCTTCAGAGTATGCATTAAATAGTAGTGGTGGCAATACACACCCCTGTCGCACTCCTCTTTTAACTTCGAATTCTTCTGATGTGTGTTCATTAATGCGTACGTATGCCTGCTGTTTATAATATAGATTTGTTATAATTCGAAGGTCATTGTGTTGTATTTGTTTTGCTTTGAGGATGTCTATTAGCTCTTTGTGGCGGACTTTGTCGAAAGCTTTGTTGTAGTCTATGAAACAGACGTACATATCTTGGTTCACATCCAACCATCTCTGGATGAGTACGTTGAATGCAAAGAGAGCTTCACGGGTACTTACGCCATTACGGAATCCAAATTGAGTTTCTTCAATATCCATATCAAGTGTTTTGTAAATGCGTTTATGAATGATTTTTAAAAACAATTTAAATGTGTGAGACATCAAGCTTATGGTACGGTGGTCGGTGCATTATCTAGCATTTTTCTTTTTTGGGAGACAAATGAATGTTGAGGTCAACCATTCGTTGGGTATGTCACCCGATTGATAAATTTTATTAAAAAGCTTTAAGAGGACATCAATGTATTCATTTTCTATTATTTTAAGGATATTAATAGGCAGTTGATCTGGCTCCGGGCTTTTTCCGTTTCTGGTGTTCTTTAGTGCATACAGTATTTCTTCCTTTGTAATTTCTACACTTGTTTCCCTGTCCTCCAAAGACAAGTCTTGTAGGTTTCCTCTTTCGTCGTCGAAAAGCTCTTCCATATACTCTTCCGTGCTTCCATCGTTTTAGTTTTTCGTCAGTCGTTATCATAAAGTTTCCATTTTTATCTAAAAGAGTTGTGTTGTGGTTTCTTTTTTGCAGCCCTGCCATTTCTTTAACCTTTTTATATATGTTGAATAGGTCGTATTTGTTCTGAAGATCCTCTATCTCTTTACATTTTTCCTCATAGTAAGTTTGTTTTGTCTCTCTTATCTTTTTTCTGATTTCATTGTTAATGATTTTGCAATTGTGACTGTCTTTGTTCTTGGCTTGTCTTCGTTGTTCCATCATTCCGAGTATCTCGTCGGTCATCCAATTGTCTTTCTTTCGTGTCGGTTCTTGTAATATCTCTTTGCATGGAGCGAAGAAGCAGATTTTTAGTGTTTCCCATTGTTCGTTTATCTCGTAAATTTCTCTTCTCAGTTAAGTTTTTTACAAGCATATTCTAGTACTGCGGTAAACAGTTTAGGCGATAAGGTATTATCCTGTCGGACTCCTCTACCAACTGGGATAGGATCCGTGTTGTCATGTAGTTTCAGCGACACAGTTGTGTTCTTGTACGTATTGTAAATTAACCTTGTATATCGATAGTTAATGCGGCATACTTGTAGTGCTTCCAGGATTGTGTCAAATTCTACCTGTGGTGCATACACACTGACAAATATCATATTATGCAGTTTTATTAAGTAAAACGTCACATTGTGCAGGTTGATGCTACAGTTTTAAGTATTTTTACTTTATTAATTTTTTATAAATTTATATACCTACAACGCTCTCCCTCTTTTTTATTGTTTCCCTATTACTGAGGAATGTGATTTCTTCCAATATTCCTAACGATACCACAGTTGCACTAAATTCCAAGAATTTTTTTCATGTAGTACAAAAAGCAAACTGTCTTGTAAAAAGTATGACTCATTACTGTTTAAATAATGCCCTAATCTTAAATGGATCAAAGACCAATATGGGAACCTTTTCACCTTCTACTATGCGGATGAGTCCATTAGTAAAGCTTGACAATGGGTATGTGGTAAGTAGCCACTCCACTAAGTTGTTAGGTGTTTACCTGGATTCTAATTTGTCTTGGAGTTCTCACGTTGATTCTGTAGTGGGAAGATTGTTTGTACACTGTTATGTTCTAAGGCAACTTGGGAATTTCGTCTCCCTAGATATCTTGAAACTTTACTATTTTGCTCATGTACAGTCAATTTTGCAATATTGCTTAGTTTGTTGGGGAAATTGCTCGCGAATTAATGAGGTGCTTGTTCTTCAAAATTATATGTACCATGACGTTTAGAAGGCGCTTGGATTCCTGTAGACCAGTTTTTAAACAATTAAATATTTTAACTGTAATTTCTCTGTATATTTTCAGTTGTGTTGTTTATGTAAAGTCACATAGATGTAATTTTATTTGCAGAAATGATGTTTCCTTAATAAGTGGCTTCAATTTTCGTTACAGAAATGATTTGGTGACCCCTGCTCGTTACTTGACTGTTGTGGGCAAGGGTCCTTACCCAACATGCGTTAGTTTGTATAATAAATTACCTAATTACGTTAAAGAGTCAAATATTTATGTATTTAAGAGAACAGTTAAGGACTTACTTCTGGCAAACACTTTCTACTCGTCAGAGGAATACTTGCAGGCATCTTTTTAACAATTTGTATGTTTTGGGGATATTTTATGTTTTATGTGCTTATAGTTTTTACTTTTTTTACTACCTATGTACCTATAGTTTTTTAGATTGTATTTTGACGCATTTCAATACTTGTAAAAGTCAGATGAAATAAAGAATATTGATTGATTGATAACAATTTTTCTCAATTGGTCTCTATCTTCAGTTGCTCTGAGAGCTTTGCAGAATGAGTTTCCAGCTGAATTCTTAATTTGGTCGGACCATCTAGTTGTTGATAGTGATCGTCCTCTTAATTGTCTACCTGGACGTTTCCAGAAACGGTCCTACAACGCTACACATTGTTAAAATTTTAAGGTGGCAAAAATCGATGGAATTAAAAATATTTGTTGAAAAACTAAAAGATCGAAAAAACTTACCTTTACAGTATTGCTTTTAGTTGAGTACTAATTAATAGATGTTTGAGTAATGTATCTTAAAATAATAACATTTAATTATGTTATTTATAAATGATCAATTGCTTCTTTAAAACAACTAATTGGCAGTCATTAGCAGGGTTTCAAAGGTTTTGAAAGTTTCTTAATTACAGTAATTGATACGTTTATTATCTGTTTTATTAATTATACCTATTTTTTAATAAAAAAAAGTTTAAATATAAAAACTTATTTTAAGATATACAGTAACATATTGGTTTGATCGAAGAATCGGCAAAAGTTGGGATAGAGTATTAACAAGAAAACCAACAACGAATTCTAAGCCACAATTCATCATATTAGCCCGCTCAAGTCAACCGAAAAAAAGAAGTAAGAGAAGCCACAATTCATCATATTAGCCCGCTCAAGTCAACCGAAAAAAAGAGGTAAGAGTTGCCCACAAAGTTGACACTTCCACTTTGTGGGCAAAGTTGAAGTGTCAACATTGAAACCTGTGACAAATGGAACATCTACGAGACTGGCTACTTACCAAAAGACTGGCTACTATCAATATTCATTCCACTTCCTAAAAAAGCCAACGCTAGAAAATGTGAAGAACATAGATTAATTAGTTTGAAGAGCCATGTACTTAAACTACTCATTACTATCATTCACTCGCGCATATATACCAAATTAGAAGAACACCTGAGTGAAGTTCAGTTTGGATTCAGAATAGGACTCGGAACGACAGAAGCACTTTTTATTTTACAGTCTTTTAGTTTACATCTTCACAGTCGAAAAAGGAGTTAGACAGGGTTGCATATTGTCACCGGCATTATTTAACATATACTCTGAACACATCTTTAGAGAGGCCTTGGACGAATCAGAAGATGGGATTGATCTAAATGACCAACTTATAAACAATATTAGATATGCAGACGATGCAGTATTTCTGGCAGATAGTGCGCAGGGGCTCCAAAGCTCCAAAGCTTATTAATTATACTCTAAAAATAATGATCATTAGTAAAAACACCAACATAAACGCACAAATTAAAATAGGCAATACATCGTTAGAAAAAGTGAAAACAATATGCTATTTGGGCTGCAATATTAAGGATACTTGGGATTACAGCTACGAAATAAAAACTCGTATTGAAAAATCCAGAAGCTCTTTCATCAGCTTTAGGAAGATTCTCTGCAACTTATCATCATCATCTTTGGCTCTACAACCCTGGGTGGGTCTTGGCCTGTTCAAGAATTAGTCTCCATTCCCCCTTTCTTTCGCCCTGGCTTTCCAATTTCTGACCCCTAGATTCCTCAAGTCATCTTCGACTTGAGTTTTGAAACTAGATCTTGGCCTGCCTCTCTTCCTGTTTCCTACTGGTTCTTGATAGAATATCTGTCTTTGGGGGTCTCCAGTGTCCATTCTTTCAAGGTGTCCTAGCCACCTTAGTCTATTACTGCAACTTATCTTTAAGTATCAATTTACGCCTAAGAGTTCTTAGCTCTTATGTCTCTAGTGTCCTCCTCTATAGAGTAGAAAGCTGGGGCCCTACAGAAGATGCCATAAAACGATTAGAGGCATTTGAAATGTGGTGCTACCGACTTACGTTGAGGGTTTCATATATACAACACACAAGTGACATAACTATTCTCCAGAGGCTAAGAAAAGACAAAGAAGTTATGAACACTGTAAAGAACAGAAAATTGGCTTACTTAGGCCACATCATACGTAATAATAAACACCGATTTTTACAGTTGATTCTACAAGACAAGATTGAGGGTAAGAGAGGACCTGGACGTAGACGTATATTATCATGGCTAGCCAATCTTAGGAAATGGACTGGTCTAACGTCAACTGATCTATTTCGAGCTGCTGTGAATAGAATAAGATAGGTCAATGTGGTCGCCCACATGTCCTAGAAGATTGGCACATTTAGAAGAAGAACAAATGGAAAAGTGAATGCAAGATTTTTTAAATGTTACGAACCTGACAACATCTTCAATGCTGACGGAACGAGATTGTTTTCTAAATGACTGCCTGATAAAACTTTAACTTTTAAAAATTATAAATGGCATTTTGGGAAGCATAACAAAGAACGTTTGACTATTTTGCAGTGACATTTTTTGTAGGGTGGCACTCAACGTGTTAAATAAGTATTGTTGCATAAAGAAAGTCCATTAACCCACATAGGACATTTTTTTCAAGGTAAAAGATGTTCCAAGTAACAGCTTCTTCTAGAAACTTAAGAAGTTAATAAAAGAATAAGAATATCATTACACAATTATTGACCTTGAAAATAAGACGGTAAGGTCAAATGATATGCACCATTTTTTTAACTTATTAATAGATTCTTCTTCTTTTAGTCTCTTAGGCTTACAGTGTGTAGACGTTTATCTGCCGTTTTCGTTGGTTTTTTGAGTTGCGCCTTACTTGCGTATTCCTCACTCCACAGCAGTTCCTTATGTCTCGAAGCCAAGAATGTTGTTTGCGACAGATGCCATGTAACCTTCTCTTTCTCCCAATAATATTTATTTTACCCGGTTATACTTTTTACCTCTCAGAATGCAACTGAAAGATTTTGCGCCTTTTCGTTGATTGTAGAATTTTTCAGTCAGTTTCAGTTGACGTAATATGTCCATGAGACGTGAAGAAGGTTCACAGTTCCGTTTATCATTAAGTATACAGCCCCAGAATTTAAACTTTTTAACTCTTTCTAGCGATTTGTTGTCAATTATTATTTGGATTTCTAGTTTTTTTGTTTATCTTGATCTTGGAAGTCATGTTTGTTGTCTTTCGGTGTGACTGTATTATTATCAATACGTATATTAATTATTGGTATACTTTCACTTATAACAAAAAGATAATTACCGAAAATATTCAAATTATTTACAAAAAAAGTAAAACGATATGCAGCAGAGTGCTAACGACGATACAAACTGAAGTGATTAAATCCACAGCCCTTTATGGTAGCATAATCTGGATTATAAATAAAAATTAGGAAGTATATTAGGAGTATTTTAAGGTAAATTTTCATAGGATATAAAAAAGGGCCAAAACATTCGGAGGAGGTGAATAAATGCAGAAAATAGTGAGCTGTACGGGAACTCATAAATTGGTCCGATGGTTACATCAAGACTTAGATGGTTAGGTAACATTGCAAGGGTGCAAAGTGGAAGATGTGGCTCGAAACATTTAAGGAAGATCTACAAAAAATGGAGATAAAAAAATTAGATAACTGCTGCCATGTACAGAGTTAATTGTAAAAAATCAGTCAAAGGATTTTAGTTAATATTTTAACATATTAAGATTTGATAACTATAGGGGTAGAGCAGTGCTAGAAACCACCTACAAGATACTGGCAAGAATATTAAGAAACAGACTAAATGAACAGACGGAAACCATCTTCTAAGAATACCAAGCAGTATTTAGGAGTAACAGATCGACAATTGATCAAATATGTTTCCTAAAAGAAATTTAGCTAACGTGTTATGACAGTAAAGTGTCAATTTACTCGTCAATTGAGACGTCAAGTTGTTTTTCAAGGTCAGACTTCTGAGAAATTTTCAGTTAGTCAAGATCTGAGATAGGGCGACTTCCTAATCACCGCATTATTCAATCTTATCTGGAGGTTAGTCTGGAAATAGCAAAACTAAAAGGACCAAGGGGACAGCGAAGAATATTATCGAAGAAGCATTGAAGTATGGTTTTAATATAAATGAGAACAAAATTAGATATATTATCACGGGAGCAACTAGATTTCTAAAATTCTAGAATCTAGATTTAGAATTTATTGATATGCAAGGTTTGTTGATTATCGATCAGTTGACTGCTTTAACCATCAAAAGATTATCGAAATTCTGAGAACAACTAGAATTGACTAACAAGACTTGCGAATTTATGTCAGAACTATATTGGCACCAAACTGCAATATTGAAATAGAACACACAACATCCGAAGATATACGACTCCGACGAATGTGCGACAAGATTGCGTCTTATCACCGTTATTATTTAAACTGTATTGGGAATCTATATTCAGAAAAGCATTAGACGAGGTTCAAGGTGGAATCAAGAATAACGCAACCAGCATAGACAACATCAGGTACGCTGATGATACCGTTATAATAGCAAGCAACGCACAAGAACTACAAAATATAATAAACGCGGTAGTTCGTCATAGCAAAATGTTCGGTTTACATCTAAATGTTTCCAAAACTAAAGTTCTAGAATTGTCAAAGATACCAACAAACGTACATTTCTGTGACAAGGGACAAATAATATAACAGGTAACTTCTATAAAATATTTGGGAGTAAATATTAACAGCCAGTGTAACCCAAAAAAAAATTCTATCAGAAGCAAATCCTATAAAACAGGCGAAGAAAACACTCATGAGCATAAAAATATTTTTTACAAGATTAGAGCTTGGTCTAGAGCTCAAAATTCGAATGATCAAATGTTACGTTTTTTCTGTTTTTCTGTATAGCTGTAAAAGTTTGAAAATTGACTCTGCAACAGAAAAAAGAATAGATGCCGTTGAAATGTATATATATACAAACGGATGCTGAGAATTCTATGGGGGCAAAAAGAGCATGAGTAAACAAAAAGAATTACTCAGCATAATCAAAGAGATAAAAATACAATACCTAGGTAATGTGTTGAGAGATGAAAGATATGAATTACTCCAAATCATATTGGAAGGTAAAATGCAGGGCAAAAGATAAGATGGAAGACGCCAAAACTCGTGGCTAACAGACCTGAGGAGATGGGTTGACCGCTCATCAGAAATCTTTCGTGCAGCAGTTTCCAAAGCTTTAAGTTGCCTTTTGGATCGCCAACCTTCGAAAGGAGACGGTGCAATAAGAAAAAGTAAATTTAGCAAGTGACAGGGAGTTTAAATTTGAAAGTATCAAGAAGTACCTGGATTTGATGATATATGAAGAAGGAAGAAAAAATATGAGCTGGAAGCAGGAATAGTTAAAAGAAACAAGAAATTAGCCAGTATAAAACTACAAATAAAGTCAAAATACGTATCCAGAAAGTGAAAACTAAGAATATAGCAAACAGTGGTCACACGAACGGCAAAAATATCTGTAAGACATGGATACTAGATAAAGAAAAAGCGAAAATATTGTAGAAAAAGGAAAGAAAAATACTCAGATAAATCTTTGATGGGAAGACTACTGAAGATGAGTGAGAGACGAAGAACAACAAAGAATTAATGGAGATGTATATAGAATCCAGCATCACCAACTTTGTTAAAACATAAAGGATCTGATAGTTAGGATATGTGGAAAGAATGAAAAGCGATCTAATGTCTAAATTTGTGCTACATAGAAGGTTAATTGGTCCAAGACGACGAGGCAGACCGAGAAAGAAGAGGCGGTAAAAGAGAAGGGAAAATTAGATTGCTTGAAAATAAAAGACCAGAAGGAAAATGAAAAAAACAAAAGAGAATGGAGGAATATAGTATACCGTGTTCATCACAATAAAATAGTATAAGAAAACTAGGTTACGTGAAATAATTCGACATTTAGATTATGTAATTGTATTGGTGTGTATGTAAAATTACAAATTTTGTAAAATAAAAATATAAAAAATGTTAAAATTAATTTATAAATAAAAAAAATTGGTAACTTTTGAGTCAGCCTAGTTTCTTTTCAAGATAATAAATATAGCCAGTAGATAGTGACTAAGATTTAAATTTGATTTAAGCTTGCACTCCAAAATACATTGTAATTAAACTTTCCTACTTTTTCGCAACATGCCATTTTACTTTCATTTTAAATTTGGTAGTGGTAAAACGCAAATTTTGTAAAATTACCTAATTGCAAACATCTACACCTATTAGCTTCTTCACTGCAAACACTGTTCTAATTAACACATTATGTAACATAAAATTGTATTCTATGTTATATTTTTATGCCAGCAATCATTTTTAATGGCATAATATTAAATTTTAGTAAAATAAAGAGAAGAAAATATTATTAATAGATTAATTATTCAGAAGCATAGGCTTTCACTGCTGTTATTTTGTGCTGGTCGAGTTCTTAAAGAACTATTAAATATTTTTTTAATTAATTGAGTTAGTCTTTATATAAATACATAGTACAAATTATCTTATTAATATAAAATAAAGTAATTTTTTATTCACAGGGAAAATGAAATTCCTGTAGTTGGCTGTACACCATGAATCTCAAAGTTTTATTTAAAAACCCTTTATAAATGATATATAATTAAAAAGACCCTTTCGGGCTACATCACAGAATGTTTTAGGACTAAAGAGTTTATCATCAGTGTAATATTACCTGGAATAAGTATTACTACTTTAATGAAAGCAAAAATAATATTTTTAACAACAATATAATACAAAACAAATTTTGTATCTTTGTAAGGGTTCTTAAGAAATTAGTTAGTGGCTTAACTCAGTATACCTGGTAAGTATTTAAACTTGCTTCTGTGAGCACTCGCGTGTGAATAAGATCGATTGTTTCCCAAATTGCGTCTACTGTTTCGTGTATGATCCAGCTGACTACACTTGCTCCCATTCGGAAGGTGAATCCTAGATTTCTGAGAAATGCACCAGTAGCAAGATATCTGAAACAAAACTTTTAAAATGTATGCAAGAAAAGTTGATCTGTCTTTTTCTTTTAGGTGAAGCTGTTAAAATGAATTGGAAGTCACTCCGACACAACTTTCGTAAAGAACTACAGAATAAACCACGCATTCGCTCAGGTAAAGAAAGGTATCAGGCTAGCTGGAAGTCAAAATGGAAACAATTCGATAGCCTGCTATTCCTTCAAGATCAATTCATCGCCCAATCAGCTGTAGGAAGTTTGCCAAAATGGATACTGATTCAGTCGTGATTGATTCCAATGAGACTACAGCCGATCCAGTAAATATCAAGATGGCTAGCGAGAATAATACCGACACTGACTAACATGATGCTTCATTTGGAAACAGTGCAGGATCAGCTACCATCACTTAAAAACGTAAACGATCTTCTGATGAAATAAGAAACGCTTTGATTCGCCTTGTAGAGAAAAAAATTGACATGGCATAAGAAATAAAGCAATTCAGTTCCGATGAGTTGATAATGATGAACCTTTCTTTAACAGCCTACTACCATACGTCAGACCTCTTTCACGACCGGACAAGCTTCTACTTCGCTTAAGGATACAGTAACTTGTTTACGATGCGTAATGCGGTATTTGGTCAATCTACAAATGGCTAGAATCCTTCAACTTTCATTTGCTTGAATATAGCTGTAAACAATTTAGTGGAGATAGTATCACCCTGTCTAATTCCACGTTCTATTCGAAACTTCTTGGTATCTTCATGAAGGCGGACACAAGCTGTACCAGTTTCGTAAAGTAATTCGTCTAGTCTTTCATCACTTTTCCCATTAAGAGTTGTCTTTAGCACATGTAGTACTTCTTCCATTATAATGTCTGCACCTTTCTTTATTTTTTTTTTTTGAACGATATGTGCTCTCTTTTTCCTCTTTCGCCATCAAACAACTCTTTTATATATTTTCTCCAGCATTTTAGGTTTTCATCAGTCTGAATGATCGTATTTCCTGAAAAATTATGACCAGTACGCCCAATCAATTGTAGTTGATACACAACAACGACCAATATATAGGAATGAAATCAGAAAATCTTCTAAAAATCTTGGATGCAAGTAGTTCTTTTTTCAAAAAAATTATAAATTAATGTGCTTTATTGTAGTCCTACCACAAGTGCTTCGATAGAACGGAGTTGTTTGTGCCTCAAAAGGAAAAAAACGTAGCAACACAACTGAGCAACATAATGATGAAAAGTGCGAACGTGGACTTTCGAACTTATCAAAAATTTCCATAGAAAAGGATTTACTAAATGAACTAATAAATGTTTTATGAAGACATCATCTACAAATTTGCAAGTCTGCAGGAGAGGATCAACCTCATTTTTAAGAAGTACCCATTTGCTAAGTCAAGCCAGTTTTAAGGTATGTATTGTGTGTTTGGACCTAATGAATTCTTCTCTAAAGGATTCTTCTCTACTCATTTTTTTCAGTAGGTATTGGAATTGGATGAGAGTTTGGAGTTGGGTAAGTTGGTAAATAAATAAAAAAGGAAAATTAATTAGCTACGTTAGGATGGCTTACTTAAGGTTATGTTAGGTTAGGTTTTATATTATAGGTCAGAGACATATAATACAAATAGACTGACTGCTGCCATAAAGTCGCGTTCCCCAGTGCGACAGAGAAAACTGACGCGAAGCAGTACCTGTATCTCTTTCTAATTGACCAGGTTTATCGACCACATGACCTAAATGACCAATTGGAAGGTCACGTGATCGATAAATCCGGCCAATTAGAAAGGGATGCAGGTACTGCTTTGGGTCAGTTTTCTCTGTCGCACTGGTGGAACGGGAGTGTATTGGAATCTATTTGTATTATATGTCTACGGTTAGGTAAGACAGGATTTGCTTCGTCTCTTTCGAGACTCGCGAGGCGCCACTGTAGTTATTGATTTAAATTTTAGGAATTCATGTAGCAATAAAAACCAAATACTTAAATAACTAATTAATTTGGTTTAATTTCATCATAACAGTTGCGAATTATAATTTTTTTCAGTATGTATACATAAATGTAGAAGAAGAGCGTATAAGCTTAAACTAATATATGTTCTTTACATCAACGTAAAAGTAAGTAATCTGTAAGCGAGTTCTACTTTCCTCATTTCTTAGCAATGTCGCAATATGTGCATTTGCTTTCGTTTACACTTAGCTGGCCATAATACAACACTCACAATTATATTTTTTAATTATTACGTCCATTAGTAATTTCCTCATTACTAACCGACTTATATAAAATTCGTATAATTCTTTTGTAACGCAACTCGAGCATTTATTACAGTGAAAAATAAGACTTTGAAAACGATACTCGCTACACGTTCTTGGGCGTTGGGCACAAGAGCAACGAACGAACAAACGAAAGTGAGTCTTTTTGGTGAAATATCGTGTAACACTTTCTGTTTGACCTATAGCTTTGGGCACCGGCGGCTGATGGAATGGTTTTACGTTTATATTTTATAACACAAAGAACAGTAGGATTGTCCATAAGAAATATTACATTATACTTTTTAATATTATTTGAAGTGATCGACTGGGTTTTTACATTTCATCATAAAATGTAATCTTAAGAAATCTTCGTTAACTTCCATTATATCGTTATTTTCAAAATTTTGAAAATTGTTTTAAAAAACATGTTCTGATAAAATGCTTTATAGTTACTGATACAGATATCAGGTATATAATATAATACGAGTACTTAGTTCAAGGGGTAACAATGAAGCTGATCGCAGTTTCAATATTTTAGGTCCAAATCAAAATCATTCTGTAGATTTCTGAAAGAGTTGCGTAGTAATAAATTCAAAAAAGCGTTCGTTAAATTTTTCTTAACATTTTGGGAGAAAATAATGTTGCTTATTACGATGGTATACAACAGAAGGTAGGGGGCATGATTGCACATCTGACGTCGTTCGGTGTATTTCAATATGTCGCTATTGACTCTATAAATATAATTTTTTACTAGCTTCTACCAGAGGGCAGCTATTTGTTTATTCTTGTAATGATACATTTGTAAATAAAGTTTTTAGAGTTAATTTTAAAAAATCCGGAAACAACACTGATTTTTTTTAAATCACTGAAAAGTGCGTCATGAGTTGTTGCAAATGTGAAATGGACGTGGGAGAGGGCCTTGACTGTAAACGACGCTTTACTACGAAAGGGAGGGAGGATATTAAAAATTTGATTTTTTTAAGACGTAGTTTATGGATATTCCCTTATCCAAAGCTTTAGCAAGTTTTCACGCCTAAATAGTTTGCGATCATAACCCTAGTTTCTATAGAAAAGGGGAAAGAGGCCATTCAATTTATTAGTTAGGTCAGAAAGATAACAAAATGCATTTTATTCCCTTGGAGACATTGAACAAGGGAAAGAATATCATATGCAACTGGACCCATGTAGTGTAGAAGGTATGCGGCTTTCTTGTCTTCTGGTACTGCAAACACATGGAATGAACTGTGAAGGCGTTGTAACCACCGTTCAAAATTCTTGCATGTATCGTAAGTTTCAATGCTAAATCCGGGTTGATCTGAATGGATTGTAGTCTCAGTCATATTTTTAATGTATATGTAATTGTAAATTAGACAGGATTTAAATTATATATGTAGATAATTTGTAAATTTTCACTGTAGGTCACCACGGTGCAGTTAGGTTATGTATGTGTACTGGCTTTAATATTTGTATATCCTTGTAGATTCGACCGTCCTCGTCGCCAAGCTGTTGTATATGTACGTGTAATGTAACGAAAAGGGTGTTAAATGTATTTTTTCTACTCTCTTACTAGTAAATTGTATATTACTTCTTATTTGGATGCTAAGTAAATGTATCATAACAGATACTGACACGTAATGACTAGCACGTAATAAAAAAAATTACGCTTCAGTTTTATAAAAATGTGTAATATCACATAAGCCTCGTAAGTCAGTTGGTCGAGTTACCATGGAAACGAATTAACAGACGTTATTTTGACAGATTAAAAATTATTAATCTGACAGTGTAAATATAGTGGTAAGTTAATTTTTTATGTTTATAAACGAAAATAATCGTAGAAAAAGTATAGTACACAACTTGAGTTGTAAGCTTATTACATGCTTGTAAAGTTACTGCGCTCGCCGGTACGCGGCTCGCGCGCAACTTTTTTACTCGCATGTAATAAGCTTCTCACAACTCTCGTTATGTAATATACTATTATGTTGCTTTATTTCAATAATTAAAAACATATGTGTGGTAACCTACATAACATAACTCCGTAATTAACGAAGTGAGTAACGTCCCATGACATCTGTCTACGTCCAAGTGTCATATCATAGAACTGCTAAAATGTCAATTATATGACAGTGGAAGTGATGAAAATGATGATAATAATGAAAGCCATGATAATTATATCAGCGGCAATGATGATTAACGTAGTAGAGACCAGTCTGTGTTAGCACCAATTACAAAAATTGTCTGTAAAATTCTTAATCAAATAGATAAAAGAAAGTCAAATTTGAATAAAAAACAAAGTATGCCATCATACCCGAATAGTTGGGTATGATGGCATACTTTGTTTGTTTATGGTTTAGGAACTCAAAAATAAAAATTTATTGGTAAAAAAATATTTATATGCATAATTCACACTTTAATTTTTTTTCTTTACCTGCACATTCTGTAAATCACCAACTGCCACACTTTTGACAACGAATCTAGATCTCTTACTTTTTTTTTTAATGGCATAGGCAAGTGCCATACAGCCAGTCACAACATGAAAATATTCTACCCAGAAAAAAAAATTGAGTAGTACAATATAAAAAGATAATATAAAATTCAAACTTAAGTATCCTTACAAATTTTAAGCATTAAAATTATTATTAAGGATAGGATAGGGATAAAACATGGACACTCGTTTCTCGTCTAGGGACCCATTAAGACATTGCTTTTAAGACAAACTAGATTAGGTCACGGATAAAAGGTAATAACAAATGATGTAAAACATAGGTTAGGATTCTAATTACAGTTAAATATTGAGCTTACTTTCGCAAATAAATTCCATCAAACATTCATTTACAACTCTTATATTTAGAGATAGCAGATAGCACATATTGTACGGGGAAAAATTTTGATGTTAACTAATTTTTTTATTAGATCTTCAGTTTGTTTTGTGTATTTTTTACATTCGAAGAAAATGTGATTTAGATCCCCTCTTACTTTTGGATATTGAATATAATTCATTGCAGTAGACACAAGCTGCATCAGATTAATAGTCGCTTTTGTTCATTTTGACTTCTTTCTCTTCTTCGCTTTCATCAGTTATTCTCTTGATAGTTTTATTTTTCTTCCTAAGCTTCTTCCGTCTTTTTTCTCCTTCTTTTCTGCCTGTGCAAGTGGTACTGCTGCAATAGCTGGTGAGTTGTTTTCAACAAGAAGGGAATACACCTGTTTCCCTCTTTACGTTTTTTTCCTATGCCTTGCTGTGATGTAGGCACTCTAGGCATCGGTGATATTTGAAGGAAAGATTCCTAAAATTTTAACATTTTATTTTCGTCTGGTTTTGGAAAACTTGATTTGGAACCTACTTTTGAAGAAGAAGCTATGTCTTTAGCTGGTTCTTCAAGTTTTGCTGGTCATTAGTTACATCTCTAGTCTCTATTAGAAATATATCCATGTTTGGCGCTTGAAATTCTGTTTTAGAAAAACCACCACAAAGCATTTTCTATTGTAGCTGCTTTTTTGTATGCATTACAAAATAACTCCCTTATTTGACTCTGCGTCACAGCACGACTTAGATTTGACCGCAACCACTTTTGAATTTCCTTACTGTACATCACTAGGCGTCCGCCGTACATCGTCTCGTCATGTTAAATATTCAGGATTAAATAATTCTGTTTTTAGCAGCAGTGCGAAGCATTTCATAGCTATGGATTCCTGTCCATTGTTGAATATTGCGCAGCCATGACATTTTTTTACGTCCCAGACCTCTCCTATCCTCTATCTTCCCTTCGAGTATCAGTTGCTGAAAAGTGTATCTTTCTCCTTGTAATATGTGCCCCAAGTATGCAGTCTTCTTACTTTTTACATAACTAAAAAGTTCCCTATCCTGTAAGCCCGCTCTTCTGAGTACTTCCTCATTTCTGACCCTGAACGTCCATGATATTCTAAGCATTCGACGCAGGCACCACATTTTAAACACTTCAAGTTTGTTAATGGAACTGGCCTTTAACGTCCATGCTTCCATTCCGTACAAGAGAACAGGCCACACGTAACACTTTGAATTTCCAGATTATAATAAATGGTTAAAGGCCCATAAACGCTTACGTCTAATGGTTGTAAACGATACGTGCTACGAGGTGGAAGACAAAATAAAATAATACCCTTTTAATTGTAATACATCTAAATTCTTATGACTTGCATGCCCATCAACTAATAAAAGCACTTTCGAGATCAATGATGGTTCGCTAAAATCTCTAAAATGTATGAGCCATTTTAGAAACAAATCTCTATTAACCCATTTATTTTCTTGGTAAAATCCTAAGTAACCTGGCAAAGCATGCTATAAAAGATCTTGTTTCATTTTTTTAAATATGATACCGGGAGGTACAAATATTCCAATCATATTCATACCTCCCTCCACACTTGATAATATGTCCACCTACTTCCGCCCTTTTGTTGCAAATATCTTTGCAGATCTTGAATGTATAGTAGAGAATTCACCCCTCTCCGCCAACCCTTTGTCCCCTCTGGAGCTGTCCGACGCTGGAAATTTTACTTAGTTACGTTATGACCTACTTATTCGCAAATTTTAGTGCACTATCAGGATCACGAGCGTCACAAAAAAACCGCTACTTTCACGCCTTATAACTACCCTCGTCCCCCACTAAGTTGTCAGCACCTGCGTGAAAGTCACGTACATGACTAATCCAACATATCCCCGTATAGTTTGTCCATATACCCGATCACGAGCAAAATCCAGCTCCAGCTCTTGGTCTATTAACTAAGCAACAGTTAAAAACAATCGGCAGTTCTTCCCGACTTAAATAAGACCTATAACCCATAAATTGTATATTACATAAATATCCAGGCATTCAATAATAAAAAAATAAGGCGTATTTTTAACACCCTCTTATTTTTAATGCGATTAACCCAGTTGTGTATTGTATTCCAAGGCTATAAGAATGGTTATTAGTAATTACTGAAATCTAACCTGCGCTGCGTTGAGTTATATAATACATATTTCTAAACTAACTATGAATTATCGAAAATAAAACGCATTAACATAGTAGTTTAGCAATAAAGAAATAAAAAAATAAAATAAAATCTAACATACTATGAACTATGTTTGTTGACTCTTTTGATATTTTATTAGTAGTAATGTTCATTAGTATAGTATGTTGTTTGACTAAATGATATAAATGATATAAATGTAATTGTACAGAATATTGTTGTATATTGAGTATGAGTATTTATTTTTAGACATCACACGGTTGTCGAGAAATATTTTTTGACGTTCGTAACCAGAATCCAAGTACCTTAGTTTGTCACATTGCAGCTTAAAGTCTTTCATCAAAATTTTCTGAAATATTACTAGTAAATTAGCAATTATTTCATAGCGGTTCACTTTTCTGGTTTCCACGTTTTTGTTTCCACGGATAATACGGTAGTTTTTTAGGATTGTAGAGTGTACCAATTAACAGCAATTAATTAGCAATAAAACATGTCACCAAGATGGGCCCCGTAGCCCTTTTCATTGCCGAGATATAGCTATAGCTACGTAGTTTGTGTCTTGGTTGTAAAACGTCATCAATTCATTCCCTGCGATTCACTTTTCTAGTTTCATAGTATTTGACCGATCTCTGGATTTTTTTGGGAGATGAGTTTACCGTTAGGGATGAAGTGGTAGGTTTTGGGGATTAATCAATATACCAATCAACAGCAAATAATTAGCAATAAAATATGCCGATAAGATGGGCCCTGTAACCCTTTTCATTGCCGAGATATAGCTATGGATTTACCGTAAAGTTAGCATAAATATTGTTCCTCGAAAACAGTTGCAGCAATAAATTGTTTCTTTGTGTAAAACATCGTATAATTTTGTTTTTAAGTAAGGTTTTAAATCTAAATATACCTTTAGATATTCCACTGATGCGGCTGTACTTGTTATTGTGTACCTAGCTAAACTATCATTGATGATATGCATTTGATATAAAATCGCTAGTACTAATAAATTATACAGCAATTAACTTAAAGTGTAATCTTAATCCCTGGAAGGTAATATTGAGCACTGGAGGGTAATATCGATCAGCATGATCGACTCTACCGGAGATTTCTACCCATTTTTTTACTAAAAATATAGATTAAACTTGTGTAAGATTGAATACAAATTATGGCAAAATATCATCTGTATCACATTTATCTGTATTACATTTATAAAACTCAACAGTTTTCTTACCTTAATGAAAGCAACACACTTTTAATAAAGGAAATAGATATAGAAGCAAAACT
This sequence comes from Diabrotica balteata, assembly GCA_918026665.1. Lineage (NCBI taxonomy): Eukaryota > Metazoa > Arthropoda > Insecta > Coleoptera > Chrysomelidae > Diabrotica > Diabrotica balteata. The sequence continues at coordinate 34,917,119 of OU898276.1, forward strand.
GATAACATGCAACCAGGAGTGGTGTTACCATAATAACGGTATAAATTAGGTACATTCGGGACTATCTCTAGGCCGATTGGTATATTTCGCTCGAATGATACCAAGTTTATCAGATTTGAAACTGGTCGATTTTTCACGGTGGTCGATATTCCCCCAATCTTCTCTGTCTTGACCCTCGAATAGTTTACCATGAGATATATTTGCTATAAAATATTATTTTATTAAATTAAAATAATATACGATGATAATTTTTATAGAACTATTTATTGCTTACTATACATGTTTACAGAACTGAGAACTTTCGTTCGATACTACTAAAAATACATTACAAATGCCTAACAGAAACCCTTAGTAGAGGGGAGGGCATTACTAAGAACTGTATAATTTTACCTTGGGGTAAAAACATAAATAACAAAATCATTCATATTGTCCTTATCAGAATCATATACAGACGCAGTGGATGCGACAGCAATAGCCGACAGATTTGCCGGGTACCTACTTTCTAAAGGAAGGTATTATAATAGACAAATTTTCCCCAGAAATATGTAAAACTAATAAATATTTTATTCTTTTAATAGATTTCTGGAAACTATAATTTACCCAAAATTTTAAAAATTACAACTATGAATCTAAATAAAATAAAATCGAAAAATAATATGAACTAAATTATAATGAGACGGAACATCCTCTAAAACACATCCATACTGCGTATGCGAGGAGGAAGAAGATCGAGATCACATTTTCCTTTATTGTTTAATTAATAAAACCAATTCATGGGATATACATGATACGCTAAAAACCGCAGGAGCCATTGAAATTTCTAACTAGAAAGGTACATTTCAAAATATTAATTAAAAACAAATACGTAGAACTTTTAAATAAATATTTAGGCATCAATAAGATCAACATATAAAGAAAACATATGTTTATAAAGAAACTAACCCAAAGCTATACTCTTCTGGGTTTTTATAACTCAAGCTAACGTTTTAGACGGCGCGGTTATCCCAGAGAAAGGAAACTGCTTTGTGCTATCTGTTTTTTACTAACATTGTAGCCAACAAAATTATATCCAATTCATTAAAATCGTACAAACAGTATTGTCATAAGCAAGACCAAATGCAATACTAAGGAAACGTGCTGACAAATGTAGGTACCAAGATATACAAGCAAAAAGCAAATAAAAAAGAAGAAGAAGAAAAAGAAAAACACAGCAAGTAAATGTTGCTAGTAAAAACCTAAAAAATGTAACAAAAATTTAAGTTCCTAATTCGACAACCAATACAATATAGATGAAAGAAATGGAGAAGAAAAGGTTGCAAGTCAATCAGATATTTACTAATATAGTTTTCTCACACGCAATGTAAACATCAAATCTTAGACCGTAAAATTTCCAAAGAATATTTTTTTTTAAGTTTATTAACCTACTTTTTAAATTTTAAATTCCAAGGCCACTTTAATGAGGTACTGTTAGTCATTGATTAAATTTGGCTAGTGGTTATATAACATATAACGAAACATATGCATTAAAAAACACTTTCATTATAATTTATTACATTAAATAGGTAGTGAATGGCATTGAACGAAATAACGAAAGAGTTAAAATTGAAGGACACCATGACATCAATAATAACCTCTCTATATGAATGAAGTTACAAAAAAACTTCTTGGGGAAATGGGGAAAGAAATAGAGAAGTGGAAGTTTTGAGGTGAATAAAAAACGGAGCGTCTATGGTTGCAAATATTACTCCAGTCAATATGTGAAAAAAATCATCGATTTAACATAAAAATCTTATTAACGCTTTTGAAGGTTTTAAAAGTATATGAGTGATAGCTAATGACAAATCGTTGATGACATGCAGCTGATTTTGCTTTGTTTTTTTTTTTAATAATCATAAAAAGTGAAAAAAATCATGTTTCTTATACGTTTTAGAGAAAAATGATTCAAATAAGTAGATCTTAAAAAGTTCTTTAATTTGCGAGCTTCAAAATTGAAATACATAAACAATTGACCGAGATAATTGCAAAAAACACCTATTTGCAGTAATTTATAAATGTTAATAACTTTGTTTTTTGAATAATGATGTATTGTAGTGTGATAAATCTCGGCTATATCCATCGAGTAAGAATCTATGGATAAGCTATGATCATATTAACGTGTGTATTCAAAACGGCGTCAGAAGGTGTGGTTAAAGATCATACAAATATGGAAGTGGGATCAGGGCCGGACTTGATAATACTAAAACTAATATAGAATTATGAATAGTTATTTAGAAGATTCAGAAGACACACTAAATTCACTCACTGGGCGAGTATAAGAAATGTAGGAAACACATTAATTAAAACGTAGTATCACCAGATACTACTTGGGGCACATCATGAGAAATGAAAATACGAACTACTAAGGAATATAATGCAGGGTAAAATCAAAGGTAGAAGAAGCGTAGAAAGACGTAAAATCTCGTGGCTACGCAATCTCCGTGAATGGTTTTGATGCAGTTCAATTGAACTATTCAGGCGCGTAACCAACAAAATTATAATTGCCAGAATGATTTCCAATCTTCGATAGGAGTGGAACTTGAAGAAGAAGATCACCAGATGCCCATTGATTAAAAGGGTAGCCTAATAAATGCCATTCTTGGGCTGTGGGGAGAAGTGTGCCTAATAGAAGATGGAATATGTTCTGATCATTGGCAACACGGTTACACAAATAAGGGAACTATGGTCCGGGATTCAGTATAGTAGAAGTGTCTCGATCAGGATGCGACAGAGCTAGACTACAAGAGATTAGCGAGTGAGGTAAATACATGACGTAAGAGAAGAAACTTTTGGGCGCCTTCCTATTTTTGAAGGAATAAGGAAACCTAGTAAATACTAGAATGTATAGAAGATTAGATAAGAGCAATAACGGGAAATATATTAAGTGACGAGCACGGAAAGAAAATAAGACACAAATAATACAAGAAAGATACAGATGGTTATCAGACGGGAACAAAAATGAGGAGAAAAGAGTAATTAAATCCCGCAGTAAACACTAAAAATACAACATATGTGCATAATATATAAGGATAAATTAATACAATCAAAACAAAGTTGTACCTGGAAGAGATAATAATATAAATAATATTTTAAGTAGTAAAATGATAAAATGAATATACGGTATGAAATAAAAGAAATACGTTCGTTTTACAGCTTATGTATTTGATAATTTCAAATTAACTAAAAGCTGTGCTAAATTCGTTACATACTTGAGCAAAAATTAATTCAATTAACAATGTTAGAAAAGTTATTATTTAAAAAAAACAAGAATGAATATGTGCCAAATATCAGAATCAAAATATTGTGAAAAAATAAAAAAAATATATATTACCGTATTTTATATTGAAATTTTAAGACATTTAGATTAAAGAGATTTGAGTACTGTCAAGAATAGCACGAAAAACATATCTCCGAATTTGATTCTGTTAAGTTTTAAATAAAAATGATTTTAAAATTTACTTAAAAATGAATAATAATGAAACATTGAGAACACGTACTATAGGAGCAGTGATCACTTCCCTGTTAAGTGGCAATGATATACAATTACTAATAAATAAGACAAATATATATATATATATATATATATATATATATATATATATATATATATACTTATACAGTAAATATTAACAATTATTCTTTGGCTTTTTATTACCTTACTTGTATTATCAATTGTTCTTCGTCAAAAAAAAAATTTGCTATTATAAGACGATAAATCACTAAACTGAATTTGTAGTATCTCTGATCATAAAACTTAGGCTTTTGGTTGATTTGAGATAAAACCATGGACGTATAAACACAGATGGACTCAGTTATTTACATAAAATTGTGAAGTCAAAATTATTTGAATAGGTCACATTCTCAGCACCTTCAACTGTTGTCACGTTTTGTTTTAAAATTTCTTATTCGCGAGTCGCTGAAAATATTACTCCGTATTTTATACTCTACAGGTGCTATCAAACCAAAATAATAATTTATTGGTTATATTAATATATTGAATTGTAATCAAAATATCAAGTGTGCACATAGTGTGCATTATCATTTAATAATAGCGTATAATAGATATCAATCAATTATTTTATATGTAGAAGCACTGAAAACTATTTATAAATGGCAACGGTTGTTTACATTTCTCTGTCTTATGGATCTACGTCAAACTTCAAATGCTGTTCCATGTTTGTTAACTTTTTACAGTAAATGAGGAAAAAGTTATTTTTCGATATTTTGGCTGTATTTTGAGTGATATTTGTGAAAAGTGAAATAAAATAAGCGAAATATTTACATCCCGATCTCTCATTTCATTTGTAAGTACATACAATTTACGTTATTCAAGATGAGGAAATGAGGAAGCGTGTTTGTTTACATTTTAATAGGCGTACCATTGGGTTTATTCATGTTCATTAATGTATTGAATAAGACATGATACTGTGATAACAAGATAAGATATTGCGCAGAAGTCGTGACGTCATTGGAGAGTTGCACGTTCGAAATGTCAGTTTTTTGTATGTGTTAATAAATAATCTTTAATAAATAGTTGGGAGATATCGTTATGTGTACAATTATTGTAATTATTGAACTTCTTAACTTATTTTCGTCCAGTAATTTCATCACAGAACGCATACAAATCCCATTTAATTTTAACAAAAATTCAAATCCTACTCTCCAATGATGGCATGCGCGAACATGACCGATTTTGGGCTACTGGAAGATCCTATCTTGTTATTCATGTATAATGGAATAAGATATGAGTTCATGAAATTAGTAGACATTTATAAATTGTAAGTAGACATCATCTGATTAAAAAAGATCTGCTTAATACCTTTTTAATTTAATATTTCTCATGGATACAAATAAATTAGTGAAATGAATAAAACTCATTTATTTTTCTATGTAGGTTTCCAAATAATATTGACGATCGAACTATTTGGGTAGCAAATTTAGGAGAATACATAAATATTTTTTATTGTAGCATTATTTTGATACTTTTAAAAAATTAACTTGAATTCAACTATATTTAATTGTATTAATTTTAAAGCGAATAAAATTGTATTTTAATTTTTCTATAAAGACGTGATTTGTTAATAGTTAAATTCTCGTTTTTTTTAATTCTTTGAACGTGTTTTTATACATTATTACTACTTCCAATTTTTAAAATCTGAATAATTACCCGCGAGTAAAAATTCAAGCACGCTTATGCTCATTGCGGAAGCATCACATTCTATCGAAGCTTCAAAACATTGTGTGTTAAAAATATCTTATTGCTGTGTCCATCTATGTTTATACGTCCATGGATAAAACCTAAAAATACAATTATATGCTTCACTAAGTATTAATAACAAATTTATATTTTAAATAAAAATATGATTAATGGACTCAAAAATATTATAAAAAGCTTAGAAATTGTTCATTAGTATCTTTATATTCTGTGGATTCGTTACTTCTATTTTATTGAAACGGGATGTTTTAATTTCTATTTTACAAACTTTTAAAAATATTGAATTATGACTGAAAAATTAATCGAGAAACTGATCTACGTTACTTATAAGACTTTTCATGAATACGAATAACTTATTTTTTGAAATACAGTTCATTACTTTGTTTACATATTTGTATACTAACCTATAAAACGATATTTCTGAAGATTTTTTTATCAACATTGCTACTGCTACAGCAACTGCATTGAGAACACGAAACCATTATTATGCACTATCACAATATAATATTACAATTACTATAAAAGTCTTAAAACTAAAAAATATTCTAAAAACACTAAATGTAAACAATCATACATGATCTGACACAACGATCACAACAATATGCCCGAAGTGAGGTTGTTTTTAGTCACTTGAGGCTCTGTCCATAGATTCTAACTCGATGGCTATATCGATGAAATAGTTTGTAGGTTATTTAATTTGTTTCTCCTGGAGATCGATTATTTAAACAACTGTACTTACTCAAGTAGTGACTCTCAAGGTATTGATTAGTAAGATTCTTTGAGGCTTTAGTTTTAAGATATATTGCAAATTTTTCCAGTGCGCTTCCCTTCACTTTACCGGTGAAGTTTTTATAGATCATCTATAAACTGGATCATGAAATCTAGTACTTTACTTGTAATCTGTTCAATCAGCTCTTAAAGTTAATGCTGCATAAGGATATAGAAGGCAACGGGAAACCACTACATTAAAGATCGTCATATTTCCCTACAACAATAACCGTGCAAAATACGGTCAATCACATATGGCCTCTAGTCCACGGCGAACTTTTATTAGTCGAGGGGTGATAAAAATTCCCTGCGAGTAGGAGCCACCCGAATGTGGCAAATAACTATCATCATCATTATTTCCATAAGGGTATATCTTTTCCATAAGGGTCTATCTTGGGTCATATCGATATTAATACCCTTTACCGACATGTCCTACCTAAGCGTCTCTCCCCAGGTCTTCGTCTCCTACTAATTCCAGGAACCCGCAGATCAGCAATTCTTCATATTGGATTATTAAAATCTCTACGTTGAACATTAATGGTTGATGGTTGATTAAACCATCTTAACCTATGCTGTCTCATCTTAGCAACAAATGGACCACCCCTATATTTCCCCTTCTATACTCATTCCTAATTTTATTCTTTTTTGTCACTCCACGCATCCATCTAAACATTCTTATTTCCGTCACATGCATTTGATGTCCTTCTTTCTTTTTTACTTCCCAACATTCATTTCCGTACATCATAGCTGGTCTTATGACTGTTTTATAGAATTTTCCCTTCAGTTTCATTGGAATTTTTCTGTCACACAACACACCATTTGCTTTCTTGTACTTCATCCACATTCATAATGTGATAAATAACTACATATATAGAGAACATTCTTCCTTTTTATTTCTTTCCTTTTTAAATTTCGGGACATGGAATATGCGGAGTTTGTTCGATCAAGGAAAGACGCACAACACAATTCAGGAAATTAACAGAGTGAATCTAGAAATATTAGGCATAAGCGAAATGCGCTGGCCTGATTATGGCAAAACATTGGTCATGAATAAAACAATATATTACTCCGGAAATGACACCCGAGATCATCCATCTGGATTTGGGATAATTATCTCCAGGAGAATACAAACAGCAGTTGTAAATTTTGTTTAAGTGTTTGCTCCAACTGCAGATAAATCAGAAGCTGGAATACAACATTGTTATGAACAAATTAACAACTTTTCACCAGGAAGGTAAAATTTACAATCCAAATATCGATTTAAATGCAGATATAAGAAAAGGCCCATTGGACAATATGATGTGAGGTGATTATGGTTTAAGAACAAGAAATGCTAGAGGCAACAGATTAGCTAAATTTTATCAAGAAGAAAACTTGGCGATTATGAACCCATCGTTTCGATTACCACGCCATAGACTGTATACCTGCAGGTCTCTACAGGATAATAAACAAAATTGCATTAGAAATTAAATCGACTTTATCCTCAACAATCTAAGAATAAGAAATGCCATTGTAAGCGTTCAGACTTACCCTGGAGCAGTTGTTCTATCAGACCATAACCTCCTTGTCTCAAAAATGAAAGTGAGGGCAAAAAAGATAGTAAAGTCCAAAAATTCTAAGGTAAATACTCAGTTACTCAAGATAAACGAAATATATGCTGAGCCTTCAATTTGTATGAATCAAGAAATAAAATGATTAATATTAGAAAAGAAAAACACTGAAAATGTGAACATTACGTGGAGTATATTCTGACTGAAAAACGTTTGCTACTGGACCAGGTTAAATACACAGACGCTTTTAAGAAAAGCAGAAAATAGAGACGAAATTGAAATGGTTATAGCCAACGTTCATTTCATTAGTGGAGTCGGTACTAGAAGAAAAAGAATAATGTTAATAAACAATGGAAATATGATTTTAAGAAAAAAATGTTTTATGGTTCCTGTTAGTCAGAGAAGGTTCTTTTTTTTTTGAAGATTGTTTTTTTTTCATTATCTTTTAAGTGAGCCTGAAAATGCTTGAATTATACAAATACGTGGCATAAAAAATGTCAAAGGTATTGTAAATATTCATAAGCTAAAAAGTCAACATTTTTTTAAATGTTTTTTTAATGTTATGTTACTGCAAAAATTGGTGTTTGGTCAACTGGTTGAAGTAATATGTGCTAACGTGTAGCCAATGTGTAACGATAAGCCTACCAAAGAGAATTGAAGTACTATTATAAAAACTATCCAACTAGCTATTTCAGTTGACACTAAATTGTTCGTGGGTGCACCTATTTCAGTATTTTCTTTCTCAGCATTTAGGCTATCAAGGTCAGCTGTTTGTAAAGGCAGCTTTACATCTAGGCTATGCAAGTCTCATGCTATGCAAGTCCGTCTTGCATGGCACATCTCTTACCTAGCTTGATCTTTTTACATCAGAGATATTTCTGTGCAATTTTAGATCCCACTTTCATTGTTGCCAACAGAGAAAATATTTATCAATTTGAGGTTATTTTATTTTAAATAAATATAATTAAGTACTAAAATAAATAATATAATAAATAAATATACACTATTTATGGTTATTAAAAGGGTGAAGGATGTCAAAAAGAAAACCTAGAAAATGCTGGGTCAAACCTTGGTTGAATGCAGGACTGGGAAATTTGAAGTTACCCCAAGGGTTCTTGGATGCTAGAGACCTTCAAAGTTTTAAAAACTTTCTTCGAATGAACGAGTCCACTTTCCTTAAGCTCCTGGATAGAGATGGGGTTATGTTTTATTCTGTAATCTATTATAAATTGTTATGTTGGCAACATGAATTTTAACGATAAATTGCAAGAAAATGTTCTAATTTTTCGTCTAGCACAGGAATTGTATGGGCATGCGCAGTTCCATGATCTGTCTTGCATGGCTCTTGCTTAGCATGAAAATAGCATAATGTAAAACTGTCTTAAGTCATATAGACGTCCTAGAGAGAGTGATCCCTCTTCACTTGACTGATATGTGGGGTCTACATCTGAAAAGTCACTTTCAAAAATGGATTCCATAATTGAGACTATATTGTTCTGAGAATCATCAAAATTTGAATTGCTGTATTCAGTTTTAAAGGAATATAAAGAACACAAGATATTGCACAACAAATAACTAATTAATACCTATTAACAAAGTATTTCAAAACTTTTTTCGTAGTCACAAATATAGAAGGCAAGCAATTTTACTTAATAGTCTGCTTAATTTTAGCATAATCTTACATTATTAGCTTAATTTATTAGCAGATAAATTATATCATAAACATCATTAAGATCACTTATGGTTTTAGCTTAGTAATCATTTCTAAATTCTAACTCAAAGCATTTTCAGGTAGATTGAAGTAAGTATACTTAAAGCTTCTTACTAGTCGATATGAAAAATTTTTTTAATAATTTTAAAAAATTTTAATAAAATGTATTAAAGACACTTATCACCTTTTTACTGAATATGGTATGCAGTAGTAGAAATATATTTTTGTCCGGCATAATAATATATATGGGCTTACTTTGTTTTACATGCAACAGAACCTTAATTTTATGGAAGTAAGTAGCAATATATTGTTTTGTTTGAAAATGAAAAGTTGGTAAGGTGTAATTTATTTGTTTATTAAACAAATTATCTTCTGAATAGTAAGTCGTATCATTTATTGGGTTTTACCTGTATGAAGAGCAGAAAAAGGTGAGAATTTTGGTATACTTAAGTCAATATTTTAAAATTTGTCATTTACCTGGTTTTCGCAGTATACCTACGATATGTTCTCAAAACATTAAAAAAATAATATTGATAAAAAATGTAAGAAAGGAAAGAGTAAACAATTTTTTAATAAAAGTAGACTTTCCTGTCTTAAAATTATGTTTTTTCTAAAAAAAATACAAAATCTTATTTTCTGTCTTTTATAGGATAATAAACTTACCTCTTTTCTTTTAATTCTCACATAAAAAAACTAGTTAAAAGCTCTTACTTAACACACGACTTAAAGACGCAAAGTTCAATAATTAAAAAGAAAATAATTATTGTCCCTACTTTGTGCCAAATCTACACAGGTTGGTGGCACTGAATTCACGTCCAATAAATTAGAAAAATGGGACATGTTCTATTTCGTCAATTTCTTCGCAATGCATGATTTGGAAATACTCTACCAACTTCTGATTTTATAGTAAAAAATTAATATTAGAATTAAATCTAGAACATAATCCTAGAACAAAAACTGCCGGCAAAAAGTAATATAACCTCTTCAAGCATAAATAATTAAGTATTATACAACAGAAGCATCAAACCGATATGAAAGATTTACACCAAAGTAAATAAGAGAAAGTACTTTGAGTAGCAATGGTTAAGAATGAGACAGCAGGTACCGTTCAAGTGGGGGTTGAACGGCTTCTTTGACTCAAATAAAATACAATCATGTCTACTTTTTAAATCAGTGCCTCTTCGCGCTTTTACCAATTTGGTGCATAGTTTATTTTAAAAAATTGGTGAGTGATTCTTCAGGTTATCATTAGTGTAATGTGTTTAGTTTAGTAATTAAAACGAAGTGAACAATGGATAAGTAGAAAGTAGTCCTAAAATTTTAGAAATTTAACAGTGTTTTTCAGATATTACATTAGTTGAAGAGCAATATTATTTCTTATTTAAAAAAAAATACGACAGATTAATTCAAAATCCTTAACGTTAAATGAATCATTAATAGATACACAAAATTAAAACCTAGAAATAATAGCATTTTTAATTATTTTTAGTTAACTTTATTTAAAATTTATAACAAATAAAAGTAAAAAAATATAGATGTGAATATAAGTTTTTTATGAAAAGGTGAAATAATGAAATAAAGAATGAATATAATTATTTATAATTATTAGAGAACTATTTAATTCATGATATGCAATGGTAATTAGATATAAATGTACTAAGAAATATTGTATTTACCGTTTAGATTTTCAGCTTAGGAAATCGTTTTCAAAGTGCAAATTTTTTAAAATTAAACTATCTTTTGATTTTTGTTCATTAAAAATAAAATTCTAATTTTTGGTTCGATCTAGTTTTTATCTGTTTTATCGGCTTTATTTATATATTTTAAAGTAAATGGTTATAATATGCTATTAATAATTTTAAGTTACTTTTCTGGAACGACTTAATTGGAGGATAGTTGGTTTGATTACAAGAAATTAATTTTAAGTTATGAAACTTCTGTCAAAAAAATAATAACAGCCTGCAATTTGATTTTAATAATACCACAAAATCCATCATAACAATTATTTCAGTTCAATGTTATGTTAGTTATTTTATTTTAAATCTTGAGAAAACAAAACTCATTTAATAACAAAAACGTCCCGCCATTATTTCTTGTTCAAAATCTTATATCTTATATAAAAGCTTATCAGCTTTCTACAGACTATTTATTTTGGCATAGCACAATCACAATACACAACAATAATTAGTTTTTAAAGCTATTAATCTAAATTTAATATGTATTTATAAATACAATTTATTAATATATATTATATTATGATCAAATTGTGTAAGAAATCAAAACATAAACAAAATTCTTACCCTAAAAAAGCGGCAACACTTTATACACTTTTGCCACACTCTGAACTGTCAATAAAATTTAGTATTCCCGTATCAGTTGCGTACAATTCTCTAATCTACTTAATTAAAATTATTATTTTATTGAAATATTAGACTTGAAGAGTTATTTCATTAAAATTTATATTATTAATAGTATCAAATGTTTTTGGTTATTTAATCAATATAATTCTAAAATTTCCAATATAATGATGATTGCATTTGTCTGATTATTACACCATGTTGACGCCTATGAAAGATCGAGCAGTTCCGTATGGGTTTCGTAATATTAGCTGTTAGAAAAATTTAAACTGTAAGGTTGACGTTCTGGAAATTTTAAATATAAGTGACGTCACTTTATATAAATTGTGAGGTGCAAGCATTTTTATATGAAAAATAAATATCTTTCATATGTCTGTTTTTTCGTTAATTGACTTACCATTGTTCGTATTTTCTTTTTAACAACTTCTTCGTTCATATAGAAACATCATTTTTTTACACTCTAATTAAGAATTTGCTGTGCAATTTGCTTCATTTTTTTAAATGAAAGGAGGTTTTAATGTAAGATTGATGATCGTTGATTCTAATATCCAGTAATCCTGAGGTTTCACTCAAATAAAAGATTTAGTATTCTGCGGTATTTTCTACATATAAATCATATATTTTATATGGGACTAAAACCACAATTGCTTGCAATTTTTTTCCCAAAAATTCTTAAATAAAAACTATGCTTAACCAATAAATTTTTATATTTCGCGGTGGATGGTGATTTCAATGGACCAATTACATCCAAAATCTATTTATTGATGAAAGAGAAGACCTATCATTAGAAACCACAGAGAATACTGGACCACCAATATTACGGGACCATGGACCAGATGATGTACCCATTGAATTATTAAAACTCATTGATGAAGATGTTATTGATGTAATTGTTGAACTCTTTAATCTAATTTATCTGACTGCCAAAATCCCCAGACAATGGCTGCAAGCGACCTTTGTGGCAATACCCAAAAAGTCAAGTATAATATCCTTTCAGACCACAGAACATTAGCTTTAATGAGTCACACACTTTTGAAAATAATACACGGCAGAATTGTTAAACCTCTTGAATATGAAATTAATGACCACAATTTGCCTTTAGAAATGGTATGGGCATAAGAGATGCTTTGTTTGACTTAAATGTGCTGGCCCAGAGATAAATAGATATGAATCAGGACATGTACTTATGTTTTGTAAATTTTGGAAAGGCATTTGATAAGGTTCAACATAAAAATCTTGTAGATATATTAAAAAGCAAAAATATTGACGGTCGTGATATGAAAATTATATCTAATCTATATTGGTATCAAACTGCCAAGGTAAGAGTTGACAACCAGAACACCCGAGATAACAAAATACAGAGAGGAGTCCGCCAGGTTTGCGTGCTGTCATCACTACTCTTCAATGTCTACAATAAAGCAAAATTTAAAGAAGCGCTCTCAGATTCAGTAGAAGCTATGTCTATTAATGGAGAAATTTTGAATAACTTGCGTTTTTGTCATAAATAATAAATTTGTAATAAATGCTGTCATAAATACGGACTAAGGAAAAATTTGAAAAAAACTAAATGCATGATCATGACTAAATCAGCAGTTGCAAACATCCAATTGAAAGTTGAGGATACTATAATTGAGAGTGTGGATACCTACAAATACTTCGAAACATGGATAACATCAAATGTAGATTAAACCAAAGAAATTAAGTTAAACTTAAAAAGTTTCCTTGTTGTCGGAATATAAGCTTAGGACTACGCCTAAGAATGCTTCGGTGTTACGTATTCATTACTCTTCTTTATGTGCATCTACATAGCTTATTAGGCAAAGTTAGCTGCCTTTGAATTTTGGTGTAACAGAAGAATCCTACGAATCTCATGGACTCAAAAAAAACAAACGCAGAAGTTACTAGAAGAATAGGAAATGAAGCTAAAATAATCTTGAAATGAATCTTGACTATTAAAAGAAGAAAACTTCTTTAAAGAAATCAAAAGAGGACATCGCAAAAGATGGAGTGACAACCTTCCATAGAGATATTAATCCGCCAATGAACAATCAGAATTGCTTATAAAGAGAAAGAAGAAGAAAAGTAAGTAAACTTGAGTACTTACTCCATATTAGGAGAGGGCAAAGATATTAATTATTGTAGCTTATTATGCAAGGCAAAATTCGAGAAAAGCGAAATGTAAGAAGACGAGGAATATCGTGTCTTAAGAACTTAAGTGGATAGTTTGAATATAATATCACACATATTTTAAGTAAAATTCTGGGAGGTATTGTGGTACCCTCGGATTATTATCAAATGTTGATCTTTCTGTGCTTATGTAGTTACCTGATGAGTTGCTGGTATATTCTTATTGTTGATTTTTGTCTTTGAGTATTGGTAACGAGAGCCTGCTACATTCTTTTGGAATGTTTGCTTTATATTTTTTTTTTCATTTAGTAAGATGAGGAATGCCTCTTTGATTTTTCTCTTTTTGTTCATGATCCCAAGAATGTTTGAATAACTGGAATATATCGAAGTGTTTATTTTTAATATATGATTCATGTTCATTTATCCTAACACATAGTGGTTTTGAAGTTTGCCCCAAAAAATTGTTACACTTACAAGGTATTTTATAAATGCAATTCTTTGATCTCTACGTCTGATGTTAGACGTTACACGTTATTGAACAGGTTAGTGATGTCAAAACTAACTAGCATGTTGGGATTGTAATCTTTTCTGTTAGTTTTTGCAGAAAGTGTTGTTAGTTTTTTATAGTGTTCGTATTTTACGTCAATGGTCGTATTATATCTAGATCTAACTTTTCATCTAATTATATAAATATATACTTATATATGTGCTATTTTTTCTCCCTGAGCCGCTCTGATCCAAAGATCTCCGTTATCTCTGAAGCTGAAGCTTATTGTCTTTATTGCTCATTGTTGTCTCCTACACCCAGTCTAGAATGTTGTACCCTTTAGAAGTTTATAAAAGTTTTTTGCTTGATGTGTCCTAAATATACCAGAATCTCTTCTTAGTGGTCTATATACTTTGTGTCTTTTGCCAGTGCCTCACAATCGCATAATACATGTGTTACAAAGTCTGCAGTTAAAGTCTTCATTCTAAATGCCTATTTTATTCAGAAATTCTCTTACTTGTGCATGCTTGATCAACATTCCTGTTACTGTTCTCAGTTTGTTCCTGCCCATATGGAGCAGTTCCTCTGTTCTTTTTGTACATGGTCCACTAATTAAGATTTTTCCATGTATTTATTTTGGGATTATCTCTCAATACCGTTCATGACTTTGTTGGATCCAGTCCTCTACAGCCCTACGTATTGCAGCCTTTGATACTTCCAGAGTTAAAGCTGGTCCTTTTAATTCGTTCGGTCCTCTTTTAGAAAGTTGGTCTGCTTTTTCTTTTGCCTTCAATGCCCTGATATCCTGGTACTCAGACAAGCTCAACCTTGTTCCGTTCTCCCAGATCATTCACTTCTTTGATGCAGTTCCACACCAGCCTGAACGTCACTTCTTGATACGCCAGTATCTTCAGTGCCGCTTGACTGTCAGACAATATATGAAGCTGCTCTTTTTTAAGGGCTCTCTCATCATTTCTTTTTGCAGATTACGATATCGCATAAATTTTCGCTTGTCCTGTCCCTTCATTGCAAAGTTCTTTAGAATAGCCTGAATTAACTTGGGAAATCAGCCTTTGGGCAAAAATGGCGTTTATCGATTTTTTATCTTTAGATCCTCTATTATTTTTTTAGGATATCTTTCAATCTGAAATACGAAACTATAAAATTAAGCTGTTAGTCTCCCCATGTATATAGTATTATATTAAAAATTGTGTACTTTAGTAGTTTAAAGTAAAATAATATTCTTTTAAAGGCTTATTTTCTAATGCAATGTTTAACAAGTTTTGTTTAATTAAAGTATTCACCACAACCCCTGGTTATAGGTAAATAAAATCGTTAAATACACTCAGTAAAACACGTTTAAAAGTAACAGCTTGATTAGTTTACACTAATTATGTAAAACCATAATACTTTTACTAGTATCGTAAAGATGAATACATAAAAATATTATGATCTGCAAACATTACGAGTATTAAATCATTACATATTCATATATCAAACTCCATTTGCCAATTGGTATAAGTGAGCGTAGTTCAATTGTATCCAATGTGTGATTTACTAATTGATTTTTACCATCTTTATAATTTATTATATAATTTTGTACGGATTAAAGATTCTCGTTAATTGTAATTTTCAATGAGCATTAAGTCCACAATCTAATATTTGTCACGGAAACATCGTTAAGAATACTTTATGTAACACTTAAGAAACTATTACTACAGTTATTATGATGAATCCTTGCTTAATTATATGTATTATACATTTCTTAATAATATATCATATATATGATTTAAGTAAACCTCCTAATCCATATCCATTAATCGACGTTGGTACTGTAGCATTTTCTTAAAAAATCTATAACGTCCCTATAAACACTTAACGTATTGCGTTTTAAAATTTTAAACAAGAACATATACTTCAAATGTCTCTTCGATTAGAATAAACAAAATCCAATCAAATATTTGAATTGGAAATTGCCGCTAACGTAATGATAAGTAAAAAAAGGTATATAAAAATGCCCCAAACGGGCTATCACAAACACATTGCAAAACGTTTTCGGATTAAACAATCCATCATCAGTGCAAACGGTTGTACATGCTAGTAGCCATCAAATTATATGGGTCAAAACCCTTTAAATATTCTAAATTTGTAGTTGTTTTACATTATTAGTATTTATAATTTGTGATGTTTAAGTTACCGTTACAGTTACTTATTATTATTATAGTTACTTATTGTTGGTCTGTATCCTGCTTTCTTCCCAATCTTTGTATTGAAATCTCCCAAAATAATATGCATGTCCTGTTTTTAAAGATTATTTGTCAATTCCTTTAGTTTCTCAAAGAAGTTGACTTTTACTCGATCTTCCTCTTCCTCTGTAGGTGCATGAGCAGCAATTAGAGAGTAGTTACAACTGATCCCACAAGACTTTTCTCTTGTGCTTCTCACAAGAAGTGGTGCTTCTGCTCACTTCTGCTGAAAAATACTACAGATTTATTAGTTTTTAGTATACTTTTTATAGTCTATCTAATCTCTTGTAAGGCAGCGTTTCCATGTTTCTGTATTCAAGTTCTTTGACAACCTGAGTTAGGGCTTTCGACCGATATAGACGTAGTACACTCTAGGTTCCTATATTCATTGTCCTTTGTCGTCGCTTTTATCGTCTTAAAAGACCCGCCTTTTTCCGAGGCACATATTACGTTTTTCTAACTGATTATTTTTTTTTTACAAGAAGGAATAGTCCCTTGCTTAACCCTCCTCCTTCCTCATCCTGAAATTCGGACCAGGCAACAGCGGAGTTTCTTGAGTTTATAGGGGAAATTGAGAAAAATAATATATGTAGCTTGTTTCGTTGTCAATACTTCTCAAGATCAGCTAGCATCGTCGAAGAGTGAGATAGCAAGCGAACCGTCACGGTGGGAAAGTTATAGTTCAACCTGAATTTTGCTTCGATGTCTACTTATTTTTAAAACAGTGAGTGTGTGCACTTTATGATAACAGGTTTATGCATTTTATAAGTACTGGTGAGTGCATTGCGTTTGTTATATTTAATAGCATGTGCCGTACGTAAGTTGCAATTTTTACTAAAATTTTATTCGATGTTATGTTTATATGTGTATTGGGATGTAAAATATCCATACATTATATAAAACATTGTGTCTACTGTAGTTTTTTGACATTTTTGTTATTGATAATATTTTATATAAATATTAGACAATGGCCAAGCTTTTGATTTCTTTATAATTCTATTCTATTCTAATAACTACTTTGTAAAATCAGACTTAATAATCTAAACTCTAAACGCTTCGATTCGGTTTAATTTAATCTACAATTAAGTTAACTATAAATTATATTCTTCTTCCCGTGCCATATCCTCGTTGGATGTTGGCGATCGGTCTGATTAACGCTTCTAAACAGGTGTGAGGATATTTTACCAGTCCACTGTGTCAGAGTTTTTACCCAAGAAATTAGTCTTCTATCCAGCCCTCTCCTTTCTTTAAATTTATCCTGCATGGTAACTTGTAGAATGTAGTATTTATTGTTTCTCATCACATGACCAAAATATAAGAGTTTTCTATGTTTCACTGTGCAGATCAGCTTTAGGTTTTCACCTATTTGGTTTTGTTTTCTTCTTGTTAATGTTGAGTCAGATAACAGGAAAACTAAAGGCTTATGTCTTGCTTTATTATTTTTGTTCATTCTTTTCCTGTTTGCTGATTTATTTTTCCAATTTGATATTTTAAGTTTTTCTATGTCTTTTTCCACATCCTTCTTTCACCTGGTTTTCGTCCTACGTTTCTTCCTATTTCCTCCTATTTCTCCTGTTAGTTTTCTTTTGGGTAGTCTCGTGTTTGGCATCCTTTGAATATACCCCAACCCTCTAAGTCTCTGTGATTTTATAATCCCTACGATATTCGGTTCTTCATAAATCCTCTCTGGTTCTATTTTTGCTTTCCTAAAAATATTTTTCTGATGAGCATGACTTGTTCTGCTTTGTTCATAGACCATGTTATACTGACATATAATACCATAGGTCTTATCAGTGTCTTAAATATTCTTATTTTAGTCCTTATAGATCAAAGATACAATGATTGCGAGCTATAATTCTTGCTTAGCTTTCGTCCTTTATATTTGGTCTCCTGGTAAATGTCGCCCATAGGTATTGGGATTATTCTCCGTCTTCGAATTTATATATTTTTACTTCTGTGATTATTGTCAAGAATTATCGTATGTATTATCATTCTGTCCATTCCATGTATTTGGTCTTTTTTTCATTTATGTATATCCCTTTCTTTCTCGTTTTCGCTTCTAGTATTTTTAATATTTCTTTTAAATCTTGTTTTCTTCTGGCTATAAGTACTACTTTATCAGCGAATGCTAGGTATTTATTTTTTCGTTGATACACAAATCCTGTCCTGTTAATTCTGGGTTCTTTGACTACAATTTCAAGAAGAATACTGAACAACAATGTTTACAGTGCGTCCTCTTGTCACACCCACTTGCGAACTTCAAATTTATATGTTTCTTTTCCATTTATTTTAACATTATTCTCGGTTTTTCTGGCCCTTTAGATTTCTGTTCATTTTACTCTATAAAAGCTTTTTTTAAGTCGATGAATAAGGCCACTGTAGATTTTCTGTATTCACAAATTTCCGCTTGTATTTCATGCATGTCATTAGCACAGCGCTGTTCTCCTATAATTATGGCATAAACTTTTGTGGCCTTTTTTAAAAACTGGAAACAGTGTGGCATATGTCCATTTTTTCATTCATTCTTGTTTCCATATTTCTTTTAGCAACTTTTCTAAGTGCTTAATAATAATTAGTGATGGTCCTCCATATTTGAACCTTACAGCTGTTACTTTATGCTTTCTTTTTCTCTTATTTTTCTTTAGGTTTTCTATTATTTTCTTTTTTCATTCGGCGGTCTTTCCTCTATTCGTTCTTGATCGGTATTTTGCTTCAGTTCTTCTTCTTCTTTATATTCTGTTACGGGTATTTCATTTAGAAGCTCCATCTGTTCAGTATTTTCTCGTCACTTAGTAAATTCCTTTCATTTTTGCTTTTATAGTGTACAGGGTTTTTTTGGTAACCCTTCTTCTCATTTTTATTTCTTGATATGTTTGTAATTTCTCTATTTTTAAAGTTTTTTTCTGTGCATTCGAATGTATTTTCATATTATTTTCTTTTCTTTGATCTTATGATTCTTTTGACTCGTTTTCTTTGTTCGTTGTATTGGTCTATCTAGTGCTTTTCTTACATTAATTTAATTTATTTTGTCCGTCTAGTTCTAATTTTCATTCCTCACCGAACCATTTTCTGTCTTCATCTTGTATACTTCTATTATTAGCTTGCTCTACTTTGGCCATACAAACTTTTATTTGCATACATGTTTGTTCAATATTTCCATTTTCTGCAATATTATCTAATTCTCTAGTGATTATTCCTTCATATTTACTTTGTTCTTTTTCTGACAGAAGGTTAATAGATATAGTTGCTTTATACTTTATAATGTAGAACCCCCGACGATGGAAGAGGTAAATCAAACAATAAGAACACAAAAGAATAACAAGGCTCCAGGTTTTCAAAAAGAAAGATGAGGTATATAAATTAAAATTCCACGAGGAAACTAAGTTCCTGTAGCTGGCTGTATACCATATATCACAAAAAAATTTGTTAAAATCCTTTATAAAAGGTATATAAAATTGCCTCAAACGGGCTATCACAAACACATTGCAAAACGTTTTCGGATTAAACAATCCATCATCAGTGCAAACGGTTGTACATGCTAGTAGCCACCAAAATATATGGGTAAAAACCCCTTAAAAGTTATAAATTTGAAATTATTTTACATTATTAGTGTTTCTAATTTGTGATGGTTAAGTTACCGTTGGATAGGTAACATGGCGGCGTATGACTCTACATGAGTAAAATGGTCCTGAGACGAAGTGCCTACGAGGACCTGTTGATAATAACATAAGTTGTTATCAACAGGTCCTCGTAGGCACTTCGTCTCAGGACCATTTTACTCATGTAGAGTTATACGCCGCCATGTTACCTATCCAACGGTAACTTAACCATCACAAATTAGAAACACTAATAATGTAAAATAATTTCAAATTTATAACTTTTAAGGGGTTTTTACCCATATATTTTGGTGGCTACTAGCATGTACAACCGTTTGCACTGATGATGGATTGTTTAATCCGAAAACGTTTTGCAATGTGTTTGTGATAGCCCGTTTGAGGCAATTTTATATACCTTTTATAAAGGATTTTAACAAATTTTTTTGTATATAAATTAGGTAAGGAATACCTAGTAGGACAAATGAAAATGCCTATGTTCAAGATTTGGAATGATGAAAAGCGACTGGAAACCGAGATTATATGCTCAATCTATAATAAAGAGGATTAACTGAAATGCGAAAATTATCGCTGCATAACCCTCTTGCCCGGGTACCAGGAACGACTGATTAAGATCCAAAACAAAAGTCGAGGACATAACAATAAAAATTGCAAAACTTAAATGGAGCTTCGCGGACCACACTGCTAGACAGAAAGACCAACGTTGGAATACTAAAATACAACATTGGAGACCTTACGAAAGTAAACGACCAAGAGGAAGACCACAAATGAGATGGGTTGATGACATTAGAAGAATAGCCGGAACAAACTGGAAATATGTTGCTCAGGATAGAGACCGATGGAAGGAGTTGGGAGAGGCCTATGTCCAAACATGGACGACAGAAGGCTAAGAAGAAGAAGAATAACCCTCTTGTGCTCTGCGAACAAAGTGTTTACTTACACACTAAACAAACGACTCCAACGACTAACTGAAAATATTGTCGGGGGAATATCAAACCGGCTTCCGATAAGGAAGATCAACAACTGATCAGCTATTTACAGTGAAACAAATTCCAAACACATCACATATGCCGATAACATTAGCGCATGTCTCGCAGAAGAGAAAAGGCGGTAGAAATATATTCACAATTAAAAACAGGGGTAGAAGAGACCTGCCTAGAAATAAATATTCAAAAGACAAAAAATCTAACAGAGCCAAGAGCTAGGAAAAACAGTTGCATTAGCGGACGATATTGAAATTGTAGAAAGTTTAACATATCTGGGAGTTGCATTAAATACGGATGGAATAGAAGAACCAGCAATTTAAAGAAGAATAGTAAAGGGAAACAAAACTTACTTTTCACTCGCCCATGTGTTCCTATCTCGCCTATTTCTTCTTCTTCTTCTTCTTCTTCTTCTTCTTTTTTATAAGCAAAATGCTTGTTCAATGTCGATTAATGCCTCTATTGGAGGTTATCACTCCATCTTTTTCGTGGTCGCCCGATACTTCTTCTACCTCTTGGTGATTTGTCCCTCGCTATTCTGACTAATCGGGTCTCTTTCATTCTGTTTATGTGTTCGTTCCATTCCTTTTTTCTGTTCAGTGTCCACTCATTTATTTCTGGTATATTGCATTTTCTTCTGATCTCTTCACTCCTCATTCGATCCCTCAGTGTGTTTCCTGTAATTCTCCTCAGTAAACGCATCTCCGCTGTTTCTAGTAGTTGCTGAGTTTTGGAGGTATCCGGTCTTGTCTCTGAAGTGTATGTCAGTATTGGTCTTATTGTTGCTTTGTAGTTTCTTGACTTCACGTCGGTATTAATGTGGGGATTGCGCCATATCGTGTTATTAAGACAACCTGCTATTTTATTAGCCTTTTGTACTTGATTTTTCACTTCCTTCTCCACATCTCCGTAGCTAGACAGTGTAATTCCTAGGTAATTTGTCTCCATTACTTGCTCAATGCTGATACCGTCGATTTCCAGTTTACATCTAATTGGTTCTTTACTGATTACAATTGTTTTAGTTTTCTGTGTAGAGATCACCATATTAAAGTCCTTTGCCCTTGTGTTGAATCTATGGGTTAGTCTTTGTAAATCGTCTTCATTGGATGCAATTAGGGCCGCATCATCTGCATAGCAGAGTATTCTGATTTCTTTGTTCCCGATTTTGTATCCTCTTCCTTTATTAATAGTATTGATGATTTCATCCATGATTAGATTGAATAGCGTTGGACTAAGCGAGTCTCCTTGTCTTATTCCATTGCCCATATCTATTGGATCTGTAAGCTGGTCATCTATTCTGACTTCCATATTGTTGTTCTGGTAAATGTTCTCTATTGTTTTTATAACATTTAGTGGATTTTCTCTATCGTAAAGAAGGTGAATTACATATTTAAGCTTTACTTTATCGAACGCTTTCTTCAGGTCTATTAGACATATGAATGCTGGTCTGTTATACTCTAGTGCTTTCTCGGTAATCTGTTTTATGATGAATACTGCATCTGTGCACGATCTTCCTGTGCGAAAACCCTGCTGTTCATTCGCTAAGGTAATTCTCTGATTTATTTGGCCTTGCAATATTTTGGTTGTAAGCTTATTTGGACCTATTAATGAAAAGGGAGTATAAAGATCCAGGTACAAGCATAAACTCTACCAACTGTTCAAAGAGGCACCTTAAACTTCAGGAACTTCGATGGGCTGCTCATCTAATGAGAATGGAAACCGAAAGATTGACAAAAAGAGCCCTAGATAGTAAATTCGGGGCGAAAGACTAAAAGGAAGGCCAAGGAAAAGGTGGAAGGATAAAGTGGCAGCCGACGCGCAAAAGTTTCTAGACGTGAAAACCTGGAGAAGATTGGCGCGGGGCCGGTAAAGTTGGTGGCATAGTTTGGTAGAAACAAGGCTCGACTTAGACTGTAGCGCCATTGGAGAAAGAGAGAGATGAGAATTTTTACCCAGCTTGCTTAAATGTGTAACATGCTCTTGCGTAAAAAAATGATTACCAATTACTGATCATCTCTTAATTTGTTCTGGATATTCACCAGAATTATTTTCTTTAAATAAAGATAACAAAATTAGCAAAACATTTATTGAAGTTGGTTGTATTATTATATTTTCACAATATTTTTTGTTTTATTTTTCTCCTTATTTTTTTATTAAGACTAGATCTTCTTTAACCTGTTATGTTTGGTTTTATTTTCAACTCAAAGTGCTGGTCTAACAAGAAGTCTCTGTGTGT
The DNA here is from genome assembly GCA_918026665.1 of Diabrotica balteata. Taxonomy (NCBI): domain Eukaryota; kingdom Metazoa; phylum Arthropoda; class Insecta; order Coleoptera; family Chrysomelidae; genus Diabrotica; species Diabrotica balteata. The sequence goes on from OU898276.1 coordinate 34,940,449, forward strand.
TTGCTTTCTGGATCCTAGCTCATTCTTCCATCTTCTTTTTATTGTATTATCTTTTTTTCTTTATCCAGAAATATTTTGACGTTTTGGTTCTGAATTTTGTGGCGCACGTAAGTATAAATTTTATATATTTGTATCTTTCAAAAATGATACGATCTTTGTACTCATCATTTTGTTTTTTCGTACAATTTCTCTGGTATTTGGAACTCTGAATGCACTGATAGCTAGTATTAGTTCCTGTTCGCTCAGGTTTCTTTCACATGATATTGCCACTTACAAGTAATTAATAAGTAACAATAGTGATGGGAGATTTCAATGCAAAGGTTGACAGAGGCAAGGTAAATAAGATCGTGGGAAACTTCGGCCTAGGGGAGAGAAACGATAGAGGTGATAGACTTATATGCTTCTGCCAGGAATATAACCTGCTGTTAAGTAATACACTCTTCAAGCTCCCCAAACGTCGACTTTACACATGGAAATCCCCCGCTGACTCACCTGACAACATCATTAGAAATCAGATAGATTATATAGCAGTACCAACAAGATATAAAAACATGATAAAATCATCAAAAACGTACCCAGGTGCCGATGTTCCTACGGACCACAATTTGTTGGTATGCAGAATGGTCATGAGAGTAAAACGGCTCGAGAAAAGATCTAATTTAAACACAATCGATATTAAAAAACTCATTAACCCAGAAACCGAAATAAAAGTACGAGAACAACTAGGAAAGAAAATAAAGTACATTAACGAGAACACGACGGACATAATAGAGAGATGGGATAAATCGAGGGAAGCAATCCAAACAACATGCGCGACTCTATTAAAGCGTGACCGACAGAAAAAGAAAGAATGGATGTCTGATGAGATAATGGATATGATAAATGAAAGACGTAAATTCAAGAATAAAAATGCAGAAAAATATCAGCAGATCCACAAAACCATAAGAACGAAAATTCGAGAAACCAAAGAAAAATGGTTTTCCAACGAATGCAGGGAAATAAAACAATACGAACGAAAATACGACAGTTACAATATGCACAAAAAAATAAAATCGATAACAAACAAGAAGAAATTGAATAAGTCACCCAACAGCATAAAAGATAGCGATGGAAATCTTGTCTCGGAGCCATCAACGATCTTAAAAACATGAAAATCATACATAGAAAAATTATTTGCATCTGACAGGACTGATGATCACCTATATGGAGAAGGAGAAACAGAACCTTCAATCCTTAAATCGGAGATAGAAGATGCCATTGCAGCACTAAAAAACAATAAGTCAGCAGGTCAGGATAATGTACCCTGAGAAAATTTAAAGATCCTATGTAAATCAGACAAACAGTTCCTTGATAATCTAGTTGTACTTTTTAACAACATATATAATAGCGGTAAAATCCCGGAGAACTGGCTACAGTCAACATTTATTACAATCCCGAAGAAACCAAATGCCCAGATTTGTGATGACTACCGGCTTATAAGCTTGATCAATCATGTCACTAAAGCGTTCAATAAGATCATTCATAGATGAATATAATATGATAAATGTGAGTCAAATATTGATAGATCGCAGTTTGGTTTTCGGAAAGCACTTGGAACTAGAGAAGCAATTTTCGCTCTCCAGGTGCTTATACAGCGGTGTAGAGACGTTGATAAGGACGTGTATTTGTGCTTTGTAGATTTTAGAAAAGCATTTGACAATGTCGATCATGAACAATTGATAGGTATTCTGCGAAAGACAGGTATTGACGACAAGGACATTCGAATTGTGGCAAACCTATACTGGGGTCAAACAGCAAGAGCAAAAATTGGCAACGAACTCACTGAGAGCGTGCAGATCAAAAGAGGTGTCCGTCAGGGGTGTATATTATCCCCACTTCTACTCAATATGTATTCCGAGGAAATATTTAACAAATCTATGGAAAATGCAAATCAGGGCATAAAAATAAACGGCGAGTTAACGAACAATATAAGATATGCCGACGACACGGTGATCCTTGCCAGTACCATAGACGAATTACAACAAGTAATGGAAAGACTTTATTCAGTTAGTGAGGAATACGGCCTGAGCCTCAACTTCAAGAAGACAAAGTGGATGCTGATAAGCAAAAAGCAACAACCTGCTCGACAATTACGGATAAGTAACATACTAATTGACCATGTAGAATCTCATGTGTACCTTGGCACCAACGTAAATGCAAAATGGGAATAGACCATAGAAATTAAGGCAAGAATAGAACGAGCTAGAGCAGTATTTAGCAATATGAAAAAGCTCCTCATAAGCAAGGATTTGTCTCTTCCCCTAAAACTACGTATAGTTAAATGCTACATTTTTCCGATCTTGCTGTATGGCGTGGAGGCCTGGACGCTGACGGAGACGCTAACGAGAAAACTAGAAGCATTCGAAATGTGAGTATACCGACGCATTCTTCGTATATCCTGGACCGAACATGTCACCAACATAGAGGTACTCCAAAGAATCGGAAAGGAGAAAGAAATCGTGAATACAATTAAACAAAGAAAGCTTGAATATCTAGGCCACATATTGAGACATGATAAGTACCGTCTGCTACAATTGATTGTCCAGGGAAAAATAGACAGTAAGCGAGGGCCAGGCAGGAGAAGACACTCGTGGCTCCAAAATCTGCGGAAGTGGTTCGGGCTCACATTGGTCGAACTATTCAAAAGCGCAGCAAACAAGTTCAAAATTGCCATGTTAATAGCCAACGTTCGCAACGGACAGGGCACTTGAAGAAGAAGAAGACAAGTAATTAATATCCTTGTTATATTACGTTGTTGAAGACTGCCAACTTGAATTCTATGAAGGGCTCTTTAAAGATGACCGTTTACATTAAGATGCTTAGATTTTATGTTGTGCAATAGAGAATCATCATAAGGTAGACGATCTACTATGTCATAGTAGATATTGTAAGTTATCTTCTTTTTTTTTCTATAAATATGGCGTCATTAGCACAGAACATTATTGTTGTTCATTCCATACACTATACATGTTAAATACAGTAAGGCTAAAAATATCTCCTTGTTATACATCCGCGTTACTTTTTACTTCCTCCTTATTTAGTCCTCATTTTGGCTATATTTTTGTTTTTTATTTCTGGTGTTTTCTTTAACTATTTAAAACCTACGATATTCTGCTTCAAGAATTCTGATTTTGTTACGTAGCTTCATTGTATCAAACGCTTTGATAAGTTTAACAAAATAAAAATAAACAAACAATTACTTTTTTCTTTTAGTTGGCCTACGATAAATATTGCGTCCGTTAATCTATTAGTCTTAAATCCCTGTTGCTTCTGAATTTATTTTTAGACTAGACGGGATCTGTAGAAATTCAGACATAATGGACATTTTCCATAGGAAGCTATTTTTTGCTGGAATCCCTTCAGGATGTGCCCAATATCGATAATCACGATATGCACCAGTCGCAAACCCTGTGCTAAATTTTTTATTTAACAAAATCTGAAAACAATTAAAAATATCTCATTTTTTTGCTCCTATTTTCGTTTATAATTCGGAAAATATTAACCCTAGAAAAAAATATAACAAGTTAAAAGTTTCGTTATTCAATTTTACACAATATTTCGTTAGCTAGAAATTGAAAATTTAATGTTTATTACTGAAAAAATAGCAATAATTGGAAAAAAAAGTACAAAAAAATAAAGTTAATCCTTTAAATGTTTTCGACTTTCTAAACTTAACTTACAAGCTCCATATTCCGCCTAGAAAAATTTTTTAATATGTTTAAAACGTGTGTTAAATTTTGTTAAGATCGGTCGGATAGGTTTTGCATAATCATTTTGCAATCCAGCCTACTGGAAAAAAATCGCAGATTTTCAAATTTATAGTAGGCGCTAAATAATGCCCTCAGATAGTTGCAAATTTTTGTAAATATAAAGGAAGGCTCAAACTTTCAAACGCTTTTTGTAAAATTCAAATCGGTTCACTAGGAGAGCCTAGAAAATTTTCTAAAGTTTTAAACATTTTTTAGGCTTATAAACAAATTGAATATCTTTACCAGCTTTAAACATATCAATTTCAAAATTTATACACTTAAAGAACATTAAAAGACGTTTCTTTAAAAAAAAGATACATTCGGCTTACTGGTTGCCGAGATATTGAAGGTCAAAGTTGGCATACATTTGCCGTGTAACCATAAGTGCCGTGTAACCTGAGTGGCTGTGCACGAAACATGTAAAAACAGACTTTTCAAAAATATTTGGAGATCAAATTTTTTTTCATCGGTCAAAAAAGCGGCCTACTTATTACATTTACTGTAATGGGTGGCCAAATACTTACAAAAGAATTTTATAAAAACTGATCAGTCGATAAAAAAGAGGAGCGAAAAAGAATTGTTTTAGAAGCTTCTAAAATAATTACTGAAGATATACGTATTTCTGCTTACGACATGAGTTCGTATCCTCCTCCCGATACTTTTTTAGATAGTATTCATTCTGATATTCCAGAAACTTTACAGATTATGCTGAATATCATAATTAGCGATCAAAAAACAAACTCAAAATATTCTGTTATAGAAACAGCAATATGATATTTAAAATTCTTGTCGTCCGAGACATCGATTCAAAAAAAAGAGCAAAATTGGTTAACAAGAAGCCTAGATAATGCAATTTTTAGCGCGCGCTATGATTTTGAACTCGCCGATTCACATTTCGAGTGAATTTGTTTAAAAACGAGCCCTCTATCACTTATGGTTACACGACAAATGTATGCCAACTTTGACCTTCAATATCTCGGCAACCAGTAAGCAGAATGTATTTTTTTTTTTTTAAGAAGCATCTTTTAATGTTCTTTAAGTGTATAAATTTTGAAATTGATATGTTTAAAGCTCGTAAAGTTATTCAATTTGTTTATAAGCCTAAAAAATGTTTAAAACTTTAAAACATTTTCTAGGCTCTCCTAGTAAACTGATTTGAATTTTATAAAAAGAATTTGAAAGTTTTAGCCTTTTTTTATATGTAAAAACAATTATTGCAACTATCTGAGGGCCATATTTAGGGCCTACTATAAATTTAAAAATTTGCGAGTTTTTTCCAGTAGGCTGGATTGCAAAATTATTATGCAAAACCTATCAGACCGATGTTAACAAAATTTAACACACGTTTTAAACATATTAAAAAGTTTTTCTATGCGGAATATGGAGCTTGTAAGTCAAGTTTAGAAAGTCGAAAACATTTAAAAGATTAACTTCATTTTTTTGTACTTTTTTTCCAATTATTGTTATTTTTTCACCAATAAACATTAAATTTTCAATTTCTATCCAACGAAATATTGTGTAAAATTGAATAACTAAACTTTTAACTTCTTATAATTTTTTCTCTAGGATCAATATTTTCCGAATTATAAAGAAAATAGGAGCAAAAAAATGAGAAATTTTCAATTGTTTTCAGATTTTGTAAAATAAAAAATTTAGCACAAGGTTTGCGACCGGCGCATATCGTGATTATCAATATTGGGCACATCCTTAAGGAATTCCAGCAAAAAAAATAGCTTCCTATAGAAAATGTCCAATTCAAAACAGATCCCGCCTAGACTATTTCATCAGATGACTTTTTAAGATGATTAATGCCTTTTTTAATTAGTTTTAATTATTACGAAAAATTTACAATAAGGTTAACGATCATATAATGCTTACAGTCTAGATTATCTTACAACCATGACCCTGAAGACGACTGCTTCTAGCTATAATTTAAACGAATACCTCTTATGTATTACACGTTTATGAAAATATATTAATTAGGCCGCGATTATCTAACACCTGATATTTATTTAACTGCATTATTTAACCATTCTCGAGAAATATGATATAAAACAATTATATTATGATACGTCTATATGCAAGCAAAGCATAGTACCGTAGACATGAGAGAAAGTGTGCTTTGCAAATAACAATTCTTGCATCTGTCTGGCTGACTAATTATGTACCAGTTCATTAGTAACTGCATTTGTAATTTATCAGCTGGCTGTTAAAATTATATAAGAAATATCGTAATAAAATGATGAAATGATCTAAAAAAATGTATACATTTCCAAGTAAACAAAGAAACATTGACAAACATAAGTACAGATGAATTTATTTGTAATGTAAGCTACAATATATCCGTTTATGGTGATTTGGGAAAATAGATAGAATAAATCTCAGCCAATTTGAGAGAGGTAGCTTCAACAATATGACCGCTACCAACTGTCAAAGTTTAGAAAACTCACAACAAGACAACGAGATCTCACAACAACTACAAAATCCGCGAATTAAGCTACAGCTAGCTGAGAAACAGTAGACTAGCGCAAAGCTTCATACTATGTTTTCTGTATTTTTAAAATTCAAATAATATTTTTAAAATTAAATAAAGTAACTTTATTATTTATATTTTAAACACATATTAGGTATATTAAAATATTTCAATACATTTTTATGTTTGCTCCTAACGCCACCTACTAATATATTAACAAAGCAAACGTTGTTTATTTCTGACAGACCTGTCAAATAATAAGTATATTTATATGAAATTATTTTAAAAATTTACAAAAATTTAAACACATGATTCAATGTTGTTATTAATTAGATGACATTCATGACTTTTAAATTTTGACAATCGTACGAATCGAATCTTTCATTGATAGATATTCTTTGAATTTTTTACTTCTCATTTAATGTCTGTATTTTGTTAGTTATTTTTCATGCAATTTTTAATTTAAACCTACGTATACGATGACTAGAAACAAATGGATCAAGACGAGTGAATTGTTGCAAAGAACCGCAATTTTGTGACGCTTCCCATCACGTCTTCTCGTGGCGCTAGTCCCGTGACGTTCTTTTTGCATTTCACTACGAAGAAACAAATATTACAACGCCAGTATAGAAGCTTTGTTTCAAAAGCAGTAAGAGCCATAATCAAAACCTCTAGCCAAGAATCCCGATTAGAAAACTAAAACACTTAACAAGATACTTCTAAGCCAGAACAAAAGCTCTGAAAACAATTAGAGAAGATATAGCAGGGACATGGAAATCATACTGCCAGGATGTATATAAAGACGATCAACACCTAGAGCCTATCAGTCAGAACCATATTATAAAGCAAAATAAGACTGGCAATAAAAGGCAATATGTCTAGATATAATAAGTGAAGAAATGCTTAAGGCTACAGAAGAAACCAGAATAAAATTGTTTCACCTCCTCTACAATCAAATTAGGCCTTCCAGACAATTGTCAATTGAGTGGGTACAATACAAAATCAGAAAATTTCACAAAAATAACAGCTCTTATAAATAAGTGCCAATGTGTAACCATCGAACGACCGATTAGAAACGGTGGGTGCCAATGGGTAACACTATAACTACTTCCTAAAGTTGTAAAAATAATTAAACTCACAACTTTCCTTGGAAGCCAATTGTTAGGTCTCGTCTAACTCAGTCTCTCAGGTGTGAAAACGTCTTAACTTACCGTCTTACCTTCCTTCATCATCATCATCATCCAGCCGAATTTTTCACATCCATTGTTGGATATAGGCCTCCTCCAAACGTCTCCAGTTCTCTCTATCTCTAGCTGCTGCAATCCAGTTTGTTTCTATTCTCTTTAGGTCGTCGGTCCATCGAATGGGTGGTCTGCCTCGACTTCGCTTGTCGGTTCTTGGTCTCCACTCCAATAATCTCTTCGTCCATCTTCCTTCTTCCATTCTAGCAACATGTCCAGCTCACCTCCACTTTTGTTTATTGATTCGCAGTATAATATCGTCTACGCCAGTTCGTCGGCGTATCTCCTCATTTCTTACGCGATCTTTCAAGGTCAGGCCCAGCATTGATCTCTCCATTCACCTTTGTGTTACCCTCAGTTTTTCGGCAGTAGCTTTCGTTAAAGTTAAGGTCTCTGCTCCGTAGGTCAAGACTGGTAAGATGCATTGGTTAAATGCCTTCCTTTTCAGGTGAATTGGGATATTTGTTTTAAAATGTCTCTCATCCGTCCATATGCCGCCCATCCCAACGTGATTCGTCTATTTAGCTCGCAGGTTTGGTTGTCTCTGGTTATTCTAATTTCATGACCCAAGTATGTGTATTTATCGATTAATTCTACCTTGTTGTTATTGATCTGTATCTCTTCGCTGGGAACCATATTGGTCATCATTTTGGTTTTCTCAAAATTTATCTTCAGCCCAGTTTCTTGTAGTATGTCATTCAGTTCTTGGAGCATGTCTTTGATCTCTCCCAGACCCAGATCTCTCTTCCTTACCTAGAAGGAAATCAGTCGATCAGAGTGTAGCTACGATAAATAAACCAAGATATTATCTAATTATATTTATTATACACAAAAAAAATATAAAATTGAAATTTTAACAGTAAGTAAAAATCAAAGCAAATCTTGCCTAAGATTTTACAAAAATTTTAAAATGATACTTATTGCTTCATGTGGTCGACAGGACAACTTGCTGATGGCTTCTGATATTGGCTGAATGGATTATAGCTGAATGAGTAGCTTTCAGGTTGGTGAAGATATCGAAATCTAGCCCGTTATAGTTCTAAGCAACTATTGAGTTCTGCATATCTACTATGCTGCTGCAGTTGTCATCGCTATATATGGTGGATTGTACTTATGTATATTTCCACCCAAAAATTTATTTTAAGCCAAAAAAACTAAAATAAATTTTGTATTAGCACCATCATAACTTTTTAAATACTTTCTTGCCATGAAATAACCTACAAATGATCAAAGAGAGACTGAAAACTTTCCTAGAAAGAAAAATATCAAAAAGGCTTTGATTTGCCAGTAGTAAAAGTTAAAAATATCACCTTTTGAATAGGAGATAAATAATCGAAAAATCAAGGAAAAACAGTGATTCCATATAGCAGAGTTAAATGAGATTAGTTACGACGGATGCTAAAAGATTTATTCATCATCATCAACTTATATGCATCCACTGCTGAACATAGGTATCCTTCAACTCTTTCGATATGTCTCTGTCTTGTGCGACTTGTAGCTTGTTGCTGCTAACACTCATAGGGTCGTTTGGTAGGCAGCCTCTGCTGCCGAGCACTTCTCGTCTTATCCTCCACTTGATAATATGTTTTTTCTATCGTTTGTTAGATAATCTGGCGACGTGTACTGTCCAATTCCACTTTAGCGACATGATTTTTTCGCGACATGTTGTTTATTACTAATTAGTGGTCGTTCATGCTGTATCCCGATCTAAATCCAGCTTGTTCTCTGGGCTGATAGAAGTCTAACTTAGCCTCCAGTCTTTTTTGATAATATTTGTAAAAATTTTATATACGTGTAATAGGACAGTAGTTTTTTAGGTCTGTTATGCCTTCTTTCTTGTCTAATAAAGCAATGACTTCATTGTTCCATTGAGACGTTGTTTTTCCTTGTTAGATGGATTCAGTAAAAAATTTGGCCAAAGCCTGGATAATTTTATTTACACCTAGTTTGAGCGCCTCGATCACTACTCTATCATCCATCGCCAGGGAATTTGCTATTTTTCATTTCTGAAAGTGTCGTTTTGATTTCATATCGTGTTATTTCTGGCATTTGTTCTGATCCCTGCTTTCTAATTTTGAGCAGGGGCTGATCTTGTCTTACAATGGTACTCTCACACTTTTCGCGATAAAAGAATTCGACAACTCGAAGATTTTGATTTTATCGATAATGATCTTTGTTGACCATCTTTATTTTTGTGATCTCTCTTGTATTGTTCTTTCTGCTGTCTTCTTTTTCTTAGGAGCTCTTTGGTATTTTGGCTTAGTTTTTCTGTATGGATCACGACTGTTGAGCAGCACTCCTTTTTCTTTTCTTTTGATACCTTTGTTACGCCAGTATTTGCTAGTTTAATATCTTCTATTTCCTTTTCTAAGTCTTGTTTATGTCTGGTTAGTGTATCTTCATATAGATCGTTGTTTTCTGAAAAAAAAAAACCAATTCTTCTTTGTGTTTTATACGGAATAATTATTAATAAATAATATGCATTAAAATTAAATAGTTTTTAATAAGTTTATGTTTATCTTTTCTAAATTTTAATAATAGGTTTTAGTGACGTATGCTTGAAAGATTTCATAATATAAATTACTTAGGTAATTACTTCAGCTAATCATAAAGTAAAAGATGTGTTATAATAATTGTGGTAAATTTAGCACCTTCTTTATAACTTGAGGTTCTCAAATTAACTACAAAAAATTATCATACCGCAAACAGATATTTATCGTGTCCTATTAATTTTGCATGTTATTATTGATAAGATTATTATATAATACTATTAAAAATTTTGTTTCTTTCAAACTATTTGGCAACATATTAATTGTTATCGGCTTAATATAAGTAATAAATATTAAAATTTACGTATATTTTAAAAAGTCTGTTCATCAGAGCCGATTCTAGCAGGTGTGCAGCGCATGCACTGCACCTGGTTGTCCAAAACAAGGAGCGGCCGTAGGCCGATTCTAATTTTATCAATTAAGCTAAATTTATTTTACCGTAGGTCAATAAATATGCGGAATTTTAAATAGTTATTGAAAAATCATAATACTTATGTCCAATTTTTTCAATAACAGCTTAAGAAATTAAAATGTAGTGCAAAATGTGTCAGTCCTTTATTGTCTACTCTTTACAGACATTGACGCATTCCTCACTTGATAGCAAAATTCGTAGCAGAGGCAATAATAGATGAAGGTTTTTTTTTACTCATCAGTGATACTTCTTCTACGACCTTACAGCCCAAATTCAGGCTTGGCCTCCTTTATTTCTTGTCTCCATCCTTGCTTGTCTATGGCTGATCTTCTCCATATACGCTGGAGATAATAAGTATTCGTTAGAAATCTAAGTTCCATAACTTTTCTTCCTTTATTGTATGCTTGCTGCTGTATACATCGTTTCCAATTTTCTGCAGTGACTTTCGATAAAGCTTCCTGAAAAAGTCTTTTTACATCAACTAATTTGAATGTACTGTTGTTTCCCGCTACGGCACCCTTTACTTGTGCACATATTATCTCTATAGGGTTGACAATGATATGGGGGTAAACGAGATGATTCCGCGATCTTTAGCTTTTTCATCGATTATATATTTTTATATTTTTGTTTGTATTGTTGAACGATATTCATGAGTACTTTTTTAACCATCGGATTATCAAATGTGATTTCTTTTGTTAACCAATTATGTATTTCATGCTTTTTTCACGACAAAGTTGGTAGTTTTTCAAATAATCGAGAACGGTAACTGGCATTATCTATAAATGACAGAATTTTGTGGTATATTACTAACCATCTGAAAAAAATATTCTTCAAATACGTCTGCAGTCATTTCCTCATAATAATCTTTCGTGGCCCTTGAAGTAAATTCTAATAAACCACCATTTACAAAGCCAGTTTCAGATCCAATATGAGTAATTATTAGTCTACGACCTTTTCCAATAAGGGGCTTCAAATCAGACGAATAACCTTCCATAAAAGCATGTCACAAATGGGTATTATTTTTTATTTTTATCAACGGAACATTTTAAAATAGTGTGTCCTTCGTTTCAACAGATTTCATTTATATAGTAAATGGTTTTTCCTTATGTTCGGAACCTTTTCATTGTTCTTAGATATTCTCCTCTACACCAAAAAATATAATATTTGTCAAGAAGTAAATCTGTTTTGTTACATTTTTTGCGCGAAAAACCTACTTCCTTGAGACACTTCCACAATTTTGTTCACCCAAAAACACCTGTAGTTTGTCTTCTTCTGTAATACTGAACTGTTTTTATTAATCTACTACCTACTGCATGTAATTCACATGTAATTATTCAGAGAAAAATAGAAGCGAAACGTGGTCCTGAACGACGAAGAACGTCCTGCCTCAAGAACCTCCGCCAATGGTATGTACATAGTCAACACCACAACACTAACTGGAGGACAAGGCATTTAAAGAAGAAAAAAAATTGTTTTTTGTCCACACTACGACATATTACGGCCTAACATATTGTGTACGACATGTTTCCTATTTTTTTAAATTTGTTTTAACTTTTGAATATTTATTAGTTACATGTTATCTTTATCCTCGTGTAAAACTGAGCACTGAAAAACAAGATTTTTTCAGAATTCTCGAAATCACGTATATAACCTTTTGTCGATTGCTTAAGTTGCACATATTCTTGAAAAACAGCCGTAAATTTAAGTAGGTCGTATTGGCTATGTGATCTTAAGAATGGTACCGTATCTACCCATCGGAGAAAGTATATGGTACGTTGTAATCGGTGCTAGACTAGAGATTATTACACAAGACTCGGTATTACCGTTTTGCATCGCGCAATAAATTGATTAATTTTGTACTCTACACCATGGAAAAACATCTTGTAAAAATGTTGTATAAACAGATAGATATAAATCGAGTAATAGATAGTTTATTGTTGTACTCTAAACAACCAAAATTTTACTAAAAGATATTTTTGCCTTTAGCCTTGTAATTAACACCAATAAGCACTATAAACAGCAATAAATTGTCATAATACTCGGTCGCTCTGCTTCATTTTTATTTTTGCATGTAGATGATCAAAATGATTCTACGATTATCCTACAGTAGAGTTATAACTTATAATAATAGAATCGTCTTTGCGTTGTTTGTTGACGAATATCTACGAGTATGTGTTCATTGTCTGGATTTTTTTAATCTTATACGTGGTGAAAACATGTTTTATGATTAATTATGAAAGGGCATAAAAGGTGGTTTGAATTTTAACTAAAAGTCGTCAAGAGATTTAAAGTTATACTCAAATACTTCGTAGAAAACCAATCAGTAAGTTTCTATCGAAAAAAGTGTGCTCATAAATTGAAAAATATCACTCAGTCGAATATATGGAGAGATTCAGCGTTATTAAGGCAGATTTTCCCAAACTTATCTAAACCGCGACCCCTTTTTGCTAAAAAATTTTTCGCAACCCCCCAATTTCCCCCCACTCATTTATTCAATATTGTTTGACGGAAATAGCGTGCCTAATTTACAATTATCTGATGGTTTCTCAAATTTAATTTTACTTTACTGTTTAAGTTTAAATCAAAAACAATTATTTTATTTTAATACAATTATTTTAATGATTGCGATCTGTCCCACTAGCAATTAGTAGTAGGTATTTCTGCCAGAATAGCATTTACAATAAAAATAAATAATAAGAAGTCGACTGCACATTGTACACCGCGACATATTAGCTTGTACATCGCAAAATTCTTCTATGATAATCGCAAAAGCTCTCGCTACTGGATGGCACTCTGGAACGTTCTCGTAGCCTCGTTTTGGCTTTATATAAGCGGCGATGCACAACGAAACCTCAGTTCGAATCCAAACAGCCTATGGTGGCGAACGCGGTGTTGAGTAATGAGTAAATATTTTACGACTTACGTATTCCCGTTTACGTATTTACGTCTACGAGAAATTATAAATTATGGATAAGTTTTTAAAAAGAAGTGCAGAACCATCTACATCTGGAAGTGCCAGTAGCAGCAATAAAAATAAAAATAGATTCTACATTGATGAATATCTTAAATATGGTTTTACCGTTATTTCCAATAAACCACAATATGTTACTTGTGGACAAGTCAAAAGAAAGCATGAAGCCATCAAAGTTACTTCGACATTTAAATAGCAAACATCCAGATAAAAAAGACAAGCCCGTAGAATTCTTCGGAAGAAAGCTGAACGTCCTTCACAAACAGCAAGACAGTTTTCCCTTGGCAACCACTACTAATGAAAAAGCGCATTATTAACAAGTTATAAAGTTGCTTATCGTGTTGCCAAAACTAGTAATCCGCACACAATTGCTGAAAATCTGATTTTTCCAGCAGCTGTTGAAATGGTACATATAATGTGTGGTGCATATAGCAATATAATTGCTATATGCACAGATGGCGCTAAAGCTATGACAGGACATAAATCTGGTCTTGTCGTCAAATTACAAGAAATAATGCCTAATGAAAAATGAAGACATTTTTTTTTAAATCGAGAAGCTCTTGCGTCTAAAGCTTTACCTCCTGTAAAGTAAGTTGTAAATTCCATTAAAGGAAAAGCTTTGCAGACCCGTATTTTTAGAAAAATTTGCGAAGACATGGGTGCTTTATTTGAAAATCTTCTCTATCACATCGAAGTAAGGTGGCTTTCAAGGGGCAACGTCTTAAAAAGAGTATTTCACTTAAGAGCAGAGCTTTTAATGTATTTGAAAGATGGGAAGTCCCCATATGAAAATCAATTTTCCGATCCTATTTGGCTTCTGAAACTAGGTTTCCTTGCTGATATTTTCGAGCAATTAAATATTTTGAACAGTAATTTACAAGGTCACGACGTTAATATAATTACAGCCACAGATAAAATTAAGGCGTTTCTAAGAAAAATCGATTTATGGTCGACCTCACTTGGCAAAAAACAACTCGATTCATTCCAGTGCCTTCAGGAAATTATGGAAAATGTATCCAGTTACAGTGCTACAAATTTTGAACAAGTTTTTGCTGACATGCATGTTACTTTGCTCAATTTAAAACAACAGCTCTGTGATTATTTCCCCGAAGAAATTCAAAACAGTTACGACAGTTGCAGATGGATACTAAATCCGTTTTTAGCCGATTCCTTTCAGCATGTTGAAATACCAATAAACATGAAAGAAAAACTTATTGAAATATCAAGTGATGGAAGCTCCAATTTTTTCCCAGAACTCGGACCAATTTTGGACCGAAAAGATGCAGGAATACCCCCAGTTGGCGAGTGAAGCTGTAAAATGTTTGGTTCCATTTGTAACATCATATTTGTGTGAGTTAAGTTTCTCGTCTATGACTGCCATTAAAACAAGAGTTAGAAATCGTCTCGTACTTGAAAATGATATAATTGTGTGTGTCTCAAATACACAGCCTAGATTTGAAAGATTAGTTTCACAGAAACAGGCGCATAGCTCTCATTAAGATTATAATATTTGACTTTGTTTTATTCTTTTATTTTTACGGACTTTAATATTTAGTTTTATATTTCGTCTGATAATTAATTGTTAATTTCTATTTACGGCGTTGTTAAAATAAAAATATATGATCTAACAAAGTGGTGCTTTTGTCTTATTTTGGAAATGTTCGGCGACCCACCTAGTACCTCATGGCGACCCCCCAGGGGGTCGCGACCCTCACTTTAGGAAACACTGATTTAAGGAATTAACAAATAAAAAAGAACATACCCAATAATAATGAACATAAACATGAAATTGTCTAATACTAAGAAACAATCGTTTATGTATTTTTGTCGTGCCTGTCCATTCCCGAGTCTCCTCTACTCTGCTTATGTGGTTATTCCATTCTTTTTTCTGTTTAGTGCCCATTCCTTTATATACTGTACGTTACATTTTCTTCTAATGTCTTTTCTTCTCTTTCGATCTCTCAACGTATTTTCTGTAATTCTTCTCTCTACTCTCATCTCTGCCGTTTCCAGTAGCCTTTGTGTTGTGGCTGTGTCGGGTCTTATAATATGTCATTATTGGTCTTAAACTGACTTTATAAATTCTTGACTTCATCTTAGTGTTAATATATCTATTTCGCGATATAGTGTTATTAAGGCATCTTGTCAGTCTATTTGCTTTTTGTACTTGATCTCTCACTTATTTGTCCAGGTTTCCATAGCTGGACAGTGTAATTTTAAGGTATTTTATTTCCATTACTTGTTCATTACTGATGCCATCAATTTCTATTTTACATCTGGTTCGTTCTTTGCTGATTACTATTGTTTTAGTTTTTTAATATGAGATTGTCATATTAAATTCTTTTGCTCTTATGATAAATCTGTGAACCAGTATTTGCAGACTATCTTTATCTTCAACAGAGTATTTTTTTCTTTGTTTACCAATCTGCCTCCTGTTCCTCGGTTAACGCTTTTGATGAATTCATCCATGATTAAATTAAAGAGCATAGAGCTCAATGAGTACCCTTGTTCTGCTGGAAATATTTGGGGGAACTTCTCTATTATACAGAAGATGAATCACATCTTTGAATCTTACTCTGTCTTTTTTAAGTCAATCAGATACAGAAATGCTCAGGATTATTATACTCTAGTGATTTCTTAGTAATTTGCTAAACTTATCCTCTTATTTATTATTACATAGACAATTTTAGTTGTAAATTTTTGAATCGTATTTAACAAGTTTATAACTCTGTAGTTTTCTGGCTGTTTTTTATCTCCTTTTTTGAATTATAGAATTAGTTCGCTAGTTCTCCATTCTTCCGGTATTTTATTGTGTTTTATAATTTTATTAATTAATGTTGTTAATTGTTCTGTCATTGTTGCTCAACAATATTTCAGTAATTCGTTTGGTATCCCGTCTGTACCTGCTGATTTTTTGTTCTTCAGCTTTCCAAGTATTTGGCGAACTTTGTGTACATTTATATTAAGTTCTTCATTTGTGGTAATTTCTAGTGTATCTGGTTCTAGCGTTGTTTTTTCTTTCTCTGCATACAACTTTATTAGGTAGTCAATCCACGTATCCTTTTCTTTGTGTTTTGGTTATATTGGTTCATTTCCCTCTGTTCGATGAGTTCTTATAAAGAGCCATATTTCCTTTTGCAGATCGTAAAAATCATGTTCCATTTCTTTCGAAAAGCATTCCGAGTGATAATTATTTATTTTTTTACAAGGGCATGTGTGTCGTTTCTAATTGTTTTGTAATTATGGTATGCCTTTTGTGTTTTGGTTAACATATATTTCAGGTAAGCTTTTTTCTCTTCTTTGCATTTTTCCTTCACTTCTGTACAAAACCACGGAGGTCTTCGCCTTGGGAACGATTTATTTTTATTTATATTTCTTTCACCAAGAACTTCCTTGGCAGAGGCTAATAGAATGGCAGCTTTCTTCGACTCTATCACTTTCTGTGATATATGTGTTTCTGTTTTTTTCTGTTATTCTTTTTTGAAATAGGTATCTTGTAGAATCATCCTGGAAGCTTTTGACTTTTATCTTTGTAATGTATTCTGGTGTTTTGTTATCACATATCAATATCTGTTCAGGATATTAATATTAATTCAATTTTGACTTTTTTATAAATGCTCATGATAGGCCTGTGATCGTCATATTGAATCAAATTCTTAGGTAATGAAGATAATGAGGCGAGATCTTTCAGGGTCTTCCACACCAAACACTTTCTCTTTAATAACTTTCTAAAGTAAACCACATCTTTCATTATTTCTCGTAATTGGGACAAAAAAAATTCAATTTTTTTACCGTGATAATTACTTCACGTTTTTTTTTTTATTATTTTGAGGAGAGTTTACAATTTGTCACTCAATTAACTCATGAAATCCGCACTATTCGCCTTTAGTACGACATTCTAAAAGCCTTTAGCTTCTTCATAGATGGCTCCAAAAGAGTCAAATCCTCCGAAAGTTTTTACCAGCTAATACCCAAAACTCCACACCATTCCAGTGTCGTGTATACTCATTATCAGAATGGTAAATATCGTAGTATTCTATTATTTTCACTCCCGTATTTGGTCAAAGTATCTCGCTGGTTCCCATAATATCCTCCATAATAGCTACCTTTTATATTGATTAACATTTATATTGCTTATTTCTCATGTACTTCATGATCAATAAACGTCTTTTTTAAATTATCTTTACTCAACATACAAAAATATTTAATGAACTCAAAATTATTTTACAATTTGTTTTTTTTTTAACAAAACTCGTTTTTTAAAAGTAAAAAGCGAGAAAACTGGTTTTTGTAATCGTCTAACTTTCTGGTTTTTCAATCAATACCTTAATTTGTTTTATTTTCTGTTTTTTTTTTTTTGAAATTGTAAAAATTAGTAAAAAATTGAAGAGATTCCAAAATATGTACAAATAAAGGGTTCTAAGCGATTCATTCAGAAGAAGAACAACTATTTACAGAAAAAATCAAAAATAAACAGAAAATAAAACAAATGAAGGTATTGCATCAGAAAGTTAGACGATTACAAAAACGAGTCGTCTCGCTTAAACAAATTATAAAAGATTTAAAATAAAGAAACTTATGAGGTTCTGAAAAAAAATCAAAATTATTTGTCTAACATTAAGTACAATCAAATCGACTGTACTCATCATTAAAGCATCCAATAAATATAAATTTATACTCTTTTTAAAAATTCCTGAGAGCATTTTTAAAATTATCAGTTTTTATGACTAAAGATTATAATGGTCTTTATACATGAATAAACAATGCAAAAAAATTATAAAAAGCTAAATTTATGCAAAAATTTAGCATATAACTATATAAAAGTTTTAATACTTATCCATAAACTTTGATCAATTTATTATGTTAATTGTATTAGTATTACAATGGCATTACGTGACTAATACTGTTTTTATTTCAGGATATGTCTGTTAGCAAAGGATTAGCGGAACCGGACGTTTATGTCTGCACTTTATCACCAGAAACCCAACGAATCGCTAAGGAGGAGCTGCGCGAAGACGAGCATACTCGTCAAACCGCGCTGGCCTCCATGCGAGAATGGATCATGCAGAATCCAAAAATTAAACTGTGCCGGCTTGGTAAGAATTATTATTATGTTAACTTGTCAATATAAGTGTCATATGTCATATTTTAGTACTTCACTTTTTTTTAGAGTGCCCTCTTCACTTTTGAAGGTCGGCAACAATTCTGACAAATCTTGCACTATCCTGTGCAGTCCTAAATAAGGACTGAGTATCACGACCCATCCATTCCCTAATGTTTTTAACCACAAACATCTTCTCATATCTGGCCCTCTGCTTCCTCTAATTCGCCCTTTTATCAATAAACTCAAGAGCTCATAATATCTTCTTCGGTACATATGTCCTAAATAACTGGTTTTGAGCTTCTTGATAATATTGAAAAGTTCTCCATCCTGGTCCATTTTACGCAATTCTGCCTTGTTATTGACATAATCTGTCCATGGTATTTTCAGGAGTCTTCTAAACACCCACATCTCGAAGACCTTCAACCTTCTCATAGCAGTTAGGTTCAGTGTCCATGCCTGTGTTCCATATAAGAGAATAGAATAAATGTAAATTTTCACAAATCGATATCTAATATCCAGTAAAAGTGTTGCATGAGTCAAAAGGTGTTTCATTTTAGAGAATGCAGATCTTGCTGCATGTTCAATTTGAGCTCGAATTTCGACCTCAGTGTATTTGTCTTGGGTCATCCATGAGCCAGGATATTTTAATTTATTGACGTCTTCTATGAGAGTATTATAAATTTGAATGTTAGCTGGTAAATTAGGAGGTGCTTGCTACCGTTGTTTTATTAGTGTTAATTTTAATATCAAAGAATTTGCCTTGTGATGCTACTGCGTCTAGAAGTTATTGAAGCCCTTCTGAGTTATCCGCCAGGATGACAGTATGATATCTATACATTTTTTGTTCCTACTGTTCTATATCCTATGAACTCGTCTTTGAACAAAGTAGAAGGGTGAACGTTAAAAACAGAAACTATAAAAAAAATTAGAGTCCTTAGAAATTTGGCTGCGCCAACGCATACTAAGAATACTTTGGACAAACAGGGTGATCAACGTTTAGCTTGACTTTGGTCTATGTTATCTTTCCAGTAGGCTGCACTAGGTTCATTTTTTTTTATTTTTGGTCATCTTCCTCGATGCAGCTTTTTGGGATACCACAGAATAATTCTGGTTTTATAAAAACAATATCAGTTCCTTGGTTAACGGGACCATCAACAATTTCTTTACCAATAATTTCCTGACATCTAAAAATGCTAAGGTAGTCTTGTATAAGATACTGTTTGTAATTTGTAGACTTTCGAGTTTTTAATGAAGAGTTGTTGTCAGAACACTCTTAAGCATAAAAATCTTGAAATATTGCACAAGTATTTTCAAAGGCTTTCGCCAGAAGTTTACTGCATCTTATCTACACCTAAAAAGAAACATCCCGTTTTTTGTGTATTATTAGCTTGATTCCTTTTATAAATCATGGTTCTTTCGTTTCAAATATATGAATGGTTTCGTGAGATCCAAATGTGTTATAAAGTTTTAAGTAATTACCTTTTTTAAGTTAAACTGACACTGACAAAGGCACTGACATCATCATAGAGATATGAAGCCATGATAAAGTGGTGCAAAAATGGTGGATACATATGCAAATTCGAATGAAAACTCTGCAAGAAGATTTAACAAGATAGCTATGCACAAAAAAGGTACAGAAAAAGGCAGAAACATATGTATCAGAGAAAATAATGAAGTATTTTTTAATAATTAAGTGTTCGACAATTACAAGACAATAAGAAACGAAATATATTTCCGTGTAAGAACACTGAAAAAAGAATCACTGGCAATATTTTCCAAAAGAAATGGAGCATGATTTTTATGGTATAAAATATGGCGATATATAAAAAGCTAAAGAACGGAGATGAAGAAATTAATGACCCAAAACGTAGAAAAATATACACTGATTGATTATCTAAAGAAGTTGTGTACTCAAGATCAATAAATGACGTTAGAATAAGAAACATCAGAAATAAACCAAGAAATTTAAATAACACTAGGAAATGTGAAAAATAGAAAACATGTGGGTAAAGATGAAAAACCACACGAATTTCTAAAATATTGTGGACAAGTGAATGAAATAACAAGATGTAAATTAAAACTCTCTAGCGTCAACATTAAACAAGTAAAGAAAGTGACCAGCTTACCAGGTTTACATGGTCCAGCTATGGAGACCTGGAGAAAAAAGTAAAAGAAGTACAAAGAACAGAGAGACTGGAAGGACATATTAACACTTCGCTGAAATTAGGACTTTATATAGCTGGTATAAAATCAATAATGACGACAGTTTCAGAAACAAGAGCCGATACACACAGCCAGAACACACAGGCTTTTGGTGGAAACAGCGGAGATAAAAATATTGAGAAGGGTTACAACAAATATGCTGAGAGGCTGAAGGAGAAGTGAAGACAGAACAAATATAACGAACAGAGGAGTAAAAACGAGTAGATACCAAACAGAAAAAAGATCGAAATAATGACATATATAGATTGGAGGAGACTTGAGTGATCAAAATAGTAAGAGATAAATAAATCACTAAACGGTAGAATATATGCGTTTCTTTATTATATTGACCAGTTGTGTTGTTTCGTAGACGGCTGAACGAAACAACACAACTGGTCAATATAATAAAGAAACGCAAGCTAAAATACTTCGGTCATATTATGAGACACCCTGAAAAATATGATCTTTTACATCTGATCATTCAGGGAAAGATCCAAGGTAATCGTGGTCCTGGTAGAAGAAGAACATCATGGCTAAAAAATCTAAGGCAATGGTATGGAAAATCAACTACATCGTTATTTAGAGCTGCTGTCAATAAAGTCACGATAGCGAATATGGTAGCCAACATGATATCCAACGATCGATAACGGTCATGGAACTAGAAGAAGAAGAAACGGTAGAAGTATCGGAAGACCGCGCAAAAGGTGCTTTGCCGACCTTTCATAGAGATATCAATCCAGCAGTAAACAAGCAGAATTGCTTACGTCGATGAAAAAAGAAGAAGAAAATTTGAAATATCTTAATTAATGTGGGATATTTAAAAACTTTATCACATATAAACATAGCAGAATTCATCAAGTTTAAGGAAAAGCAAAAAGGAAATTTCTTTACTAAAACTAGTATGTTTAGATATTGGCTTGATGGTTTAGTGGGTTCGCAGGCGCACTTTAAAGCGTGTAGTTTACTGAGTTGATGGTTTGAACTAAACGCTAGCCAAAAAACAAAATCTAGTAGAGAAATAAGATCTTACAATTGACCGCTCTTTTATTGATCGCTACAGGAAATCGTTAAGATGTTAAAAAAATATTATTAGTCGTATTTTTGAGTTATCGGCTAAAGCCTACTTAAATACAGAATAAGGAACAATATAACACATAATACATGTTTCAAAGTTTTTGGTTTCTAATCGCAAAGTCTGCAATTGAGGTATCCATTGTAAATGTTTATTTTATTCAGGAATTCTTTAACTGGTGCATGCCCGGTCAACATTTCTGTTACTGTTCTCAGTATATTCCTACACATATAGAACAGTTCCTCTATTCTTTTTGTACATGGTTCACCAATGAAAATGTTCACATGTGTTTATTTTGGGATTCTCCTCGAGTATCGTTTATCACTTTCATGGATCCAGTCCTCTACAGTCCTTGGGACTGAAGTCTTTGATGCTGCAAGGATAACAGTAGATCCCATTTTAGAAAGTTGATCTGCTTTTTCGTTGCATTCAATGCTCTGATACCCAGACAAGCTCGACGTTGTTTCCACTTCATTCAGTTTTCCGAAGCTGTTTCACACCAGTCTGGACGTCAGTTCCTGACACGCCAGTGCCTTCAATGTCGCTTGTCGGAAAATATATGGATCTGCTCTTTTTCAAAAACTCTAGTTTATATACAGTACAATATAAGTTTACTAAATTGTCTAAAATTGTGGGATCACATACAAAGTATTGAATTATTTATTTTCAGATGGAAAATTCTTGCTGCGTTTTTTACGTTTTAAGAAATT
Source organism: Diabrotica balteata (assembly GCA_918026665.1). Taxonomy (NCBI): domain Eukaryota; kingdom Metazoa; phylum Arthropoda; class Insecta; order Coleoptera; family Chrysomelidae; genus Diabrotica; species Diabrotica balteata. The sequence goes on from OU898276.1 coordinate 34,962,971, forward strand.
TCACGTAACTCTCGCACAAGAATGTCTTGAACGTTACATCCTTTTGCGTCAGACATTCGGCGTCGCCTTTAACTGCTTGGACATCACAATACCAATGATGAACGATCTAACGGATTTGGGGTACATGTTTGCCTGTCCCAAAAGAGACCGATTGGGCAGAAGAGTTATATTTTACAGGCCAGGTACAGTTTGAACAGTTAATTTTTGCATGAGTCTTTAATGATATATTGTATAATGTATAAAGTATTCTAACCTGAATTAACTAATTTTTTATTAAATACTTTAGAAAAAAGGATGTATGTATGTACAAACGATGTAAAAAAACAATGATATATGTATATCTAATATTTATTAACCCTACTAATACTATAATCTTATTACTAACAGACTGGATTAAAATATCTATTATCTCTGAACGGAATTTCGAATATATTTCTGTGATAAAGCCTATTTTCTGAATTTTCACGGGCTTTAGATTAAGTAAGTAAGCAACGATTCAACTGACCATCTGTACAAATTATTGTATATAGGTTGGTATCTTTCAGTGGGTAACAACCATAGACGGATAGCCGTGAGTTTAAAATTAATATGTTAATATGATCTCTTGTTGGAAGAATTAGATATTTCTGGATCATGAACGATGTTTTGTTGCTGCTAGTCGCATCGAACGTTACAAAAATTGTTTTGTGTAAGATTACAAACAATTTATGTGACATTCTAAAAGCGGCGAAAATGTAGCCTATAGTCAATATGCCTACAATATATTTTTTTTATTTTTATTTATAAATTTATTCTATTTTTTATTACAAACGTAACTACGACCGCCCTATTTGTACAAGCGGGCAATTTTACGTATTGCGGAGGTCGTCGCGTTGTTGAGGTTTAAATGTGATTTTAATTATTTCTTGAAATTAAACTCTTTTTATTTTGTTTTTTTTTTCTAAATGAATTTGATGATTCTTCTTCTTTTTTGCCTATGCGTTTATGCACGCCACTCACGCTCCGACTTGCTATCCAACTAGCGGTCCAATATCAGTTTAACGTAAAATAAATTTAATTTCTAACTAATATTCAGGCTTATTTCCATTTAAAATAGTAAATTTGCATAAGATGCCACAAGAAAATAACTTCAGGAAAATATAAGAAAACAGTTACGTCTAATTTCAGTACAACTGTGATTTAACTTTCGTTGTTTGTTGATAATTCTTCCGTAGCCAATCCGGAGTGTTGGAAATTGTACCTGTATGGGAATGTCCGAAATAGATCTACAGAAAGGAAAATTATTTGCCCTAACAAAAAGGTAATTTTCATCCAATTGAAAGTTATTTTGCGAACTATAGAACTTTTTGCATAAAGTATTTCATAGAAATCTCATCTGTAACAAATGCCGAGAGTCAACTGACTGAGGAAATTTTCGATCCGACCTATGATCCGACTTCCAACTTCACAATTCACGCTCCGACTTCGTCGCCAGTCTTAAGTTGGACCTTCAAGTCGTCTCACTATATGTTCCGACTCATACCACTAGTTGTACAACTAATCCAACTAGCTCACTGACATGACGGTCCGATTTCTGTCACGGCCTGTCTTAGAATATTGGCGATCATTCTGGCTATAATTATTTTATTTTAACTCATGCTTTAAATAGATTAGTTGTTGTGGGGAACCATTTCTTCAGGTTTTTTATTCGTGATATTCTTCTTCTCCCAATTCCTCGCTTTCCGAATACTATGCCTAAAAGGATTCTTTTCAGTAATCTGTATTTAGTGCCGTTTCTTGTTAAGTATCCGAGATATTCTAACTTTCTCCTTTAAATCGTATACATCACTTCTCTTTCTTTCCCCTTTCTTCGAAGTTCAGTCTTGTTGGTTATCTTGTCCGTCCATGATGTCCGTCCTTAGGATTCTTCTGTATAGCCACATCTCGAAATCTCTAAGTTTTTTCTTCATCGCTTCAGTGAGTGTCCAGGATTCAACTCCGTAGTTTAATATCGAGAAGATATAACATCGTAGGAGCCTTACTTTTATCTCCAGATTAAGGTTGTGGCTTTTAAAAAGTGTGGCCATGTTGTTGAATGCACTCCTAGCCTTCTCTAGTCTATATTTTACTTCTTGTGAGTGATCCCATTTTTCGTTTACTATTGTTTCAAGATAGGTAACCTATTTTACTCGGTCCACTGCTGTTTTTAGTTAGTTTTAGTTAGTTTTTGATATGTTTACTTGTAGTCCAAATCTTTCACTTACTTCATTTCCTTTGTTTATTAGTTGCTGTAAACTATTTAAACTGTCTGCAAAAATAACGGTGTCATCTGCATAGCGGATATTGCTTAGGCGTTCTCCATTAAAAAGGATTGCATGTTCGCAATTTTCCAGGGCTTCACTAAATATTTTCTCTGAATATAGGTTGAATAATATAGGTAAAAGTATACATCATTGTCTAACGCCTCGCAGAATCTGGATCGCTTCCGTCGGTTCATCTCCAAGATTTTTTCTTATTGTGGCTGATTGGTTCCAGTATAAATTTCGTATTATACGCCGTTCTTTATCATCTATTTGGGCTTTTTGTAGAACATCCATTATTTTTCATTGTTGAACTGTGTCAAATGCTTTTTGGTAGTCCACAAAGCAGGTGTAAATATCGCAAGTCATATCTCTGCATCTTTGGAATAATACCTGTACACTAAACAAGGCATCTCTCGTACCTACGCCTTTCATGAATCCAAACTGTGCGTCTTTTATTCTCTCTTCACGTAGCTTGTATTTTCGGCGATGTATAATTTTAAAAAAAAGTTTTAGTGTGTTGCTCATTAGACTTATTAGCCTATATTCTTCCACTTTTTCGGTCCCTGTTTCTTTGGTAACGTAGTAAATTCTAAAACTATCCAATCTTTTGGAATATTGCCTGTGGTATGGATATTATTGAAGATTTTACATAGTTTTCTTAAAGATTTCCCATCACTAAGAAATTCAGACTGTACTCCATCTGGTCCTGGATCTTCCTCTTGTTTTAGTGATATTATGACTGCTCTTATTTCTGCCACTAGTGTAGGTGTTAATGTTTCCGTAAGTATTGGGGACTGGTTCTCCCTCTCTTCAAAAAATAAATTTCGTATGTAATTTTTCCAGATGTTATTAATACTCTCTTTGTCCACGATTACCTCTGCGTTGTCATTAACAAATTTACTTATTCTTCTGTTTTTTACATTTGCCTGTAATTTCTCTTACCTTTTTATGCACGCTAAAGTCGTCGTATTTACTTTGTAGAATTTCTACAATACAACATTTCCACATACAACAAATTTTGTACAACGACAGCTCTGAGTCACATGTGTGTTTCAACGAAACAGTGGGACCCACATGTCCAAAAATCAAACCGATTACACCCCGTAATGGAGTGATACCTATTTGACCCCCAAACTATCACCAACTACCCCTCCCCCAAGCAGGACGTAACGGATGGGGCGGCTTTGCACTGAGCGTTAGTTTGGATGCCCTGGGTAATGGAATTTCCTCTGTTTTACTTCATGTCGTTAAACCAGTTGATTTTACGGAGAGCTAAAAGAGCTTTTTCCCTATGAATAAATGAGGTTAATTTTTACACGACTTTGGACTTGTATTCCAAAATGTGTTTTCCAAACAGCAAGTTATCGACTTAAGTCAGTGACTTACCGCCTGGATGGTGTGTGCTCGGTCACTCAGCCGCCGAATTGGCAAAATAAATTTTGTTTTCCTCGTCGGCTGAGTGCCCGAAAGGTCTGGCCATCGTGCTCACGTTTGTCGGTACGTGATCTCGATGTTCAGGTTCCGCAAGCTTGGTTCTTTTCAGTATGTGCGGCTGATCAGCATTCACTCGATCTACTTTTTTATATTTTATTTGCACTGCATGACTGCTATAACAGAAGGTTACTAGTACAAGATTAAGAGAAAAAAATATTAGAGAGAAAGTATTAATGGGTGGGGTGTGCATTCTCAGGTGTATATGGCCATCACACACCCCATGTTTATGTTCTTTTGGTTTTTGCCATTTAATATAGTGTAACTGGGTAGTAAAAATGAAAATAACTACATAAAAGAAATAAAATATAAGAATAGGGTTTTTTTGGCCTTCTGTTAGTGCGTACGTTCGACTACTGCATGTCCATTATTTTTTTACTGTTCTTCTGGGTCTTCTCTATATCCAACTATAGATAAAGTCACGTTCAGATGGCAGTGTACGGATATAGGATAACAGCGTTGCCAATTCTACTGCCATTGTAAGTTTTGCTACTTTTGTAAAATAAGCAGGGCCAAACTCACGGTAAACTAAGATATGTTTAGGTAAGCTAAAGTTGTTAATAGAAAATTCGTGAATGAAATAAATGGTAATAATTCCAAAAATGCTTTTATACATAATACCGCAGTTAATAGGGAAAAAATATGAAACATATTCTACAGGTTTTTTAATGTTCTAAACGGTAGATAAGGGATAACTGATGATAATTCCTTGAAGAATTACAGCCAATTTTGCTTTGTTTATTTTTTAAAGAAAGATGAAGTTTGGAAAAAATCATCTTTTTGCCTATTTTGTTCCTCGTGCATTTTAGGGAAAAATGTTTCAAATAAATGTTGCAGATCTTAAAAAGTTTTTTAACTTTTTAGTTTGTAAATTAAAATACATAAACAAATGACTGAGATAATTGCAAAAACACCCTAATTGAGGCCCCTAGAACACAAGGGTGTAAGTGCAGTTGCTTATCACTTAGCAACTGATATCTAACAACAGGCACGTACTTTTGGCTTCAAACTTTCTACATAAACAACAATAACACCATCAAAAATTACATGTCATTGAAAACATGCTGAAAACTAAAAAAGTGCTACCTAGGTTTTTAAATTTATATCGAACTTTGAACAAAGATTTTTCAAAACTTTGTTTTTGGCACTTACACCCCTTGTGTTCTAGGGGCCTCAATTGTGCACTAATTTATTAAATGTTCATAACTTTATTTTTTGCATAATGACGTCTAATATAACTACTTGAAATTATGTCAATTAATGAGTTATTTAAGTGTGCTACATTTCAACCAGATCAACTAAATATTTTATTACCTTTACTGAGAAAAGAATACCCTCGAAAAACAATTTTCAATCATCTTCATTTTCATAATCTAGTTCATCTTCAGAGTCATCGTTTAATGAAATTCTAATAGGTTCAATGTCATCTTGAATGTTGTCTACTGTCCAAAAATTATTCTCCAATTTTATAACATGGTTGACGTAATTTTTGCCAATGTCCATTGTTCTGTACTTTATCATAACCTTCATAAATCAATGTTTTAACGTCGTTTTGTTTGAAACTTGAATTCTTAGAGGACACGTACCGTTTCACTTCACTCCACACCATTTCTATTGGGTTCAGTTCACAGTGATAAGGCGGAAGTCTTAAGATATGTACATCTACGCGGCATTGTTCGTCACTGTGATTCCTGTATTTTTCACCAATACAATCAATTTTGTATTTGTCATAAATATTTTTAAATACATTAGCAGTTTCCAGAAGTTCATAAGTATTCATTAAGTAATCTTCTTCAAAATAAATGTCCTTTTCATAGAGCCACTCCTTAATTTGACGTTTCACCCAATATTGTTTGGGAAAATTTAATTTCCTAGAGTGATAAGATGCATTGTCCAAGATAATGACATTCTTTTTATTTTTTGGGAGATTCGGTATTAACATCTCTTCAAACCATTTTTCAAATAGATCTCCGTCCATCTCTTCATGGTAATCTTCAGCACCTTTTTTGGCAAGAAAAGTGATGTCAGCACCTTCAACAAATCCGTCTTTGTTTCCTGCATGGACTAAAATAAATCTTGGTCCTTTTCCGGTCGGAGTTTTTAAACCTGTGGTAAGTCCATTTACGAAAGCCTGTCGGCTATTTTTTATTGTTGTATCTTGCCATACTTGCCCATTGGTTATTCCAGTATTAACCCATGATTCGTCCATATAAATGATATTGGCTCCTTCGTTCCCCAGTTTCTTTATTTCCCGGAGATAGTGACGCCTCCAAGCGACTATTTCTTGTTTTTCTATTAATATTGAATTTCTACCTTGTTTTCCATATATAAAACCCATGTCGTGCAATAGTCTTCTCAACGTACTCTTGGAAAAATTCGGAAGATGCTCCATTTGCTTAATTTTTTCTAGTACTACGTCAAGGGTTGGAGGAATATTGTCCATAAAAAAACCGTGCACTACTTGTCTTATTCTAGACCGAGTTGCTTCATCCTATCTATTCTCACGACTATTCAAATAACCGGTTCTTTTTTTTCTTATAGGAGTTACGAGTGGACCATTTTTACTTTCACTTCTATATCGGAATATCGTTCGCTCAGAGACTCCAGTCATAGCAGAAACTTCCCGCACTATTGTTAATACACTTTTATCATTATTACTGTTTGATAAATAGTTAAAAACATTTAACACTATTTTTTTGCATTCACTATTTAACAAATTACCGTTTTTGAATTTTATTACACTCGCGGCCATTTTGACACTGACACGACACAAACGTCTGATATCAACTGAAAATTCTTTTAATGACTCTCAAGTATTTACCTGAATTTATAATTGCTGGCATTAGACAATAATTTTGAATTTATAAATAGGTATATTTTTTTAATTCTAAATTATTTTTTAATGTCTGTAACTGTTAATGCAGGTAGAGAAAGTGTGTCATTAAAAGGACATTAAGATCAAAAACGGATTATACAAATAATTATTTCATTTCCACGAATTGTAAACAATTTTGAACAGAAGATATAATTCCGAAAAGACCAGATTTCCGAAATATAACTTTCTATTTTTAAAATACCAACAGAAAAACTATATAATTAAAAAAATGTAGTATTTTTCCGTTTCACATTCATAAATATTTCCGAAATTATAATTCTTTTATAGGAGCCGGCCCATAACGTACGATTGTAGTTACGATTAAAAACTGACAACAATGTAGTTATTTCTGGCATATAGAAAGTACAGGCCTATCTCTGTAACGCTGCCATCTGAATGTGAATTTATCTATAGCTGCTGTATGGGCCGCCTAGGTCGTATGCCGAAAGGTAGGTAGACCAGAGCCACGTCTGGATTGGACGCTCCTTCTGGGACAAAACAGAGGCGTGAATAAAATGAATTCATTTTTGGACCGATTATCTACTTTCTTGCGGTTTTCGTCATAGTCTGTCAACTCTCTTAATAGTCTATTCGACTAGTTCCAGAGATCATTCAAAAACACATTCAATGGTACTTTTTCGTCCAGTTTTCTTTTTTGTTCTGAATCCCTAAGTATGTACCTTAATAGAACGTACTTAAATATATTCAGAGCCTCAATATATTTTCTTTCTATTGAATTTGCACATGCGTTAATCCGAAATTCGTGTCAGTTTACCAAGTAAACTTTATATACGTTTTTCTCATTCTTTTGCTGTCTGCAGTCCAGTGATAAATATTTAACTAACATGTGTGATTAGATTCTTGTAATTAATATAAATTGACATTAATGGCTATAACTAACCACAGCTAACTCACTAATTATCACCATAACTAACTATAAATCATATTTACATACTAACAGCATGCAAAACATAAAAAATATATTTTATTAAACTTCATTTCTAACAAACTAATCGCATGATAAATTGTAGACAAATAAGCAGTGTAAAAAGATTCTGAAAAATTAAGTTCCTCTAAAACAATATTATAAATAAAGAAGTAAGGACAAAAAGCATGTAGAGGTAAAGGAAAATGGTGCAATATGTTCGCAGGAATGTAAAAACGCATATATTTTACTATTTGTACAGTACATGTTGTATATATCAATAATTTCAGGTCCGTCTTCATCAGGAAGACTGTAACTATTAACGCTGAGCTACGATTTTTCACCAAAAATCGTGAAAAGACAATCGTTGACTACCATTAGTACATTGTGTAATTGAAAACGATTCCTCAAATATGTATGTATTGAGTTTTTATTTGTCGATCACTTTAAGTCTGTGCGATGGCCCAAATAAGCTCACAGAATTTTTCCGTATTTCTGTTGAGCTATTTGAGTTGCTACTGCAATTATTATTGTCAACCATCCGTCAAGCCGCTAGCAAGGTGGATCCAACCATCCGGCTAGCTGGATCCTGTCAGACAGCAGTCACATTTCTTTTGAGCGAAATCAGATGGGCGCCAATCTACTCCAATGGACTACTCCTCCAACAGACAAAAAATAAAACAATCTTTGTAGTAAACCAAATATCTATTGACTCTTCCTTAAAATAAAAAATAAATAAATGAAAAGAATCCCGGGAACGGTAAGTCCTGTCTTGAAAAAAATAATCCTGAACGAACAAATACATCTCTTCTACAAACACTGTACTATTTTTTTAACTTAAGTTTCCTTACAATAAAAATATAAATATAAATTTTAACAACTCGTATAAGATGATACTCGTATGTATCGTTATTTTTTATATAAAATGGAAAAAAAGATGTAGATGTGCTCATTTGTCCAATAATATCTAATAAAAGGTTATCAATTAACGATAATAGTTCTTTACTAAAACAGGGAAAAGTAAAAATTATTTACCAGAACTTACCGTCCGCATATACCTTAACTTATCTTAATCTACTAATAATAGCCTTCTTTCTTTTGCCGGTAATATGACCTTCTCATACACCTCAGAAAGCCACTAGTAAAGCCGGTATGGATTTACGAACGTGGCCATGAATCCAACCGATAAGAAAGCCAGCGAGAGAAAGCAAAATGCAAAATCTTCCTGAAAGAAAACAAAGGAAATATGTCCATTAGGTAATATTCACCTACAAAGAAACGTTTTTATATAGATTAGATTGAGGTCGTTAAGACCATGCAATCTCACTGCATTTTGACCTAGGGAGATCTTTTGTGTATACCTTAATCTAGTTGAACTCTATGATGCTAGTATTTATGATGTAGTTGATTCCTAGGTGACTTATTTCCTATGTCATAGGGCACTAGACTGACCTCCCTCAGGAATTGTATCGTTCTACGTGCTACGCAGTGCTACGTAGCTGTATAATATATGTTTGGGATGATATCTCAGAAGGCAGTGACCAGTGAAAAGGCTAGTGGCCACTTTTGAGTGATACGGACCCTGAAATGGGGCCCGCTTCTTTTGCGAGGCTGTCAGCTTCCTCGTTTCCTGCAATTCCCTTGTGACCTGGTACCCTCATCAAAGTTACTTTTTTGAATCACAAGCAAATAACTTTAGCGCATTTAATGCAGCTTGCCTGTCCAATAAAATAAAAACTTTCTCGCAGCGAGTGTCTCGGTTGAGACCTTTTTGGGTACTAATGTCTATAGCCTGTATTTCTGCCTGAAATATAGTTTGCCAGAAAGATAGATTTCGATATCCTGAAATTAGGCCCAGTAACTCCCACCCCTGCCCTTTCACCTATCTTAGAAGGAGTGAACCTTCTTCCAGTTTCGCTACAACTTCTTCACCTATTGTGGTTTTTTATGACGACTTCAAACTATGTTACGAAGTCTAATTTGACTGGCATGGCCAGTCTGTCTTCCTGTCCATGGAATCCAATGAAATTTCTTCTCAGATTTTTGGATAGATAACTAGATCTCCAGGTTTTATTATTTGTGGCTGTTGCAGATTTAAGGCGGTAGTTACTGCCTCCCTTCTTATGCAGAACTGCAAGGGAGGTAGGTTTAGTATCGCCTCCAGAATTGCAGTGGGACATGTTGACATTTCCCCTGTGATTTCCAGACAACCTAGCCGCTGTACTTATTGCAGCTTGGCGTTAGCTGTTATCTGTTGTGTTTTTGGTCACCATAGGTATGTATTTCCAAATCTCTTGCGGCGGGTCCAACTTATCACCAAAGCACTGGATAAGATTTTTTCAATATGACTATTCCAGATGAATTTTTGATCTAGGGTTACTCCCAGATATTTTACATCTTTGGAATAGTCTAATGTAATGCCATTCATAATTGGAACCTGTAAATTGTATTTACGTTTACTTGTGAAAGGTATCAAAGTTGTTTTTTTGGGGTTGACATTAAAGCCCTCCTTTCAGCACCAACTTTTAATTTTATTAAGAGCAGTTTGCAAGAGACCAGACGAAGTCTGGTCATGCTTGTCCCGAATTGTAACAACTAGGTCATCTGCGTAACCTTGGGTTTTAAAACCAGAATCATACAGCTTAGTGAGGTGGTCATTCACTACCAGAGACCACAGCAGGAGCGATAGTACTTCCTCTTGAGGGCACTTCTTTACTGCTGTTACAGTCACAGATTCTTGCTCAATACTAGCAGTCATGATTCTGGTTTTGTATCTCCCAATATAACTTCTACCCAAATTTTAATGGATAGAGTAAGCAAGCTTTAATTTGGAATAGCAAGTTTATTTCCACAAAACCCTCCTTTAATTTTATACTAACAAAATTTTAAAATAATTAAAAGGCTAATAGAAGGCTAAAAAATGCGATAAAAGTAGAAAGAAAACTAAAAAATTGGCGCAAAAAAATATAGTAAGGCTTCCCAGTAAGTTCTAGCAAATGGTTAAACTATTGTTTGTAAATAATTTACTTCTTCTTCTTTCTTCTGCTTGTAAAGATTGTTGCTTTAAACCCTGTTTCTTCTTCAATATTAGCCTAATAAATTGTTTAAATTATCGCACCATCTTTTTATTAATCTGCCAATACTTGTTCATCCATTTGGTGACTTATCTCGTGCTATTCGTATTATCCTATCCTCTGCCATTCTACTAATGTGATCGTTCCACTCCTATTTCCATTTTTTACCCATTCATTTATGTCTTCTATATTGTATGCTCTTCTTATGTTTTGGCCTCCCTCCCTATCCAACAGACTTTTCCTTGATATTCGTCGAAGTATTTTTATCTCTGTTATTTCTAGTAGTCGTCTTGTTTTAGTCTTGTCTACGCCGCTTATGTTAATATAGGTCTAATTGCTGCTTTATAGATTCTTGATTTTGTATCTTGTCTTAGGTTTTTGTTCTTCCAGATTGTGTCATTAAGAGATTCCGCCGCTACTTGCTTTTAAGTTTTGTTGTTGTACTTCTTTATCTACTCCCAGATATCCAAACCCTGCTTCCTGCTCTATTATTTTCCCATCAATTTAGATGTTGTCATACATTTGGTTGTTTCCGCTGATATTATCCTATTTTATTTCTAGGCTGTTGTATTGAAGATGTGTGTTAAACTTTGGAGCTCGTCATCTGTCTCGGCGATTAATGCGCCGTCGTCTGCATAACATAATAGTTGGATTTCTTTGTTCCCCATTTTGTAGCCATGACCTTTACGTACAGCTTGTATTATTTCGTCCATTATTATATTAAAGAGAAGTGGGCTTAACGAGTCACCCAATAATTTACTACTTCTTTTAATCTCCCATATACCAATACACTCCAGGGATCTTAATTAGAAAAAGCTACAGAAGAATATCGTCATCATCTTGGTTACCTATCATTTACCAAAACTTGCATAAGACGACCAAGTAAATTTATCCCTTTAGAATAGGTGGACCTATTAACACTAACAGATTCTAGGTAAGCCTTACAGGAAATGTGTAGTAATATCCCTCTTCCCAAGGCTAGATTAAACCATAAATATTTAGCTAACACGTCCTTTTTAAAAAATGCTGACTCAGCACTACGAACACATCAAATACTTCCCTTCTCCAATGCAGAAGGATACTGTCCGAATTTGAAAAACAGTGGGGCTAATATTTAAAAAATTTCTTTTCCCTAGTATAACAACGGCTCATTTGATAAATAAAATACAATTCCCAACTAAAACAATATGTGTTGCCTGCATGTACTATCCCCAAAATATAATATAAGCACATATCGCCGCAACAGTGCCTACATATTTATTTACCGATAACAGTGTTTAGATAACATAAATAATTTTTCAGTGATATATGTAGATGGAACCTCATTTTTCTAATAACTTTGATTGTTTGGTAAACATATATTATAAGTCACAAAAAATTAAATAAAAATCATTAAAACATATTTGTTAATAAATTCACTGTATGAATACGATATATTATATTCCATAGGTTCTATTTCAATAAAATAAATCAAAAACTTTTTGAGCAGGGCTGTTTGACACAGCAGATAACCTTACATTCATTAGGTATTTGATAAAATTACTCTCTACACAATTTGTAGAATTATAATACACAAACTGTAATTTATGTTAGAGTTTGTAAATATTACAGAGTCTTCATGTAGAAATCTATAATTAAATTGAAAATTTTACCGGTAACACTTTGTAACTGAAAACTTACAAACGAGTAATAAAAATGCGTACTTAAGTCGAAATAAAAATTGCTGTTTTAACTTAAAACGTTGAAACTAAAATAACATACATATCCTTCTGAATAATTAGTCCATTTAATAAATACTTTGACACTACAAGACAAATAGAAATGGACCACCTAAGTTCTGACGTCACAATGGACGAGGTTTTTAAAAACCTTTCCAAACATTTCTAATTTGTGTATATGTGTCCCATAATAAGTTGGAAATATTGACTTTTTTAATTGTTTTAAGAATAAATAAGGACTTTTGATTATGAACATTGATTCTGTGCGATTGGTATTATTTGTTGTTCGTGAATTTGTGAGGTAAAAATATCAAAGTTTTAAGATATTTATTATGAATGTTTATATTCTATGATTATGTGATTGTTTGATTAAAACTTTAATTATTTTTTACTGTATTTCAAGATATTTTGTTGTTGTTTTTATCGGTGTTACTTCAAAAATTAATCAATAAATCATTGAATTTATTTATGAAAATATTTAAATAATGTTTTATCATTTTTTAAGTGATAGTGATTTTATTTCCTAAAAGACTAATTATATTCATTTTCTAGTAGTTTAAATAGTTAATAGTAGTTTTATTGTCATTACTGAAAAATTCAGTAGTACTGGATATCTTCAACACATGTTTACTAGCCATTATATGCCCAGATCTAAAAAATAAACCCAAAAACAATTGCAACATTCAAAAAACAGTTTTTAAACATTCATTACGGCAATTTGATTGAAAGGTTCTACAGAATGTTGTATTACAACTTAAACTACTAGAAAACGAATATCTTTGGTCTTTTACAGGATAAAATCACTGGCAAAGAAAAATAAAACATTAATTTAAATATTTTTCAACTTCGTAAATAAATTCAATGATTTATTGATTTATTTTGAAATAATCTTCATAAAACAACAACAAAATACCTTGAAATACAGTAAAAAATAATTAAAGTTTTAACCAAACAATAACATAACCTTAAAATATGAACACTCATAGTAAATATCTTAATATTTTATATTCTTATCTTACAAATTGACGAACAACAAATAATACCAATCGCACAGAATGATCGTTGATAACCAAAAGTTCATATTTATTCTACAAACAATAAAAAAAGCAATATTTCCAACTTTCTATGGAACACATACAGACAAATTAGAAATGTTTGAACAGGTTTTTAAAACGCCCGCCTATTGTGACCTCAGAATTAGTTATACTTCATCTAATTTAGATAACGACTTACGTCATTATCTACGTCAGAGATCGAAGTTGACATAGTTGTCAAAGTATAAAAAAATCCTGACTCCATTTTAAATCAAATAGATTACATAACTATTGCAAAAGTATTACCATCTCTTTACAACAACTATTTAAATTCTTACGTGACATTTTTGAAATAAAACACACTAATTTTGTTCTAAAAAGAACAGATTTTATTAAATAGTTAAAAATATAAAACAAGAGATATTCACTTAAAAATTCAAAATAATGAAGTACAAAAAGTGTCAACACCGCAACTGTCAAATAAGTGTTACCAATTTATGCCAAAATTTTAGCTTTGTTCGATTACAGTTACAGTGTGTTCCGAACAAATGTTCTTGATAAAAACGCTTTATAATGCATTTATACAAATTAAATGAAATATATTATTGTGTATCTCTTTAAGTTAACAATAATAGAAATTTTTAAATATTATTTCTACGCGTATATAATAAAATATGTCTAGTGGCTGTAATGCCAGTGTACTCGGTAAAGTGATTCTAAAAAAGAACACACCTACACCCTAAATATTTTGTGTTGGTATCATGTGACGTCACAGGCTATGACGTCGATGACGTGCATCGTTATATAAATTAGATGAAGTGTAGTTTATTAAGAGCAAAACAATAATGATCACTAGGTATTGGCGATATCAACAAACTATAGGGGGCGATTTGACAGATGATCAGCTGATCACGCACGTAGGAAAACAAAACAGAGCTACCATAATGTTTGTAGGTGAATGATTGTTGTGTTTAAAAATTATCCATATTTATTATCTTTCGTAGGAATGTACGTGTGTTTTATTACGCATTAGTCTAGCATTCAGCAGTTACTCATTGATTTTTCTTTCGTGTTTTCCTTTAAGAAGACATTGAGAGGGAATAACTCCTTTCTTTTAAAGTTTCTTTTAACCCTGCTGCAGTTGTAATAGAAATTTTAATTAAGATCTATGTTAGTGTATATATTTGATTAGGTTAGGTAGGCACATTATATAATAATAAATGTTGCAATTCTGTTCAGCAAATTTACTTGAAAAAAATTCTGTTGATAAAAAATGTTGTCAACACACGATCATATCACTTGATATCGATATCCCAATTTTGAATTCCTGTGCCCAACGATCTTGTAGATTTTTGTCATGAGGAAAAAAGTGCATAGTTATTCCTTCCGATCGATAATTACTGCATTGCCGTGCAGAACAATACTGTTTACATTTACTTTTTAACATTTTGTTACCTTATTGTGCTTTATTTAATAATATTTAAAATATTTATAACTATGTTATGTGTGTATAACTAAATACAAAATGTTTTGTTATCCTACGTGCACTAGTTCAAATTTTTACCGTACCGAGCCGCCTCTTTCGTTTGACATCGCCAATAACATAACACTCGCTTTCTATTGCGTTGCCTTCTGCTTTTCTAATCAATACTAATGTTTTATTTTGATTCTAAGGAGTGTTCGATCTATACTCATTCTCAAATGCCGATATGTGTCGCATCCATGGTGTTGTGTATGAGACTCTTTTAGAAGATGAAGAAAATCAAGTACGAGGATTTGTCCACGTCGCAGATGGACAAGGTGTGGGATTCCCCTACTTGACTTTATTCAGCATCAAGGAGGCTGTGCGTATAGTTAAAAATGGAGAGGTAAGTTATAATAATATAAAATATTTACATAATATAGTACCAATCATCACGCGATAAGTCCAGGAAATAATATTCTTATGACGCTACTAATGAAAAATTTATTTAATTTAGAAAGAATGAACTTTCAGGCGTCTGTCAAAATTTTTGTTCAACCGTATTAATAATTAAAAAATGTAGAGGATTACGTTTCGATTTAATTTGAGTCTCTTACCATTCTCCAATACGTGTTTCTGGGTCTACCCGTCATATTTTTTTAAAGTCTTTTCCTACGTGTGATTGCCACGTGTGATTGCCACCGTAGAATTGGCAACACCGCCGTCACGCCACTTAGCGTGCGACGACTTTGGCACCAGTCGTAGTCAGCACAGTATATATCACAAAGAGCAAGTGAGTGTTATGACTGAGCCACATTAAGATAACAGGATCAAAGCGACAATGCGCTGTCCTAAGTTTGATTTCGGTTAGGACTCGGTATAACCATGTTGGAGTTCTATTACCCAGGACTCCCACATGAAGATCATTTAGTTGATAGTTGTGCCCCTATTGCGCGTCAGAGTGCTATAGGGGGGAAACGGATGGCCTGGAGCATTGGAGCGCGGTGGAGTGGACCTCAGATTCTGAGGTTCTTTAACCAATATGTTCTTCTTCTTCCTGGACCTCGTTTTCCAAATATTTTTCCTTGCAGGATGGCTTGAAGTAGAGCATATCTGGATTCATTTCGCAGAATATGTCCGAACAATTGTAACTTTCGGGATTTGATGCTGGTCAGTACCTCTCGGTTCTTATTCCTTCTTCTGAGGACCTCCTCATTTGTAACTCGGTCAGTCGACGGTATCTTAATATTCTCCGATATAGCCATAATAGATAATAGCCATATAATGGTAAATAAAGAGAAATGTGGAAAAAAGAAGAAAGCCGTTTTACAATACAGTACACAACAAACACAACAGGCATACAACCACTATAAACTATGATGAAAAGGTTGCCAATGTGAGTCCTTAAAACTAGTAAATGAGAAATGAAACAGTACTCACAATCTTAAGTAGTTTTTATTATTTAGTGATGGTAAATTTTTGGGTTACTGGTTTCAAAGCTTACAATATATGCCTTATCGTCAGGCCCAGTACGCTAGTCTTATTTATATTAAATACTACAAGATATCAGATACAGGAAAAACTTTAAAAACTATGATATTCCTGAAAACCACCTTCCCCCTCAAGGAATCCATTCACTCAAACTATATTGTATATGATAAAAAATACCACGAAAACGATGGAACAACAACTTACTGGAGGCACATTGAAAAACAAACCGAATCATGTTCACACAAACGTAAGAAGAAATAGTAAATAAAAATTGGTAGTTATCTAAGATTATATAGGTATATATAAAAAAAAAACTTAAAATAATTAAATTAGTTTTGGTTTCTGGCAGTTGTCAAATTAAGAGTACTGGAAATTATTATATTCCAAAATTAGATTTCCGATGATCAAATAGAAAACATGATCAGAGTAAAAAAAACAAAAACGTAAATCGCAGTCAGTAGGATTCGAACCTACGCTCCCAGAGGGAATCTGATTTCTAGTCAGACGCCTTAACCGCTCGGCCATGACTGCTATAGTTAGTTTTTTTCAAAAACACTTTATACTGTAATGAATAAAACCTGTTAATCTACATAATGCAAGACATCTAAAATTTTGAAATTACTATAAAAATTACATCAATTTTAAAACTTTTAATTACGTAAATATTTGTTGCAACTTTTCTTTTTCCTTACAACCCAGCCGTCGCGTATGGCAAGATGAAGCATTCATCACAAAAACAGAAGAATTAATGTAAGTAAGTAACACCTGAAATTAACGCAGCAAAGAGGTTGAGATAATTCGTTTTAAGATCTCTCATAAAGAAACATTCACAATCACAAACCATTCAAAGCATGCAGCGGCCCAGACTTTGAAATCACTTTTTATGGGCTTCTTCATTATTGTTTAAGCGAAGCGAACTTCGCCACTTGACAGCAACCATACTTTCATCTACCGCAACATTTCTACTCTTATAAAAGTTCTCTTGAACGTATTGCTGTAGTTGTGTTATCAAAGGCCTTACTGGACAGTTTGTCAAAATTGGGGCTACTTTTATCTCTTTCCATACTTTCATTATTGTTTAGATGAAGAAAACGAAGAATTCTTAATAATCGTTTTTGCGTAAAAATTTACTTTAATTTTGTTTGTATTATAATTTGTAGAAAACCCTCCCAATGAGACACAAAGAGGTTCACGGTATGCACGTTCTTCCAACAATGAAGTTTGCTGTCGATTTCGGTATGTCTCTAATTTCTGAGAAGATACGTAGTCGGGTTAGATTATACAGCAATATTCAGGATATGATATCAAGCGGCCACATAGAAGTTGACATTCTACCCAAAGAATATGGAGGAACCATGCCGATGGCTGAAATGATAGGTAAGTCAATTCGTTTCACTTATACATTTTAAGTCTGGGCATTTAAAGCCCCAGGATTCTTCTCTGGTGTGATTCCATGTACGAATCGCACGATGATTACACACATGAACTTAATGAATTGGTGGAGTAGTATAGATTTAAAATACAGCGATGCCAAAAATTGTTTCTTCAAAAATAATAATCAAATTTTAGCTTATATTACTTTATAGACATTTAACAGATGATCTTAAATTCATCGTTTTCTTATTTTATTTTAGCCTTGTAATTGATCTTTCCAATTTTATTTGATTTAGAGCTTGCAGTTACAAAACAATCATATTCATCGCATTGCATTTTTTTAATGTCAACTGGATTATATTTAAATAAAGTCCAACTTATTTCCATTCGTCTCTTCATGGACAATTTGAAATTTAAAGAAACTAATAGAAATACTTGTTTTTCAGCATTATGGAAAAAAGAACTGTACGCAGCTCATCCTATTTTAATGTCTCATGACAGGATGGAAGTTAATGAAGATCTATTCACCGAGAAAGCAAAAGAAGGAGCCGTATCAGCTCTGAAAAGGAACGTGACCTCTTGTGGCTCTGAAGGCGATTCCTTATGTGGAATAACAGGCAATTTTAGGAGGCTAGAAGTAGATTAGGATTAAGCTAGTAGTTAAGTTAACGTAGAAATAGACTTAGGTTGTGTATACAAATGTTTAAACAAGAAACATGTTCCATAGTGAATTAATCAGTATGTTGCTAAAATATACCACTAACTGTGTTTCAAGTGTACTTCATACATTTAATTTTATGTATTATTATTATTATTTCTTGTTAAAACAACCTGTATATATTTTATACCAATCTGATTCTGGTTTAGGTTAAGCTTCATGCATTTTTATTATTTTCATTCATTTCAACAAATCATCCGTGGAATTTATGTGATTATCTGTTATATATTATAACTATTTTTATAATAAAGCATTATTTGTATAAATCTATTATTACTTTGTCCCATTATTATATGAGTTGTCACAGGTGCGACTGACATTAGATTATTCGTCACAACTGAATACCATTTGTGTATATCCCACATAAGGTACGTGCCTCCTAGTGGCAGGATACGAGCAACACTTCATTGGCTGTCAGAGCAATCCTTGCAATAAGAATCCTGACATTTACCAAAAAATGTAAGCGATTGTGGTGGGGTAACGCTCCGCTTTCGCTTTAGTTGAATTGGTAGTGTGTTCGCCGAAACGTGCTGGACATGATGCTGATAGAAAGGGCGTTCATGCATCAAATGTCCGAAAATATTTTCAGGCCGCAATGATGAAAAAACATATTGTACTATAATAACATTATACTGAAATAATGGGTGCACATGAATTGGCTCCCACTTGCAGGTAATAAGCTCTTTACCGATAAAAGGATTTGCGTGAATTGGCTCCCGTTAAAATTCTTGGAAATCTAGGTAGGTAGGCAATGGATTTTATTGGGATGGATGGCCAGTTAAAAATTGGATTTTTTAATCATTCTTTAACTTAATTCTTCAAATTAGTTTACTGATAGTTTCGTTCGTGTCTTGCTTGTACTTGATCACATCGTGGTAGAAAATGCAAGCTACTGAAATGTTAAGCGAATGGGGAAAACTCATGCTAGTGGCAAACAGTTTTAAATATAATTTCCACAAATTGCCATGACATGACTCTTCTGATTTCTTCGTTTCAGCACTTTATCTTCCCGTCAATTATTATTTGCAGCAAATTATACTTGTCATTTATCATTACGTGGCCTAGGTACGAAGTCTTTCTTTTCTTCGTAGTTGTTATAAGTTCTAACTCTCTATTTATGGTGTTAATACTGTTCAATTCGTAATGTGTTGTGTCTATGATATTCTATGCATTCTGCGATGATATCTCATGATATTTAATTTTAATGTCCAGGCTTCGACTTCACAGAAGGACTGACACAACCTAGCATTTAATAACTCTAATTCAGATGTCTAAGCTTAGTTTTCAGTTATAATTTGCTTACATTTTGCTTTCCAGGTTTCTGTGACTTTCTGTTGGTCACTGATTATTTGCCCACTTTCATCTTCACATAGACTTAAACAAGTTTATAGCCACTTTATATCTTTTTTAGATATTCGTAAGATCCTCTAATTTCGTTGTTTTTGAATTTATCTTCCATTTTTTTTTCTTTGTCCATTTTCATAACCTCTTTTTTTATTTTTACATATCTTGTCTGCTTTCCGTCTTGCGACTTCAAATGATGTTCGTCTTTCCCGTGTTCTTCTTGTTATATACATTTTGTGTGCTTCACTTCTTTCCTCTTTGCTTGTCTGCATTCGTCGTCGAACCATGCTCCTCTTCTCCAATTTTTCTTGTTTCCCAAGGTGGGCGCTGCCGCTGTCAGTACTGCTGTTTTGATATGACTCCATTTATCCTTTATGGAGAGCATTTCTGGCGTCCTTAACTCATTTGTAACATCTTCGAACTTCTCTTTACATTCCTGAATCTTCCGTTTTCCAGGTCCAGTTTGTTTGCTCTTTGTTAACTCTACATCTAAATTTACTTGGAGTAAAAGATGGTCTGATCCACAGCATGCTCCTCGTCGTGTTCTCACATCTGTGATACTACTGACTGCTCTTTTGTCTATCAGCACATGATCGATTTGATTGATTGTTGTTCCGTGTCATTTTCGGAATATGGGAAGCATGTGGAACTTGTTTGTAAGCATGTTTTTACTGGTGGCAAAATTTATCAAAAACTCCCCATTCTCGCTTGTTTCATTGTGCAGTGGGTGTTTTCCTGTTGTGCCTTGAACTGCGGCTCCTTGCCTATTTTAGCATTCATATCACCCATTATAATCCTGATGTTATTTTTAGTCGCTTTGTCATATACTATCTCTAGCTCTTGGTAGAAGTTTTCCTTTGTATGTTGTTCTTGTTCTTCTGTTGAGCAGTGAATGTTTATCATTGTTAGGTTAAACAAATTGAGTACGCCGGGAGTACGAAGAACGATTCCTTCACTAAGGTCAATCAGGAGGCGTCCTGGACGTCTTTTGAAGATTCCACACCCCCCCCCCCCCTATGAAGACGAAAAAAAGGTTGAGGAAGTGGGTGCAAATTCTCAACTTTCATATCCTTTCACTGACTGTCTGAAAGTCTATGATTTTTTACTTAAAATCATTATCCACCACAAATGCAACTCCGCATTCTTTGCTTCCTTGTTCCTTTCCACTATATAGAATTGTGTGCGTTTTAGTGTCCCTGACACCTTTCTCCAGCCATCTTGTCTCCTTAAGAGCAGTAATCATGTACTTATATATTTTTAGTTCATTTACTGCCACAAAAATCTTTCGAAGTATTTTTCTTTCAAGAATATCAAATAGTCTTTGACCGTTTGGGATAAAATCTATGTTTTAGCTCCATATATCAAAACCGGTCTTGTAAATGTAAAGTTTTACGTTTTTATTTCTTAGATATCGTGTTTGTATCAGTTGTGTAATAGTGTTTTCAATTGTTGTATCAATGCCTGGAATCCAGTTTCTGATATTGCCGTGACGAAGTCTTCGTTATGCTTCAATATTTTTATAGGAAATAGGGATGGTCCTCATAGGAATTCAAAAAAGCAATAAAACACAGTAAAAGTAAAATATCAATTTAAATAAAACAATTGTAACATTACATATTTTTTACAAATATCAGTCAAAAATTCGAAATAGTTTGTCATGCAAAATTTGAATTAACAATATAAGAACACTTGAGTGACGAATTACATAGTAACAGATACATTGATAAACGAAACTAAAGAAATAATTAAAAACGGAATGCTAAAAAAGAACTAACGATCAACTCAAAGTTCCAGTATGTCACAGACATGTGGAAGAAACAATAAAGTTAAAATCATGGCCTGACAGGCTAAAACAATAAAAATTTAAATGCAATATCAATTGAAAAATTTAGTTTATATATTTTTGCAATTCCAATAATACTTTGGAACGCAGTCCTTTTAATCCACTTTTTGTATCATGTTTTTCTAAAACAGTCTCCATGATTTCTTTACTATGTGGTAAAGAGATGTTTTTTAAGGTAAGTTCTGTTTGAACCCAGTCTCTAATTTGATCACTTGTTAGCTCTTCAAATACAAATATCTCGTAACCTTTAATTCCAGAATTGTCGAAACTATTACGTATTTTTATTGGATCGTCGTAATTTATAAGTTTATTTAGACTCTTGTCAACATAATGTGTGTTATAGATAGCAATTAACAGTATGAATGAGTCTTTAGGAAGAGAATAAGCAAACTCAAAGAGTTCAATACTATCAGTATTTGTTAAGTCATCGATGACAATTAAATTTAAACAGCAACTGTTGATTGCCTCCAAAATTTCCCGCCTTTTAACTTTATAATCTAAATGCGAGGCATGAATCTCATGTGCCAAATTGTGGTGAAAGTGCTTTTGAACTAACCTAGCAAAATACGTCTTTCCCACTCCTTGGGATCCTACAAAACTTACAACTTTTAACTTATCAGCCCATGTAGCTCTTTTTTGTAATAACCGAATAAAATTTTCTACTATTTTTGTATGTCCAATAATGTTCGTTTCTAAGTCTCTTTTAACGCCATCTATCTGGATATCACTATTTACGAATATGGTATTTGGATACAAATAAAAATAGAAAGCAACAGCTAATACCATAAAAAGCATACAGCTCTTGTATAAATTATTATTCTTTTTTGTGGGAGTAATATGTATAACTCTAATTTTCTGTGATGATTGGGGTAAATTTTCATTGTCTTCAGTTTCGGTATCAGTCTCATCAGTGTCTAGATCTTCGGTACTGTTAACTAATGGAAATTCTGGTTTACATATTTGATTCACTGATTTTAATAATTGATTATTGCTTTTGTTTTTGCTTTGTCTACATCTTACTCTTTCTGGGCATATCATTGAAGGGAAACGTTCTTCAGTATATGAATTATCTACATCCATTGGCTCTGCTGTAATATCTTCAACCTTGTAAATATCTCTTCTTTTGTACATTGGACTACAAAAAGTCTCTTTGTAAATCGGACTACACAAATTACCTAAAAAGAAATTAAATTAGTCGAGACATTAAATTAAATTAGTCAGTTAATTAAATTATATAATATATGAACGTGGAGACTTTCAAATGTAACAGAAAACTAAATTGATTACAATCATACAATCCACAGTGACCACTATCTTTAATGACTACTGATACCTATTTTGCCGCATCAAACTGCCAAGGTATGAGTTGACAACTAGAACACACGAAATATCAAAATACAGATACGAGTCCGTCAAGGTTGCGAACTATGCCCACTATTCAATGTCTACGTGAAGCGATATTTAAATAATTTACAGAACGTAATGCCACGCCTTAACGAATGCTATCATGAATACCGTCGGAAGATGAAGTTGAAGTAACCTAAATGCATGATCATGACTAAATCGCATATATATATATATATATATATATATATATATATATATATATATATATATATATATATGTATATACATATCACATAACTGCAAAAAAGGACAAATAATAAATTGGGGGCTATTCTGTGCAAGAAACTATTAATTTTTTATTACAGCTTTTGAACATATACCTGTAGAAAAAACTGTATTGGCTATTGTTCATCATCATCAATGGTGCTACAGCTCTATGAAAGAACCTCGACCTTCCCA
Source organism: Diabrotica balteata (assembly GCA_918026665.1). Classification (NCBI taxonomy): domain Eukaryota; kingdom Metazoa; phylum Arthropoda; class Insecta; order Coleoptera; family Chrysomelidae; genus Diabrotica; species Diabrotica balteata. The sequence continues at coordinate 34,986,408 of OU898276.1, forward strand.
AGTCTATTACGCCAGGCAGTCCTATCCATTGCCAACCCCGTTGCTAGTTTGCTGCGCCTATCTTTCTACCATCCTCATCTACACCATCCTTCCATCTGAGTTTTGGCCTACCCCTTTTTCTACTTCCCACGGGTTGTGACATAAGGATTCTTCTAGGAGGGTTGTTCTGCTGTGATCTTGCTAGATGTCCTGCCCATCTTAGTCTTCCTATTCTTATAAGAGATACTACGTCTTTACCACCAAATATTTGTTTATATCTGTGGTATACCTCGTAGTTATATCTCCTCCTCCAAACACCATTTTCACAGATGCCACCAAATATTCCTCTCAGGATCCTTCGTTCAAATATAAGCAGAAGGTCTTCGTCTGCCTTGGAGATGGTCCATGTTTCCGATCCATATGTCAACACTGACTGTGTAAGGGTTTTGTATATGGTTATTTTTGTTTTTTTGGCTTAAGTTTCTACTTCTCATATTTCTACTCAGTCCAAAATAGCATCTGTTTGCCATTATTATCCTTCGCTTGATTTCTTCCGTTATAGCGTTCTCTCTGGTGATCAGGGAGCCTAAGTATGTGAATTTGTCCACCACTTCAAAGGTAGAGTTATCAACCGTGAATTGGGGACCGATGTTCCTGACTCTATTGTTGGGTGTTGAAGCCATCATCTTATTTTTCTCCTCATTTACTTGCAGGCCCATAGATTTTGAGGCATTTGAGAAGGTGGTATACATTTCTCCTAGCTTGCGTGTTGTGCGGGCAACTAGGTCCACATCATCTGCATATGCCAAAATTTGGGATGATTTATTAAAAACTCTGTTGTCTGTTCGGGCATCTCTGATCGCCTTTTCCAGTGCTTTGTTGAAAAGGAGACACGCCAGCGCGTCTCCCTGTCGCAGCCCAACATGCGTTCCAAACGCCTGTGATTGTTCGCCCTGTATTTCGACGTTGCAAACCACATTACGCATTGGCCATTGTTCACCAATTTGAAAAGAAAGAAAAATTTTAAAATTAATCAAAAACGGAAAATTAGAAAAACCGAGGTCTGTGCATTGGCAGACGCGACACCTTGTTCAAGTAAACAAATTGCCGATATGAAGTTGACTTACCTAAATGAAAGAACAGTGAGGACTATTTTGAAAAGAAACAACTACCATTGTTATAAAGGTCAAGAAATATTTCCTGAATATCATTTTAAATATTCTGTGAAATTATGGAGAAATGCTATTCAAATAATAATTTTTTGAAGAATATTTTGTTTTCCTTCAGAATTCACAAGAAACATAATCCATCCGTTGTATGTTCTGGATCTCAGGAAAATAAGCATTTGAGTGTGTCTGTGCGTCCTCAGTATCCACAAGAATTGATTGTTTGGATCGGAATTATAGGTGATCATATTATTGGCCCTTCTATATACTGCGAATATCTTCAATTACTGCGAAATCAAATTATTCCTACACTTCAACATCTCAAGTCTTCGTTATACTCAGTTTGTTGCTGTCTAGATGAGAAATCTAACCTCAAAAAATTGACAGTTGTGTTGTGGAATAGAGATACAATTTTTTTTTATTTTCACCTGTATCTGTTACATTCTAAAATAAATATAACAAGGGGAGTTACTACTTAAGATACTTAAGATCAATATTTAAATTCAGAAAAAAACTATGTATCGTCTGATGACAAGAAAAACTCATTAAGTACACATTTCAGTAAATTACATCTTTGTCAGTGTTTAATGTTTGTTGCATTTTTGCAAGGTAAGGTCAACAACTACCATAATCTGCCATATAATATAGAAAAACCCATATAATGTAGATTATGCTATTGGTTGATTCAGATAGGCAGTGATCTTTTCCAGAAAAAGCTACAAGTAAATGGTCATTTACTGTAATGTGTACCTAATGACTTTTTGTTGTTAACATATGACAGCATTACAAAATGTACTTATTTAAATTAGCACATGAACATAAAAAATCTTAAGACTCTTTTCGACACTCGATGATTGACAAGTTACATGGTTGCCACGTGAATTGTATCTTAAATTACGTCTCAGTTAAGACATGCTTAGATAATAATCGAAACGTATGGTGCAATGTAAGTGATAGTTAAGGCGGCCCTAGCTATATTCGGTTCGCTATTCCCAGTCCGAACTGTCTAGTGAATTTAGTAATTATTGTTTTGTGAAGTTAATTACGTTTTGACAGACTAAGTGGCTGGAAATTACTATACAACTAAGCACACGTACTCATAGCCAATATTAATAGTAAACAAACTTAATAGTAAATAAAATAGAACTTTTACGTTCTATTTTATTATGACAACTAAAATATATTTTTTAAATATATACTACGAAAAATTTGATGGGTTTAGTATACACTTCCACTATTTAGAATAATGCTTCTTTTTTTCAAAGAATGCAATAGTAGTATACTTGAGCTATTACTACTGAGAAGTAGTAATTGTTGTGTTGTGGGTTTCCGACAATGAATCTGTCCAAATATGCCCGAGCTAAACGAATGGAGTATATAAGCGGAGCTGGGCTAAGCTGGAACTTAAGATCTGTTGGTGCAACCAGGCATCATTCATTTAAATGACAAAATAATAGGCATAAATAAAATTATTACAACAACAGTATTATAGTGAATCTATTACTATAATTTTAGTTTTTTTTTTCTTTTCTTAATTACTAGTTCATTATTCTATGTTCTAGGCTGTTGTGCTAGCAGTTTCCTTTAGTTTCTAATGTATGATCATAAAGGAAACATTTGACCATTGTTTCAATGCAGCTCTCTTTAAATGATAGATGTACAATGGTTTCTTAAAACAATTTATTTACATAAAATACAACTTGTCTATTCAGTTACAAGAAAAGCTTTCGACTGGCTTATTATCAAGTTTTTGGAATTATTGGGAAGTATTGTATGAAGAAAAAAATACAATATTTCAACCTCAAGTGCATATTGATATATTTGGTGAATAACTGTTATTAAATATTGATCATTTGAAATACTTTATTGCAAAACTGAAAAAAAGAGGAGATTAAAAAGGCTCCCAAGATGGCATTTCCAAATCATCAAGTGATGTAGAACTATAAAATTGTGAAAAAACTGTAACAAGGTTGAAACTTCTTGTTCAAGGAGACATTTTATAAATCTGACAATGGAACTGCATTATTAGTAACCAGAAAAGTTAAAGCAATGACCAGCAGGTATAAAATATAAACTCTAGTCTTACTCTAGGAGTAAAAATAAATGAAGCAATACCAAATGATATAATTGGGCTTTTAAACAAACATTTTAGTACAAACAGGAAGTGGATAAAGGAACTTCAATTCTATGTGAATGTTTTAAATAATGAAGGTTGACATATGCAGGATGTTAGTGGCCTAAACTGAGAACACACTAAATGTATTCCTGGTTTTTGTGTGTAATACATTTTATATTTGAAATATAACATAAGAGCTTTATTATAAATGAGTATATATTTTTTATTTTATAACCAATAGACCAGTTATACTCAATAGACCCCTGATATGCACTGTTCTTTTATTGGTTGTTTGATGGAATTTATTGTTTATATGAATATTTGTTAATAATGGAAATAAACAAAAATATCTTTGCTAAATCATAAAAATCCCATTTCTAGGCCAAAATTAATATACAGGCCGCTATGACTCTGAAGGTGGGAAAGGTCACTCTGAAAAAGTAGTTTTAGAACTAATGCGAGATAAACTAAACATTAGGCATTCTCTTTTTATAGATAATTTTTAGATAGAAAACAAAAGAAACCAAATAAAAATGAAACCCCTACCTATACCCCAATATAATGAGTTTATGAATGGTGTTGATCACGCCTATGAGCGTCGCGCGTTAAAAAAGACAAAATTTAGCAAAAACTTTATAAATGTATTCTGCCAACAAGAAACCAATCACAGTTATAACGATTTACAAAAAAAAAATACTCTCAGCACCTAACAACAGTATATTGTTAGGCTTTAAGCATGCAACATGTTAACCCTATTATTTTAGAAGTGGTTCCCACATTGAAGCAGAAATCTCATTATTCCAAAACTACTCCTGTAAAGGAAAAAACCATTGATGAAAGTTATATTATACCATATATAGTATACTCCACATTAGAACACTAGTAGAAGAGAGAAGAAGAGCCTGTCGCAAATGGCAAACAGCCATCCGCTATCCAAACAGCCAAAAACGAATCCTTTGAAAGATATGTCACAAACCTTTCTCTTGATGACAACTCTTTTTGGAAAGCCACAAAGAAATTCAAAAAGCTGGTAGTAACGAAATGACCAATTAGGAAAAATGATGGAACCTGGGCTTGATCAGATATAGAAAAATCCAAGAAATTTGCAGAACATCTATCAAATGTCTTCTCCACCCCACAGGCCAACGATAATAACGACGAGAAAATTAGAGACTTTCTTAATGCACCCTGTCAGCTACCATTACCACTAAAATACTTCTCACCAAATGAAGTCTGTAATGAAATCAACTTGCTTAACCCTCATAAAGCTCCAGGATTTGACCTTATTGATGAAATCTTAAAATAACTCCCAAGAAAAGGTGTAGTCTTAATAACCATTATTTCTAATAGCCTTCTGAGACTATGCTATTTTCCAGTGCAATAGAAGTATGCACAAATTATAACGATACCTAAACTGGTAAACCTCTAACTAAATCCAGTTCATACAGACCAATAAGTCTCCTTCTGACTTTATCAAAAGTCTTCGAAAGGTTAATCTTAAACAGAATAGAAACAATAATACCTATAGAAAACCTTATCCCAGATCATCAGTTTGGTTTTTGCTCAAATCACTCAACCATACAACAGTGCCATAGATTAGTCAACAAAATAAAAGAGAGCCTAGAAGGGATACAAATCTGTCTATCAGCATTCCTCGATATACAGCAAGCATTTGATAGAGTGTGGCACTAGTGTCTTCTCTTTAAAATAAAAACTCAGCTAACTGACCAAATCTAACTCCTCCTTAAATCATACTTGTCCAACTGATACTTCCAAGTTAAATACGAAGGTCTAACTACCACCAAATAAAATCAGGTGTACCTCAAGGCACTGTACTTGACCCATTCCTTTACCAAATCTTCACTGCTGATATTCCTATTAGCAAAAATACACTAATAGCAACATTTGCTGATGACACTGGTATACTAGCATCAGACATCAACGAAATATTAGTATTTAACAAATTGCACTGACCACTCCAGAAGACTCCAGAGACAAACTGTCTCATAGACAAATTATTCAAGCTCCCACTGGTTGACAGACATCTAAAAAGACTTTGGCCAGAAGACCTAGCTGCTAGGTAAATTCCAGAGAGTTGTCAATGGACGACACCTACCACAAGTCAAGAACATACATCATATTTACTTATTACTGTATTGAAGTAGATTGTAAATTCGCAGTAAATAATTTTTTTTTAAAAATCACTAATTTAATAAAAAGAAACATCACACATGCCTTGCATAAAAAATTGTAAATATTGAACATCTAAATCTAAAGTGAAAAAGATTAGATTACTCACTTTTTGTTGATCTTCTTTGTAAGGACTACAATATCTGCTTTATAATATTCATTTATTCTATAAGAACAAGGCAATAATCTAATGATTGTAAGTAGGTTAAAAGTATACTAAAAATTTATTTGTATATAAATTTGAATAGTCAGTTTTTGTCAACTGTTTTTCAGCTGTTGTTTTTTAGATTTCAAGTGGGCATTATTTATAAATTGTTTATTTTTATACATCAATATTAAGAAATTTCAGGAATAAAAAGAAGTAAATTTTTGCATTTTCAAAATGTAAAAATATACTTTATTGTACTTCCTTGTATGTGTTCCAAATAATAAACTCAGCAGTTGAGAATGTGAAAAATATATTTTAATAATAGCAAAGAGTGTTAAAATTATAATTAAACCAATAATCACATAAATTATCTCGAATATCTGAAGTGGGAAAATCTTACCATCAGACAAGTCTATACCTATGTATAAATTACAACTTCTTTGTACACAATTTGGATGTGTGGCACTTTGATTAGAAATTGTAATAAAAGAATATTCCCATATACCATATGGATGACAAGTAATTAAAAAGTTAATAATCTGCCACTATAAGCTTTAGTTATAATAGTGTATTTCAAATTTTACAAAAATAAATCAGTTTGATGATCTTACCTATTTCATTATAGCTACAACTTTTTTTACCATTTCCAAATGTTGAATATGTAGTGTCACCTAGATTTCGGCTTGGTGAGACAATTTCTTCAACATAAATTCTCCTTATAATAGAACAACCAGAATATTGCTCTTTATTATAATCCCTGGGAGAACCAACAGACAGGTTGACAAATTGTGATATATAGAGATCCGATTCGGAATATGATCTATTTAGTTTTTCGGAGTACATTTCCTTTCGTCTTAACGAATTATATATACACTAAACTCACTTTTATGTTTTTTCACCAAAGAATAAAAATAAAGTTGAACAACCATTTACTGTTTGGTTGATTTGATAAAAACATATGATTTTCAAAATTCAAAAAATATTTAACGGTAATGGCTATACAACCAACATTCCGGAAAAAAATGAATTACGTTCAACTGTCATTGTGACAATGGGGAATTATGCAAATAAATAACAGTTCTTTGTTATTTTTGAATTAAATATAATAATAAAATAGAGCTTAATATTTTTTTAAGGTTGATTATTATCATTAGATTTACAACACAGATCACGGTTATCATATCGTCACAATTATAATTTCTAAAGAAACACACTGAAAAGTGAAAAAATATTGGAGATTCACTTTTCCTACTTATAAATGGGGATGATATCTACTGTTCTACTAAAAACAAATAATAGAACAAATTACAACAGAGCATATTTAAAAGGATTAAGTTTATAAAATGTAACACAATAAAGAGTTTTTAGGGTGATATTCATATCAAATAGGAAAAAACATTCTATTAAGACCCAAAATCTTTTAAACCACCTATAACCTGGTTTCTCTATAGAAATACAGAAGAACTATTTTATTCTGTTTGTCTTTGTAAGTCTGTGTACTAGGTGTAACCCTGAAGCCAGTTGATTGCATCACATACTTCCTCTGCCCAATCCCTTCGTGGGCAGATATTCACCTGAAAAGATAATATGCCTGTATTTGGGTACCACATCTTCAGAAGTCTGGTACTATATATGGTCGTTTATAACGTCACTCTCCTAATACAACCATTACCTTACTCAGGTTTTCTCCAATTCCATAATATACCATTCTCGACTCCCTCCTTATAATGTAAAGGAGGGAGGTCTAATAGGGCATCCATAGCTGCTATCTGTGTACCCTTTAGACCCCTGTAATTCCAAGACAAGCAAGTTTTTGCACTTTGCTCAGTTTGAGGATGGCAATTTTTTGCCATCACCACCATATCAGTGATGCATATGTTATGGGTTATAAATTCTTAATCCCTGTTTTTATACCCCACATATAACCAAGCATAAATTTGCCGTGGTCTAAAATTTCATCAACCCCTGTAGAGAATGTCTGACTACATGTGCTGACACTGTATCCCCCAGTAACTGCCAGTAACGTTGCATATATATCACAGGGATCTACAGCATGCCATATATCCAGTAGCAGTTCTTTTCGTCTATTCCTTTTGGTCGAACGCTCTTGTAAGTGCTTGTAATTAATTCATAGAGTGTGTTGTAACCTCTATATCGACAAATGCACACAATATCACATCTTGGTTTTCAAGAACGTACTCCATCTTCTGTACGAGATGATGCACTGCCGTTTCAGTAGAGAATCCTACATAAGTCCTGGACATTCTTGGTACAAGTGTAACTGAGCGTGTGTAATAAATCCTTAATTATATATAATGATCATTAATACAAGCAAATGTTACCACTCAGTCGAATAAATGTGAACGTTCAGTTCAGACAGTAGATGAAAGGACCGCGTATCCTTATATAAATCATAGTATATAAGAAACAGACAATAATGTCTTCAGTACATTGTTCATGCCGTAAAAAGTTTTAGTGAACCATGTAATTCAGCATGGTGTCAGGTTTAAATTTAAAAATTGTTAACAGAATGTATCCAATTCGTGATTTTGGATACAAAATAGAACAATAGAACTATAGTCAAGTTCCAGCGTAAAAAGAATGGAGTCCATGTTAACATCCCTTGAACCTCTATTGTTGAATGGAAACATTAAAAATTGATAATATATTAAAAAACTAGAAGTTCATGTAAGCGAAGTCTTATAACACCTTCTCATTTGGTGCAGATGAAGAAAAAACTCTAACGTGTGTGGCCCAAGAAAAACATAATTACTTAAAGATTGATATTTAAGAGTATTATTCAGCGCGAGGAGCAACTAGTTGATTCATTTTTGAATGAGACTTCTGCAGTTGTTCACACAGACTGACTATACAACCAACAACACTCAAGTTTTTACTCAGTAAGTTAACAGTCTCTCTACTACACTACTAAGATAATAAAATAATATTATGATGGATAGAATTAGAATATTGTGTCAATTATGTCCAATCTAACGAGCAAAAAGACTGTCTTTTTGTCGATGGTCGAATCCAATAAAAATCTACAAAACTTTGAAAACTTCTAATCGACTTTAACCAGTAACATAATTAAATTCCTATGTTTGTAGTTGTTAGGTTTGACACAAATGACATTTGAATTCTGCGCAGTTCATAAGAGTTTTATTTGTGCATGTGTTGTGTGTTGCGTGAGTTCTGTAATTACAATGAGTGTGATAAATTAAGTGGAGAAAGTTCATTAAAGACTCGATGATGGTCTTGGACCATAAAAAATTTAGTTATTTTTTAAAAACAAATAAGACTTTTTGGATAAAAACTCAGCATATACCTAAGAAAGCTTCAAGCGTATTTGAAGCTTTCGAGGCCGTGTTCATGGAAGTATGAACCTAGACTCGTTGTCTTTCACTTTGTCACAAATAAGTTATTTGATTGCCACATTAACTAAAAAAAACTATAAGCAAGTAGTAGGAGACATAACTAAAGTAAGTACAATTTTTAAAAATTTCCAGTGTGCAAACGTGTCTACAGGATTATTATAAAAAATGACAAATTAGATCATCCGCCATGTTTTTCTGAAATTTTCACATAGGAAACTTTTTTACCGACATAGTAATGAAAAGATGAACAAAGGTGTTTTGACTGTTGTTTTTTGTTTAGAATCCTCTACAGATGTAATTATAATGCAAAAAACGCATCTAGTTTCGAACGCGTTTCACAAAATTTTATTTAACAAGCATATTTTTTTGACAGCTTGTTTCTTTGCATGGTCTGGAGGCGGATCGTCACTTGCTCCAATGTCTGTTTTCATCAGTGGACTTTTCAGAGTCTACAAATAAAATATCAGCTCCAGCTCCCCAAAACCAAGCATTATTGGAACAGTGCTCCAGTTTGTTAAACAAACCATCATTGTTAACAGCCCTTTGTTATATTACAGACAATCCTTTGATAAATCACAAGGTAAGTGTTATTTGCAAAGAATTAAAATATGCTTAATGCATTTTTTGTTGTAGACTTTAAAACTTGGACCTCAGTTCTTCCATCAGTTGAGCAAGTGCCTTCGCCTCTCAGCTGTCCAGGAAGTTGTTTTTGCCATTGCTCTTTGCCACTCATCTCATACAGAAGCCAAAAATCTAGCCCAAGCTCACTTAAGAACTACAGTACCTGCCTTAGTTCAGTCATATATTGATACAGAAGGAAGTAGCAGTCAACACGAAGGTGGACTTCACGAAACAACTCCTGAAGTACTTCACCTCATTATATCTGCTGTTCTAAAAAACCCCAAGGAAGTAGGTCTTACTAACGACAACCATACAACATTTCTTGAAACCTTACAACGAGATTTTCCCAAGGATCTTGTACCTGTAGTGCTTGCGCCATTAGTGTATCCAGAACATAGTGAATTGGCCCCAGAAATGTCATCTGAAGGCCCCGGTTTATCCGGGGGAATGCTTGAAACATCTTTATCAGATGTAGTGACTGAATTAGGATATAATTTTACCTCGTCTGTTGAAGAATGCCGCAACAACCTCATGAAATTGGGTGGCAGAGATATTTCCCCTGCAATAGTATCTCGTATCCTTGCTGTTATGTGCCGAACACACAGTGGCCTTGAAGACTCTATTTCCATTCAAACACCAGGATCTTTTAATAAAGGATCTGATAATAGAACATCATGGAACATTGATAACTTAATTCAAGCTCTTAAAGAAATTGTTCCTAATTTTCAGTGGAATAGTATTGTTGCCGAACTAGATCATCCTGAGTTCATTGTAAAAGATAGGCAAGGATTGTGTCTATTAATAAATGGACTTAGGCAAGGTTTACAAACATTTGGATTTCACCCAGAAACATTTCCTGTGGATCAGATATATAAAAGATGGCAAAATGTGGAAGGACAGTTTAGTTTAGTTCAGAATATCCTTAAAAATCCAGATGTGTTTTGTTTTGTGGACTATACTTATGCACCAGTGGCAGTTGATGTGCTGAAAACTCCTCCTGAGCAAGATAGCAAAGAATTAGCAAATTGGAGATCTTTAAATCTTGTTGAACTTTTATTGAGCCTATCAGAATGCGGGTTATATACACATGTTCAAGAATTGTTTAAAATACCAGTACATAGTTGTCCAGATGTACTAGTTTTAGCATTACTTCAGATTTCTGGCCAAGTTACTTTACTAAGACGTGACTTGCTCACTAACTTGATCCCCATATTTTTAGGAAATCATCCCAACTCTGCCATAATTTTACATCATGCATGGCACACACAGAATATCAATATTAAACCCATTATTATGCATGCTATGGCAGAATGGTATGTTCGGGGTGAATGTGATCAAACCAGGCTGTCCAGAATTCTTGATGTAGCTCAGGATTTAAAAGCACTATCAAGTCTTTTGAATGCACAATCTGCCCAGTCATATCCTTTCATCATAGATTTAGCTTGCCTAGCTTCACGAAGGGAGTACTTAAAATTAGAAAAATGGCTTTCTGATAAAATAAATGAACATGGAGAAGCTTTTGTTATGGCCTGTGTAAAATTCTTACATAGACGTGTTCCACAGATAGCAAAAGCAGATGAATCCCTAGGCAAAGTTGTTCCCTTGCCTACAGAAACTTTGACTACAATGACATTATGTCTGCAAAGGTAATTATTATTATTTTAATATTTATTTTGTTAGCATTAGACAATTGGTATTTTTTTGTAAAACAATTCTTTTTAATATTTGGGGTTAATAAATTAATGGTAGGCCTATCAACAATAAATCAAGGCTTATTTCAATTAAAAAAAATCTCATAATAATATAATTATGAATCTTGTTGCCAGATTTGGGAGTTTTTACTATTTTATGCTGAACATAGTGTCACCACCACTTGTTGAACATATGTAAGCATTTGATTGCATACTGTGTCTACTTTTTTTTATGAATATTTAGTATTTCATTGGAACAAAGTAATATAGATAAGTATATTGAAATGCATATGAATAATATATATTTAATGCTGAATTATGGCATTGTTCATTGATGATGACAATGTTACTCACTTTTGGTTTTATACACATACTATAAATATTTTTGGTGATTATTGTTAAATTTGTACTAGTCTTTTTCCTAAAAGTACCCTGTATCAATACAGCCAATTGGCTTATAGTAAATCCAGTATAGTCATGCTCAACCATAGAGAAATTTATTTTTGGGCTAAATTTTGCAGACCAATATGTATTGCTTTGTTCACTGTAGTTGATGTTAATAGTATATTTTTGGTATATTTGGAATTAATTTTTAAATATAATTGAACAACAGTAGTTTCAAAAATGAGCCAGTATTTTACTACTATTTGTGTGACTGTTTTTTTTTAGCAAAACTTCTATTCTACAATTTTATTTCCCCATTTTTCCATTTTTTAATCCTCTATGTTACTGGAACTGACAGAGACTATAGAAAATATGACCTTACTTTTTTTTGATGTCATCAATTTTTTTTATTTCAAACTTATTCCATATTATCATATACCAGAAAGTTGCTCTGCCCTAATCATTGTTTCCCTGCCCCTAATCATTGTTTCCCTGCCCCTAATCATTGTTTCACTTCTCTACATGAACTGCCAAAATTTTGTTATAAGGTCCAATTACAGGAGTTTACCAAATGCAAGTTATAATGAATTTTTAGTTAATTAACATGTTCTATGCGGATGGCATACATGTGAGCCACATGGTGCCTTCACCAGTGTGTAGATGGCACGCATGTATGCTATTGATTATACACATTTTTATTAATAAATAAGTTTCACTTCAGAGTATCAGCTCAAAGAGGTGTAAGTCACTTGATGGGACATCTGCAAGCACTATGTTAATAAGCTGTGTCAATATGATTTTATGAATCTATTTAATTAGGTGTTAGTTGGTGTCCTTTTTTTTGTACATGTTACCTTAAACATTCTGCTTTACCAAGCTAGAAGGCCCCAGTCCAATCTCAGTAGAGAACAGAAATTTTACAATTTAACTAAACTGTCACTGTACTTCAGAGGGCATGTAAAGATGTCAGTCTTGGTGACTTAAGTAGTTGTTAACAGTAAAACCGTAGCTGTTAGCCAGAAGGATATACAATGGAGGATGTAAAAGTTAATTGGCCACAGTACAACTGGTTATAATAACGAACAGTTATCTTCAAATCATATACTATATATAACTAACCTCTGCGGTCCCTCCGGTGAGTACCGATCACACAAGGATAGAAATTATTTTCATTTATTAATTTTTTTAATAAACGAAAATTTCCACCCAGGTGAGATTGGAACTCACGACCTTTAGGTTTAAAGGTAGGCGCTCTTACCACTGAGCCACAGAGGGGGTTATATAACTAACTTCATTTTATCAATTAATTGGTTGTGTGAATGTGATTTTATGAACAATCAGGTAAATAGGTATCAGCTGTTAGTTGTCCTTTCCTATTTGCTGTAACAATTTCTTTAAAGTGGTATAGACAGGAAATCTATTGACAGAGAAGTGAGAGCATATTACTGTATTTATAACTATATATCACAGTTTTAATATTTTTAATGGATAAATAGGTACACAAGAATAACATTTTTTTGTTTGAATAGTCTTTTTTTACAGTTACTTTATCGTTTCCATTTTGACAATAATATTAGTGAATTATTAATAATAATTCAGTATGTATGCTCTCTAATTGCTATTGCAGAATAACTTCTGTCTCATTGTGAGTTACTTTTATTTCCATGATTTATTGGACAAATATTTAGCCCTTTATATATAAATAATAGTACTTATTTTAATGTTATATGCTATTATTTGTCTCATTACCCATTAATATCCAATTAATATCAAGGTCATGATGTGTCAGTGACACTAATTATAGAAGATAACAAAAGATAATATATAGAATTAATATTATAAACCAAACATTTGATCTGTTTTGTATTATATCAAATCAACTGGTGCAAATCCAGTATTAGAAGAGAAAATATTAATATGTTCATCAATACAAAAAACAGGAGATAATGAATATAAACATTATAGAAGCAAACAATGAATTTAATAGATAACACTATGATTCTTCTTCTTATGGTGCCAATCGGCATGCATATGTGTATATATTTTAGCACCTTTCAGATGGGCATGCATGTTAAGCATATTTTGAAAGTTATTTTCTAAAAATTATATTTAAACAAATATTTAAGATAATATATTGATGGCAATTGTTGATGATACAGTATTTTAAAGAATAGTGTGCTTTAATATTCACTGTGTAAAAGTGAAATAGAATTACCTGGCAGGTATAATGAAAAAAATATTTCTCATGTTTGCAACATGTCTATCACAATGTTCTTCTGCGCCATTATCTTTTCAGAACAATCCTGTAATAAACATTATCATTTATTTAGTGTTTCTGAGACCCATTCTTATCCATGTGGCCTGCATATTTTTTCAACAAATGTTCTTGATCAGATACTTTTAATGCCAGTAAAATTGTATTCACCCATCTGCCTAACAATATGAAGATTATGGTTAATTGTCTCTTTACCATGAGTAAATAGGAAAGATACAGGTACTATTACATAGTTAGAATACCTGTCAGTAATAATGGTTTTATGTATTTTAGTTCATCTTATGAAAAGTTAATGTTGGTCACTTTAAAATATGATTACTCATTTATCTGTCCACTCTCTCTCCAATGGAATTACAGGAAAAAGCGAACCTTGGCCCTCTCCAAAATATACAAGTACCTGGCCAATTTATTAGGCCAAGCAAGGAAAAATTTAGTATATGAAGTTATTTTTTCTCATAATTATGAATATATTTGAAAAAATTACTGTTTTGTCCTTTTTTGTGAATATTAACTCTTAGGTAATTAAACTGTACTAAAAAAGTTAACTTCTTCTTCTTCTGCTTTTCCCATTATGAGTTTGCCATTTTTGTCCTCCACAGCACTCTATTCTCCCAGTCACCTTCTCTGAGGTCTCTATCTATCATAGCATTTCTGATGTATGTTTTTCATCTTGTAGCAGGTCTTCCCCTCCGTCTTCTTCCTGGCGGGTCCCAGTTTAATATTCATTTCGGCCACCTATGCTCTGGCATTCTTTGTACATGCCCGTACCACTGTAGGGCTCTGTTTTCCAACTTTTTGTAATTGAGCATTCTACTTCCATTCTGTTCTATATTTCCTCCGTTCTTATTCTATCCGCTCTTGTGATTTGTAGACATCTTCTCATAAAGTCCAGTTCAACTGTTCTTATTTTATTTCGTATTGTTGTTGTCATTGGCCATACTTCCGCTCCATATAGGGTAATATTCATCACTATGCTTTGAAAGATCCTCATTTTGTTTTCTTTGGTTAGAGTGTTGTTCCATATCACTCCATGAAGTGCTCTTGTGGCTTGCTTTCCCCATGCTATTTTCTCATTTCTATATCTTTCATACAAGTACCATCTCAGCTAATCATTGACCCTAAATACTTAATAAAAGTCTTAAGTTCAAATTTGCAACATCGGGCACATTACATAAGTATTCGGCCTTACACATATTTATCTTGAGTCCCCAAAGTTCATATTCTTCCTTTAATTTCCTTATCATATATTCCATATCCTCCCTGTCTTGTGCAAAAATTACTTGATCATCTGTGAAAAGTAGTGAATGTAATATATTCTCTTGTACTGGTATGCCCATTGTTCCGCATTTTTCTATACCATCTTTTCAAAGCCTGATCTATATATATATATATATATATATATATATATATATATATATATATATATATATATATAATATATATATATATATATATATATATATATGTTAAAAAGTGTAGGTGAGAGACCACATCTCTGTTTGAGGCCTTTTGTTGCAGTGATTGTTTTTGTTATTTCATTACCTAACTTTATTTGCACTTGTGTTTCTTTATACAGTCTTTGTGTTATATTCACCCATTTCTCTCTAACGCGCATTCTTCTCATTGCTTCCCACAGTTGTTTCCTGGGCACGCTATCGTATGCTTTCTCTAAGTTGATAAAGGTCATATGTGTTTCAATGTTTTTTTCCTTGTTCTTTTCAATCACCTGTCTCATAATGAATATATTATCTAAACATTATCTGGCTTTTATTCATTAAAAAAGTATTATTTTTACAAAGTAGGGATAAATTTAATATATTGTATCTCTGCCTTTGGCTGCTAAAAGAGCTTGAACACGTCACTCATGTATGAGTGTTTCAAGTAACTCACTTTTATTAGTAATGTTTTCTTTCTCAATCTCTCTTTTCAGTAGTTCCCACCATTTTCAATAGCGTTCATATCAGGCGAGTTGCCTGGCCAGTCAAGAACTTTAATTTTTTTTTTGTTTTAAATATGTTGAAATACTCTTAGCTTAGCTCTTGTGGCAAGGACCACCATCGTGCATAAATATATGTTCCTCTTCTCCAGGAAACCATTTCTGCAGCTGTGGCAGTCTTGTCTCGAGTACTTTCTGGCAGTGGTCTTGTCTCATCGTGTTTTCCACCATGTAGAGACAGTCTGTACCTTTGCCGGATACCACAGACCAGAGCATGAGTGACGCTGAGTGTTTCATGGTGGGCACAATACAGTCGGATTTCTCGTCGGGACGTCTCCGAATAAATTTCGTTTTTTCTGTCAAAACTTAAATTACGAAAAACGAATTTTTTTTAGTTTTCAATATTAATATTCAAGCAAAACAACACAACTATGCCTTTTCCAGTCTTCCACTGTCCAGTTTTTGTATTTTCATGCACATTCGAAACATGTATTTATCATAGCCGGAGTAAGCCTTGACTTTCGAGTTTGTTTGTTTTTGTTTTCGACAAAATCTCCAATGAACTGTTCTTTCTGAAACAAAAATTCATCTCTTATCTCCTGGGTAAGCATTTGCAGTGGTTTCTTTCTGTTTACCAGGCAAATATCTCTTTCTTTGCGGTCAGTCCTAGGAGTAGTCACACGATGTGTTCCGCTGTGACCCTTATGCTTTGGATCCAAACTGACTCCAGACGCAATTTTCTGTTTTATATTCCTTACAGAACTACTTGATATTCCTTCCATTGCTGCTATTTGCTGCATATTGAGACATTTGTCCAGCTTTTTGGAGTCCAAATACCTGGCCTACTCTTTTTGGTGAGGGATCAGCGTTTTTCCCCATCTAAAAATCTATAATACCTTTAATTATACGAATAATTTCACTGCATATGTTTATAATCTAAAAAATAATAAAAAAGGATAAATCACTCACCTCTGCATTAAAATTTCAGGTCAAAACCGTTTAGAATTCAAATTTCCCAGACAGTATTTGAGGTTATAAAATGCACTCTAGTTAACAGGACGCAATGCCGTCTAGAAATGGCGAATAGGGCGGTGTTTGCCAACGTTAAAGTAATACAATAATGATAGATAGTGCAAACACTCATGACCACGGCGCAGTAGACGAAATTTGGTTTAATCCCCATTTCCATCCGAAATTCACTCTATAATTCCACTTACAATAGAACCTTTCGGCCTTTACGTGAATTTTTACTCAGCTGCCACTTCATCCTTATACCTTTTCTGCGGCCTTCCTTTTGATCTTGCACCCTAAATTTTACTATCAATCATTTATCTCATCTGATTTTTTTTTAAATTTTTTTTAGTCTATCAATGTCAACATTGGCATAGTGGCACAGCTTGGCCAAGTGTTTTTTTGCAAATTGTATTAAAAGCATTCTCCTTACTGTTGCTGTTTAATTTATGATCTGTTAACCAATTTTTCAAAATTGCCCACAACTCGTAAATTTATTTAGTTTTAGTAACAAGCGAAATTTATGTAACTTTATCAGGTTTGGTGAATATAAGATTGTGTATGGGATCAAACCCAGACGTTTTCGTTATCAATGAAAAATATTATTATGACCCAAATAAAATATGCTTTAAAAACAATACTCTTTAAGGTAATAGCAAGAAAATATTAATGAGTTTGGATTAAATCCACCTACTACCTACGTGAACAACTATTAGATTATTTTCCTGTGATGTGATATGATTTTAAGATTTTAATTCTCCTGTATTTGCCTCCTTTTTTCATTCATTTTTTTTTATGAAACTGTGTTTTTCTGTGAGCCGTTTAAACAAAATGTTCAAAATATTCTTACAATATTTAAAACACGATGTTAAACTACAAACTAACAATAATAAGCCAATTAGCACAGAAAAATAACATCAAATAATATTTTCCATAAACTAATAATTGATTAGTTGTATGAGTGTCAGACATGCTAGTCAATGTTATCCCATTTAGTACATACATAATATGTATATGTATTACATATGCCAAATTGAAAAACGCACCATGTTATTGTTATAGTTAATATTAATATTGTTCTGAAGTTTTTTTTTGTGGCATTTTAAATTAATTACTTTTTAACTGGCAATAAGCCACAATTAAAGGAAAAAATATGTTTATTGACGTTTTAATTTCCACTTCGGAAATCGTTCTTAAAATACAACCATTAAATTTACTCTTTGTATTTTGAGAACGATTTCCGAAGTGGAAATTGAAACGCCAATAAACGTATTTTTACATTTAATTGTGGCTTATTCCCAGTTAAATAGAAATTAAGTTAATATTAACTTATAATTGAATACAGCAAATGTTATTTATGGTGAAGCTTCGTCATATAGATTTTAAAAACGTACCACATTTTGTTTAGCAAACATTTGCTAAATAAAATGTGGAAATAAAATAGTTGCGAGCACAACTTTGACTAATACTTTGTAGTAACTAATCTCGCAGATACGCCACTGACCAAATGCCGAGCTTTCGATCGTTTTACTAGTCAAAGGAATTCGTAAATTAAGGCGATTTAGTTTCCTTAAAATTTAAAATATTTATTTTTAAAAAGAATTATATATTGATATAAAAACTTGTTTGCAGGACCATGAACAATTTAAGTCCAGAGTGTCACGATGCTGTAATGACTACAGTTAATAACTGTTCTTTGATTATAAAGTCCAGACAACAACAGCAACCTGCAATACTTCGATCGAGAGGAATAGATGGAGGAATCAACCCTTCTGTTTTTGCTCCTCTCTACAACCATTCTGGAGTTGATTCTATGCAAGGACTTAACACCACATTGGCAAATATGAACTTAGGTGGTCCAGCAAATTCTGCATTCAATTTACAAGGTGGATTAGGACCTTTGGTACCATCGCCAGGATCTCCCTCAAGAATTTTAAATGCTGGTCCATCAAGTAGTCCTTTTCCCATTATGCCGATGTCACATCAAGGCCCTGCTGGTACAAGTTCGTCTCTAGTCCTAGGAGTCAATCAAATTAGCAACTTAAGTAGGATGGGACCCAATACTAATATAGACAAAACTAGATTGCCGGAATATAACTTGTTCCCGGATGTTTCTTCACATGTTTCAAAAGACATAGAAGATGAAGCCAATAATTACTTTCAGAGGATTTACAACCATCCACCGAATCCCACCTTGTCAATTGAAGAAGTGTTAAATATGTTGAAGAGGTTTCAAGATTCTCATAACAAAAGAGAAAAGGAGGTAAGTTTTTAATATTTATTTAATGCATTCATTCAATTATTTGTTGTTTATTTTATGTATTGGACATTACTTACAGTTGGACAATTTATTTGTAAATAGTTTATTATCTACACTGCGCGTCACGAAAAAGAGGACACCTAGAATTTTATAAGAATTTTTCAATAACTTACAACTTAGTCTATTGTAACTAAATTCCCACAATGCAGAAATGCTTTTAGCGTCTTTTAGACACTGCCTACAGGTCAATTAAGGGTAATAAGTTTGTACAATTGATATCAGTTTTACGACTTCGAATAATGCACGTTTTGTTTGTACCTTATTTTTCTTGGAATATGGCTATTCTGTTTTTAAAAAACTTTTCACTAGTGTACAGTTGTTCGAAGAGTAAACTTGTGCAATTTTTAAATTAAAAACTATGGCTGAGAAATTTGCTAGATATGTTCAAATTGTTACTTTGATTGGTAATAGAATGGGTTAAAGAGAAGTGGCCAGACAGCTTGGATTCAGTCGTTGTATGGTCCAAAAAATTTGGCTGGGACGACCAGGATCAGGCCATAGAAGACCGTTATTTACTTCTTTGCAAAATCGGTTCTTTACGGTTAGATCAATCCAAAACCGTTTTCAAAATGCTCACGGGTGGACTTTAAGCACTTCTACCGTGAGAAGGTTGAGGGAATTTGGTCTAAGGGCTCTCTGTCCAGCAACAGGACCTTTGTTAACAGCAGCACATCGACAACGCCGACTACAGTTTGCTAGAGACCACGACCATTGGACGATAGAAGATTTGAAAAATGTTTTGTTTAGTGATGAGTCCAGGATGCTTCTTTATGGCTCAGATGGTCGCATCAAAACATACAGAAGACATATGGAACGAAATGCTGCTATATTGTGTTCGACGAGTACGTGTTGCTTTTGGAAGAGGTTCGATAATGTTTTGGGAGGCATTTCATTCAAAGGCCGTACTAATCTCGTAGTTATTGATAGAGGAGCGTTGAGTGCACACCGATACATTACCGAAATTCTAGACGAGCATGTAATGCCTTTTGCTGGGTTTGTTAGCGAAAACTTTATTTTTATACAAGACAACGCGCGGCCACACGTAGCCAGGATGGTAACGCAATATCTGGAAACTGTAGATGTGCCAAAAATGAACTGGTCGACTCAAAGTCCACATTTGAACCCGATTGAACATTTCCAACTCAAACGAAGGGTAAGAAACAGAATACTGTAAAATAATGAGGAATGGGAGCGTTATGTGAAGGTAAGGAAAACGCTGTCACCAAATGAAATACACAATAGATCCTCAAGGGATGCTAACCCTGCGAGCGGCTGCAAGGAATACTGGTCACACTGGTCTGGAGGGCTGGCTCGTCTTCGTGGATTTACGAGAAGATAAGGGATTTCGGGATAGGGGTAGGGACTCCTAGGTCTCAGGTCCTGTAAAGAGTAGAGGTTATGGCTTACTTTTGAAGCCGGAGATATGCATACGCAGAATCTCGTGTTCTCCTAGTCTCTAGTGAGTCGGACGAAAGGAACATTAAAAAACCAAATTAGAGTCAACAATATATTGAATCTACCCTGAAGTTACTAATACAATCGTTAACACGTTATTCTGCGCGTCGGGAGACGATGTAGCAAGATAGTGAAGAGTTGACAGTGGTACTAATATAATTACGCAGGTTAGTATAAGAAATCTGTTACCTTATGTGTATATTAGGGCTTCAACCACGACACGTTCAGTCGTCTGGAACTCGGTCAGTTGAGGGTTGCGAACTTTCGAGCTGCCACAATAACCGGACTACACGCGAACTCTGCCAGATGATACGCGGCCCCCGGAGAATCACCGATTGTCTCGCGTACTGGACGCTGTCGCGTCCCAGTCACGGTGGCCCGCTATTACTGACTACTCATTACTAGCTACTCGTACCCGACGCTACCGCGTCGAGAGTAGCCGGGGCGGCAATTGATGCCTGGACGCCCGCCGTCTCACTACTACTGACTGACTACTGACTTGGCTGTCCCCGTTTTCTAGTTTTTATCGAATGGTGTCCTCATTGACCGGTTATAGTCCAAGGTTGTGTTTTCGTTGAATTGTGGGTCCTATATTGCATCACAATAACAGTTTTTTGTTTGACGTGCTTTTCTATGTTTAAACAATTAACAAACAATGCAATAACTAGGTCAATTTATTTGTGGGATTTAAAATGAAAATTTTACTGTAATAATTATCCCTTATTTGATTTGGAATATATAATAATTATCTCGAATAATTATTATCTTTTCTATGCTACTTAACCATTTAATTCAACTTCTCACTCACTTGCTACGCTTACATTACATTACTCCCTACGCAAAAAAAGAAAAGGGCCGAGGGGCCTTTTCCTTTTCCAACAATAAATTATTCTACTTACATATTATTACTTATATCCTACTATATATATTTTTTATATAAGTCCCAATTTATATTTTATCATTTACTGTTTCTTATAGACTATTGTACCGTGGTCAGCGAATGTAGCGTGCTGCCCCCGTATTAAACCTATGTGTATGACAAGTTGAGTTAATCTTGTATTAATCTTATTGAAACTTAACAAGTGAAAGAACTTTCCTAACTTATTACAATTGTTTGTGATTACATGTGTCCATTACGACAAGCGTATTCTAACTGTTTTATACGATTGTACTCGCGTTTTGCGTTCACTTTATCGCGTATCCCTGTGGGAATTATCCGCACTTCACTCACGTCGTCTTGGCTGTTTTAATGTCCGTTTGCCAATTCCACGTGTCGAGTTAACTATATTGATGCGTTCCTGCTGCTGTCTGCCTCCATTGGTTTGTCCTTGCTGGGTGGTCGTCTCAGGTTGCTACTGCTTTGCTTTGTCGCATTATACTTCTGCTACATTGGTCTCTTGTATGTGTTTGCTGCATCTCTTTGTTTGGCATCGTCGTAGTACTATGTCTAAGTATAACTTTTCTGTTTCTCTTTGGTAGGATTGTTCGGTGTAAAGGAATTTGCTAGTGATGTAGGTCATTAGGTCTACGTTTTGGGGTAGGAGAGGCATACTAGGATTTATTTTGTGTTTACTAGGAAATTTATTAGGATTCGGGGGTGTTCTGTTTGCCATACTTCTGTGTTACATATTATAGCCCTTTTGTGTAGTGTTAGAGCAAATATGTTTTTATTTTGTTCTACTATTATCAATTCTTTTAGTGATTGTTTATTAGTGATCTTTTCAACGTGCCTTCTGTAAAGTTGTGACAATTGACTTTCACAACTGTTGTCTTTGTATTGTTCCCAGGTTATTTAGCCTATTGTAGAGTCGTATCGATCGGTAGCAGTGTATATTTCAGCATTCTTCTGCTCCTATCTTCTTGATGTAGCTGTCTAGTCCTCCATCGACTATGGACGTGTAGCTGTACATTTCACAGTGAAACAAGAGTCTCTCCACCGTAATGAGTTTCTCTAGTGTCACAAATCGCACTGTTATTACTTCCCGAACGGTCGCACTCCCGTAAGCAGACTTTAGTTCGCATTAGTACTTTTTACGCGTAATTCAAATGCACCTTAACCTATAATACATGTATAGCTGCTTATTGCAGACAATTTTAGTGATAGCTTTACATAAATCTGACTTATATACTAACCTACCGTGTATTGCATATTATTGTGCCTAATGACTATAAACTGATAAATAAATTGATATCTAATCCAATATTAATATGTTAATAATTGGGACTTGTACTTTTTAAATATTTACAATATAATATATCATCTTTCTGTTATATATACACCCTGTATATTAGAGTCATATATTTTTAATTCTCAACTTGTCATCACTTATTGTATATAGTTACGTATGTGTAACGAATTTTCCTTATTTGAAAAATATTTTAATTACTATATTTACTCTTAATAAAGTGTCAGAAATTATTGTAATATTTCTCACTCTTTCCCAAATCTTTTTAAAATAATTCAAAGGTGAAATTTATTTTGATTTCTCGTCAAACACAATGACCTGTTTTCAGTGTTATGATATTTATGTTTCAAGGCTATTAAACTACGTTTTGCTGAGAGCTGAATTTTTTTATACTCACATTGTTGATGCAATTTAATACAGACAAATGTTATGAACTCTTGGTGTCTGTTATAAACTACAATATTTATTTTTTTATTTAATTAAAAAAACGTTTTCTACACTTGACCTGTATTAGTTGTTTATTTATCAATGCTCTGACTCAATCTTTATACTATTTTCTTAGTTGATAGGAATTCAAGTCTGTCAATCAGTTTTGACATAGCAATAAAGGATTGGCGTATGGTATCTTACCGATCCAGCTCTTACTAATCAACAGCAGCTTAGACCCCTATAAACTTTAAATTAATTTACTTATTTCTCGTTCTTAAAACTTGCTTTTAGTTATGATCTACTATTATGTTTTCAAAAAAAATATTTTCATTGAACTGTGCTAATATTTAACTATGAATGCTTATATTACCTGTGTTTTGTCTTTCGTTCCTTGTTAAAATTTTAGTATTATTCGAGCGGCCGTCTCTTTTAATACCAAGCTTTCAACTTTTCTTATAGTTGTTTTGATATTTTTTTCCACTATTCATCTATTGCGTCGAAAAACATGTCTGTGTCCTCATCGCTCTGTGTTATTATTGCTGTCTCATTCTTGTTTATTATTCTATTGTATGTGTTCCATCCTTTCTTTTTCGTTTTGTGGAATATACCGCAACATTTTCTTTCGGGCATTTTGCTTAGTCTATTCTTTATTCGTTCTGATCTTTTTGGTTGGCTGGTGTCTCCCTGACTTCCTTTTCTTCTTCTCTGCGGTTTGTTAATTGGGGTTCCTGGTTCCCACAATGGCAGTGTTGCCAACTTAGACGGGTCAACTCCTTCTTCTTCCGTCTCTTCTTGTTCTGGTTCTCCTATTTCTTCTTCCTCCACCGTAGAATAATCACTTGTTTTATTCTCGTAATATTTCTTTAACCTATTGACGTACACTACCTGTCTATTTTTCCCTTTTTTGTACCTACTGCATACGTCACTGGTCCATATTTTCTATAATTTGAAATGGTATGGATATGACCATTTTTTTCTATAACTTCTTTGAAAGACCTGTCGTGCTACTTAAGTCTCTCAAATATACCTTGTCTCCATCTTCAAATTCTCTCAAATTCAAATTTTATATATTTATATTCTCCTGTGTTTTTCTATACACTATTTTCATTTTTCATCCATGTCCGAGTCCATGGGTTTCCGATTGATTGCGCGTGCCCCTGGCAGTCGTCGCATCTCTTCACATTTCACATATTTCTCAACATTTCTTCCTAATTCGCTTCAGAAATAATATTCTCTTATATTTCTGTACTATATTCAGTGCTTATGCCCCTGGCAGTCGTCGCATCTCTTCACATTTCACATATTTCCCAATATTTATTCCTAATTCGTTCCAGAAATAATCTTCTCCTATATTTCTGTACTATATATCCTATTTATTCTTCCATATCCTTCCTTTAAAATGTGGAAGTTATTAATTATAACTCTTCTTTTTCTTCACTTTTCCATTTATTTTATTAACAAAATCACAATTCCAGATTCGTTTTGCATTTTTATTACATCCTGTAGATACTGTATTGTCGTGCTGGAGCCGCGGGACTCTTAGCGGGTTGGGATTCTAGTACCACCCTAGCTTATCCCCTTAGCAGCCTCCTATTTGACGTAAGTTTCACCCCTTAGGGTCGAACCATATACAGCTTGCCCAAATTCTTGTAAAAAAAAATATACTTCTGGCACTGTATTCACCTTCGCATGCTGTGTGAGATATGCCTCTATTTCTGTGGCATCCCACCTGTGTCCACTGATTATTCCTTCTTCTTTATGGTTCTGCTTCTTTGTCTCAAGCAAAGAAACTGGCTTAAACTCTTTTACATTCAGAGTACGTTCCATAAATACATAAATAAAGTTCCATAATGTTACTTTAACGATAGTAACTAACTATGAATTTTCCGTCTCCAGCGAGTCCTTGCCTTAGCAATGATTCAGTGCTTCAGTGAAGGCCCTTAGGTCTTCCTGTCCAATTTGCACTTTTCCCTGGTACATAAACTGCAGCAAGCCTCCTAGTGTCTCGCAAGTTACGTTTGTCAAAATCTCTATAGGACGTTGACAACGATTCCACTCAAATTTTCTTTAAATATGGGCCACAGCCCAAAGAACCACTTTACGTGCTTCTATGCATTTTCCTTGCGATGCATCCATTCCCGAACTCATATGTTCGTGGAAATAGTGAAAAAGATTTTCTGACGCCACGGTCAATTATCTTCCAAAGCTCCATTAAATTCTTTTTCCTCTTTTATATGTCCATCTCCGTATGATGTGCCAATTTATAAAGTTAACCAACAATTGTATAAAGAATTAAATTTTTGTTAAATAAAAGAACTTAGAAATATACGCTGCCGAACTTAAAAACAAATCTGTATAAAATATTAAATAATCAAATCAAATAATAATCGATCAATCAATCAATACTCACATATCAACTAAGGTGTTAGTATTTATTTTTTGAAAAATTAAGCTCTATTAAATTCTTTTCCTTTTTACAAATCAAACGCTATTTTTTTTCAATTCCAAATATCCCATAATTAATTAGTTAAACAAAGTCATATCTAATTTCTTAGTGTATATCACGAGAATTCGCTAGCCCCACGATTTACGTCGTAATTCTATACTTTGCGACGCTTTTAAGGTCAACATAAATGTTTTTCAAACACAAATCATATTTCACTTGCACTTGTTACATTAAACAAAAGAATTTGATAATATGTAAACAGTTAGTAAAATAATACTCAAAGAATTTATATTTTGCGCTTTTTGAAAGCAATAAACTCGTACACTCAAATGAACTTGATCTTGACCTACTAACTTAAATTCTGTATTTTTAACTACTAAATAGAACAATAATGGTTATTTCTTGAATCAATTATATTTCATTCTTATATTCAACTAATAATTAATAATTTCTGTTATACTTATATATCGTAAAATCTGTATAGTTTATGTGTTTTTTGTGCAATATTATGGTAATTAAAAAAAAACAATTATATAGAGAACATAATATAATGTGTTAGTATGTATTTTTGAAAAAATTTGTACTTGTCATCTCTTCACATATATCCTAAAATTGATATGAGGTCATTTTCTAGTGATACAAGACAAAAAATCTACTATATACGAATAATTTGTGTAAAACCACTAACAAGTTTATATAACAAAGAGAGAAAAAGGATTTTCTTCCAGAAAAGGGAGTCCTGCACTCCACACAATATTTACTGGATACCTCACTGTTTCTTTAATCTGTTGTCGTCTTAGGAAAGAGAAGAAAAAATTGGAATGTCACTGGCGAAATGAAACGATGAAGGCTTCTTATAGCTACAAAACTTGCAAAAGTTTACAAGGATACTGAAGAAGTGACTTAATTATCCCTATTTACCGCAATTCCCCCAAACCGGGACCGCTGTCACCAATGTAAATGTGTTGGGGCAGATTTACGAGAAGTGGAGAGAAGTTCGGGATTAGGGGTTAAGAAACTTCTAGGGGTAAAGGTCCTGTAAATGAACAGAAGAGAGCGAGAGAGTGATGAGCTTGACAGTACAACTAATATAATTAATAGGGTTACGTATAAAAAATCTGTTACCTTATGTGTATATTAGGGCTTCAACCACGACACGTTCAGTCGTCTGGAACTCGGTCAGTTGAGGGTTGCGAACTTTCGAGCTGCCACAATAACCGGACTACACGCGAACTCTGCCAGATGATACGCGGCCCCCGGAGAATCACCGATTGTCTCGCGTACTGGACGCTGTCGCGTCCCAGTCACGGTGGCCCGCTATTACTGACTACTCATTACTAGCTACTCGTACCCGACGCTACCGCGTCGAGAGTAGCCGGGGCGGCAATTGATGCCTGGACGCCCGCCGTCTCACTACTACTGACTGACTACTGACTTGGCTGTCCCCGTTTTCTAGTTTTTATCGAATGGTGTCCTCATTGACCGGTTATAGTCCAAGGTTGTGTTTTCGTTGAATTGTGGGTCCTATATTGCATCACAATAACAGTTTTTTGTTTGACGTGCTTTTCTATGTTTAAACAATTAACAAACAATGCAATAACTAGGTCAATTTATTTGTGGGATTTAAAATGAAAATTTTACTGTAATAATTATCCCTTATTTGATTTGGAATATATAATAATTATCTCGAATAATTATTATCTTTTCTATGCTACTTAACCATTTAATTCAACTTCTCACTCACTTGCTACGCTTACATTACAATACCTGCTCCAATAAATCGTGAGCAGCTTCGGTTTGCGCTCATGGAAGAATGGAAAACTTTTCTTTAAAACGACATCCAGAATTGAATCAATTCAATGCCAAATCGAATGAGGAGTGTAATTCACAATAGAGGTGGTAATACACAAGAAAACAGAAAAAATGTACAATGTTAATTTTTATTTATTTTTCAATAAAATCATTATTTTGGAAGAAGATATTTTTTAACATTTGTTATTTAAAAAATGATTGCATACTGTTTTAAAACATATTCTTAAACATTACACAAACATTTAATGACAATCACTTTGTGGTATGATTCGTAAAAAAATGAGGTGGCCTCTTTTTCGTAACGCACAGTGTAGAAATATTTCTAACGAATGTTGGCAATCACTTTTTCAAATGTTTCCATCTTTCGCAACATGAACTATCTGTTCTATACTGAGGTTATTCCAATCTCTGATAAGAGGTCTGTAAGATAAAGGTATTTATCATCTGCTAAAAAACTAACCACAGGAACACCTGTATGAAAAAGAAGCAGAGACCGACTGTGAATTAGGTGGTTAGATGGAGTTGAGACTGACTTACAGATAATAAAAATCAGAAGATGGCAACAGGTCGCTAGAAACCAAACATAATGGCGATTAATATTGGAGCAGGCCAAGATTCGTGGACCAGTGTCTTAATACTTCTTCATTTGTTATTTTACTCATCCAAGGAATTTTAAGAATATGTTTGTAGAATCAAATTTTGAATTAATTATTATTTAAATGGGAATAAGCCACAATTAAAGGTTAAAGTATGTTTATTGATGTTTCAATTTTTACTTCGGAAATTGTTCTCAAAAATACAAACATTAAACGTACTTTAACCTTTAATTGTGGCTTATTCCTATTTAAATAGTAATTAATTTTCAGAACAATTTTTGAATACCTCTAACTTTTTTATGGATTGAGATTTTATTGTCACAAGTTTCTACCCCATGTGGCAGCTGCCACCAAAAAGCACTCTACTAACTGCAATCTAATGGTCAAACTTAATTTCTTATTTGTGAATATCGAGTTATATTTTACAGATCCTTTTCAGGCTTTTAATATTCTGATTTTTATCCCCTCATCTCTCCATCAACTAATTGGGAGTTTATGATTGCTGCTAGGTATTTATACTTGTCAACCATTCTCTAGCTGTTTACCTTCCAGTGCCACTTGTACATTGTTGATAGGGGTTTTTGAGATCGTCGCTATATATTTGGACATTTCCAAAAGGACTTGTGGTCTACTGTATTTTTCCTCAAATTCTTACTTAACTCCTACATTATCTATATCTCCCTACTTGTACAGTTTCTTTACTTTTAAAAGTTGTACATTCTCCATTCAACTTTGTGCTAGGTCTTGTATTTAAAAAAATCGTAATTTTCTATTCGAAGTTTTCTCGAAAATTTTGTTTTTCCGTGCGGTAGGCACGATTTCTCGAGACGGGATCGACCGATTTTGATGAAACTTTACACAGTTCATCTTGATAGTATTGTTTGGCGATTGGGCAAAGGGATTTCCAATCGGTAGGCTCGTTCCTCGAACGAAGAACTTAAAATCGGCAAAATGCTACAAAATATGAGAAGAAAATTCATTCAAACTTTTTTAAAAAGTTTCGAGAAAAACGCGTTTGAAGCTTGAGCTGAGAACGCACGTAACCACCGCGTGGTATTAAAATCTCTATATCTCCGGTAATATTGCTGGAATTTACTCCAAAATTGGTGTGAATACTTTTGAAGTTAATTACTATTTAAGTGGGAATAAGCCACAATTAAAGATAAAAATATGTTTATTGACGTTTCAACTTCCACCTCGGAAATCGTTCTCAAAACACAAACGTTTCTTGTGTTATGAGAACGACCCCCGAAGTGGAAATTAAAACGTCAACAAACGTATCTTTTAATTACTATTTAACTGGGAATAAGCCACAATTAAAGATAAAAATACGTTTATTGACGTTTCAATTTCCACCTCGGAAATCGTTCTCAAAACACAAACAGTAAATTAAACAAATTTTGTTTTTTGTTACATAGTGAAAAATTCTTCTAATAATTTAATTTTATCTGACTCATTTATATTGACAATTCAGACATACGTTATGCATTTTAAAGTAGACGACTTTAAAATGATATTGCCAATATTGTTGAGTTGCGCTCCTGGGACGACTTTACTTATAAGATAGTTCATTCGATTACATGAAATCAACTTTAACTTGAGAATATCCGTCAGAAAAAAAAAATCATAGCATGTAATTCGTCTTTAAAAAGACAAACACATGACATGATGACAGTAAAATTCTCCTGTTAGTGATCCACAGTAAATTATGAGGGAAAAGCCGGGAAAAAAACCTCATAATACTATCCCGACATGGTAAGTATTTGTTCGTGCATTTAGTTTACCTTCAATAAACACCAAAATTCTGATTTTATATGTTTCGTTATTTAAAAAACATAAATGATGTATCCTCTATATGTTACTGACTTACTAATACTGGTATTTTCTTATTAATAACTTCCTCTTTCAATATTGGTAACCAGATCCTACTACATTCTGCCGAGGAATTTGCGACACAATTGGCCTCATTTAGCATAATTAGAGCCGCTTCTTTGATTTTTCTTTTTTTACCATCTGTTTCTTTTAGGACTACATTTGAATTATTCCATTGAACCCTATATTCATTATCCCATGCGTGTTTACATATTTGAGATCTATCAAATTCTCTATTTTTAATATAAGATTGATGTTCACTTATTCTAACATTTAATGGCCTTGATGATTTACCTAAATAAAACTGATCGCATTCACAAGGTATTTTATAAATGCAATTCTTTGTCCTTTCTTGTTCATTGTTAGGTTTGGTTTTGGACAAAATAGATCTCAACGTGTTTGTTGTTTTGAATGTTGTTGAAATGTTGAATTTATTTCCTCTCCTTTTAAGTTTTTCTGATAATCCTTTTATGTACGGTATTGTTATTTACCTCATATTATTCCTTGTGTATGCTGTAGGATCTCGTTCTAAGTTGTTCTGTTCTATTCGATCGATTGTTGAAAATTCCTTATTTAAAACGATAAAGGATAATCATTTTTTAATAAAACAGATGTTAACAAATGTTTCTCCTCAAAGAACGAATTTTCGTTAGAACAAGTAATTTTGGCTCTATCGTATAAGGATTTAATTATTCCCTTTTTTACATTAATATTGTGATTTGATTTGAAATTTAAATATCTATTGGTGTGTGTTGGTTTTCTATACACCTGAGTCTCATATCTAGTATCTTCTTAGAGATTAAAACATCCAGGAAAGGTAGCGTGTTATTATATTCCTTTTCCATGGTAAATGTTATTGTCTCTTCTTTATCGTTTATATCATTTAGGACTGTGTCCAACAACTCTGATCCATGAGGCCATATTGAGAATACATCATCTACATACCTCCACCATACTGTGGGTTTGAAATTTTGTTTAGAAATGATATTTGTTTCAAAATCTTCCATAAATATATCGGCTAAGAATGGAGATAAACTAGAGCCCATTGCTAGACCAAAATTTTGTTTATAGAATTCATTATTTAGTTGAAAATATGTATTATCGGTACATAATGTTAATAACTCCATTATAGCCGATATGTTTAGTCTTTTTCTAGTTGCCAATGAATCATCACTCTCTAATTTTGTCTTGACTATACTTAAAGTCTTATTTAATGGCGTAAATAAACTATTTATGTCAAAACTTACTAAAGTATTATTTGAATTAAATTCAATATTTGATAATTTATTTAAAAAATGTTGTGTATTTTTTATGAATGTGTCATTTTTATTTGTAAATGGTTTTAAAATATTTAATAAAAATTTTGATAGTTCACTACAAGGAGAATTCATAGTACTACAAATGGGTCTAAGTGGTATATTCGTTTTATGAATTTTCGGTACTCTATAAAAATGAGGAGTCTTACTGTAATGAGGTGTAATTAATCCTCTCTGATAACTTGTTAAAACATCTTTAAACTTGAATAAAGTTCTATATATTTTGTTTTCCAAAGGCTTTGTTGGATCTTTTGTTAATTTTGTATAAGGTCGGTTTATTAATAGATCTTTAATTTTATTTTCGTATTGAATTTTATCCATTATCACAGTTGCATTCCCCTTGTCTGCTGGTAGGATGATTATGGAGTCGTCATTTTTTAAAGTTCTTATAGCCTTTAGTTCCTCTTTGCTTATGTTTTGTTCAATTTTAGTAGATTTTTCCAATTCAAGTTTACATAACACTCTGTATTCTTCCTTTTCGTGGGTTGGTAAGCATTGAGATATTTTCTCCACTGAGCTTATTATGTCTAATTTTGGAACGGATGGCTGAGTAATAGCAAAGTTTAGACCCTTTGACAGTATTAAATTCTCCGTTGCATTTAAATGTCTATTTGATAGATTGACAACTGTCGCTAATAATATGTCCTCATTTCTATTGAGGTTATCTAAAGTGTGTATACTGTTTTGTTCTAAAAGAATATTAAATTTATTTAAATGTATATTTCTTTGTTTTCTATATGAATTTTCGTATACTATATGTAAACTAAAAATAATTTGATCAAAATCAGAATTTGATATCACATTGAAAAACAAATCTTCAATACTTACAATATCTTGTTCAACAAAAAATAAATTCGATTTATGATATTGTATTCTTCTATCTATTGTAATCATGGACAAACTGGCTCTATGTAGAATGTTTTCCAACCTTCTGCTTGAATATGCTGGACGTAACTTCAAGCCCTTTGGTATTAGGTTGTTATCTCTACATCTTCGTAAAAATTTAATTGAATTTTGACAGTGTGCCAGTTTCTTGTATAGAATTTCCAATCTCCTAAAATTTTGAATAACGCTGGGCCCATAACGGTTTCTTAATATTGTTCTGAAGCTATTTTCTTGTGGCGTTGTAAATTAATTACTATTTAACTGGGAATAAGCCACAATTAAAGATAAAAATACGTTTATTGACGTTTCCACTTCCACCTCGGAAATCGTTCTCAAAACACAAACGTTTCTTGTGTTGTTGTTTTCTTGTGGATCGTTCTCAAAACACAAGAAACGTTTGTATGATTCTTCCTAGAAAAATCCTTTGTCACAACCTGTGGGAAGTAGAAGTAGGGGTAGGCCAAAACTCAGATGGGGGGATGGTGTAGATGAGGATGGTAGAAAAATAGGTGCAGCAAACTGGCAACAGTTGCTGACTGGATAGAACTGATGGTCGTAATAGACTTGGGAAGGTCGAGGCTCTTTTATAGGGCTGTAGCACCAATGATGATTATATCCCATTATGTAATTTTCCTCTAAAAACTGTAGGATATCCTTTGCTTCAGTTTTTGGGGCCAGGTCAGACACAAAAATCTATTGCTTTCTCGATTTTAGACTTTTTCCTTACAACATTTGCTCGGTTGTCATTATTGTCATCGGAATTCTTCTTCTTTTTCGAATCGAGGTTGCTGGTTGCCTCCTGAGGGTCAAGAACTTTGGATTGAGTTCGTCGACGTCGACTACAAAATTCTTCATACATCATTATTCGGTTGAGTTTACCGAAAGTACAAGCTGATTATAGCCGCAAATATCAAACATGGAACAAAAAATTTCGGTATAGCAGTGTTGGCATGTTTTTATAATGTAGATGATGTATACTTCAAATATAAATAGATAAAGCTTTAGGAAAGTACATTTTGTTTATTATATTATGTGATGAATACTGCAATTTTTGATTTATATAAAACAACAATGAGTAAATATTTGTTTCTTTGGAGATTCTTCTTCTTCTTCTTCTTTCTCACTGCGACTTTGTTAGTCTTCTTCTTAGAGTGCCGTCTCCCTACGGAGGTTGGCAATCATAATGGCTATTTTTATTTTAGAACTTGCTGCTCTAAACAAATCAATCGATCTGCATTGGTACCAATCACGTAAATTCTTTAACCATGAGTTCTGCCTTCGGCCAACAGATCTTCTTCCTTGAATCTTTCCCTGTATTATCAGTCTCAAAATTTCATATTTTGGTCCCCTCATCACGTGGCCTAGGTATTCCAGTTTTCTGGTTTGTATAGTGGTGATTAGTTCTGTTTCTTTACCAACCCTCTCCAGTACTTCTTTATTTGTAATTCTATCAGTCCATGATATTTTCAATACTCTGCGGTATAACCAGACTTCGAAGGCCTCGATTCTTTTTAAATTACATTTTTTTAATGTCCAAGTCTCAGCTCCATATAATAATATTGAAAATATATAACAGAGAATGGTACGTAGTCTGATCTCCAAATTTAGATTTTTGCACGTTAGGAGTGGCTTCATTCGTATAAATGCTGATCTGGTAATCTCTATTCGTCTGTTTATTTCTACAGTATGATCATTGGTTTCACTGATCAAAGTTCCCAAATACTGATATTTTTCTACTTGTTCTATCACGTTACCATTTATTGTCAATAGGTGATGTATATTTTGTGGCCTTTTTGTAATCAGCATGTACTTCGTTTTTTTGGCGTTTATAGTAATTCCCATCTCAGCACTATTTATACTCAAGCTTTCGATAAGATGTTGTAGATCCTCTATACTCGTTGCTATGATCACAGTGTCGTCTGCATATCTTAAATTATTAATTAATTTTCCGTTAACGGTGACTCCCGCTTCGATATTATTGAGCGTGTTTTGGAAAATTTCTTCAGAATATAAGTTAAACAAAAGTGGTGATAACGCACATCCCTGTCTAACTCCTCTACAGATCCTCATTTCTTCTGAGTGTTGCCCATCAATTTGAACTATGGCACTTTGGTTCCAATATAATGTTTGCACTATATTTATGATTTTACTGTCAATGCGCTTGTTCATAAGTATTGATATTAGTTTTTCATGTCTTACTTTATCGAAAGCTTTTTCGTAGTCAACGAAGCACAAGTGTAGATCAACATTCACATCCCGACATCGCTGAATTAATATGTTGATGGCAAATAGTCCTTCTCGAGTACCCATTCCATTTCGGAACCCGAACTGCGTCTCGCTAATATCCTCCTCTAGCCTTTCGTATATTCTCTTATGTATTATTTTTAGCAGAATTTTTAAAGTATGACTCATGAGGCTCAGTGTTCGATAATCAGAGCACTCTTTTGCTGCTTGTTTTTTAGGGATGGTTATAAATGCTGACTTTAGCCACTCCTGTGGTATTATTCCCGTATCGTACACCGTGTTGAATAAATCTGCCAATACTTCCAAGTTGTCCTCTTCCACTAGTTTTAAGAGTTCTACTGGTATTTCATCTAATCCAGCTGCCTTATTGTCTTTAGAGTTTTTGATAGCATATTTGATTTCATCTATCGTGATCTTCTGTATCTCTAAAGGATTTAATACTTTGTTAGTAGCGCACCTAAAAAGTTCAATCGAACTACACCCGAACTATTCACGTAGATTACGAAGCCACGATATTTTTCTTCTTCCCACACTTCTTTTGGAGATTAATTGCAGTTAATTATTGGAATTTTTTTAGCAATTACCCTTTGGTATATTAAGGCTTGATTAGGGGATAGATTTGGCAATCGTCAAATCAGCAGTTGCCAGATTACAAGAGATCTTTGCAATTTTAATCTCTAAAGAGACAAATATCTACCCGTTATTACTTCATATAAATTAAAAATTGCAGAATTCATAAAATAGTATAATCAAAATGTACTTTTTAAAAGCTTTATCTCTTTATATATGAAGCATACAAAATATGCATTATAAAAACATGCCAAAACTGCCAAACCGAAATATTTGTGACATTTGCAGTTATATTCAGCTTGTACTTTCGGTAAACTTACCCTTTATTTGTAAACGTATTTGTAAGTTCTTTGTACATCATTATTTTTGTCCATATAAACATAACCCTAGAAGTGTTAACATTTCCTTTATATCCACTGGTCTCTAGGCCATACGTTCTGAGTGTGATGTTTTTGGTTTACATTTACCACAAATAGGATCTCCATAAAATTAAAAACGGATAATTTCATCATCCCAGAACTTAATAAAAATTCCATGTGATGTACAGAGCCCATAATTGTTATTTGTTCT
Source organism: Diabrotica balteata (assembly GCA_918026665.1). Taxonomy (NCBI): domain Eukaryota; kingdom Metazoa; phylum Arthropoda; class Insecta; order Coleoptera; family Chrysomelidae; genus Diabrotica; species Diabrotica balteata. Next base: position 35,022,000 of record OU898276.1, read on the forward strand.
TCTATTTCTTCAGAGAAGTTAGTTATATCTACAATATCTACTATATTATTAAAAATCTGATCAAAAAATATCAGGTTTTTGTAAAGTTACATTCACCGGATTATCAAAATTATTCTCGGAATCCTCATATTAAATATTCTGACTATTGGAATTTTCATGATCTAAATCGAATTACTTCCTGGACTATGACTGTCTTTTAACTGAATATGACTTCTCATAATATTATGTTCACATCCTTATTAATTCTCATAAATGAAATAAAATTACTTTAACTTATACCACAGAAAAAAAATTAATCAAAACAGTTTCAAAATATTAATATGCCGCAGTTTATTCAGGTAAAAATTAGAACAAGCACGTGTCCAAGATGCACTATTATTGTTCTACATAACTTTAACATGCTTTATGCGCCTGCTGCCACCATCAGATTGATTTATAAAATGACAGCTCCAGCAGTTGTGCACGTGTGTGTGCACGACTATTGCAGGTTCGTCCAGAAACGTGTTATATTGTTTACAATTCTAATTATCGTCGAAATAGAAGTCATAAGGCCATGATCGACAGGCGAGTAAAACGGCGGTTTATGACCAGTCGGTATAGATCGCCAGCGTATCATTGCGATACCGCTGTCTTATACTGACGAGCGGCTCGTTATGTTTGGCATATTTTTTATTCTCGATTCATGTAAAATCGTGATTTAAATGCACTTTAAATTGCTCTGCATGTCTCTCTAATAATCCTTCCCAAAGTTTGCCTAGATTCTTCTTCTTCTTCTTCTAGCCATTCACGTCCACATCTGAACATAAGCCTCTTCAAGTCTTCCTTTCCATTGTTTTTTATTGTACGCTACTTGTAGCCAATTTTCCCGGCAGTCCTTTTTAGATCATCTGTCCATCTCATAGGAGGTCTGCCTCTGGGTCTTTTGTGTTGGTATGGTCTCCAGGTTAAAATTGATCTGTGCCATTTGTTTAGATCGCTCCTAGCTACATGTCCAGCGTATTTCCATTTCAGCTTTAATGCTTTTTGCACCACATCGATGACTTTGGTTTTCTGTCTTATCCATGTGTTTGTTTTCTTGTCCTTAAGTGATGTACCTAGCAGTGCTCTTTCCATCGCGTGTTGAGTGACACTAAGTATATTCATATTCTTTTTTGTGATTGTCCATGTTTGTGCCGCATAAGTTAATATCGGAATAATGCATGCATCAAAAACTTTAGATCTAAGATGTAATTGAATTTGTTGATTTCTGAGTATATAGTTCAGTTTACCGAATGCTGCCCAAGCTAACTTTCTTCTTCTTTTTATTTCTTCAGTTTGAATTTCCCTATTTAGGATTATTTTTTGTCCCAAGTATATATATTCTTCAACTTTTTCTATAACTTTATCGTTTATTATTGTCACGGTGTCTTCGGAGTGCATGACTTTTGTTTTGTTTAAATTCATTTTCAGTCCTATTTTAGAAGATTCGGTATGAAGTTCTACAAGCATGGTTTGCATTTCTTGTGGGTCAGTAGCTATCAGGATTATGTCATCTGCAATCGTAGATTACTGAGGTAGCGGCCATTGATGTTTATTCCCTTATATTTCCAATTTAGGTTTTTAAAAACGTCCTCCAAAACTAAGGTGAACAGTTTGGGTGATAAAGTATCTCCCTGTTTGACTCCCCTGTTTAATGGTACAGGGTTCGTGTGTTCATTTTCATTTAGGTAGTATGTAGTTGTAGCTTGGTTCGTAGTTTCTTTTATTAAGTTAATATATCTGCTGTCTATTCTACAATTTTGCATTGCGTTTATTACGGCCGTGTGTTCTATGGTATCGAAAGCTTTTTCGTAGTCTACAAATGCAAGGAAGACTGGAAACTTGTATTCGTTACATTTTTCTATTAATATTTTTGTGGTTAACAGGTGATCGGAAGTTGAATAGCCTTTTCTAAAACCTGCCTGTTCATATGGTTGGTATTCGTCTAATTTCCTTGTTAGTCGAGTAGTTATGACTTTGGTGAGTATTTTAAACAGGTGTGACAGTAGGCTGATGGGTCTGTAGTTTTCCAATTTTCGACTATCACCTTTCTTGTGCAATAAGATTACTTTAGAGTTGTTCCAGCTCTTAGGGACTTTGCCCTGATGTAAACAACTGTCCACGAGCTTAGTTACAATTACAATTAGTTCCTTACCTCCTTCTAATATCATATCTGTGGTGATACTATCTTCTCCTGCAGCTTTATTTCTCTTCATGTTTTCCAATGCTGTAGTTACCTCTGAAATTGTTACTTTTGGCATTATTTCTGATCCAACATTTTTTATTAATTTCCGTGCTGGTCTCATCTCATCATCTTGTTGATGTGATCTGTAAAGTTCTGTGTAAAATTCTTCTATTCGTGTCAGTATGTTTTCTCTACTTGTGATTTTATTTTCGTCTTTTCCTATTAATGATATCATCTGACGTCGTCCTAGTGTCGGTCTGAGACATTTCATACTCTTATTTTTTTCAATAGTTGTTGTTATTAATTTTTCGTTTTCTTTTCTTTTTTGTTGTCTGATTCCTTTTCTAATCTGTCTATTAAGTTCTCTATATTCGTCGGTTCCCCTTTTGTTAGATTTATTTAAGATCTTCCTTCTTTCTATTTGTTGTAATATTTCTTTGTCTAATTCATTGTATGTTGTTTTCGGTTTTTTCAGTTGCAGAAGGCTGTTTGCCAAGTCAATGTTTGCCTAGATATTAAAGCAGAGTACTATGAATTTATGCCAGTGTTATGTTTATGCATAAATAACACTGGCGATCTTTTGCATGCCGCAAAAGACAGACGCCTGGCCTTAAGATGCCTAAACGCATTATAGGTGCGCGCCAAGTATCTAACTGTAGCTGTTTATAATAAGAAATAGCTTCTCGCATTGTAGTGTGTTGTATTATAGGTGTCACTAAAGGCAACAATTCATAGTATGATTTTTAAGACCTTCTAAGATAATTTCTGTAATCAAGTGAGTGAGGTTCGTCTATCTTACGCCGGCTCCACACATGGGAACCAACGTTGGCCCCAACAACGTTAGTCTAATGTGTGTACCGACAAAACTGTGTTGGAGCCAATATTGGCGCCAACGTTGGGAGTTTTCCGTGGACTGTCGGTTTTTGCGTACACATCAAAGGGATTGGCTCCATAGACCATAGATATCCATAGATATCGCCCCAATACTCAACCCAATGTGTGGATGCCTCACCGAACAGTTGAGCCAACGTTACTGGAACTCGACGGGGTTTTAATTCATAGTTATTCGCCAAGAAAAACACAGCTATTACTCTTTGCTCTTTAATTTCTACGGCAATTAGTGCTTACTACATTTCTCTTTTCTTTGAAAAGCGGTGTATCTTTTATATCATTCAACCAGGTCAGTTTACAAATGGTTTATATCACATTTTAACGCGTGAGTGTGTCATGTTTATATCTTGTTAAAAAATTACGAATGTAAATCAGTGTGTGTCATATTGACCCACATACAACGAAAATAAACATCTAAATTCAAATTATGTTATGAGTTGCTAATTAATTTAAGAGTTTTGTTCCTCTGGCGCTACAAGTGGTTCTAATAACAATTCTTGAATTAAACGGAAGTGCGACAATTCCTGTTTTTTTTATACAAGTTTTAACCCAAAGTTTAGGGCGTTTTCGCTTATTTTTCATTATTTCGTGCTGTACTATAGCGAGATAACACAAAACTTCAGACTCCGAGCAAGACATGTTCACTTTTCATTCAAATATAACTGTTTTGCTCTTTAGTCTATCAGCACCAACGAACCGCGAGTAAAACCCACGTTATTTAAAACCACGGCGTAGATTCGTCCGTCAATCACCAACTTTACGTTACAAGTTTGTTTATTGTTTGTTATTGGTAGTGCCCATATAGTACTTTAAACTGTTAAATTGTATTATTCTCGAAAACTGTTGAAATTAGACTGTTTAAATCAGAGTACAAATTTTCCTTCTCCTCCTAAGTGCCTTCTCTGTTGAGGTTGGCGATCAATATGGCAAATTTCTCTCTGTTCTGGGCTTGATGATGGGAATTAATTTCCTCTTGTGTGGGTATTATCTCTGATGTTTCGTAGCCAAGATTTTTTCTTTCGTCCTATGCCCCTTTTACCTTCAATCTTGCCTTCTAATATTACCTGGAGCTGATCAAATTCCCTATGCCGCATTATGTGTCCTAGATATGACGTCTTTCTAATTTTGATAGTATTGACCAGATGAGGGCGTGTGTTCATTACTCTCAGTACTTCTTCATTTGTAGTTCTGCTGGTCCAGCTTATTCTTAACATTCGGCGGTACATCCACATTTCAAATGAATTTAATTTGTTAACGTCATACTGTTTTAATGTCCAGGCCTCACAGCCATATAATAATAGAGACCATACATAACACTTTAGTGTTCTCAATTTTATTGAGACTGATAGCTTAGGGTTACAGAGCATTTTACGCATATTCATAAAACCAGATGTTGCTATTTCCATGCGTCTTTTAATTTCTTTTGAGTGGTCTAGTTGACTATCTAGCTCTCTGTATATGAAGCTTTGGGAACTCCGAAGGGTGATACCATTTATTTGCATGTTAGGTGTAACTTGTTCATGGAGGTTTTTGTGGAATACCAGAATTTTGGTTTTGGAAAAGTTAATGTCAAAACCCAGCCTGTGACTTTCTGATAATATGTTGCATCAAGTACAAATTTTAACTAAAGATAATGTTTACGTCATATTGTCTAATTAAAATTATTTAGTCAAATCAAAACCAGTTCCGCCGACAAAGTTTTAACTACATTTTATCATCAGTAATCATCCACTTAGCGCCACCTATAACACAATGTAAAATAACCAATAAAATCTATGCCTTCCTTATCTAACTATATATTCCTCTCTCACGATTTTGATAAAAAAAGTGGTACTAGCGCGAAGCTTCAAACTGTTTTCTGTATTTTTCCCATTCAGCTCATTCCAGGTGAAGCAATGTGCTTTCTCCCCATAACCAACATAAATAGTGAGCTTGTATACACATATTTTTCTGGAACAATAGAACACAGAAACACCAGAGAAAGGCAATTGCAGGACACTTTGACTTTACACTGATTCTTTCTCATTAAATGAAAAGTATATTGAGCATCTTTCTTCTTCTTCCTCCTTCTTGTATGTAGGCTTTAAAGCCTGTTTTTATACAATATTAGCCTCCTAAATTGTTTAACTTATCGCACCATCTTTTTCATGGTCTGCCAATACTTCTTCGTACATTTGGTGACATCTCGTGCTATTCGTACTATCCTATTCTCTGCCATTCTACTAATGTGTTCGTTCCACTTCTATTTCCGTTTTGTCACCCATCCATTTATGTATTCTATATTGAATGCTTTTCTTATGTTTTCGCTTCTCTCCCTATCCACCAGACTTTTCCCTGATATTCGTCGAAGTATTTTCTACTCTGTTGTTTCTAGTAGTCGTCTTGTTTTAGTTGTGTCAGGTCTTGTCTCCGCCTTGTATGTTAATATAGGTGTAATTTCTGCTTTATAGATTCTTGTTTTTGTGCTTTCTCTTAGGTGTTTGTTCTTCCAGATTGTGTCTAAGAGATCCCGCCGCTTTACTTTCTTTTAAGCTTTGTTTTTGTCCTTTCTTTAACATCTCCGTAACTACTTATATCTATTCCCAGATATCTATGAGCTTTCAGTTCACGTTTTTCAACAGAAAAAGCTTTTTTATATTTGAAGCAAGTTGAACAAAAATATTTTTTTGGTTTGAAGCAAGAGTAATTATAACTGTTGCAAAATCTTCAACGATGAGTCTTTTAATTGAATGGATTATCCAAGTTATTGTTTTTACAAAAATCATTCTTGTAGAGGATCTCATTTTATAGATTGACAAGCTATCTAAATAGAGTTTTTTAGTTAATTGACGAACATAGTGTGACTCCACGACTGGAAATTGTTCAATGTGTTTTTTCCTAAAGCAATTTCATTTTCGGTACTTTTGTTTGCAGGAGATTGTTTGCCTCTTTTGTCTATCCCCACAAACATCCAACAACACTTGGATTTGTTATAGTGTTGTTAACAGGTCCATTTGAAATACAAAGTGTTTTCTCAAAAAATTTTGATTTACTTCGGGCGTTGCTGTTTTCTGCTACTTTTCTGCGTTTAGGTTCGAGTCGTTTATAAGTTTTGTTTAACAAGTTTAACAAAACCAAAATCATGGTTCTTGATCGCCAGCAACCGTTTCCTGAAACCTGAACTATTGCGGGATATGGGGTAGTCTACTCTATGATATCTTAAAGCTCTAGTTAAAAACACAGAGGCAGTTGTGAACCCGAAATTCGAAGACGCATACAACTAGCAAGAGCAGCAATGACCGAACTAAACGGGGGTCTGGCGTGATCGTCACATTACTGTCAAACAAGAAGAGACTCATTTTAACTCTGGTCTTTTCGATATTTTAGTATACATATGAGACATGCACAGTCAAAGAATCGGATAGACGATGCGTAGACGCTTTTGAAATGTGTAAATGGAGACGACTACTTTGAATTACATGGACGACTAGCTGTACGAATATCTCGGTTCTAGATGAAGTTAAACCCAGTCAGCGTCTCTGTAGTACTGTTTACTCTAGAATTTTAAAGTTGTTTGGTCATAAAAGGAAGATTACTATAATAAATATAAGACAAATAAACAGATAATTACATCTTTGATAGACCATAACACCTGTTTGCAATTATTATTCGCCTTTTTATTTCCTCAGATGTTTTATTATTGGGGTTAACCGATGGCCCTAGATATATGAACTCTTTGACTGTTTCGAAGTTTTGGTCATTGATGATTAAATCTGCGTCAACATTTCCAGCTCTTGTGTTTGTATAGAAATAAGAACGGAATGGAAAGTTCTCTCGACACCAGGAAAATGAGTTGCCAAAACTAATCATAGAAAGAAAAATAGAAAACCACAGATGACTGCAATAGTCACTGTTCCTGGCTAAAGAACATATTTGATTTCGATAGCACTCCATTCGCATTCACTGATGAGAACGGCACAAATTTCGGCGAACTAATTTTATCAACCTCTACTGATGGGAAATGGCACTGAAGAAGATTGTTTCTTACATCGTCGATCATGTGCTTTTGTGTTTTTTTTTTATTTGAACTTTGCAATTTGGTTGTCCTGTTTAAAGTCATGTTTATGCCTGCTGATGAGTTGCATAATCTTTCTCCATTGTTATTTGTTTGCTATAATAGATTATTGTGTGTTTGTAATGTTATGTTGTGTGGTTCTTACAACTGGTAACTGTGGTAACTATTCTTACAACTAAAAACATTTTTCAATATCGACATCATCCAATTAATTTTTATCTCCCGTTTCTAACCATATAATATAATATAATGAAAATTATTTATTTAGTCGAAATTACTACGCCACTGGTGTCAAAAATAAATCGTAAAAACTCGTTTACTTATCGGGTACTAATTGATATGTGCATTTTATTTATTTGTAGTAAAATCAAAAACTATTTAAATGTTTACATGTGTGAAGTGTTATTTAGGTAAATGTTTTTTGTTTTAGGTGTTTAACTGCATGTTGAAAAGTCTTTTTGAAGAGTATAAATTTTTTCCACAATATCCTGATAAAGAATTACATGTAACAGCACAACTATTTGGAGGCATAATCGAAAGAGGTATAGTAGCTAGCTATGTCGCCCTGGGACTGGCCTTACGGTTTGTCCTAGAGGCTCTCAAAAAACCAGAGGGTTCTAAGATGTACTATTTTGGAATAGCAGCTCTAGATAAATTTAAAACATGTTTAAAGCAATATCATAAGTATTGTGAACACGTTCGAGCAATTCCCCACTTCAGTGATTTTCCTCAACATCTTCAAGAGTACGTAGAATTTGGATTGCAAGGTTTGGAACCACCTCATAAACCAGACGGACCAATATTACCACCGAGTCTAGCAGCCATGTTAGCGCCTCCTAGTGCTGTCACTGTGTACAAGACTACTACCACGGCAAGTACTGTTCAAACCAAAGTCAATACTACTCCAGCAGGTACAATGAGTAGCAGACCTTCCATAGCAAATGCTACAAATATTGATACACTTTTGGTAGCCACTGAGAAGGAAGAAAAAGCTACTGCTCCGCCTGAGCCTTTACAAGACAAAACTGCCTTTATTTTTAATAATTTAAGTCAATTGAATCTGAAACAAAAATGCGATGAACTTAAGGAATTAGTATCTGATGAATATTACCCTTGGCTTGCACAATATCTTGTAATGAAGAGGGCATCTATTGAATTTAATTTCCATGGATTGTATTCCAACTTCCTGGATACACTAGGAATAAATGAAATTCTAAAATTAGTAACAAGAGAAACATTCAGAAATATTAGGGTTCTCTTAAGGTCTGACAAGGCAGTAGCTAATTTTTCTGACAGATCCCTTTTGAAAAACTTGGGCCATTGGCTTGGTCTTTTAACTCTAGCAAGAAACAAGCCGATTTTACAAATAGACCTTGATCTGAAGTCACTTCTAGTAGAAGCTTACCATAAAGGACAGCAAGAACTTTTATATGTGGTACCATTTGTAGCAAAAGTGCTAGAGTCTTGTGCTAAAAGTAAAGTTTTCAAACCTCCCAATCCATGGACAATAGCTTTAATGAACGTTTTAGCGGAATTACACTCAGAAGCAGACCTTAAGCTGACTTTAAAGTTTGAAATAGAAGTTTTATGTAAGCATTTGGATATAGATGTTAGCCATTTGAAGCCTTCTGTATACCTTAAAGATCCAGAACGTATCAGAAAAATCGAATACCAACTATCACAACAACTTAAGAAAGAAGCTTTGATGCAACCCAGTGTTGTCAACCAAGGAGGTAATATAACGGACCAAGAACTAGCAAATATAATTCCGAGTCAGCAAACCAGTTCTCCAGTCATTCAGAATAATAGTACAACTCCAACATCGGCCTTGTCGGCACCCCCAGAGCCTCGTTTTGCGTACTCAGACATTCAAATACCCGGAATGCAGTCATTTCAGACCCACACCGTCATCTCTCCTTCAATTTTGTTATTTCAAACACAGCCACAACTTAAGGCACTTGTTCGCACTTCCATTGAAAGGGCTGTTCAGGAGTGGATAGGACCAGTAGTAGACAGGTAATCAAATTATCTTTAATATTTGTCTTCTAATTATACATTTTATGGTGAATTATGAGTTTTTCATTCAGTTTTTATATCTTTATATATATTATTTATTATCGATTATCCAATTTTTGTATACATGTATTGTAAATAAAAAATTATTTAAGATAACAAGGTCCTGAAAATACATTCTTGTGGCATTTTTAATTTAAATATTTTGTTTATATGGGATTAAGCCACAATTATTTGTTGTAATAAAAATCACATTTTTAACTAACTAGTGTTTGACATATCAACTCAATGCAATCAGGAAATCATTCTCAAAAAAGATTATTATGAAAAATTCTGCGAAGATGTATTACCAAAGTTATTTGATATTAGGTTATATCATTTCAAAATTGACGTATATACTTTGTTTCCATCTTGTAGCAGCAGTAAATAGCTGAAAAATCTGAGGATGGTGTTTCTATCCTGGGAATATCAAATTCTGACTGCTTTGTATTTTTTTTTTGTGTTATATGTTTGTGTAAACTGTATCGTAATTGTAATTGTGTAACGTAAATTATGCAACATAGATTTGTGTATTCTGTGTTGCATATGTATTGTGTATAAGATGTCACCTATAATCTTATACACTATACATATGCAACGCAATGCACAAAACTCAAATCTACGGTGCACAATTAAGTTTCACAGTTACAATACAGTTTACACAAACATGTAACACACAAAACAATTAAAAAGATATGATATTCCTAGGGTAAAAACGCCACCCTTAGATTTTTTTGTTACAAAATGTATGTATGTATGATCTACAGGCTAGATTAGGTCTGGGATACGTACCAAAAGAATGGAGACTCATGAGTAGACTTAGGCAAATATGCAAATAAAAAAATATGAAATATGCGCATAAATATGCAGTATTTTATGCAAAAATATGCAGTATTTTATGCAAAATATGCATTTTATCTAGAAAATATGGATGTAATAAAAAATATTTACAATATTTTTCTTACAATATTTACAAAAATACTTACAATATTATAAATACATAACATATACAATTATTTTAACATATAAATATTATTTTGAATTGTGGTAAAAATGGATTATCAAATGATGTTCAAAATTTTCTAATAAAAATTAATGGCTTCTATCTGAATACATATATTTGTAAATAGAAAAAAATCTTTCGACATCAACTGATGTAACTGGGGCATTTTTCAAGTTTACTATAATATAATATGTTCTAAATTAAGTGGTTCGGAAAATGTCCCAGCTAGTGCTTGAACAACTTCAGAAAGAACCTGGTAACCACTACTTTTTTCCATGGTTACTTTAAATTTTTGAAAAGTTTCCTTTCCAATAGTACCTTTAACATTTTGACATAATGAGTCAAATTCTTTTATTAAAACTCTACTCTCTAACAATGATAATTTGGAGGATTCTAATTGAGTCTAAAAGAGTTTAAAAAATGCTTAAAAAAAGAAAAAATACATCGATTTATTGCGAACTAGCCTTGTATCAGTACTTTTCTTCTCCAATTTTAAAATCTTTGTACCACCTTGTATTTTTTTAAAATAAAATAAAAAATAATACGTATGTACTTAACGGTTTTGCCACAACATGATGAATAAACTTTATCCATATCCATAGTATACATCCATCTCTTTGTAAGGTTTTATCAAGTTGAAACATTGCTTATTTTCGGCATTTTCAAAGTACAATAATTATTCACAATTAGAAATACACGTTGTTTACGCCTCCAATTTTACAACAAAAATGACACCAAGTGAAACACCGTCAAAATAAAAATTTTTACCTAGAGATATAAACTGGTTTACACAAACCCTAATTCCAGGACAAAACGTGATCAAACTATAAGCCGCTGTCTTTTATTAGTTACTATACCAAGAATTTGAATACCAAGTGATTATAAAACAAAATTAAATATTGGCATTTTCATGCTATCTGCAAGTTTGAATATAAAAATATGTAGTTAAAACCAAATTTTCAAATTATATGCACTTTGTGCTCACTTTTATAAAAATATGCAAAATTTGAAATTTTTGCATTTTTTATGCCTTATATGCAAAATATGCAATTTGCATATTTGCCCAAGTTTACTCATGAGGGTAGCTTTTATACCCACATCTGGAAAAACGGGAAGTACAGATGATACAAATGGGTATTTTTCGGTAACTGTTACGTTACGTTCCGGTTCCATATTCGTACCTGTTCCAAATACTAGTTACTTTTTAACCTAGTATTTTTATATTTATACGCCGCGCCATATCTTTTTTCTAATGTTTTCTAATGTTTTACATAAAGTTATATTTTGTATTTTGGTAACTACTCGTGTATTATTTTTTCAAAACGATCTCATTGTTTTTTTTTGTTTTAATTTTTGTGTTAGGTACACTTATCTAGTTTATTTTAGTAAATAGTAAATAATAATTTATATACTCTTTTATTCTAGTTTCATGGAAAAATGTTTTACACTCAAACAAAATCAAATTAAAAAACTTCTAAAATAATATAGTAACAACAAGGGACCAATATTATGACAGATTTAATACGTATAATTTCACATCTTGCATAGGTACACCACCGTAATAATCCCGACGTCCTAACCGCCAATCCTCAGTAACTACAAACTAGAACTTTTACCTACCCAAAAAATATAACGTCCCGGTGCGTATCGGTATCCAAAATACCAATACCAAAATATCGATATCAAAGCGCAGCGCAGGTATCGAATACAGTAACAGTATCGCCCCAGTAACAGTACCAGTTACAGTTACCAGGCTTGATTCATTCTGTGTCCGTCGTGTCGTTGAAAAAATCTAGATGGAACTGGAACTAGTATTTTAGAAAACCGGTAACTGTTACGTTACGTTATATGCTCATACCTATTACCAAATACTTGTTCCTAGTATTTCGTATCATCTCTAACGGGAAGGAAAAAAGCTAGGTTAGGAAACAACTGGTTATTGTTGTTATCAACAGGTCCTCGAAGACACTTCGTCTCAGGACCATATAACCTATGTAGGGTCATACGTCGCTGTTACCAATTCCAACGGTAACTTAAACATCCTAATTTGTAATTATATATAATGTAAAACAACTATAAATTTATAACATTTAACGGGTTTTGACCCATATGTTTTGGTGGCTCATAACATGTATACCCCGTTTACACTGATGATGGAATTAACATTCCGAAAACGTTCTGTAATGTAATTGTGATAGCCCGTTTGGGTATTTTATTATATACCTTTTATAAAGGATTTGAAATAAAAAATTTTATTTTAAAATTGGTTGTTTTTTTGAAAATGATTTCCGGAAAACTTCAAATAACAATTAAAAAATGTAATTTTCAGTTACAGTCAATTTTGGCCCAATCCCGTGTGAACATGTTTGTAGATTTATATTTTCTTGTATTTTTCTGGACTATTGAAACTGATTTGAAAGAGTTTTTAGGGTTTATGTAAATTGTGTACATAGACTCTTTATGCACTTGAATATTACAAATAACATGTACTTACATTATTTATCTCTCTAGTAATTTAGTTAATTTTAATTTTAAGATAAGTCCAAAATGTCTAAAAGATTTCAAAGCATAAAAAGTACACTTTAAACAACAAATATATTTCTAAAAAAAAAAATATGATATTTATGCTCAGTTTATTTTAATAATATTGAATATCCAAAAATTTAATAGCCGATATTCTAAACAGGTCCATTAAAATAGCCCTTCAAACATGTGAGCAACTCATAAGGAAGGATTTTGCACTTGATCCAGATGAAAACCGAATGCGACTAGCCGCCCATTATATGGTACGCACTCTCACAGCTGGTATGGCGATGATTACATGTCGGGAACAATTGATAACGGCTATCAGCACACATTTGAAACAAGCCCTTTTAACCAACATGGTATCACCAACAGTCCAACAAAAAGAGATGATAGACCAGGCGTGTAGTGTTGTCGCCAGTGATAACATGGAGCTGGGTTGCGCTTTTATACAGAAAACTGCCGTCGAAAAAGCTATACCCGAAATCGATAAGAGACTCGTCAGCGAGTATGAACTCAGGAAAATGGCTAGGCAAGAAGGAAGGTGAGTCCAAAATGTTTTTATTGATTTTTTTATGGTATTCTTTGCTATTATTTATAGGTTCTTTTATTTAACTATTGCAACTCTTATAAAACGCATCTTCCTCTTAGCTCAGTTTCTTTACAAGGTAGCAATTGTAAAGAATGTAAATTTTCATTATAATTTAACAAAACATGAGAATATTAACTATACCCGGTTCGCTAATCCCAGTCCGAACTGTCTAGTGATTTTAGTAATTATGTTTTTACGAAGTTAGTTACTTTTTGACAGACTAGAAGTGGCTGGAAATTACTATACGACCAAGCACACGTGCTCATAGCGCATTTCATTAAAGTATTTCGTCGAACTCTTTTGCAAACTTATATGACTATAATATAAAGTCATATATATTGCTAAAATTTATAGCACGTATAAAGATAGTAAGTTTCTATAATATGTAAAAAATATATTTTATAAAAAAGTTACTGTAATTTAGTTTATATCGTTAGGTTACGCCAAATATAGGCAACCAACTTATACTTTTTGTTAGCATTTATGATGAAGTTTCTTGAGAATATATTAATTTTATTATTATTTTTTAAAGTGATGATAATAATGTTGAATAAGCCATATTTCAAATGATATATAATCACAAGACGTACTTAATATTGTGTTATATAATATAATCCTCATAAAGTACGTTAGATAAAAAATATAATATTCATATTATAATTAAAAAATATTATGCATCAAAAAGATAATACAATATCATCAAAAATATAATTCAAAAATATTATAATATTCTATTATTACTATCATAAACTAGATTTTTTTCTAATTTTAGCTAATTTCTATTAGAAACGTACTTTATGAAGATTATATAAAATAAAAGTACTTTTGTGATTAAATATCATTTAAAATATTGCTTATTCAGCATTATTATTATGACTTTTAAAAAATAATAAATTAACTGGAAAATATTAAACGTTTATTAAAAATATTCTCAAGAAACTCCAGCTAAATGCCAAAAAAGTTTAAGTTGGTTGCCTACATTTGGAGCAACTTAACGGTATAAACTAAATTACTGTAACTTTTTTATAAAATATATTTTTTATATATAATATACATTTTATATATAATAGAAACTTTATACATGCTATATATACATGGATGTTAACTGAAATGTTTTTGTTATTAAGAATATATTTACAGAACTTCATAAATATATTTTAGTGATCAACCTACGCCGAATGACCAAATAATTAAAAAAATGGTTGGTGTTTTGAATAAATCTTTGTGCAGGTTGATTACCTTGTAATTTAACAGCATCCTTAATCATCTAAAAATATTAACTTTTAAAGAACATTTATCATATTTATTTAAGAAAAACTTACCAACGCATTATCTGATAGAACAAATGGAAAACTTTGACTATCCCTAATAATAAAATTCAAAATAGAACTATAACTAAATAAACTAAATAGAACTAACAACAATATTTACTACACTATAATATTAAATTGTAATAACTCAAATAGTATATTTTAAATATACAGGGAAAATTTGATGGGTTTAGTATACACTTCCACTATTGAGAATAATTCTTCTTTTTTTCAAAGAAAGAAATCTGCAATAGTAGTATACTTGAGCTATTAATACTGAGAAGTAGGAATTGTTGTGTTGTAGGTTTCCTACAATGAGTCTGTCAAAATATGCCCTAGCTAAGCGAATGGAGATTAACAATTGCAGATTATTTTGTTTACATTTAATGGTTGATATTGCACTGACATCGATCAGCTCTTTTGCATGTGTACGAGTACATTCAACTCATTTTACTAGAAGTTTATTCAAACTTCTCATATGATCCTATTTGGTAAATAAAATACATTTAAAGATAATGAATAAAAAGTTAGTTTTCATAATGGTACAATGTGATAATCGTTACTAGTAAAATTTGTACAATTCTTATGCATCTGCAATCGTTGACTTGTTCACAGGTGTGTATCTTGACGACAAAGCCGTTTCTTCTTTAATAAATGAAGATATTTCTCTTTTAATTTGCGGGAAATAAACAGTTTTATCTTTTTATTTCAAATTTTTCAGATAAAATTCTATGCATACTATCTTTGAAATACCCAAATCTCAATAACTTTTTCTCAAAAAAGGTTGTAGTTATATTTGACCAAGTACAATTGTTACGACGTTTACTACGATGTTCATCATTTGTTTCACACGACTGCGCTTAAATTAGGCTACCCAGTTTTTGACCCTTCAGAAAAGTTGTTTTGATTTTCGTCAGTCTGTATAAAGCAGTGTACCATTGCTGTCAAAGTTTTATTTAAATTTGTTTACAAAAATAAATTACACGTTCAATACATATTTTTTATCTTTTAGACGTTACTGTGATCCCATAGCTTTAACTTATCAAGCAGAAAGGATGCCCGAGCCAATACGACTAAAAGTGGGAGGTATTTCACCGAGTCAAATGGGCGTATACGAAGAATTTGGACAAAACATCCCGGGGTTTGTACCCAACGAACGTGATGCTACTATGCTAATCCAAAAACAAACACCCATCGAGGTCCAATCTCACTCTTCGACTCCATTTCCGATTCCACAAAATATATTACCCACAGACGATATCGCTATATTATACGAAAAGTTGGCCATAGATGTAGAACAATTTGTGCAACTTTTAGGACAAGCACAGGCTCTGATGAGTAGCAGTATGGTGCTTATTAGGGATTGCCTATTGCACATGTCGAGGAACAGGGATTCAACTCCTCCCCAAGCTATTGTACAAAAGGTAATTATATTTTTTAAAGTAAAACATCTACACTTACGGAAAAAATCTGTAGCAAATTTAAGAAGCTGCTTGATAAACTGAAAACATAATCTTTTTATTGCATAAAATGATATACTCAAAACCTATATCATTTCTCAGTATGGTCCCGGTAGCTCCTATGTTTTAACTATATTTTCATTATTAATTACTACACATTTATTTTTAATTCTGCTTTATTATATTTTTTATGTTTCAATATTCAATATTATAGTCTGTGCCATATGATTTAAACGATCCATACTTTTGCAAAATATTTTCAATGGTATTATTAGTTGGATGCGCTCAGTCAGAGTACTGTTCTACATATACCCCGCACACCATATTTATCTGAAGAACTAAAAGTCTTAACTGGGAACTGTCAACTAAAATTTCCATTGCACGCTATACAATAATACAGTAGACTCCCGTAAGTTCGGTCACCTCGGGACCGGACCCTAGGCCGAACTTAAAAGTGGCCGATGCTTATTTAAAAAATGCCCATTTATTGTTTGTATGGATCTAGCAAAAACAAAACACCTGTACAGTAGAAGACAACACAGGAATACTCTGACATATATTTAACACATAAGAAAAGATAAACCGTTACAAAAATACTATCGAAACAATACTTACAGAGCATTAGGCCTAATACAGTTTAAAAATATTGCACATTGGTGGTTTGGCTTCTTAAACACTTAAAAAAAGTCAGTCATTTTTTTCTGTAGTCACGCCACTTTTAATAACCATTAAATCGATGAAAGTTGATTCTTTTTGCTGTTCGACGTAGGTAGCTACCAGTTGCAAAGCTGCTTTACCTTCAGCGTGACTCATTGTATTTTTTTCATCTTCCTCTTCATTCTCAGCAGCACCTGTGTCGTTATCCTTCTCATTTTCTTGGCGAATGACACACTCAGCGATTTAGTCGTCGTTCAAAACCTCGTTGTGTAACTCTTTTTTAAAGTTGATCCACTTAAAAACATCTTCTTCAACAATGTGACCACAATTCGATAGTTGCTGAAGGTCGTGCAATAGAGCTGCATTGTCATCAGGTTCGTCAACAAGCATGTTGTTTGGCTCATCTGCTGATGTGTTTGCTTGGTCAATCTTTTAAGAGGTCTAAGTTGTCATCAGCCTCCAGTTTGGAAAGAACTTCAGAAAGCAGTTTTCGGCAATACTTTCTCTTGAAGCACTCAATAACCACTTGGTTCATTGGCTGTTGAAGACTTTTTACATTGGGCAGGAACAGCAGTTTAATTTCTTTTCCATCGTCACACTGAAGACCTTCCTGGTGTGTACGCGCGTTGTCAAGCAGTAGAAGTGCTTTGATGGGCAGATTTAATTTTGTCAGATGGTTTTTCACTTTTGGAAAATTCGCACACAAACCATTCCCTGACCAAATATGTCTCCATCCATGCTGATTTCTGCGATCGGTAATACACTGGTAGAGTTTCCATGTTAAACACTCTCAGTTTTGCTGCTGTGCCAATGACAAATAGGGGTATCATGTGGGTCCCCGAGGCATTTGAACACAAGGCGACCGTTATCCTCCCTTTGCTGACTTTAAATCCTGCCGCAGATGTTTCTTGTGAAGTGGCAAAAGATTTTCTGGGCAGATGTCTAAAATTTAACCCAGTTTCGTCGATATTGTAGATTTGCTCTGGACTCAAGTTTTGGTCATCAATGATTTTTAAAAGTTTTGCTTTTCTCAGCGTGCAATGCTTTTGTAGAACTTTTTCTGTTTCAATCTGCGCAAAAAAGCCTTCGATAGTTTTTCTATTGCGCCGCCAGTCGTTGATTGTACTTTTGCCCACGTTTAAATATCTGCAAATACTTTGCACGGATTCCCTTTTGTCCAATCTTTCTAGAGCTTGTAGTCTCTGTTCCATTGACTTGTACTTACTTTTACGCGTTTCACTCACTTTAAAGCAGTTCAATGCACGGCGCGAAACAGTTATTTAGCCCTATTCTGTAACTACAAATCGAATAGAAATGAGTCAAATCGGATAGAGGTCAGCAAGTGGGATCGGAATTTGTAGTAATCGGTATTCTTTAACTCATCTTGACTTCTACTATCGGAATGTTGTGTAGAAATTGATTTCGACTAGACAAGCTCTGTCGAGATCAAATTTCGACATCGAAATTGGTCTTGACGCTTGCGCATTGGTTGTTTTGACATTTATTTGTTGACTTGTTGATATAAATTACCGGTTGATTAATTTTTGTACCTGCTTCATTTTGTAGTCTGTGGTGTTATTTATTTAGATAAAGTTTACTAAATAATTTAACTGCTTAGTAGATATCTTCTTCTTTGCTGTTCCGCTTGCCATTTTGTATTCTTGTAACGAACTTTTTAAACTTAACCAAAACATATCAAAACTACTTGACGACAAGCTTGAAATATAATCTTCTTTTTTGATGAATTTTTTGCCTGCACTAGCCTTTCCAGTAACAACGTCACAGAACATTTATTTCACTTTTCAATGCGGGGTTGCCACCAACTTCTGAGCGCTTCAAGTAGAAGTTGACGTTTTCGATTTACACCGATTGCGATGTGAGTTACAGAATACGAATCCAATATCAATCCAAACACGAAAACGACGCAATATTTCGTGTTTCGAAATTCGATTTGTCAAAAGTTACAGAATAGATCTGATTGTCACACACACAATAATTATACTGTCTATATAAACAGTAAAAATCGAAAGTGGAACAAGAATCACTGACTGCAGGCCTACCGTAAAGATGAGCGCTTTACCTGCTCACGTCTGACTGGCTCTCGCCACGGCCGGACTAAGCGGAGACCGAACTAACGAGGCCGAGCTTACGGGAGTCTACTGTAATCAAAATCATTTCGAAATCATTAAAAATATTTAATCTATGCATTAAAAGCTAAATCTCTCAATGTTAGATTCAGGTATAGGAATTAGTAAAAGAACTGTTAAAGTTGTTTCCAAAAACTTTTAACGTATAGGGTGATTCATTTAAGAAAGTTAAGCCATGTTTAAGTACGCATTTTGAATCGCCTTGTATATTAAATATTATTTTATCCACAAAATGTTGAAGACTGTGTTATCAATTTCTTATGCGTGTATGAAGTTTATTTTGAGATGCAGTGCACATATGAAAAAAATGTTACAATCAATAATACTGATACATTTAATATTAATTTTAGTGTGTAGAAAGTTTGCAAGACTGCCTTGTTCCAACTTTAAGTAATGAAAACGACCCAGTTACGCTCCGCTTTAAAGAAATTATCGTAAGAATTCTCAAAACCTTGCAAGATCCTCGATTATACGGCCAACAATGGACCAATAAATTGGTAACGAGATGTTTGACCGAATGCCGAGACGATCAACTACGCTACAATATCGATGCCGTCGATACATTAATCAAAAATGGTTTAGTCAACGTTCCTCAGTACGATCTTGCACTTACACAATGTATGGATAATGGCCATAACTACATGGCTACCACTTTCGCTACGCAGTTACTGCAATTGTATATAGTAGATGATAGGTATGTATTTTGTTTTTTTTTTATTTTCATTTTAGAATTAAGGATGACAAACATCTATATTGACCCTAAATGGAAATCATCTAAGTTCTATTTCTTAAATAATTCTGATATAATTGAAGCTTTATCTTGTAGTACTTATCCGTTAACAATGATGGATACTAACATGACTATTCCGATTTTATTGATTGCTGCTCTAAAAAGTTCTGCTGTAGTTAAGTTGAACCCTTCTCTTGGATTGTGCAGCCAAGATATTCATATTTCCTTTACCTCGTATTTCCGCATTTAGTTTGATTTTAAGCAGGTTATAAAATTGTTAATAACTTTCTATATATCCTAGATAGTCTATGTTGTTTAGTTCATTTGGTTCATATTAATTCTTTTCTGGCTTTCCCCAATCATCTTAGAACTTATTCATTAATAACTCATCTATCCAAGAGACTATTAATATGTGCGTAAATAGCACCGCAACTTGTCTACCAGAACTATAATGAAATAGAAGATGAATAAGTTCAAACTATACAAAGCACAATATCCAGATATAATAACGGCGAAAATACTCAAGGTGACAGAAGAGACTGGAATATGAGAATCAAATATGGTATTCCAGAAAATGAACAATCTACAATATATGGCAATACACAGAAAAGCAGCTTTCATGATCACAAATACAGTGATACTGCAGGAAATAAAATAGATGTGATCTAGCATAGATAATTATTGAGACTATAATCAAAATATGTAAAGACACCCAAGCTTCAATAATCCTAAAAATAAGATTAGTCAACTGTTTAATAAACCCAATACTAACATACAGATGCGAATCTTGGACACTAAGACAACCAGAAAGGAGAAAGATAGACGCCACTGAGATGTTTTGTTTTAGAGGAAAGTTATGAATTACATAACAAATATTTTGATTTTAAGTAAAGATCAGTAAAAATCTCACCAGCAAAGTCGCAACTTCTTCTTCTTCAGTGCCTTATCCGGTCCGGATGTTGGCGATCATCAAGGCTATCATGGTTTTGTTGACTGCTCTGCGAAACAGCTCCGCTGAGGTCATCCCAAACCATTGTCGGAGATTTTTCAACCACGAGATACGACGGCGTCCCGATCCTCTTCTGCCAAATACTTTACCCTGCATAACGAGTTGAAGAATTCGATATTTTTCTTCGTTCCGCATCACGTGACCGAGATACTTAAGCTTACGTTTAATTAAATTAAGAACTTCTTTTTCTTTTGTCATGCGCTGTAGGACCTCAACGTTGGTGACATGGTCCACATAAGATATAGTCGCAACTACAACAATTAAAATATGTTGTTGGACATGTTAGGAGATCTCAACAGAATCAAATGACCAAATCACAGGAATCTACGAAAGACCAATACATGAATTAAAATAACCAGAGACAGATATCTATGGTGACTACTCTTGACTACTGAGAAAAAGTCAAGAATTTATAAAGCCAGTGTAAGACCAATAATAACGTATTATGCCTCAGAAATAAGACCCGACACATTGTGAATACCCACGAATAACACACGATACCGCAAAGGCTACTGGAAACCGCAGAGATGAGAGTACTGAGAAGAATTACAGGAAATACGCTGAGAGATCGAAAGAGAAATGAAGACGTTAGAAGAAAATGTAACATACAGTTCATAAATAAATGGACACAAAATAGAAAAAAGAATGGAATAACCACATAAGCAGAATGGAGGAGACCTGTGTCGTCAAAATAGCAAGAGATAAGTGACCAATCGGCAGAAGTATCGGACGACCGTGCAAAAGATGGAGTGACAACCTTCCATAGAGGTATTAATCCGCCAATGAACAAGCAGAATTGTTTATAAAGAGGAAAAAGAAGAATATATCTATGGTGGTGGACCCATACACGCGGGGGTCAAGACTGATGAGATGAAGATATGTAGCTTTGCATTATATTCGCTTCGAAGTTGATCGTACTGATTTGTGTATGCTTCGGCTTTAGTTTTTGCTACTGTTTCTTCCACTTGCTTTTTAGCGACTATATAGTTTTGAAGATCTATGCTCTGTTCATTTCCTTGCCACTGTTTATCCAGTTTTCTCTTCTTTTTTATTTTTTTCTTGAACTCCGTCCACCACCAGCTTGCTTTACTGTCAAAATTTTTTTCTAAGTTTCTTCCTTTCAAGAAGGGTAATTCAATAGAAGTATCTCTCATAAAACTGCCCATTTCTATAATAATATTTATTCAAATTATATTGGGGCTTCCTTTCATATTTTAATTTATTTTTTTCTACTATTTTTGCCCTTAATAAATTTTTCTCATCTTACATTTGATGAAGACTCGCCTTGATTATTGAAAATAATCAAAATCTAAGTTTAAAATTTGACTTGTTTTTTTTTTTTATTAAAAATTGCCTTGATTATTGAAAATAATCAAAATCTAAGTTTAAAATTTGACTTGTTTTTTTTTTCTTAATCATTTCATATATTTTATTACATTTGTTTTTAGAAACGGTCAGCTTGTTACTGAAAGTGATTTGTGCAACACGATTGAGGTATTAGCCAAAATTAATTCCCATTCTAGACCACAACCAGAAGGATTAGGAAATATTATGGATGTATTGAGACAGAGTGAACCGAGCTCATTTTTTGGAGACCGCGCGCCAATGGGACCTACTGTTCATATCCATAACGGAATATTACAGGTAACATATATTTTTTGAACGTAAAAATCATGAAAGAAGTTGTTTTACATGAACTTGTTAACCTTCTATTAATCTGTGAAGCCTTTTACTAATGTGTTGCATATTCGGGTTTTGGGGAATCTTTTCGAGAATGTTGTTTAACTCTACTTTTGAATCCCTTCGTATTTTCATTTATTTTTCTTGTGTGATGGTTCCCTTTTTTATTGTCTCCTGACTACATCTTGCATATTGAATCTGTTAAAATATCAGGAGTAAATAGTTTTTACAAAAACAAAGAAAAAGACACTGGTTGGTTTAGTCACTATAACAGTTCACATCCTAGGTCATCTTCATCGTCGTTTGTGTCTGACCACGAACTGTCAAAATCGTCTTCGCCAACATGATCAGTTCAGCCACGTCATCTATTAAATGTTTTTTTCTAACGAACTTCTGTTCTACTTGAATAACTTGATCGCAAGTTTTTTTCCAAACATCTGCTCCAAGATTATTAAATTTTTATTCGACTATCTGCCTAATGTCCGTCATTTTAAACGACACATTTTTTGATGCTATATGATTTTTGACTGCTCCCCAATTTTCTCAATCCTATTTAGTTGAGGGTGGTATGGAGAAACAAGTAATACAATGTGTC
Organism: Diabrotica balteata; assembly: GCA_918026665.1. Lineage (NCBI taxonomy): Eukaryota > Metazoa > Arthropoda > Insecta > Coleoptera > Chrysomelidae > Diabrotica > Diabrotica balteata. The sequence continues at coordinate 35,044,906 of OU898276.1, forward strand.
CTTGTTTGTCCATTATTTTGTGTACTAATTTTGTATTGGTCACTTCAAAAGAAATGCATTTTTCTGTGAGCCATTGCTGCATGTCTTTTTTTTTTTTCATGAAGATGTAGGAGCCGCTTTACAGGCTTCGTTGTGATAGTATGCGTCGTCCAATACAAGCACGGTGTTCTGGTGCAAGTTGGGAATTAACTTTTCTTGAAGCCGTTTTGTAAAGTTGTCGTGGTTTATATCGTTGTGATAATCAGCAATACGCTGATCAGATTTGAAGATTAGGAGGCAATTTGGAAGAAAACTTTCCGCCCCCCCCCCCCCCATTTACAATAGTTAACCTCTGAGGTTTGGCAACAGGAGCCTTTAAACAGTTGTTTGAACCATCATCCCATGATTTACATGTGTGACTGGTGTGGAGATACGTTTCATCAGTATATATACAGTATTGTGCGAATTAATGTGAACAAACAGAATTAATTTGTAAATATGATTTGTCTAGACCAAAGGTAAATTTAGGTACACTTACATGAGATTTTTTCATTAATTAGTATTTAATATGTCACCCTTTTAATTTTATGACTTCCTGAAGTCTTCTAGGCATGGAATCCACAAGTTTTTTGCAATTGTTTGTGATTGCTTCATCTCTAAACCACACCTTAATCACTGCTTCCACCATTTCTGTTTTTGTCGTACAGTCAAATTTTTGCAGTTTAGTCTTACATATTGCCCACAAATTTTCAATAGGACTAAGGTCAGGTGAATTCCCAGGCCAATCAAGAAAGGTAATATTATCCTTGAAGTATTTCATCATAACCTTGGATACATGGCACGGAGCCGAATCTTATTAAAAAATTTCAGTCCCTTCGGCCTGTACTTTGTCAAGCTCTATAGCTAAGCGTTGCCCTAGCATGGCTTTGTACTTTTCACTGTTCATCATACCTTCAATAGGAATAAGAGTGCCAGTTCCTGAGTATGAAAAACAGCCCCAGAACATTTTTTTGGTAGAACTGTTTGGTTAATATGGCTAGCTGAAAGTGACTCATTGGCTGCCTTTCGTACGAATTTTGATCGCTGGCCATACACTAGGAAGTGGGTCTTATCAGAAAAAAACACTTTTCTGCAATCTTCTGCACTCCAATGAACGTATTTTTTTGCACAATTTAGTCTTTTTTCATCATAGGCGCTGTCAGAAGTTGTTTTTTCTGCGGTCTCACGGATCTTCTCCCTCCTTCTAAGAGACGTCTGCGTACTGTTGAGTCATAAATTTTTATTCCAGCCTTTTCTAAATCTTGTTGGAGGTCGTAACTTGTTTTTCTGGGATGAAGTTTGCTATCGCGCAAAAGAAATGCTTCATCTCGAGGAGTAGTCTTCCGTTTTCTTCCACATTTTTCTTTCCGCTGCACTTCAACTGACCCTGTTTCCTTTTTTTGTTTAATTATTTTGTGTACTGCACCCAAACTTACACAACACTCACTAAGTGTTATGATCCTTTCTCTTTTCCTAGGAGTGATATCCACATTAAAAAGTTAAACCTGATTGCACAGTTAAATCAATGAAAATAACACCAACTTGCACATAACCTGAGATGCAATAGAATATAATAATGATATAAAACACAAAGCACGTGTTTTGAACAATATACTAATAAGGTTTTGTTTGAGGTTATGTTGTTTTTTTGACAAAACAGTTGACAGAATAGGCACATCAGGTGTACCAACTTATGAAAACTGAATTTCGATCTCTGTTCACATTAATTCGCACAATACTGTAATATCATAACCCTCTGCTCTATATTTTTTATTTTTCTTAGATAGTCTATTCTTTTGGCTCGAATATCTGTTTTTTCTGTTGTCCTTGTTTTTTGCCATTTAAAACCTAATTTCTTTACCACTTTTCTGAACGACGATAATTTTCCTTGGAAATTAATATCATCCTTAACAGCGTTGTAAACAGTTGACAAGTCCAATTTTTATTGTTTAGCATCAGTCTCAAGAAACAAAATAAATGAAGAAATTATTTTTAAATTTCCTTAATTCGCCTCTCTTTTAATTTATTATAAAGTACCTAAGTACTTATCCTATTATACATTTATCAAATCTTAAGTGATAAGTAATAAGTAATAATTGTTAGACTTCCTTTGAATTACTGAATTGAACAAGTGTGTCCTGTAGATACACCGTGTTTCGCATGGAAAGGGCGACTGAACCAAATTTTGTCTGTCGCGCCGTAGTCAGGAGTGTCTCTACATATTCCGATTCATAATTTTTGTAAAAGTTAATATTTTTTTCCTTTTAAAATAAAATCTTAAAACTTGCAGGTGAGAGCGCCGAATTATGAAGATCCTCCAGGTCTAGTAGAAAAAACTGATCACCTTCTCCGAGAATGGATTTCTTTTTATCACGGCCAGAACCAGGGTCGAGATTCTACCAAAGCTTTTAGTGTTTTCGTCCACCAAATGAACGTCTACGGCATACTAAAGACTGACGATTTAATTACGAGGTTTTTTCGACTTTCGACGCAACTTTGCGTTGAAACTGTGTACAGAGTCCTTGCAGAAAAAACGACGACAAACGTATCTTTATTGAGGCCGAAGTGCTATCAAACCTTAGACGCGTACGTGAGATTGGTGGCCTTATTGGTGAAGCATTCAGGTGATGCAAATAATACAACTACCAAAGTGCATCTTCTAAATAAGGTAAGAAAATCAATATAATTGCAACTTGGATAAAAAATGTATCAGTTATTTTTTATATTAAAATTTTAAAAAATAGTTCTATGGCAGTCATCCGGTAATGACACCCTTATATTCTGTTAAATAAATTATCAGTCGATTACTAAAGAGTTTATTAAACAATAAGCCTTAGAACATTAATAAAAATTTACTTCTTATATGATTGACAAGAAGTAATATAACCTAGAAAAAAATTTTCTTTATTATTATAATTATATTCAAACAGCTACATTCTTGCAAAATTTGTTGAATTCTGCTTCAGTTTCTACTATGTTTTTTTATTTACCCAGGTAGAGAATAAATACATTTTATAAATAATGCTAATTATGGAAGTGTTCCACAAGATCAATGATATCTCGTATTAAAAAACTCCACAGATTCGCTTAAATCAATACCGAAGTTAAAAATATTGTTAAATATTATGTTCTTATGGGATTAAGCCACAATTGATGGCTGTGGTTGTGATGAAAATCACATTTTTGATTGACCAATATTTGCGTTTCAATTGCCACTCCAGAAATCGTTTTTGGGATGTTATTTTCATCACAAAAACATAATGTTTAACTTAACCATGCCACTTCTCAGTTTGTTTATTAAAATGACTTAAGTGGCTAAGAAGTAAATTACCACGACACTGAAAGTAACACTTTCTCTTTGACTCTGTTTGACACCATAAAGCTAGGCAGAACCGCAAAATCTAACATGAAATTATAATATACATGAATTAATCTTACTCAATATCTACTGTTACTGTATAATTATTTAACATAGAGAAAATGGAACAGGATAACATTGAACCGCATCCTACAACATTTACAAGACACAAGTCGAGGAAAATAAGAATACGATATGTGAAAGGATTATCAAAAGAACTTACAAGAATATGAAGTATTCAAATTCACAATGGAAAAAGAAAACAATACCTCACTTCCTTTTCTGGATGTGTTAATCACAAAAGAGATACGCATTAATTATCTAATGATTACCAATTGTCATTTATAAACAAGGAATTTCACAAGCTTGAATAAAGGAAACAACGAAACACCACGAACAATCCAGAAACACTTACAAGAACGGATTCAAAAACGATACCATAATGTAAAGGGCTTATCAGAAAAATTGAAATTATAGGAAATAAAAAGATCATAATAACATTCAAAACAACCAACACACTGAGATATATTTTGGCCAAAACCAAACCTTAAAAAACATCAAAAATACAGACTTCAACAAATCACAGATATGTAAACATGCCTGGATAATGGGCACATAGTACAATGAAACGATGCATTAATGGTATGAAATAAACAGACATAGAAAACAATCGTAAAATAGTTTCGAAACACAATTCAGATTTCTGCTTTATAATCTGAGCCTTCTAAGAATTGCAAGGCAAACAGACGTTGATAAAAGATGTTAAAAGAGACATGGGGAATCTAAAATTTGCATTCCACGACATGTCTTTGACAACTAAGCAGAAATCCTTAGCGAATTGTGTTTCTCGTACTCTCACAGAGTATATCCGAATAAAATGAGAAAAGGCAGCAAATATTTGATTTCACGCAAACAAATCCTATGTATCTCTTGATACGTATTTCGACCTAAAAGGTCTCGTCAGAAGAGCTATTCATAGGGGTTCTCAACGTGAAAAATCAATATTTTCTGTCTTTTAAGAAGCAACAATAACATGGCTTCAATACGGACGCAGTAGCGACATCTAATTAAACAATCGTAAAATAGTTTCGAAACACAATTCAGATTTCTGCTTTATAATCTGAGCCTTCTAAGAATTGCAAGGCAAACAGACGTTGATAAAAGATGTTAAAAGAGACATGGGGAATCTAAAATTTGCATTCCACGACATGTCTTTTACAACTAAGCAGAAATCCTTAGCGAATTGTGTTTCTCGTACTCCCACAGAGTATATCCGAATAAAATGAGAAAAGGCAGCAAATATTTGATTTCACGCAAACAAATCCTATGTATCTCTTGATACATATTTCGACCTAATAGGTCTCGTCAGAAGATCTATTCATAGGGGTTCTCAACGTGAAAAATCAATATTTTCTGCCTTTTAAAAAGCAACAATAACATGGCTTCTGTATGCAGTTTTTTTCTGTATGCAGAAGAGTCGACCAGACGTAGCATTTTGATAAACGTAGTCGAATTTCGAGTTTTATTCGAGAATCAGAAAGCAGTTTTTTTATTTTTTCGAAAGATTTTCTAGCCTGTTCTATTCTCGATCTTATTTCTTGATCAGGATTTAGGCTGCTATCGATCCAACATCCCAGGTACTTAAATCTATTGACCTGTTCTAAGATGTGCCCATTTATTGTGCAAGGTTGAGGTACGTTTTGGTTTTTTCGGATTGACATCACTTTGGTTTTTTTAATGTTTATTTTCATACCAAATTGCTCACAGGTCGAGTTGGTCTTGTCGATGAGTCGTTGTAGACCTGAGTCGGAATCCGCAATTAACACTGTATCATCGGCGTATCTGATACTGTTGATATTTACGCCATTCACCTTGACTCCATCCTTGGAATCCTCCAATGCTTCTTTAAATAGAAACTCGGAGTAAAGATTAAACAGCAGAGGCGACAGAACACATCCCTGTCTAACTCCCCTCCTAATTTCTACTTCTGCGGATGTGGAACCTTCGATCCTAACTCTGGCTTTTTGGTTCCAGTACAAGTTTTTTAATAATTTGATGTCTTTTCCATCTAAACCGACTTCTTGCAAACGTTCTAATAGTAGGTCGTGTCTTACTCTATCAAATGCTTTTTCGAAGTCTATAAAGCATATAAATATATCTTTCTGTTGGTCGTAGCATTTTTGGGCGAGAACTAGTAAACTGAACAGGGCTTCTCTCGTTCCCATGCCGGCTCTGAATCCAAACTGATCGTCTCCGATGATTGTTTCGCACTTTCTATAGATACGATTATGTACGATTTTTAGTAGGACTTTTACAGCATGACTCATAAGGCTTATCAGACGGAACTCATTGCAGTGTTGTGGGTTTGGCTTTTTTGGTAGTGGGATGAATATTGACTCCAGCCAATCTTGGGGTATTTTACCTGTATCATAAATGCGATTGAATAAAAGGACAAATAATTCGATATTTTCTTCGCTGATTAATTTGAGCGTTTCTGGGTATATTCCGTCTGGACCTGGGCTTTTATTTGTTTTGAGATGATTAATTGCATTTATGATTTCAGATTTCAGAATTGTTGGCCCTTCGTTGTTATTTTCCAATCTTGGTTCTTCTCGTATGTCGTGAAAAAGAATTTTAATATAGTTTTCCCATTCTTTCAGTTTATCTTCCGTTGATTCTAGCAGTTTGTCATCCGTGTTCAGCATGGTGTGAAAAGTCGTTCTCTTGGTAGTCGATGTAAACTCTTTTACCTTTTTATGTAAATTAAAAAAATCGTGCCTTTGTTGCAGTTCTTCTATTTCAACGCATTTTGTTTCCAGCCATTTCTCTTTTGCTTCGGTTATTTTTTTTTCGAATTATTCTATTTAGTCTTTTGTATTCTACGTCCTTGTCATTTTTTCCTTTAGATTCTCTTCGTTTGTTCATTAATTGTAAAATCTCTTCTGTCATCCATTCCTGTTTGTTATTTCTAGGTGTTACTTTTAGATGTTTTTTCGTTACATTGTTCATTTGTTCTTTAATAGTTTTCCACAGAACGTTTATGTCATCGTACTCTCTAATTCTATTGTGGTCAATATTTCCTAAATTTTTGTTTAATTCTTTATTAGTGTCCTGCTTCCATTTATATAACAAGATGGCCAACTATCAACCTCAAATCAATTTTGGGGATAGACTCCTTAAATATAATAAACACCCAAAATACTTAGGTGTTACACTTGACAGAACGCTGAACTTTAAAGAGCATCTTACTAAGACTGCTGCAAAACTCCGAACTCGTAACAACATCCTGCAAAAGCTCTGCGGCACTACATGGGGCTCCTCAGCACCCACACTTAGATCGACAGCATTAGGACTGGTATACTCCACATGGATAAACAGTCCACATACTCACCGTGTTGATGTCCAACTCAACCAAGCCATGCGAACTATATCGGGCACAATCAAGGCCACGCCCACTTACTGGTTACCAGCTTTGAGTCATATAGCTCCACCACCCATCCGCCGGGAACATGCCCTTGTCAGAGAATTTACAAAAAACAATACTGATCCTGAGCTCCGCTCCCATGTCGGAACTTCCGCCAGAGACATAAATAGGCTCCGTTCAAGACACCCGCCTCTAAAAACAGCAAAAAGGCTAGTAGATCAAAACTTTAATGTAACTGAACGGTGGAGAGAACAATGGGAGAATAACGCTGCACCAGCTAACTGGAACATGCCATGTATTACAAGCAAACATGAGGGCTTCAACCAACCGAGACGAATTTGGACCACACTCAATAGAATAAGGACGAACTGTGGCAGATGTTCCGACTCACTTTTTAGATGGGGAAAAATACAATCACCAAATTGCGACTGCGGCGCCGAAAGGCAAACAGTAAAACACATGGTAGAGGAATGCCCGATTAGATCCTATAATGGCAACCCTTCAGATTTCCTGGCTGCTACAAAAGAGTCAATCGAGTATATTTATAATCTAGATGTTTGTTTGTAGAATAATATTTTTTTATATTTACTGTTGTTTGTAATTTATATCATTTATATATTTATATTTATATGAACCTGTGATGTAGCCATACGCTAAATAAAAATAAATAGTGAACCTATATGTAAAACTTTTCACGCTTTCGATGTTATATTCGTATTGTCGGGTTCTGTAGGTTTCTTTGGCCTGTCGAGTTACTAGCCTTCATGTATTTGGTTTTTATTTTGTTAATGTTTAGGCCACTGTTTTGTGCCGCTCTTTCTATCGCATTAAATGCTTCTATCATCTATCTCTCTTTCGCTTCTAACTATGATATCAACATCATTTGCTTAACATAGTAATATTTTCATTTAAATTACAAATTTCTGATAATTGCAGTTAAATTAGATATTTACTGATTATGAACCTAATGCACATTATAATAGTGACATAATTAGTTGCATGTTCAGAAGCGAAATAATCTATTATCTTCTTTATATTTAAATACTTATAAATTAAATTCTTACTTTTCTTTTTTTATTTCTAGGTTCTTGGTATTTTAGCGGGTTGCCTTATGCAGGATCATGACACTCGTGCTATTGAATTTCAACAGTTGCCTTATCAGAGGATATTCACTATGTTGTTCTTGGAACTAAATGCTCCAGAACCTGTCCTGGAAGCCATTAATTTCCACGTTTTGAACGCTTTTTGTCATACATTACACATTTTACGGCCTACGAAAGCAGCGGGTTTTTGTTATGCTTGGTTAGAACTGGTTTCTCACCGAGTCTTTATGGGAAGGATGCTAGCCAGTAGCCCTCAGCAAAAGTAAGTTTTGTTATTATATATTGTCATTATTGAGAAAAAGTTATAGGCTCTGAAAAGATTTTATACAAAATTGGTAAGCTAAAGTTGCTCTAAACAGTTCGTCTCTTTCAAGCGTCATGTCCTCCTAGAACATCGATAACTAATCGCACGTTCTTTGCTGTATTTACTGCTGCTGAGAATAATGGATTAACTGCACCTACCATTGAGCTGTATAAACTGTACTAGACTAAACTGAAATTCACCGAACTTATAACATTCTCCTTTAGGTTCACACTTCAAAATCTTCTAGTCTTTTACACATGGAACTAGAGTCCATGCGTCGATACCACAGAAGAGAATAATTAAATAAGTAAGCGCACACGTAGTAGAATTATGATATCAACTTGGTAATATTTTCTTCACTTTAAAAAAACCTGTCTTGTTTGCTCTATCTGATTTTTTGAGTCGTATTATGCCATTACAGAAATCAAAATCAGATGTCTACAATATAATCAACCATAAATTTTCGCCAAATGGCATACATTTATGAATTGTCATTTTCAAGGCAAAGTTTGGTTGTAAAAATCATATTCAACATACCAGAAAGCAAACGTCAAATAGAGGGTATTTCAAATCCAGTGAAGAGCACTTCCATGAAATAGTTTTTCGCACAATCAATAGAATATCTATGATAAGAGCCATTGAGTGACGTTGCAATATTAAACAATTTGAGAGGAAAAAAGTGACGTGCACACTACCCTCCATGCTATGGCATGCTGGACGAGCCATACAGTCTGCATTCAGCACCCCGAGGTATGAGCGGGAACACAAAGTGTATTAATGAAACGCTTCCATACGCTTATGAAACGCACCTGGTGCATCATAAGGGAATTTAGATTTTATTCTTTTTCTACTTGTCTCGAGTAAAATGTCTTTAATCTTTCCTATCAGCCTCTCTTAGGTAACTCTTGTCTATTCCGACCCTGAATGGCTATTAGGTTTCCAAATGCAGACGGGTCACTATATTTCTTTCCCCTACATTCTCATTCACCGAGTGATTGCCAGTATACTTGCCCCATTAACTGACCAACGGCTTCGGGCGGATGAGTTAGTAAGTGATAGGGCATTTTTTTGTCCTGTGGTTGAGAAATTCGCTCCAAAGGCGGATGAACCTATTAGTGGTTAACGGCATAAGAATGTAGAAGGAAACGGGAAACCACTACATTATATACACTACAAAGATCGTCAGATTTCCCTAGAACAATAAGCATGCAGAATACGGTCAATCACATGGCCCCTATTCCGCGGCGGACCTTTAATGGTCGAGGGATGTTAAGAATCTCCGCGAGGTGCCACCCGAATGTGGCAACTAACTATATAGAGAGCAAATCCTTTTTAAATTTCGGGACATGGAATGTGAGGAGTTTGTTCGAACAAGGAAAGACGCACAACACGATTCTGGAAATGAACAGACTGAACCTAGATATATTAGGCATAAGCGAAATGCGCTGGCCTGGTTCCGGTAAAACATTGGTCATGGATAAAACGATATACTACTCCGGAAATGACACCCGAGATCGTCTATATGGAGTTGGAATAATTATCTCCAGGAGAATCCAAGCAGCCGTTGTAAATTTTGATCCCTTATCGGATAGAATGCTATTAACAAATAGCATAATAGAACATTAATGTAATACAAGTGTATGCTCCAACTGCAGATAAATCAGAAGCTGAAATAGAAAATTTTATATAATAAACAAAAACAACTCAAACAACTTCTACAAACAACAAGAAAGGAAGAAATTACAATAATAATGGGTGATTTAAATGCAAAGATAGGAAAAGGCCGAGTCGACAATATAATAGGTGATTATGGTTTAGGAATAAGGAATGCTACTAACTGAACTGAGGGTAAAAAAGATAATAAAATCAAAAAGTTCTAAGGTTCAACTTGTATCAATCAAGAAATGAAGAAATTAACATCAGAAATGAAAAACACTGAGAATGTGAACATTATGTGTTGCAAAATCAAAGATTCTGTTATAAAAACACAGAAAGAAACTCTACAAAAGAAAACAAAAAGCCGAAAACCTTGGATGATTCAAGAAATACTGGAAACCATGGAACAAAGAAGAAACTATATAAACAAAAACCCAAACAAGTACAGAGAAAAACATAAATTAATAAGGAACAAAATAAAAGAGGCCCAGGAGAAGTGGATGATGGAAACATGCATCGAAGTGTAAGAATTGCAGAAAAAGCATGGTCATTATAATTTACATAAAAAAGTGAAAGAATTATCTGGAAAACCACGAACAAATGAGTCTGCTAGATGCAAAACTTTGTATTTACTGTATAAGTCAAACTGAGCTATTTGCAAAAAACCTTAGACATAATAAATGGCACTTTTTTGTGATAGATAAATTATTTAGCTTTATTAGGTAAAATATAATGATTTTTTTCTTAGAAAAGCTATTGGGTTTGCTAGAAAAGGAAGAAAAATTTGAAAATACCGAGTTTTGCAAGTGAACTATGTCAATACAGATTTATGCAACTAACATTTGCAAATACATGATAATAGTCAACCATTAACGATATTAGTCATTGTTATATTAGTCTGTTTTCTAAAACTAGTGTGTTAGGAATAAGGAAGAAAGCATGTGGAAGTAAACTTTTAGTGAAGTTTATTTTTATCCAAAGTACAAAAGGTATTACAAATATGTATATATTTATATTAATTCCTAAACTCTAAGTTCCTCTGGGTCCTCATCATCAATATGATCATTTTCTGCAGCACTCTCGTTATTATTTGCTTGTACGCCAGTATCTATAATTTTATAAAATTTGAGATCCGGCTGGTCTCTCCAATTTTCACCAAAATAGTTTCTAAGGAGAGTGCCTATGGACGATTTATCTCCTTTCAATGAACATCCAATCTGTTGTAACTTTGGTTTAAATAAAGAAATCTTTTTCCCTTTTCGTATTATAGACTTGCTGAACCCTATGTCAGAACGATAAAATATTTCCCCCCTTACCGTAACCATATAATCTTTGTCCTTAGAAAATATAAATCGTTTCGTTGCATTACATTTAAAATGCCACTGGGAAGGTTTTTTAACAACAACGTCACTCGTCTTTCTCCAGTCTGATATCTGTCAGTCAGTCTTTACCAAGTCTCAGCACCTTTGAGTGTTTTCCAATTATGTCTTCATATTCTTTTCTGTTTATTACAACGTTCTTCTTTTTTATCTCCCTTTCTATCATACCAAAAATCCTATCTGGTGGCAAAAAGGAATGACCAACAGTAAACGTGAACTCCACTTCCTTGATGTCACCAGGTGCTTCATAAACGAACCAGTAGATTATCATAGACATCATCGTGCTATTTTTGTTCTGTCCACCACATCCATCTGCAAATAGGTGAACTTTTTCGATTTGATTTTTAAAGTTGAATTTTATGAGAGTATCATGTACAGCAGAGGCAACAGCATTTGAATCTTTTGGATGTTCAAACCCCAGCCACACATATGACGTCACATTTGCAGAAGAAAGATGGGATTTCGAATTTCCAGCCACAATGGTGAAATTATAAAAATTTATTTGCTGTGAGAAATAAGTCGCCTGGTCGGGAAGCTTTGGCAAAGAAAGATTTTTTTGACAATCAAAAGAAAATATTTGTATGTTATGATTTGATTCATTTTTTAACAAAGAATAAAAGGCTTTAGCTCTTAACGTATGAACTCTCTGCTCTGTTATAACCTTTAACTTTTCTTCTTCTGAATTTTCTTTTCTCAAAATTTCCTTCGCTCTGAGACACGCAGAACAAGCATCTATTAAGGGAGTGCCGAATGATATGTTGTAGTGTTCATTAACGTATGTTCGGAAATATGATAACTTTACGGAATGATGTGGATGACGTTGACAATACATTCTGTAAAGCTTTGTAAAATTCAGATCACATGGTAAATACAATCTAGTCGATCGTCCTCCATTATAATGACTCTCTGCACCGTTCAAACGCCCCATAAATGTTTGGATAGATAATTTTATTGGATCAAATCTACCTTTTGTTGTATCTCTCCCTCTTCTCTCTTTTGGTATTTCACCCCGGATAACAAACGTTCTTACAACACGCTCTATTCTTTCAGAACTTAAATGAATTATTCCAAGAAATGCTGTCTTGCATACTCTTAAAAGTCCATCCTCTACTGTAGGAACAAAATATTTAATTGAAATTCCATGTAGGTTTGTACCTGATCTCTTGGGCTTTTGACCTTCACAAAATTTCAGCAAAAAATATCTTGTTTTATTTTGTCAGTTGTTGAATACAGATTATTATGGAAACGCTGAATGTCTCGCATCTTTAAATCTATACAACAATACACTTTCTTTGTATGGTTACAGGTGGGAAAACCGGGTAAATCCTTAGGTTTATGCCTAAAAATATTGACAATAAGTCACAAACCTATCTAGTTAATTGTAGACACCTCTTACCTCTTAAGTTTCATTACATTTCGTTTCCATTTTTCTGTTTGTACAACTCGTTTTCTCCCTTTTCCTTTTTCACAATATCTAATATGCACATGAAGATCCATATTGTTAATTATTTGCAATAAACTTGGTGTTTTTAGCACTCAAATAACAAACAGTGAAACCGGTAATGGCGAATGATGGAATAATTGACATGTGCGCATGAGACGTGTCATGTGACTCAAACAATGTAAGTGATTGGCCAATTGTAATTACACAGTTATGCAACTGGCAGAGGCTCACAAATACAGAGTTTTGCGTCTGACTCAAGATTTCTAATGCCTTTTTCTTAGTAAATACCTTACTTTGCTGCTGAATTTCTACATCTGCAGATAGCTATAACATGTGACAAATAACTGTTAGCTAAAACTCAATTTTTACAATTTTTGCAAATACAGAGTTTTGCATCTAGTGGACTCAAATACACCTAACCGAATAATTGTCAAAAGCAATAAATCTATTAATAACCCAATTGAAATAAAACAAGTATGGACTAAATATATTGAAGATCTTTTCACGGACACAAGAAAGGAACCACAACAAATTGATAACGAGGAAGCTTCAATAATATTAAAATCTGAAGTCCAACATGGTATAAACAACTCAAAATCTGGCAGATTTCCTGGGCCAGATGAAGTTCATATCGAGCTGATTAAACTTATAGACGAAGACAATTTCGACAATTCGACACTTACTTTCGACTTTACTTTGAAAATTTTGGGATCAACAAACTTTCAAAAGAATTTAAAATATATATGTATATTTTTTTAATAATAAACAATTTATTTTGCTTAACAAATCTTACCTTAAAATTACAGTAACCAATAATTTGTCAATTTTGCGAAAATATTAATTACTGACAAAGTAGTAAAATTTCCAAGTCAGGATATTTGAATCATCAATTTGGTAGTTCAGATTTCTTTCCCAGGTGGCGCTAGATGTGGCTTGTCATCCTAGCCTTTTATTAGATTAGATAAGAGCAAAAGATCAACATAAATTTTACTTTGAGGCTTTTAAATATTTTTCGAAAACAAATATAATTGAATTAACACAAACTATAGTAAGGTGTTGAATTAAAGTGGAATAATATAAAAAAGTTGTTTTTATTAATTAAAAATTTATTTTTATAAAAGATTGTAATATATGTAATTGTTGTAGATGTTGGCCGATGTATGCCCAACTCCTCATCGATCTTTTTAAATATTTGGCGCCATTTTTGAGGAATGCAGAGCTTGCCAAACCAGTCACGATGTTATATAGAGGAACACTACGAGTACTGCTCGTGTTATTACACGATTTTCCAGAGTTTCTATGCGACTACCATTATGGATTTTGTGACGTTATTCCGCCCAATTGTATTCAAATGAGGAATCTCATTCTCTCGGCGTTTCCAAGAAACATGAGGTTGCCGGATCCATTTACACCTAACTTAAAGGTTGACATGCTACAGGAAATATCGTATGGGCCGAGAATACTTACAAATTTGGCACAGATGATCACACCTGCTCAATTTAAAAAAGATGTGGATTCGTATCTGAAGGCCAGGGCACCGGTTACGTTTTTGTCCGAACTTAGAAGTAACTTACAGGTAATTATTCTGTTATTTTATATATGGAAAATTTTATTACGGGTATAAAAAAATTGTGAAAATTACTGGGTGACATCTGATTACGGGGAATTCTTAAAAAATTAAATACTAGAGGCATTTATCGCGTGAGTCAGACATATTGGATGCATCCATTATGATCTTATTGTGTTCGTAATGCCTTTGAGTATCTTATAGTATAAAGAAAGTAAAAATCGTTTACTTATCAATAACCGTTTACAACTGTCAATAAGAACAATTTTTTTGTGATATTTTTCTCGAAAAAAACAATTCAATAATATCTATTTTTTCCCTGTCAAGGAATACTTATAAGATACGACACTTGTGTAACCGCTTTTGAAATCCTCAAAACTTTTCTGAGGTACACACATTTTAATATAGTCCAGGTCTTTCTAAACTCTGTGTTGCGACGCCCTGGAGCGTCGCTGCGTTTTCCCAGGGGTATCGCGTGTCAGCGCGGACTTTTAATACAGAAAATATATTTGATTTTAAATGAGTATAAAATATGACCCTTGAATTATCCGAAATTATTCGAAAAATTGTTCAATCCCAAAATTATCCGATGATCCACGAAATTAGCCGAAAATCGGATAATTATCCGAACATTGGCAACACTGGAGTCGAGTGAGCGCTGGGTCGGGCGTAGTCTGTTTCGCTGGTCGGCTCCTCTTCCCCGTGTTCCCTACTTTCGTGCGTGTTACGTCATTTAGTTAAGCTTTTGTTTTGTTTTATTACGAACGTTGAGTTTTTTGCTTCCACAATGTGTTGTTTGTCGCAAAGTGTTAGCAGCTGAAAGTTTGCTTCCTAATAAACTATAACGTCGTCTAGAGCTTAAACATCAGACCACGGCTTTAGTTTCAAGAACATCAATTCCTACCAAAGAATTGCTCGCCTCTTACATGGTAGCTTACCGTGTTGCCAAATGTAAAAAATCACATACGATCGCTGAGGAACTGATCTTACCTGCAGCGGTTGATATGGTAACAGTGATAATTGGAGAATCAGCAGCTAAAGAAATAAAAAATGTACCTCTTTCAAACAATACGGTTAATCGCCGTATTCACGACATAGCAAAAGATATTAATGAGCAAATTGTGGGGAAACTTTCAGGTTTATTTGCCATTCAACATGACGAGGCGACTGATGATGCTCAATTGATATGTTATGTACGATACATACAAGAAACAAATATATTGAGGATTTTTTATTTTGTAGAAAAATATGTGAAAGTTGAAGTCTGAAAATAATAATAACTGGCATAATTGGGTAGGCGTGTGTACGGATGGTGCGCGAGCGATGTATGGACAGTATGGAGGGACTACAAGCGTTCATCAAAACTAATGCTCCAAGTGTAAAATGGACACATTGTGTTATACATACATACTTTTATCAGCAAAGAATGTTACACCTGAATTAATTGTTGTGATGGCATTAAAACACGACCCGTGAAATCAAGACGTTTGCCTAAACTGACAGAATTGTCCTGTGATTCCAGTCCAAAGCTTCAATACGACAAGGACAAACTGTTTGAATTTTGTGGCTCACTTTCTCATGAATATCATGCCATCAGCACTGCTGCATTAAAGGTTTTGACTTCGTACTTGTGCGAAACGGGCTTTTATGCAGCTGCAGTAATTAAAAACAAGTACAGGTCAAACATAAACTTACAAAAAGAAATGAGAGTAGCAAATTCCAAATTGGAACGCCGCGCCGGTTTCATAAGCTGTGCTCAAAAAAGCAAGCACATCCCTCACATTAATTAGCCAGTGACACAAATAAATGTCACTTTTCATTTTTGTGCCTTTGTTTTGATTTCGTTCTTAATTTCTAATAAAAAAACATCAATGTAAGTATTATTGGGGGTCGAGTTTAGGGGGCGTCGCAAAAAATAGCAAAGTCCCAAGGGCGTCACAGTACGAATAAGTTTGGGAAGTCCTGATATAGCTTTTGAGCGATGTGGTCGTTATTTCGTCAATTGTGGCAAACCTCCATCCTTTCGTGTTTCTTTTTTTATTTTTTAGAACGGAAAAAGTTGCAAGGAACAAATCCCGGTAAATATGGTGACTGAAGTGGTATGGAATATCTTTTGTGTTGTTTTTGCTTCAAAAACCATGAACAAACAATGACGTGCAAGCTGGCGAATTATCATGTTGCAATACCAATGTTAACAATTCCTAGCATTTTTTTTGTGTAATTGAAGAAAACAGTCAGCAAAACCTTCAGTTTTGACTAAACCAGGCGTTTTTTTTTTCGATCTTGACTCTTCTGACATAACCATATATCCATTCTTCATCGTCAGTTATAGTTCTTTTGAGCAAATTTGGATTGTCGTTGAGGTCATTCTGACTCATACTCATACTCGAAAACAGTGGCTACTGCGGCCTACTCTAGCTAACTAACGTTAAAAACTATTAAAAAAAAAAAGAGTGCACGACGTTACATTTTACAGAGAGAGAAATTATTTTCAAAAAAAGGATACTACGCAAAATATTCATAGCGGTTTGTGAAAACGGAATGTGGATGAGCGGAGCAACTTTAAGCTACAGAAGAGATACAAGCAGAACTTCAGTGGAAAAGATTTACAACAATCTGGAAAACATAAACATTTAATAGCTCAGTATGACTCAGGAAACTGAAAAGGCTGAGTCGAATATTGCTTAAAAAAAAATTTTTACATCTAAAACAATGCCAGTAAAATATTTAAAAAAAACCTTTTTGGAGTGTTTTCATAAAGGTAGAAATAAGCCAGTAGAAAATAGTGCCGAGAAGCCAAAATAATGCTAATTTTCCAAGAACGCACCGTTCTTGGTGCGTTCTTGTAAAAGTAATTTTTTTCTGGTGAAGAAAACCTTGACGTCAACTTCAAGATAAATTACTATGTAAATTCAAGTTTACAGGGAGTAAAAGTCGAAAACTATATTGTATTCTGTGAAAACTTTAGGCTTTCTGTGAAAACTCTTGGCGCTTTTAATTAATACCTATTGCTTTGTGAGCAAGACAAAATTGTTTTCAGTTTCAGTTGCCTATAGAAAGTTTCTTAATATGTGTTTGTTTATAAGTATTCAAATGACGTACTTTATTTTATGAAATGATTGAATTCCCAATTAGCACCATTTAAATGTAAATCGTTATAATATATACCCAATGGCATATCGTTCATCCGGAGGAAGAGGGTTACATCTCAAAAAAGAATATTTTTCAGGAGAGTCAGTTTAAGTTTTATTTGAAATAAAAATATTTATTTTATTTAAATTACAGAGTGTCAAGTTACCATTTTCATTTTGTAGTTAAGATTTTATAAGTACTTTAAGATGATATATATATATATATATATATATATATATATATATATATATATATATATATATATATATATATATATATATACATATTTCCAGAAAATAAAAGCTAGGAAGAATTTGAAAGATATAACTGTCTTTCCCATAAAACAACGGTCCTTTTTTTTTCTAATTTGTGGTTGCATCGTAGACAAATTATGGAACTGTCTGAAATTAAACCATAAAAGCAAAAAAATATAGTTTTAGATCAACGAAATATTTATTTTAGTATTATAATACATAATTTACTTACAACTATTCATACAAATAAACAGAATAACGCTCGAAACAAAAGGAATTGTTCATTAACATAAAAATAGTTCACAAGTTTTTGTAAAAATTAGTATAATAAAGGGTTTTGCTTTCTTGAGCTCGATTTTATTAACATTAATTAGTTTTCTTTAATTTATAATTTGTACCTCATTGTAATTGGATTGTTCAAAAGAGGTTTTATAAAAAAAATCCCAGGTTGATTTTTTTCAAACTTATACATTTTAATTTTATTCCCATGTCTTCCTCTTTTGTCCTTTTCCAATACCCTGCCGCTGTCACATAAATTCTGCTTTTTGAAAACTGTACTAATGACTTTATGGTTAATTTCTAAGATAGCCACGAAAAAAGTTTGCAAACACGAATTGCTTTATCATTAATTAAAAAAAAAAAGTAGGCGTCATTCGGTTTTCTTGAATTCTGTGCATTCGTGTATTTATAGCGCGGTGTTACAGTTTTTGTATTGGATAATATAAAATCCCTTTGCTTTTCAATATTTTACATATTCCAATAGTCGTTAAAAACCCTAAAAATAAATCGACCTTAATAATGTTTCTATTTAAGTGTAAAAATTGATAGTTCCACTTTTTTGCTAACGAATACTAAGTTGCAATAAATAAAAGTAATTAAGCTTATGGTCGCAATTTTTAAGAATACAATTTTATTTGTATAAGTAAATTACTTATCTAAATAAACTACCGTTTTTTATAACTATATTTTGGTCAATAAGGTTACATCTCAAAATATAATATAAAATCTAAAAAAAAATAAATTATAATGGTTACAATTATCGTATTTAAGAAAGTTGCATTTACAGATGTAACCCTCTTGAAGTGGAATGTAATTACATGTTTTGTTCCATATCGAATTGTCACCTTAATCATTAAATAAAGCTTATAAAAATGTCTACTTACTCTTATTAAAAATGATTACAACACAAAATGCACCTCTTTTTAATCTTCAACGTACACGGGTGCTCGTTATATCACAAAATGTAACCTTTTTGGTGAACAAACTTGAAGCACACACTGTTAAAGTCAGTAACAAACTAAAATGGAACCTTGTTCTTGCGAATCGTAGCGCCATCAATGTATATTCAGTATAATTACAACTTCGATCTCGTAGCGTTTACGTGCAAACTCACTTGTACCTTTCTTTCCCTTAAAACTACAGTACATTTTAGGTACATTGAGATAAAAAAACAAAAATTGACATTTTTCGAGATGTAACCCTCTTCTTCCGGATGATCGAATAATATATAGAACCAGCAGTGGTCTATGCTTGCTATATAATCGAGTGTCATTGTCGTAGAGACCTATCACCTGTAAGTTGAAGGTATGTTTACTACAACAATGGCTGCTCGTTTATTTTATTATAATGAGCTTATTTTCGTCAAAAGGAAATCTATGAAGAAAAAACGAGCTAAAAAATTATATTTAAATAATTTTAATAAAAAAACAAAGGAGTTGATTAAAACTGTTATTATAAATCAATTCATAGCCTAATATTTATAAAATAACAATTTACCTAAAAAGTGATAATGTTTCGTTTTTTGAACTTCCACGGTCACAAACAAGGTACCTAAATGGCATTTTACTTAAACATTAAATAAATGAACCTAAAAGAAAATTGCTTTTCACATACAGAATGTTAACACCCAGATGATGACAAACAACCAATGACGTAATTATAAACAAAACGATATGTTAATTGTATGTGTCAACTTAATCGTGAACGGTTCGTGGAACTTCGTATCGAAATAGTAAACAATAAACAAAGGGAATCATGTTTGTCACGCTATACACACATGTCAAAAAGTTTGGAATAAGTACAAATAATATATCTACGCCTATAGTGGTTTTAAAATCGTTTTTGTATGATTTTGTCACATTCAACTGATTAGCTTATTTACACATGATTTCAGTCTTTGTTTAAATTTGAATTGAGCCATTTAAAAATGCCTAGAAACGTGATATCTCATTTTGACAGATCTGGAGTAATTGCTTTGTCACAGAATAATAAAAAATCAGAATGGCCACTCTCCATGGAAAATTAAGTACGCGCATTTCCTTCGCGCAGACGTTCCGCCATGTTTTATAGGGAACCAGTGTTGTTTATGTGGTGTGCATAGAAAAATTAACCCGGTTTAATTGACATACGGCAATCATAGACATACTATACAATTATATTAACATTGTTAAATATAATAACATAAATATAATATAATTAAACATAAATATAAACAATTACATAACCTCACAAATCATATGTCTGTGTTTCCTTCTAAAACATGGCGCGCGTGCTGAAAAACTTCAAAGGCGGCACCTGAGAGTGAGCATTCTGATTGTTTATTATTCTGTGGCTTTGTTATAACAGAGCATTAGTCAAAATTATATCGCGATTATTGTTGATATTACTCAGAGTGTTCGAAAATTAAAAAAAAATCCAAGATACAAATGACGTCAAGGATTGTCCCAGAAGTGGTAGAAGTCGATGTACAACAGCAGTACAAGACCGGCAAATAATATTGATAGCTCGTAGAAATAATTTGAAATCTACAAATTGTATATCCAGAGAAATTTCTAGGCTTCAAGGACTGAATATTTCATGGCAAACAATAACAAGCAGACTAAATGCGGTAAAATTGTAGAAGACCACTACGTGTTCCTAAACTAACCAACGCAAAATAGTAAGGTTGCAGTGGGCTAGAGAAATGGTAGCATCATGGTTATAACTGGAATAACGTGATGTTCTCTGATGAGTCAAAAATTGGCTTGGTAACTGATTCGCGAAGAACACTGGTTTAGAGGGCCATAAGATGACCGAAGTCCGACTAAAAACAGCCCAACCGCGTGTCCCATTTGAAGGTGGCAGTATTATGGTTTGGATTGGTATTATGAGTGGTACATGGACGCCAGTGCTGGTTCTGAAGAGAACAGTCACTGGTACTGTGTACATCGAGGAAGTTTTAAATCCTGTCGTACGTCTATTCCGAGGGGCAGTAGGTGATGAATTTGTGTTTATGCATGACAACGCACCTCCTCATCGAACAGCAGTACAAAATTTTCTGAAAGAAGAAGGAATATCTACGTTACAGTGGCCCTCGAATTCCCCCGACATGAACGTTATTGAACATGCTTGGGACATTCTCAAAATATCGCATCGCATATCGCATCAAGAAGCGAAACAATCCCCCTATTACACTTCTAGAACTATAAGATGCTGCTCGTAAAGAATGGGAGAGAATTCCGCAAGCCCAGCTCGACCAGTTAAGATCGATTCAGACACATCAGTCACGTCTCGTCACAGTGATTGCGCCGAACCGAACAATCCGTCATACAAAATATTCTTTAATACAAATATGTTGCCGGCATTCACACTCATCAGTTCACAAACAGTTTCCCAGCTGTCAGATAGTTGATAGTTCTGTGACCAAACAGGACCGGTTCGGCGCCGAGACTATGACGGGACTGATGTGTCTGAATTGACCTTTAGTCGGCAGCGTGCCAAATCGCCTACAGGCATGCATACAGGCCAATGGAGGAAATACTAATTATTAGTTTTATTAAAAATTATTTTGTTCTATATTAATTTATTTTTAAATGTAAGTTGTACATTGTAAGTTTTTCACTCCAAGAGAATAAATATTTTTTTTGCATATCGTTTATCTGGTTTTGAGATTTATTTAATATTGTTGAGAATTGAAACAAAATGATGTTTAACTATTCACAAGAGTTTATATATAAAAATCAATAAAAAGATGAAATATTCCAATCCTTTGGACATGTGTATATACCATTGGCTGGGTCTATATATTATACATCATTATACATATATACCTCTTTTTATTGGAGTTTCAAACCATTAAAATATTCTTTTTTTTTTTAGGTTTCAAACGAACCTGGTGTGCGTTACAATATCCCGTTAATGAACGCCTTAGTACTTTATGTAGGCACACAAGCGATAACCTACATACGGAACAAGAGCCACACGCCGAACATGTCGACAATAGCACACAGCGCCCACATGGACATCTACCAAAACCTGGCTGTCGATCTGGACACCGAAGGTCGCTATTTATTCCTTAACGCTATCGCGAACCAACTAAGGTATCCCAACAGCCATACACATTATTTCTCTTGCACTTTGCTCTATTTATTCGCCGAAGCCAATACAGAGGCCATTCAAGAGCAAATCACAAGGGTATTATTGGAAAGGCTAATTGTAAATAGACCGCATCCCTGGGGGCTACTGATTACCTTTATTGAACTCATCAAAAATCCTACGTATAGGTTTTGGCAGCATGAGTTCGTCCATTGTGCTCCAGAGATTGAAAAGTAAGTTGATTTTGAATCATTTTTATCTATAAGCACATAGTAAATACTGTATGCCTGTGTCAATTGGTTATCTTAGTTTTATTTGAAATGTTTTAAATTGTTATGATAGATATATCATCAAGCGGATAGTTAGATTAATTACTCCACTTATTAAGCGGAGTAATACCATGGCTGCCATGGAAATATGGCTGAAGTCGACGTTATCGCTCTACCAAAGAAATCAAAATCCATATCCTGCAATGATTTCCGGACCATCAGTTTAATGAGCCAACTTTTAAAGTTACTTCTAAAAATCATACATCAACGGATATATAGACTGTGCAAAGAAAAAATCAACTGTATGCGTTTTAGTTTTCGGGGTGCAATAGGTACGGGAGACACTCTTTAGTATACAAGTGCTATTTCAACGATATAGAGACGTAAATTGTGATATTCATGCATGCTGCATTGATTACCAAAAATTATTCGATACTAGCATGACAAACTGATAATGATATTAACAAATATTGAAATAAACACCTGTGATCTAATAATTATTAGCAATCTCTACTGGAATCAAACACCGTATATCTGTACTGAAGCAGGAGAATCCGATGATATCAAAATCAAATGTGGAGTCCGACTGGGATGTATACTATTCCCCTGATGTTCGACATATACTCTGAGAGAATCTTTCAAGAAGCAGTCGAGGATAATAAACCCGGAATTCGAATTAACGGAGAATATATCGATAATATCAGATACGCGGACGACACGCTGGTATTCGCTGACAGTTATGAAGCCATCCAGGTGTTAATGAATAGAATTACAGAAGTCGGAGATATGGACTCACTAAATATTAGGAAAACAAAATGTATGATGATCTTTAAGAAGGAACAGCAATTTGGAAGAATCAGTGTGAATCGTCAACCAATAGAAAAAGTAAAAACATACACCTACTTTGGTACGAACGTCAATGAATTGGGAACATTCCCTAGAAATCAAATATAGGATAGAGAAAGCAATATCTGCATTTCAAAAAATGGCTAACCTATTCAAATGTCATAATTTATCAGTACCCACAAAAACCAGGTTACTAAGATGTTATACTGTTGTACTGAGTTGAGTCATAGGCTCTCACAGACACTACCTGTAAGAATATTGAGGCATTTGAAATTTGGCTTTATAGTAGAATGCTAGACATTACTAGTCATCGTGTTATTAAGAATACAAAAAGAAAAAAGCTGTTAACCACAATAAAAAATAGTCAAAATATTTTGAAATATTGTTTATTGAAAAAAAAAAAACAACCCGTAATAGTTTATAAATATTATTCAATAGAGGATACATTATCCTTTGACTTTTGGTGACATTAATTTTTTTTGTCTTTTCAATATAACAGTGCCAAATACTGCTGGAAGATTGGTTTGATATCTGCTGGAACTTATCCCATTTCTTTGAACACACGTTTTCTAACGACTGTTTCTATTTTTCACTGTTCATAATGCCTTCGATTAGTATGTTCCCTGAGTGAAGTCAAATTTTCGTCCACCCGCACAAATCTTGATCGGGATCCCTGGACCAAAAAACAAACCTTTTTCTTAATAGAAGATATTATATCTTTGATGGTCTTATTTTTTCTCCACTCAAAAGGCATCTGCAAATTGCAGGGTCGTTAATTTTCACTCCAGCCTTTACTAAATATTGCTGAAGGGCATAGTTTATCTTATCTTTCTGCATTCATCGTACTATTTCTTAAAAAACGATGCACCTCAGGAAGGTGCCTTTCTTTTTTCTTACCCATACAAAAAAATTCTATTAAATTCACTAAAAATTGTAATAAAACAAATATATCAATATTTGTAGGGGTGCAATAATTTTGAATTTGAATGAATTTTTGACCGTTTCGGTCCAAATCGTAATCACAGGTGTAGAGGTGATTGCTGTAAACTTTTAATTATATATAATTATAATAAATTAAATTTCTAAAGAATTTCAATTTAATAAGCTTGTAAGACTATTTTGATAATATGAAGATTTTAATAAATTTCTCTTTTTTGCAGATTATTCGAGTCAGTCGCAAGATCTTGTATGGTAAAATCCACAGCGCAAGCGCAAGAAGGCGACATACAAGAGTGATAAGCATTTTTGTGATTTGTATATAATTCTATAAAAATTGAACGATTGTGACTTTTTTAATTTTTTGTTAATAATTTAAAGCTTAATTTTGGGAGCAACGCATTTTATTTTTAGAATATAAGGTGATTATAGTGTATAGAGATTAATTAGTGTAATATATTAGCTATTTTTAAGAAATTTTCAAGTATTTGTAACTAGTATACATATAAATGTGGATGTAATAAATGGTTTTCAATGTTTTGAGCATTAAAAATTGTCTGATTTTTTAATGAATCCAATTTACCTTTCCTCTAAGACAAGAATTACCAACGACAATTTTGGGAAATCAACCCATTGTTGAAATTTTTATTATGCAACTTGATTCTATTAATTTCACTGAAGTCTTCCCAAAAAGTAGTTTAATACCTGTTTTTTACCCTGCTAATTTTAATTATTTCTCTCCTCTGATTGTAGACACTATACAAGTTTTTTTGAGAAACTTACTACATGTATGTTTGTGACGCCATCTGCGTCGTATTTAGTCGTTTACTACATAATTTGATATATCTTTAATTCTTTTAAAACTGGTACACTTTTTTTCCCAATGTAAATCTATGTTCAGACTGGACACAATGGTTCGTGAATAAATTCGTTGTTGCCGTCACAGATAACGGAAATACACGATCTTTAAACGTATGGTATTGGCATAGGGAACATTGATATGCATCTCATCAAGAACGCTTTTCAAAACCTGACAGTACTATATTACAATCTAATATCTCACTGTCATGTTCCTTATGGAGGTTGAATCTACACCCCAATTGTAATCCGCTTTTATCTATAAAAATAGACTATTACTTTTTTACATTATTATGTATAAAATGTAAATAAAAACCTTTACCTATTATTACGGTGTATAAATGATAATAAGAATAAAATTAATTGAAATAAGATACCATTGTCTGTCTTAAAAAATCCGCTTATAACTGAAAAATTTCTTTTAGTATCTAGATGTTATTAGTGCGTGGAAACTTTCCGAACCATTAAACATAAAAAAATGACTAAGTCCAGTACGACTTGTTTAATTAGGTACTTGCCATCAGTCAGATTTGACAAGTTGGCCAAAGTAAATTTTTAACGATGCCACGCCAGTTAGGTAAGTTTGATAAAACGAAAATAATTTCTAAAATAGAAGATGGCTGGTCTGATCGAGAATGTTCGATATTGTTTTAGTTTTTAGTATACTAAAAACTTGCGGTCTGTCGCACACCACTGGTTTTAGCTGGTTTAATGTAATATTTTCGTTGAACTGGCAACATTGCCCTAGAAATTAGAATCACACATGTTGACAAGATAAACTTACACAAGGGTTGTACAGTTCCCGTCATATAAAACTGGTACACTTTTATTTCCAATGTAAACCTGTGTTCAGACTTGACACAATGGTTTGTGAATCAATTCGTTGTTGCCATCACAGATAAACGAACTACACTAAATCTATACTACGTTCCACGTTTAGAAAATAACATTGCGGAGATAGGGTCATGTATTTCTTATGGACGATAGCAACGCGGCGTTGTCACGACACACACAAGCACAATTTAGGGTTGTATAATTTGTATTTTTGTTTCCACAAACATGAATTAAATTAATGTTTTTTAACGTAATTGACCAAAAGTGCCCATTCGAAACAAGAGATGAAAAGTAGGGAAAATGATTTTAATTAGATAAATAGTATTTACAAAAGATAATTTTATTTTATCTTATTTTAATTATAGTAACGACAGTTTATTTGTTTTTCGGTGAGAATACGATATGCCATGAATCATAGAAATCAGTAGAAAATATTGACCGCTTGGAATGCGTATATCTAATTACTAATTGCAACTTAAAATAATACGATGTGCGTATGTCAGCTATTTTATGTCGTTCTCTGACTACATAATGATAATAAGGCTTTTATTTAGTAGTTATTCTGACTTTACAGTTAAGTGTTAATTGAAAATGAAAATTCAAAAATTAAGCAAAGGGAATATCTTGGACATCCGTGCAAAAGAGAGTGTCTGAGAGTTTTGGCAACACTGATCTCCATAAGCGTAATGTTATTTTCTTAACTTGAAACAAAGAATAGATAAAAGAAGAACA
Organism: Diabrotica balteata; assembly: GCA_918026665.1. Taxonomy (NCBI): domain Eukaryota; kingdom Metazoa; phylum Arthropoda; class Insecta; order Coleoptera; family Chrysomelidae; genus Diabrotica; species Diabrotica balteata. The sequence continues at coordinate 35,071,373 of OU898276.1, forward strand.
TTCAAAAGTGTTTACAAGTTTTTATAAATTATTATTACCACTAACAACAAAAAAACCGTATCTAATGAATTTAATAACCAGAGAGAGGGTTGAGTTAACGCCCAAAATGTTTAAAGCATCTTTAAACGTCTAGGGCAACTGGCAACGTAGCCCTAGAAATTAGAATGACTGATGTGACAAGATCAACTTGAAAAACACGATTTTCGGTTATAAGAGTTGTACCAGTTTTTTATGACGCAAACGATACCAATGTGAGTTGATACAGGATTGAGTATTTATTGCAAAATCAACATGAAATAGCTAACTGTGCGTTGAGTGGTGTTTGCTTGAACTCATGGTTAAACGTTTTTGCGTAATTGCAAGTTGAATATTCAAAGATTATGGGTTAAAATTTCAATTGTATCACTGTTTTAAATATTGATGTGGCTTAAATCATTTTTGTTTGAAACTTGCTGCACCATAGTTCGTAATTTTTTGAATATGCTCGCTAAAATTACGTCAGCGAATCTGAGGTGGTTTAACTTGTTGCCATATGTTGACCAATTAGTAGTTTTGAACATGTCTTCTATGGCTGTGGCGATATTACATGGCCTTCTCTAACTCCTCTCTTAATGGGAATTATATTTTTGTCTAGTTTTCATATGTATTACGTATTAGTTGCCTATATCTCGAATTTATTCTATAATTATTAATAGCTTGTTCTATGGCCCATATCTAAGGCGATAGATACGGGTAGTTGGTATTCATTTGCATTCTCTAGTAATGTTCTCATTGTGAGCAGACGGTTCAATGTACTTATATCCTTTACGGAAGCCAGTCCATTGTACCGGTTGGTAATTATACTTTTTGTGAGTCAACCGGTTGTTAATAATTCTCACAAACAATTTATATACTTGACTGAACAACGATATAGGTCTATAATTTTTAGGTCACATTTGTCCCCTTTTTTGTGTACAGAACAGAATTTCCAGAATGTAAGAACACTTTGGTTAACCATGTCAAATAACTTTTCAAAGTCGACAAAGACAAATATCAGTGGTCTATTATATTCAATGGCTTTTCAATATTTTGCTTCTAAAAATAAATAAAAACCCCTATAACGATCAAAGTAATTTATTTGTAAACAGAGCCCATCCCCTACATTATCGCTTTCCCGAAATATGAATAATTGCAGTACATAAATATATAACAATTCAAGAGGAATCAGTTTCTACTAAATATTTCCTTTACTGGCGTATCAGTCTAGTTTAATATTATTTCATGTCTTTTAAAGAGTGGAAGTGTGTGAACACCTTCAGAATTCATCACAAATATTCAACAGAAATATGTAAATAGATAAATTGGGTACAAAATATATAATAAAAACAATCGATGTCTGAAAAAATTACAAAAAATTAACTTAGAAATAATTTCTTACGAAATAGAATAAAGACCCAGTATATATATATAATTAAAATTTACACATAATAAAAATATAAAACAACACATAACACCTAAAAACATATTTCTCATGTATAAATATCGGAAATCAATTAAAAATATGTCTATTACTATAAATGTGGAAGTTGTTTCATTTTAATCAATATGATTTGGAAGTCTATGAACCTACAATGTAGATGGTTTGCTCTGGTAGACTGGTCCCTATTCCCTAGTTTCTGAAAAATAAAACATTCAAAATTAAAAAGGAAAATTCAATTTCAATTATTGTTCAAGCATTAGTCGATATTCGGCAGTTCAATATAACTATATGTAAAAGTGGGTTTCTTAGGAATAAGCATCATCTTAAAAAGAGAGGAGGCCTAAAAATTATAATCGTGTTACTAGAACATATGAGGGTATAAAAACCGTTGAGAGTGAGTAATGGAAAAATCACAAAAAATTTGAAATTTAAAACACATTTCAAATTATTTTTAATATAATTACAATACTTAAGTGTACAATTTTGTTTGTAAACTGAACAAGTTTACTACTAGTAACCACCAAGTTTTTATTAATTAAAGCCTATAAATTAAGGCCCGATATTTATGTATTATTGAAACGTTAATACGAAAGAATATTACAAAAAATACTTACAAACGCCAAGTCCAAATTCCTTAGCATCGACTTCTGTGATGTCACCATATTCCCAAATATTAGCGTGTTGTTTCTTGGCCGTTTCCTGAGCTTCCCGGTAACTTTCCAACTGAAAAAAGATTTTTAAATAAAAATGTATACATACAACTATTGGCATAAAATTACTAAAGAGACTGAATCGTAGATTACAACTAGGGTTGCCTGACATATTGCGATCCTTAAAGACACTTGAAGCTGTTCATCCAGACCTATTCTCTCAATGTTTTTGTTGGCTAAAGCTTTTGGTTTTTTCTCTCCATTTTCTTGTCACATTGACATAAGATTTCCTCTTTTTAGACAAAACCAACAAGTATCCTCGTCCATCAAGCCCATACGACTCAAATGCTTATTGGACCTACGGTGCCCAGTCAGAAACCCCAATATCACCCTCACATACTTTGGATCGTGGGCCAGTAAGTCGCCTGTGAATTTGGCTGAATGTCCCTTAATGAACTCTTTAACCTGTTTTTATCCTGATGCATTTCTCAAACACTCCAAAGACTTTTCTTGTTCCCGTTTATCAGTGGGTGCTCTTAGTGTGTGTTCGCAACCTCAATTAATAACGTACAAGTGCCTTCTCAGGCAAGTTTATCAGCCTTCTCAGTGCTTACGTAGCTTTGTGTCCTGGAACCCACGCTAGCGTCTTTTCCGACTTCCAATTTGGGAGAGGGTACCCAAACAGTCCGATACAAGTTTTGTATCAACCTGCTAGAGCTGAGCGCGAAACCATTGAAGATTAAATGTTTAAAAAATAGTTTTTAGTCTACTTCTAAACAACTAAAGATGTCTGCCGTTTTTATTGATTATGAAAACGCAGTTGATACAGTCCTATGACAAGTTAACTAACAGGTTGTTGATAGCCGCGACGTCAGGATCATCGAAACATTATATGCATCGTCACCATTCGTATCAAAGGAAAGACGACAGAAGAGTATAAGATTCTAAAGGGAGTCAAGCAGGGTTGTGTGCTGTCCCCAGTGTTGTTTAAGTTATATTCAGATAGAATTTTTAAAGGTACTTTGCACAACTTAAAATATGGTGTAAAAATTAATGGAAAACTGATAAATACCATCATACAGTGAACAGCTAAATTATGGAATATTATCATTATTTCGAGAACCGTCGAGTTTTGAGGGAAATCCCGAAACAGGTCAATTTTTGTTATAAAATACCCATCTTATAACGTACATGGAGTAGGGATAACGTCAGTGGTGTAGTTGTAGTGACGTAATCGTTAATTTGAAGGAGTATTTAATTGTCTATTTAACGATATAACATTTTTAACTAAAATATTTTTTAAGGGTACAAAAACAATTTTTTTTTAATTTAAATTCAACTAAATTACAACTAATGATTTAATTAATAATGCACTTAAACATAACAAAATTATGCATAATATTTATATAAAATTGAATGTTCAAAATTCCATCCATCGGGTTTCTTGACAATATGCGAATCTACGGACACATTCATCAAGTACATTGCGGATGACTTCTGGAGAAATTAGACTCATTTCATGCCTAATCCTATCTTTCAAGTCCTGTAAGATTTGGGGTCTATTGACATCTTCTTCTTCTTAGCCTTCTGTCGACCATGTTTGGACATAGGCCTCTCCCAACTCCTTCCATCGGTCTCTATCCTGAGTAACATATTTCCAATTTGTTCCGGCTATTCTTCTAATGTCATCAACCCATCTCATCTGTGGTCTTCCTCTTGGTCGTTTACTTTCGTAAGGTCTCCAATGTTGTATTGTAGTATTCCAACGTTGGTCTTTCTGTCTAGTAGTGTGGCCCGCGAAGCTCCATTTAAGTTTTGCAATTTTTATTGTTATGTCCTCGACTTTTGTTTTGGATCTTACCCAGTCGTTCCTCTTTTTATCTGACAGCCGTATACCTAACATTGCTCTTTCCATTGTTCTTTCTGTTGTGGCTAGTTTATTCATGTTTGCCTTGGTTAAGGTCCAGGTTTGACATCCATATATCATGATAGGAAGGATGCATTGGTTGAACACTTTGCTCCTCAAGTATTGGGGTATTTTGCGGTTCTTAAGTATCCAACTAAGTTTTCCAAATCCTGCCCATGCTAGTCTTGCTCTTCTAGTAATTTCCGCACTTTGGTTCTCTTTGTCAAGTCTCAGGATTTGGCCTAGGTAGATATATTCCTGGATTTGTTCTATCTCACTGCCGTTTATAGTTATATGTCTGGGGTCTTCTGTGTTTGTCATTATTTTTGTTTTTTTCATATTCATTTTTAGGCCGACGTATTGGGAGCTGGCTGCTAGTTCCCCCAACATAATTTGCAGTTCCTCGAATGTGCTCGCTATAATCACTATGTCGTCAGCGAATCTTAGGTGGTTTAACTTGTTGTCATTAACGTTAACGCCATAGGTTGACCAATTTGTAGTTTTAAAGACGTCTTCTAGGGCTAGGTTGAAAAGCTTTGGCGATATTACGTCCCCTTGTCTCACTCCTCTCTTAATGGGGATGGGATTTGTATTTTCGTCTAGTTGTACTATTATTAATACAATTATTAATAGCTTGTTCTATGGCCCACATTTCGATACTATCAGACGCCTATCAATGTTCTCATTGTCAGCAGATGGTCTGATGTACTATATCCTTTGCGGAAGCCAGCCTGTTCAACCGGTTGGTAATTATCCATTTTGTAGGTTAACCGGTTATTAATAATTCTCATAAATAGTTTGTATACTTGACTGAGCAACGATATAGGTCTATAATTCTGTAGATCACATTTGTCCCCTTTTTTGTGTAAGAGTATTACTAGACTCTCGTTCCAGTCTTTAGGGATCTGGCTATTATGGAGACATCTATTAAATAGCTCTGTTAGCACAGGGATTGTTAATGTCTTGCTTGTTTTCAAGAGCTATTGACATAAACTTTTGATTTTATGTAATCCCACAAGGAAAAAGTCTAGAGGTGTTAGATCTGGGGACCTTTCTGGCCACTCTATAAAACCTCGTCTTCCTATCCATCTTCTGGGAAAGCAATGGTTTAAAAATTGACGTACTTCACGCGCATAATGCGAAGGGGCTACATCTTGTTGAAACTAGATATTTTCACTAGGTAAATTTGGATTATAGGTACATTTGGATACATGTTAGCAAGGACAGGTATAAGTTGATTTTTCAAAAAAGTTAAATAATGTTCTCCTGTTAGATTTTCTTCAAAGAAAAAAGGGCCAATGATTCTGTCATTAATGATCCCTGCCCATACATTTACTTTCTGAGGATAACAAAAATCGACCTGTTTTGTGATTTCCTTCAAAACTCGACGGTTCTCGAAATAATGATAATATTCCATAATTTAGCTGTTCACTGTATAAGCAGATGATAGTATTAAATGGTTTCCAATGTCTTTTAAGTCCATTAGCACGAGAGGGACATTGGGACGAGAGATGGAACTAATAATTAATTATTCTAAAACAAAATACACGGTATTTAGTCGTTTATCTTTTTAAAATACAGAATTCCAAATGGATGAACAACCAAAACAAAGAGTATCAAAGTTTAAATAACTGATTAACTGATGAGATAAAATGTATAATTTAGACAGCACATGCAACTTTGTTAAAAATGAGGTCACTTTTCAGTAACAATAACTTGAAACTGCAACTTCGGAAACGCATGATTAAATATCACATATGGTCAGTTGTCTTATACAAAGTTAAAGCATGGACCTTGAAAATATCTACTATCAATCGCTTAGAGGCTTTTAAAATGTGATTGTATAGCCGAACACTCAACATACCGTAGACAGCTAAGCACACAAATAAAGCAGTTCTCAATAGTACAGAAGCTACTCGCCAGCTGATTGATAGCATCAAATTAAGGAAAATAGAATATCTTGGACCTATAATGTGGGGAAAACAGTATAATATTCTTCAACTAATTATGATGTGTAAAACCAAAGGATGCAGGAGAACTGGTAGAAAACAAGCCTCGCGGTTGAAGAATGTCACACAATGGACCGGGATACAGAGTCAAAAAACTGTTCAGAATAGCTGAAGATAGAGAGAGTCTTGCGTGTTAATCGCCAACATACAACAAGACAAGAGAGTCTACTTACCAATTTATTATTACGTCTTCCTTTGATGTTGTCGACGATGAGTAATCCCTCTTTGACAAGATTTTTTACAATGTCAGCATCAGATGTCTTGTCGGAGTGTAAAGAAGCTGCCGCAGGGGATCCGGGTTGTCTGTACTCTACGTTCATATATAGCTTGCTAACGGCGGTATCTTCTTTAAGGTATTTGATAGCCATAGAAGAGAATTCTTCGTCTTTAGGCAGGACAATGAAGGGCAGGACGTATTCTGTTGCGAAGGGTCTCTCACTTACGTAGGCGGCGGGTAAACTGGCTAGGCGGGTGGTTGGAAGAGTTTCTTTGTTACCATAATCGATGTAATGAACAGAAGCTTTTCCTCCTGGTTTAAATAATAAACAAATTAAATATCCAAGACAAAATAAGAATCAATCATCTTTTATTCAGATACATACCTTGTACTTTTTCAACCTTCACCCTGTACCACTCATCGTCGACTGTGAATTTGGCAGCACAGATATCACCACGTTTCGGTGTAAAAGCACCAGGTAGAGGCGGGTTGGCTTGGAATTCTTGTCGCAATTTGGCGAACAGAGCTTCAGCTTTTGGTCCTTCTGAAATCTTTTGAACATAGAAACTACCTTCGGGCGTCACCTCTGTCACTACGACTTCCTCAAAGTTTACTTGACGTTCGACAGGTATTTTTTCCTCTTCGTGTTTTTCTTCCTTTTCTTCTTCAACATAATCCTTCCATATTCTTAATTTTTCAGATTTTGCACTGTCTTCGGCACTTTTCAATTGAGACGCGTATTGTGACTTTTCTCCGGTGAAATGAACTGAAGCAAAACCTTCTTTAACAAGTGCCACAGACATATTTACATTATCTACCCACAACCAACCAATGAAATTGCCCGCTTTGTCATGAGTGTCGACTTGGATAGATACTTCACGTTGCATGCACCTTTCTTTAGTGAAAAGGAGCGCTTCGTCTCCATAGGGTTCTCCGGGGGTGTCAGTTGCTTGGCGAGTTGCTCTTGGACAGTTGATACCGCCTAATAAGAAAGTGCACAAACTATTTGATTTTGGAATGTATAATCTCAATCTAGATCCACTGGCAACAAATTCGACAATGCCATCTATCCTTTGAGCTCTCTGTAAGGCAGGAAGTTCCAACTTCGCTCTAGCAGCATCCTAAAAAATAAATATTTTATAATGGTCAGCTATCTTAAATCATGTAGGGATGTTTCAAAACTTCATAATGCTTGGAAATATGCATGCCCAAATAAAAATGAGCAAAAACTTTTCTATTCTATAGCTTATGATAAACAAAACGATGAATATTTTTGATGCTTCAAATGCCTTTAACTGTTGTTTACCGCGTACTTTGTTTTTGATTATTGAAAACGTAAAGAAATCACACAGTGCCAAATCAGGACTCTACGCAGGATGGCCCACCAAATCGATGTTTTTTTACTTCAAATATGCAGGTGTTAAATGAGTCGTGTGAGAATCAGTTATTTTTGCGGAGTTCTTCCTATGCTTCTTTCCCTGTATAATAGAAAGGAAACATAGGAAGCAGCAACACATATCTCTCACCTCTCATGACATGACCCAGATACTGTAATTTTCTTATTTTAATTGTAATCAAAACCACCCAGCTTATTTTTAACATGTTGCCTGCCTTAGAGGAATTTGTAATACTTTCCGTTCACGAAAAGAGGCTCACGCTACGGTGCGCAGAGGTACCTTTATATAGCCTGTAATGTCGGTCTGCCTCGGTCAAATTGACCGAGACGGCACCACAGTCACGTTAAAATTCTCGGTCAATTTTTTTTCAGGGTCACATAGACCGAGACATCAGACAACGTGTTAATATTCTCCCGAAGTCCACATCTCAAACAATTCGATTTAATTTTCACGAGAGATTTTCATTTTTTTAGGAAATTGATTGTTTTCAAATCTTTTGCTGCTAAACCACGCGATATATACTCAATATGTCAATGTTGTGCGATATATACTCAATCTGTCAATGTTGTTTATTGTTAGAAGTGTCTCTGTAAATTAAAATTTACGAAGTCGACTAACTTCCACTAGATGGCTCTGTGCAAAATTTTTAGAGTCTACCTCACAGTAACTATGATATTGAAACTACGTTTATCAAAGTAATAAACTAAAATTGACATTATTTTATAAATAAATATGTTAAAATGTCCAAACATTGTTTGAACAAGCTTGACGGTTGTGTACTGTTCTATCAATACACTAAGCGATTAATTTAGGAAATTTTGTGAGAATATTAAAATAGATCGAGAAAGGTAGAAAAGCAATCAGTTTAAAACAGATAATTATTAATATCACTTACAATTTCGGTAACTCTTAATGGAGGAGCATCTTTCTTAGAATGAACACCGACTTGAGATTTGTTTGCCTTAGTCTCTGCAGTTAGGAGTTCATCATAACGACAACTACGTTGGTCATCGTCCTGGCGGTACTTAACAACAGTTGCAAGACCTTTGGAAACTAGCGCTTCTGCAACATTTCTGAAAAAAAAAATTAGTATGTATTATTAAATTTGTAAATTCTATGTAAATGCAGCAAAACTGTTCGAATTAACACTAACAAATAGAATATGTTAAATATTATATAGCATATTGTCTTGGGTTATTCTCTTACAAATTTTTATCATCTACGTTCTACTGATATTTTGGACACTCCTGCAAGTACATGCCAAACATTGAGTGGTATACTACAGTTATCACAGCAAGGCGGATAAGCGTGACCAAATATATGTTTGTGGACAAGTCGGGTACGTCCTAGACGAAGTCGAGCAACAACTTATGCGCCCTGTTGGTGATTTGATATTTCCACGGTTTTACAGACTTTTACACTTAGTGAAGTTTCAAACAAATAATTTTAATCATTTAGCATTACATTTATTACTTCACTATTGGAAGTTAGACAATGCGATCCGCTGAGCCATTTACTTGGAAGCAATGTGTGAAGAAATCCGTATAAATTGTAGTTTCATTGCTGTTTTGTTTGGTAACTAAATATTTTTTTATTTGGGAGAACAAGTGGATGCATTGTATCATATTGGTTAATAATTTCGATGAAACTAAGGTAGTCAATAATTATAAGAGCATTGCATATGTTACTGGAGTTAATATGAGTGACACATGACGTCTAGTTCGTCAGTATCCTTACTGAGTAATGATAGTAGTTTATACTTGTAATTTTTGAAGTAACAACAGCTGCTCAAACTTTAGTTATTATTTTGTATTACGGGGTGGGGAGTATCGTATTTTCTTTAGAAGAATCTTTTAGAGAATCTTTAAAAACGTATTCAGAATGCGGAGTATTTACTGTTTATGGAGGAATAGTTCTTATGGAGCTGGAAAATGTATTTGACATCTGTACGAGTTTACCTAACTCTTTTCCAGTTTCTGAAACGACCAGTAAATACGTAATTTCAAATTGGATTTCTCATAGCGAATTACGTTTACTACATTTTCCTATATTGGTGACTCTCAAAGATTTCTACTGAGCTGGTCCCGAAAGCTTCTGTGGCTATCCTTAATGCTGCGGTTTAACTAAAGATAATGGAATAAGGATTTTTTTCCTATATTTTTTTCCTATTGTGGATCAAATGAGGGTTTTATATTCCGATCCAAAATTTTTATTATCACGAATTTTCATAAGTTCCTCTAAAGGATACTCATAAGATATAGAACTGTTTTCGTAAAGAAAGAGGAATGTACTATCCTATATTTACTGTTAATCTTTTATAGGTAAATGGTATATAGTTATACCACTTGCTGATTTCTGTAACTTAATACCCGTAGATTGTTAAAATAAGCAAATATCCTTTGGAATAGCAAGAGCAGCAACTCTACGTTATATTGTAGCTCTCAGTATGATTAACGCCATCTTTTGTGAAAAAGAACTGAAGTGAAGTCATAAGTGGTACAAATCGATACCAGCAGGTGTTTATTACAATCGTGGGTTTTAGCACAATTTTTTCCACTGTTTTCTGACGCCCTACTGATTTACGTTTTTTTTTGCAATAGTTTCTTGTTTAATCGTTGAAAATATCTTTTACGAGTTTATATTTTCAGTTTGTTTGTAAATTAAGCTTAATAATTGTTGAAATGACTATTTCCACGCATGCCAATTTAGAATGACATAAAATATGTTCTCAATAGTATGATTATATTCGAAACTCTATTGATATTGGCCGAGATTTTTTTGTTTAAAAGCGGTACATAAATGCACCAATGTCTATTTAGTCATGCGATATTATGTGGTATGTATACGTACAACTAAACGGTGTCATAAAATTCCTTAGGTACCTTTTTAACTTAAGAAGGTGTAAACTTAGTAGCTAATGCTTCAAATAACTCAAATCTATTTAATGACGTGAAAAAATGTGAAATTTACTTACTTTCCTCCGACGGTAACGGTAGCACAAACTTTTTCTGGGAAACCATCTCTAGCTTCTTGAATGTAATCAACAACGACATGCACCTTTTTGCCAATGAGTTTCTTTCTCAAATATTCTCTGGCTTCAAACATGTAAGGGATATCGTAGAGAGGACGGAAACCTTTAGGTCTTGGAATGGGTTTTCCCTCATCGTCGTTGGCACGGCCAGGCTCTTTGGGGGCGCGAATACTGGCCAAAAAGATCTTCTTGCTGTCACCGTTGGCCATCTTAAGTACAAGGGCATCCCCGTTGTTGACCTCGCTGACGGTAGCGGAGAACTCTTTTTCTTTTCCTTTTTGAAAATAAAGAATTAAAAGTATTGAATAAAAGCTAAAAAATATGAGATACTTTATTCTGACTTGCAAAACACCGTTAAGCAACTATCTAATGCCCCAGAAATCAAAGTCTTCCCGGCTAGAAGAACATGAGCCATTGATTTAAATATATGAACCTAATAAGATAAAATCTACTTACCAGTAATTTTAGGTGCCGTCGGTACGAAATCTTTCCACAACCTTCTTCGAGCTTCTTTAGCTTGCTTCTCAGCTGCTCTCAATTTGTCTGGGTTACTTTTCATGAGCATGATAGACCAGTCGACACATTTGCCTAAACCTTCCTTGAGTAAGAGCTCGGCAATATTTCCTTTGGGATGGATTACGGTTCCGATGAAATTATTGTTGTTTACTGCTTCAAGGACGATCTCTACATCTCTTTGAAGCAGACGGACTTCGACGAAATAACGAGCTTCTTCGGCGAACTCAACTTTGGCGTTGGGGTCTCTTTTGCCATTGGCGTCTAATTTGAAACCAGGACACTATATGTATAAGAGAAATGAATGTTTTAGTGGTGATATTTACTACTTATGATAGACATATTACATGTTCATTAATAAAGCTGTAGCGTTATAAACATCAGAAGTTTGTTATGTTTCATCAAATAATTATTTTGTTCCAATTTCTTTTAAATTTTTGTGCACAAACAAAATTTGTTTGTGCGTTCAAACTAATTGAAGTAGGGATATCTTTAGTGTATTTAAACAAAAATTTTAATTTATGCTCATTTCAAATTTTAATAAGAATATGTAACTTTAATAAACCTGCATTAAATATGTTTTAATTATTAAATTCATATACATTTGTGTAATCATTAATGTTTTAGAACATTATGGCAAGGCAAGACATTTAACTTTGTGTTGCCAGCTAACACAAGATTTCTTGTGGTAGTTTTTTTATTATTGAGCTTTTTCTTGTTCCCCTTTTTGGTGGGACTAGTTAATTAATACCAAGTGGTGTTCACCACAAGAACTGTTTATTAAAGGGATGTTGCAACGTCAACATCAACATTACTACTACTACCAATATCAACGTTGTTGCTATTACAGCCTACATTTATCTATATGTGAAGTTACAATCAGGCCTGCTCAGATGTGATTGTATTGTAAAGCTTAGGCAAGATACATTTTGGTTTTCTTTATATTTAGTAAATATAACTATTTAGTATATTCTTTTATTTGTCCCTGACAAATTTCTCTTAATAGACCAGCATTTCTGTGTCTGATTACCTAAAGAAAGCGTTTGACAGAGTAAGAGTCAAAGATGTAATCCATCTTCTGTATAATAGAGAAATTCCCCTAAATATTATAAAACTTATCGAAAACATCTACCAAAACAACCAAATGCAAGTCAGAATAGATGGACAACTTACAGAACCTATAGAAATAGGCAGCGGAATATGACAAGCAGATTCATTGAGCCCCATGCTCTTCAATTTGTTCATGGACGAAATCATCAAAAGCGTTAATTTGCAAACTTTGGCTCTGAAGAGATTTATTAGCTGGTTGTTGTGTTAAACCACATACATAGATTTTTCAGCCAGGAAAATTTTCGACTTCCTGGTCCTCGTTTTCCTTCTATGTTTCCTTGAAGAATTAATTGCTGCAATCTTATGCTGTTCCTCATGATGTGACCGAGGTATTAAAGTATATGCAGATCTTGCTTTGTCTATCCTAGATTTTATTTCTAGGGAATGATCCCAATTTTCATTGACGTTCCTACCAAGGTAGGTGTATGTTTTTACTCTTTCTATTGGGTGACCATTCACACTGATTCTTTCAATTTGCTGTTCCTTCTTAGAGATCGGTGAAAGTCCATATCTCTGACTCACTTCTGTGATTCTATTATTAACTCTTGGAGGGCTTCATGACTGTCAGCGAATACCACTGTGTCAACGTATAAGCGTTATGATTGTTATTTTTCTCCAAATAATTATATTGTTCCAATTTCTTTTGATTTCATTTATTTGTTATATAATATATATATATATATATATATATATATATATATATATATATATATATATATACATATATAATCAATAACCCTTCTACCCTAAGGTGTTGGGTGTAAAGTCTCTTTTAGTTTTCATGTACAAACTTCCTCCAATTCTTCTTGTTGCTAGCCAACTTCTTCGCTTGTTCCTTGGTGACTCCTCTCCTGTCTAGGATGGCGGCAATTTCATCGTCCCAGGTCTTCATGGGTCTGCCCCTCGGTCTTTTAAAGGTTCTTCTCGCTTCCCACACTTGTTTCACTTGGCTTTTTTTATCCATCCTTACCATGTGGCCGTACCATCTCAGTTGGGCTTCTTCGATTTTCTTCTCTATTGACTGGACTTTAAGGCGTTCTCTTATTTCATTGTTCCGTATCCTGTCCATTCTGGTCACCCCTAGTACTCTTCTTAGATACTTCATTGATACACTTTGCAGTTTACTTTTTAGTCTGGTGGTGAGAGTCCAGCTTTCACATCAAAATGTTAAGATAGGTACAAAAACTGTGTTGTAGATAGCTATCTTTACTTTTTGGGATACTTTTTTCGATAGAAATGTGCTCTTAATTGCGTGGTATATCCGGGAAGCGTTTGCTATTCGATTATTTATCTCTGCTTCTTGTGTACCCCTACTCTCTAGTTGCACTCCCAGGTATTTGAAGGTTTCTACTTGTTCTAAAGTATAGTTATTGATTTTAATGTTTGTATGTTGGTCTGTTTTCCCACATACCATCACTTTGGTTTTACTTTCATTAATTCTCAGATTGCGTTTCTCAAGTTTATCTCTCCATATTTGGAGGTTTCTCTTAAGTGCGTCCTCGTTTCTTCCAAATACGACGAGGTCATCTGCAAATGCGCACTCCGCAATCTGTATCATTTCCAGGTTTCTATGTCCAACAAATAATCTCGATGTTTCTTCTCTAGTTTCCTTCATTACATAATCTAGTACAATATTGAACAGGATGGGGCCTAGTACACCTCCTTGTCGTAAGCCATCATTGACTCTAAACTCTTCTGATTCCATATTATCTGTTCTTACCCTGTTTCTTGTGTTCTTGTATAGGCTCATAATAGCTTTTCTGAGTTTGCCGTCTACTTCTCTGTTTCTTAGGCTTTTGTCTATTTCAGTTCGCGGGGTTCTATCAAATGCTTTTCGAGGTCTATGAAGGCTTGGTGTAGTTCCGTACTTGTACTTCGTGCATTTTGTATTAGATGCTTGAGTGTAAAAATATGGTCATGGATGCTTCTTCCCTTCCTGAAACCGCTCTGTGACTGCTCTAGCTTATGGTCTACTTCTTGTAGTAGTCTTTTCTCCAGTACTCGTTCGTAAACTTTGGAAGGGATACTCAGGAGAGTTATACCTCTGTAGTTGCTGCATTCTCGTCTGTCACCTTTTTTGAAAATGGGTAGAATACCGCCCACTTCCCAGTCTTTTGGGATCTTGTTCTCATTCCATGCTTTATTGCAAACTTTTCTAAGCATTTAACTTCCATTTTCTCCCATATTTTTTACCATTTCCGCAGTTATCTTATCATAGCCAGCTGCCTTTCCTCTTTTGAGCCTGAGTATTATTTCTCTTATTTCTTCTATTGTCATTTATTTGTTAAAAACAAAAATTTCAATTCAGAAAGGCCTTTTAATTTCTTAATCATCAAGATATGTTTTATAACCTGTTGTGCAAAAGACTTAACTGGTATGGACACCTTCAGAGAATGCCGGAAAATAGATGGCCAAAAAAAATAGAAGAATGGACTCCGCCAACTAGAAGAAAACGAGGTAGACCAAGACGATCCTGGAGAGACGATGTCGACGATGCAATGACCGCCAGAGACCTAACAATTGAAGATTGCTTCGACAGAAAACGCTGGAAATTAGGATGCGAGAAGCGGCGCCAGCTGTAGAAGACTCGCTTGTTATATATTTACCTGTTGTGCTAGTAGTAGTATCGCTGATGGAAAAACAAGGACTTAGATGACAAGGACGGTAAAATGGTAGATATGATCAACCCTTTTGATTTATACTCATATCTGGACTCCTAAAATAGCCACTATAAATCGGCTAGAGGCCTTTGAGATCTGGACTTAGGTCACATACCGTATCGTACACGAGGTAACTAATATTGTATCTTACAAATAATAAATGGCAAGATAGAAGGATCAAGTGGAGTTAGTAGAAAATACGAATCATGGCTAAAAAACATTCGCTGTTTGACAGGTATCCGCACACTCGACAAACTTTAAATTTGTGCACGATCGAGAAAAAAATCTTTAGAATGATTGCTAACGTCAAGGAAATCGGACAATGCATATGACAATTTGAAGTTAAACAATGACATCTCATTTATACATTACTGTAAACAGACAATAGCAATGATCACAAGAAACTAGTGCTGAAAGTATAGACACCATACGACACAATATAAGAAATTAGGATTCGCTTACAAAATTTTTATTTTTAATCATTATTGTACTTACCCTAATTCCAGAGAGCATAAGAGTCACGTAGTAAAAGTCAGGTAACAAGAAAGCTCTTACTGTGGATCCGTCTCGTACGTGTTCAATAACTGCTTTTACTGGCTTGAATTGGAGTTGATCTACCAATTCTTTCGATTTTTCAATAGTCCATTTGATATCACGGACGTGCTCCTATACAAATTAAAATTCATGATTAAAATTACCTATCCACGCATGTGATAATAATTAACAAATAATACAAAAAATAAAATCTATCTATGGTGTGTCCAATGATGGTACCCAAAAGGAAAAACGTTTTTATTTCATGAGAAGAATATCATTAATCAAAAGTTTCGTTTGATTTAAAATACGATAATACTAAATAAGATTCAAATGTTATAGTATATTCATGTAAATATACGGGTAGAAAAGTATTTCCGTTTTAATACAATATGTTGTAATAACTAAGTGCTGAATCGGAATCTGTCGTCAGTTTTTCTCTATCTTTTACAGTTTTTCAACCTAAGATTAGACATACAGACGACGGACCAACAGAGCATCTATATGATCGAAATTTATTTTCTTATTATTTAGATCAAATACCACTATCACTGAGCTTTTCCACGCTGCGTTAAACAAGTTATAAATATTCATGATGATTGCCAACATCCAGAACACATAGGTACTATACGAACATGCCAATCGAATAAAATGAAATTGATTATTCACGGCATTTAAATATATGTTTGACTTCTCATGATAACACACTCAAAGTTTACGCGAATTATTATTTGTTTATTCAATTAAATGATGTTAAACTGGTACTTTACTTAAATTTAACACGCGTTTTGTCATATATAATTATTGAATTTTAGACATATATTACTATTATGAAATGAAAACGGTTTTACAATACAACTGAACATTGATTCTTTTTAGGGTACCTGTCCGTTCCGAACGTTGGCGATCATTCTGGCTATGATGACTTTGTTGGTTGCTATACGAAATAGCTGTGTTAAGGTCTTTATATACCATGCTCTCAGGTTAACAAGCCAGGATATTCTTCTTCGTCCTGGGGCCCTTTTTCCTTAAATTTTACCTTGTAAAATGCATTGAAGTAGCTCATATCTGCCTTGATTTCTTATTATATGTCCCAAGTACTACAGCTTACGACGCTTCAAATCCGCGGTTGTTCACCCTCTGTAGTACTTCTTCATTGTGACTTTGTCTATCCATGGTATCTTCAAGATCCTTCTGTATAACCATAGCTCAAAAAACCTTTAGTTTTGATAGAGTTTCCGCCTTCAATGCCCACGTTTCTACTCCGTAGAGAGGCACTAAGTACATATAACATTTAAGGAACCTTATTTTTATTTCTAGGGTGAATCCATAGCTCTTGAACACAGAGCTCATAGCCAAGAATGCACTTTTTGCCTTTTCGATGCGACATTTAATCTCTTGGGTATTGTCCCACGACTCATTGATTATAGTCTCCAAGTACTACAAGTGTACTGTGAGACACGTTTAATTCTCATTTGGTTCACATACAGATTTGTTCTAATTATGTTTTCCTTGTACATCACTATTGTATCATCCGCATACAGCAGGTTATTGAGCTTGACCCGATTTATTGAGATGCCTTCATCAATATTTTTTAGCGCCTCTTCACAAATGTGATCTGAGTACAGATTGAATAACAGTGGTGAAATTATGCACCCCTGTCTCGCTCCCCATAAGATTTTGACCTGATCTATATATTCTCCATCTATTCGGAGTAACGCTGATTGATTCCAATATAGGTTAGTTACTATTTTTAGGTCTCTTCCGAGAAATCCCTGTCCTCTTTAACACTTCCATCATTTGTTCATGCCTGACTATATCGAAAGCCTTCTTATAGTCCATCGGGCATGCAAAAACATCACAGCTGACATCTCTACATTTCTGAAACAATACCTTTACACTAAATAAAGCTTCCCTCATAGCAACTGTGTTCACAAAGCCAAACTGATTGGGCGCAATTTGGTCCTCGCATTTTCGGTAAATTCTTTGAGCTACTCTAGTGGTATTTTTCCTGCCTTGTATATTTCATTAAATATTTCAGTTATTATTTTTATTTGTTCTGCATCTAATAGCTCCAGCAGTTCTGTTGGAATTTCATCAAGTCCCGCTGCCTTTCCATCCTTCATTTGTCTGACGACTGCCGTTATTTCTTCTGGTAGGATTTCAGGACCTGAATTTTCTTCAATGGTGGGTTCTTGTATTGTTCTACGGTCATGGAAAAGTTTCTCCCAAGTATTCTTCCCATACTTTGAATACTGAACATTGATAAGTTGTGTAAATCATTAAAAAGCATTTACAAAAAGTAATTTTTACTTACAGATGACGGAGCTCCACTCCATATGCCTTTACCAGCTGATTTAGCAGCATCTTGAAGTTCAAGCAGGCGGGTTATTTCTGCAGTAGGTCTTACTGCTTCTCTAACAGTAACAAGTCCCTCTGATACCAAGGATTCCGTAATGTTTTCTGCAGTATTAAAATCTAAAACAACAAAACGAATTAAATTCCAACTATGGTTCTTCTCAGAGCCTTCTTTCAGTGTCTCATTTCTTTCTGTTAGTCCAACAATATATTATTGTGGGTGACTCATCCTCAAAAAGAAATCTGACACCATGAACTATTGAAGAATTCCACAATTCCAGCGGCGCCCTTATTTCATTATTTTTTTAGGATTGAATTATTTTATTAGAAATTAATTCCAATAATTCCATTAAATATTGTATTTATAATGGATTAAGATAAAACTGATTGCAATAAAAATTACATTATAAAATTTAGAAATTAGGAAAATATTTTAAAATGTAAATTCTTCACAATTGCCACGAAGAGCACATTTATAGGGTAGTATAATTTTTTTTAACGATTTAAACGAAATGTAAAATGTAACTCTCATTGCAGAGAACAACAAACAGTTTCAGAACCTCTTTCTTCAGCTTTGGCTTACTAGTACAGAAATATAGGTACATGACTTTCAAGGTTAATGCTTTTCCCTGAGTAATTTCTTAAATCTGCATATATCATTGAAAAATGAGTCATGTTATCTAAAAGCTCTAATGTCATGCCAATGTAATGTTTTTACCATTTCATATGACACAATAATCAACTAACTTTTACTATTAACAAGGAAATAGCTGGAAATATACAGCGACGACTGTGAATATCAGATCACCATCGAATTCTTACTTGTCTTTATATTACATTTTTATTGATGGTTAAAATTAAATGATGGTATTATTAATATTTTATTGAGAATTAGATATGGGATAAATGTCCAATCAGCAACATTATTAAGCATTTGAAACATGCTGATAGTTTTTGGATAGTTAAAATTATTGTTATAATATGGGCTGTATACACTTGCTTTGTCTAGATAATTTTGAATTCAACTTGTTTTTTATTGTGATAGGCTACATGCCCATGGAAGATTTTTAATGGGTCATTTAAACCAGCATGAATCACACCACATAAAACAATACTATAATATGTTATAACTTTAGAAAATGTGCCATCATCTTTTATCGGTACAGGTAAAAAACTCTTTCAGGCTACATCACATAACATTTTCGGACTAAAAAGCCCATGATCAGTGTATTACTAGGTGTACATGAGTTAAGCCGTTAGATACATTTTTCTTAAAAACATTAGTCTTTATATATTTTTTATAAAGGATTTTAAATAAAATGTTTGTGATTTATGCTATACAGCCAACTACAGGAATTTCTTTTTCCTTGTGGATTTTAAAATCTTTGTTAATATGCTCCCTGGCGTACATCAAACTAATACTTACGCCTATTTGGCTAATAAAAGGTTTATTTCTAGTTGTAGATTAGATTATCCTTTCATAATATCCATCTAATTGTTTTGGAGTTACATCTTCTTCCAAACTGTCTTTCCATCTCACCTCGCAATTTTGGTTCACTTTTTTTAGGATTATTTGCTATTTCTCTGACAATTCATCTTTCCTCACGTTGGATAAAAATATTATTTTGAGTTATTGATATATTGAGTATTATATATTGAGTATTTGGTAACATTCAGTATTGTGCTGAACCATTGATGAACATTTATTTACAATTTTGTAAATGGTTGTCTCTTTGGCTATATCCATTTCTATGGTGAGTAATAATTAAATTTCATTCACTAATTGTAGTTCAGCAACCCATTCTTAAATAATTTTGATATTTAACCATATACTTTCAAATGCCAAATTAAACATAAAAATAACTACGGCAATATGAATTTAATGCAACGCCTACTTCGCAGATTTCAAATTGATAGGTGCTGTAATGCTTCTTATCTGCATCATTTTAACTGTGACATCAGAATCGTACATAAAATAATTAAATATTTACTATTCTATTATAAGAAGACTTATAGTAATTTAATTTCAGTATACATATATTTAATATCTTTAATTTCAGTAAATACATTAAAAATTCAGTTTAACATTAAAAATTTATTATAACAACACATTTCATTTTTAAATTCGTCAACTACACTATCTTTATCTAAATTTACAGCAATTCCTTGTTCAAAAATATGTTCCAAACAGTCTTGCAGCATTATCGATTGAAGTTTCGATTATAAAATGCTCAGCTTAGAAAACGTTCTCACATTTTTACCAATGCGCGAGCTTTTGAAGTTTAATGACTGAATCATGTCAAAAAGTGGATAAAACACAAAAAGGTTCACTCTTTTTTTTTTCATTATTGACTGTGAATGCATTTTCAGCATTATTATTTAATCTAGTAGAAACTTCTTAATCTATTGCCCTCGATATTTTCTTCTAGCAAAATTTTGTATCCCCACATTCAATTTTAAAATAAAACGGTGGCCTGTATTAGATATGTGTATCTCATTTATAATTTTTAACTTATTTATTACAAAAGTTACTAGCCCTAGTAGGTTACAGCAGTTTACTATGTTTCTAACATTTGAAAATAAAGACAAAATGTATAACATGTCTGACCAAAGAAGTGAGAATAAAACAATTAGATTTTCCTTAACACTCCAATATATTTAATAAGGGAGGGGATTTTGCATACATAGAACAGAGGAATTTCTAGTTTTATATTTGTTTGTGTAAATCAATTGAAGAACTATGAGATCAATGGAACTCAATAAGCATGGAGGTAGGGTGATATTTATATATAAAAAAATTATATTCAGCGTAAATTGCTACCTGAAGCCTTATCTCAAATCTATCTCAGTTTGTGAATGCATTGATTGTGAATGTGTTATTTAGGGCAAAACTCTGGTGTGCAAACATATGATTTCCTAAAAGGTTTGGAAATGATTTAAATGGATACATTTTTTAGTTGTGATTTTAATATATGTGCGTAATGCATCATACTGATAAAATACAGATAAAAACAATTATTTTCTTTGCTTGGATCATATAATTTGCTTCCGTATGTAAAGGAATATTTATTTATTTATTAACGGATATACCATTTACATTGGAACAAAATAAAATATATAAAATTTTTCAAAGTAAGCATAACATTGGAAAATAATTAGTAAAGTTTAACAAAAACTAATAATTAACTTGAATACAAACTAATATCACATTTTTAAATTGTTCTAGGACTGGAAAAATAAGTCCAGATCACTTTGGTACCTATTATATAGTCTCACCATATAGTAAGAGGCTTGAAGTATTCATAATTAAATTGATGAAATGGTAGATGAAATAACAAACTATGCCTAGTTCCATGAAGAGTGTTAAGACCTAATTCTTCTTCTTCAAGTGCCGTCTCCATCAATCGAGGTTAGCGGTTATGGTGGCAAACGTTTGTCTATCTTCAAAGACCTAATTGATTTATTAAAATTATTAGCAATTTTGTAAAGGAATATCAGGTAAAAATAATCTTTTTGCAGATTCATAGAAACCATTTTCAAGTGATCAGCTAATATACTATAACTGTATGGGACAGAGAGGTCATGAAAAGCAACTGAGTTGTTTTCATACAGTCCTTGTAGACACACCTATCTCAGAACTAGCAACTTCACGTGGAGTCATATGTTGCCATGTTACCAAATCTACCAGTAACTTTACCATCATAATAATTAATGACACACAATGTAAACTAAATTTAAACAAACAATTTTTAACAGTTCTTTACCCGCTACATACATGTATACCAACACTGATGATATAATATGGATTTCGAAAATGTTTTGTGATTTAGCTCGATTGGGTTTTTAAATTATAATAATTTTTTTTTTCAAACATGGAATGTTCAAACAATTTTCTGTCAAATGAAATAAACATTGAAATTGGTAATAAAACTACATTTTTAGGGATGAGAATTGATGTAACAATCTCATGGGAAATTCATATAGCAATTTAGTAAAAGGTTTAATTCAGTATGCTACACTTTCAAAGTATTATCACAATATTATATATATATATATATATATATATATATATATATATATATATATATATATATATATATATAATTTTCAAATATAATTACCTTTTCCCAAATAAACAACTCCATATTCACGAACAGCATTTGGTGGTTTTTCACTAGTAAAGAATACTTCTTCCCCAATGAGTTTCTTTCTCAAGAATTCTCTTGCTTCCCAGGCCCATGGTTCATCCTTTGTTGTTTCTCCACTGTAATATGTAATTAATTAATTGAGTGTAATAATAATTAAATTTTATTATCCTGTTTTGAAGTTTCAATTTCTGATCTGAAAGAAAGTGTTTGAAAATGTTGTTGGTCATTATTTCATAATTTTTACTTCTAGGATTTTTGAAAACTATTTCCAGATCAGGAATCGGAATGTCAAAATAAAATAATAAGATGTACTCAATTCCCATTTCAATTAGTTTTATTTTAATCCCATCTAATATTGAGCCATGCTAAACATGTCAAAATTGCAACAGTTACCTATATGTTAAAAATAAAACAAGAAAATAAAAATATCAGGTGCAAAGACTAAGATGATACTTTTAAAAATATGTGCAATGTATTTGAAATTAATAAAAATACAATAGTTATGTCACATAGGAAGTAGTTGAACAATTTTGAATACAGGTAAATACTATTTATACTAAGTATAAATAGTATTTAAATGAAAAAGAATAGTTTAACTTTTTCAAATGTAATTTACTGGAAATTTTCATTGTAAAAAATGTTTCCAGTTATGTTCAGATAAATTTTAGGATGACTTTTGGGACACATGAGGAGAAACATGTATAGGATTTATGACATTTTTACTAAACAAAAAAATATAAATATAGAAGCAAATAGGCGCAAGCCAATTTTTTTAAATTTCAGTTTGTTTTTATAATTATTATTTAATAAACCAAATGATTGTAAATGGAAAAATAGTATATATTTATGAACACCAGTAATATATAATGAAACGTGTATATAGATTAGTTTGATATAGTACCATTTTAATTGTTTAGATTAGAAGAAATATGTAATTATACTTACGATTCTGCGGCACGTCTAGCTAATTTTGGTGCAGTAATGCTTGAAAAGTTTATCTGTTTTTCAGGTGGAGGTGCTCCAGATGGTGCCCGAATTATAACAGAATCCCCCGAGAGAATCTAAACATATGGCTTAATTCATTATTTGAACTTGTACTAATTAATATAATGAAGTAAATATTGCCAACTCATATCACATACAGGTATAACCTATAAAAATTACAAAATACATTACCGATATTTAAATATGGGATTATCATATTTTAGATGGAAACAACATATCTTTTCGGAATATTTTTTTCCATAACAAACAAAGTTTGAGCAATCCATATGCCCAAATTGTAATGCCAACAGTGCAACATACATACATTTTTTTTTTAATTATCACAAGTGTTTACACAAAAATCAAATATTTTTTCAGTTGACTATTTCGAACAGTTTTTAAATTCGTAATTTCGTAAAATAAATATACCTGTTTTATAATTCCACGTTTTGGTTGAACTGGAGTCGGTTGCTGGGTCGTCATCGTGGATATTTGGTTGAATGAAAGGAAAGGGGAGTGAAATTTCTTGACATCTCACTTAAACGTCAACGTCATCATCACGTGACTACTACATAGTAAAAATTCCTAAGTGTTATTCAAACAAATTACCTGGTTGTGTAGAAAACCATAGATAAAAGTATCAAAATAAGTGATTACTTGGTTGATAATATAAAAATAAATAAGAATACCTGTATAGAAACATTAAGAATATTCTATGACGACCCCAGATCTTCTGAGATTTTATTAATGACAATTAGATGTTTCAGGAATTAAGCAAAAGTTAAACGAAAATACAGTTAAATTGACTATATTTTGAATAACGGGCACTTCAATTCACTACAAATTTTGGAAGTTAGAACACTAAATCCAGCCAATATCGATATTCTACTTAAAATGAAATTCAATATGGTTCGCTAATGGATCAAACACTATCCAAGGAACTGAATCAGGAATGTTTGGACAAACAAAATTAAAAAAAAATGACAAAATGCATTGACACACTACAGTGTTTCAAAAAGTTTTTGTGTTGATAGCCAGCACTGTGAAATTATAAGGAACCTATAGAGCTAAATATGAGAATTATTATTTGTGTTGATAGCGAAATTACTAAATTAGCGATAAAGAATCCATTTACTAAATCAAAACTGGTAATTGCAAGGGTGTCTGCTTAATAAACTGACAAAAGACAACAGCGTGTCTTTAATATGGATGCTGTGACAGAGGGTGCAAAGGAAAGGATAGGAATGAGAGAGGTCCAAAGCCGTTCTGTAAATATATTAAATACGTTGAAAAATATAAGGTTAAAAAGTAGTTGGGTAAGATTCATCAAAATAAATATCAGAACTAATTGCACTGAGACAATCAACACGATCATACCATCTGGAGAACAAAGATTCTCAAACATTAATGGTTCACTGATGGATCTAAACCTGTCCGTGGTAATGAATCAGGAGTTTTTGGACAAATGTAATTATAACAAAAAATCTTACAGCTTAGATCAATATACCACAGTGTTCCAGGCTGAAGTTTTTGCTTTGGTGGTCTGTATTAATGAAATTCTGAATGGAGATAGCCAAGCGACAATTCTGGCCGTAAAAAACCCACTCACCAAATCAAACCTGGGGAGGAACTGCAAAGATCTCTACAACAACTTTGCAAAAAACAATTAACGGGTCATGAAGGGGTAACGGGAATAAACAAGCAAGTAACTATATAGTTATTTAAGTTAATTACTATTTAACTGGGAATAAGCCACAATTAAAGATAAAAATACGTTTATTGACGTTTCAATTTCCATTTCGGAAATCGTTCTCAAAATACAAACAGTAAATTTACTGTGCCACAAGAAAATAGCTTCATAACAATAGTTATTTAAGTTGCCAGGAATTATCTTTTAGGGGACACGATGAATCGGAGCATTCGTTAAATCAAGGTAATTATAGAGAACTAATAAAAATGTTTAAGAAATACGATTTGGAATTTTCTAATTTACTTTCTGATTCGAAGACATTTAGGGGTGTATCTAAAAAAATCCAGAATGAATTAATAGAATCAATTAGTTACATTTTGAATAACGTTATTGAATCTGAGATTCAGGAAACCATTTGCTTTTCACTAGAAGTAGATGAAACTACCGACATATCATGTCATTCACAATTATTAATTGTTCTTCGATACGCGTTACGTGGTAATATCTATGAGAGGTTTTTAGGTTTTACAGACGTGAGTAAAAGCCATAAGGCAGAATATATTTTTGGTGCTTTAAAGGACAGATTAAAATTTTTTGATATCAAAAATAAATTGGTAGGGCAAACTTATGACGGCGTTGCCGTGATGCCTGGTGAATTAAATGGTCTCCAGGCAAAAGTTAAAACTATTGCACCGCAAGCTTTTTACTCACTCTTATGCGCATAGAATGAATTTAGTTTTGCAGGATACATGTAAAAAAATTAAAGAATGTCGTCTTTTTTTGCCAGTTTAAGCGGATTTGCTTCATTTTTCTCAAGCTTGCCTAAACGGACTAATGTTTTAGAACGGTTTGTTTCGAAAAAAATGCCAACAGTTTGTCAGACGCGATGGAATTTTAAATTTCGGTTAGTTTTCACTGTAGCAGATTTTAGTGAACAGTTTTTGGAAGTTTTTAATTTTATTATTGAATGTGACGATTTTGAAAGTGATGATATCTTGATCCGTGAAGAAATCGGTTTAAAAACTTTATTAAATGATTACTCTTTTAACATACTTTTAAATATTTTTAAGAAAGTGTTTACCCAAACCGATTTGATATTCAATGTTGTTCAAAATCAGTTAACTGACATTATTCATTCCAAAAATAGAATAACAAGACTGGTGCAAAATCTCAGAGATTTTCGTAATGATAGTAATTTCCAGTATATACGCAGTGACGTTTTGGTCTCGCTTGATATTTCCGAACCCCCTAAAAAAGACAAAGGCATGACGCAGAAACAGATCTCGAAAAACGAGTATATTTTGAAATTTTGAATACTATTATTATGCAAATAGATACTCGTTTTTCGAATTTTGAAGATTTGCAAATTTTTGACCTCTTTGACGATTCAAAATTTAAAAGTTACGCCAAAGAATTTCCAAGATATTTATTAGACAGGTTAATTAAAAATTATCCATTATTCTTTAATAAAATAAAATTAGAAAATGAATTAAAAGTTTTATATGCTGATCCAAATATTTTCAGAGGATGGGATAAGTTACAAGATGTATAATTTTATATACTGCAATTCATTACAACAAACTGTTACCGAAATTAATAAACTATTGTCATTAATTCTCTCATTACCACCAACGTCTGCCCCAAATGAACGAGATTTCTCTTGCCTCAAAAGGACCAAAACGTACTGTCGAAATACCATGAAACAAGAGAGAATGTCAAGCTTGTCTTAAATGTCAATAGAAAAAAAACTTTTAAAACCTCTCCAAAACTCTAATAAATTTTACGATGACGTTATTAACTCATTTTGCTACTTCCAAACAACGTAGACTAGAGTTAATTTATAAACATGTGTAGATTCTAAATTTATAGGATACT
The DNA here is from genome assembly GCA_918026665.1 of Diabrotica balteata. NCBI lineage: Eukaryota > Metazoa > Arthropoda > Insecta > Coleoptera > Chrysomelidae > Diabrotica > Diabrotica balteata. The sequence continues at coordinate 35,097,914 of OU898276.1, forward strand.
AGGAAAAAAAAACAAAAAACAAGAAAACAAAAAATCTCCTATGATGATTGAAGTATTTATTAGACGGTATACCTATCTGAGGAGACAAAAAATACCTTGCCGACCTTGTCTCTCAAGCCACGAGCCGCCACTGTATTAGGTATACACTTTATCTACTACTACATGGATACTGGCTCCCATGAACGAAAAACCGTAGATGATTTTTCCCACGGTTTAAATATTTTCTTTATACACAGTTTTATCTCTTATAAAAATAGGAAGACTAACATGGGCAGGACATCTGGCACGATCACAGCAGAACAACCATCCTAGAAGAATCCTTATGTCACAACCTGTGGGAAGTAGAAGTAGGGGTAGGCCAAAACTCAGATGGAGGGATGGTGTAGATGAGGATGGTAGAAAAATAGGCGCAGCAAACTGGCAACAGTTGGCAATGGATAGAACTGACTGGCATAATAGACTTAGGAAGGTCGAGGCTCTTTTATAGGGCTGTAACACCAATGATGATGATGATGATACACAGTTTCAAAAAATAAATACCAAAAAAATACTACAATTATAACGACCCCCCCAAACACGACAAACAACTCAAAATTGAAGCAATAAATAACCTTGTTGCAAAAATGACAACTAAACGAAAAATTTGTAAGTCCAGTACCTTTAAAGATAAGCACTTACCTACTTGATAACACTTACTTACATAAATCTAAAACGATCAAGTTTACAGAAAAATTACAAGAGACCTATTTTGTTTAGAATTATCCAAAAAATTAAAAAAAAAATATCCCGTCCAAAAAATTGATTGCTACCCAGTAGAATCATCTACTTGACGGAAGAAAAATTACGTATTCATCTATGTAGAAATAAAATTGATTATCTGCTACATTGTATAGTATACATTATATTTATAATATACTCTAAAATAATATAAGTTGCCTACATTTGGTGCAACTCGGCGCATTATTATATAAAAAAAACATAATTAAATCATGTCTTGGAATATTCCTTCCTTCTTTTGGGTGATTACCCACTCCCACATAAGATATTCCAACTAAATATAAACACAACCTAACTTTTAGTGTTGATTGAAATATTGGATATCTCAATAACGCTTTTAGACATATTCAGTTGATTTCTTTAAACCACAATTTCAAATTTCACGTGAAATGAAACTGTCTGAAACACTATATGAGTATGAGGATGAAAAGAAAGAATGAATTATTGTATATCATTAAAACTGAAATATACTTGTAAGAACATTTACAGGAAAAAAATAAACAAATTACTAGAAAAATAAGATTTCTAAATTAATACATAGGTTAAAATATATTAAATTTAGTATATTTGTAATTGGCACACTATTCAGTTAAAACTTCATTCATATTGTTTTGAGACTGTTTACTTTTACATTATATAGAAATAATATTTGTTCTTTCACAATACGATGTCCACACACAATCTGGTTAATTGATTGTACTTAAAAAAGAACGTTTTTCAGAGAATAAAAATCATTGTACAATCATCAGTACGTTAAGCAGATTGCATTGATATAAACTTCATCTCCACAGACATCGTTCCGTCTTCTAGTACCAAAACATCATCAGAAACATATTCGACAATAATTGTAAATTAGCTTCCCGTAATATGATACCAGTAATACTAACTATAGATTTACTGACCTGCATATTTTCAAACTGCTTACTTCAGCTGAAGTAAGTATCCAACTCCAATAAAACGAGCTTATTCTTATTCTTAACGTTTATCCTTTACATATAAAACTACATATATAAGCTGTCCACATGGTTCCTTCTTTTCCAGTAGTTAGTGTTTATACTTCTGCGATTCAATAAACTAACCTACGCGTATTCACTGCACTCACATTTTCTGAATTTTTCTTGTGTGTCTTGCAGATGTATTAATTACAATAAACGATCACATAAAATATCGTCTTATTATAGTCTACAACGCTTCGCCACTTTTAAGTTTAAGAATTGCTAGATTTTTTTAAGTAAAGTACTCCAATTTTCAGGAATCATTCACATTTCACATCCAACACTAAAGATTTAGGAGGCTTAAAGATGGACTCCATGATGATGCTGATACTTTTTGGCGCAGGAATTTGCGCATTGCGCAGACACGGCTCTATTTTATATTTTAAAACAATAATTAATTACACCAAATTTATAATTTTTACACTATATTTAACAATTTTTACATTTATAATAAAACATTTCACTATTGCATGAACAAAAATTTACTGAAATATTAACTAACATTTTTCTATAGGAAATTTTACACAATAGTTCACGTTCACATGAAGACATCGCCATCTGCTGTACATCACACGACTCACTTTGTTAAGTATATAATGAACTACAGAATTCGAAACAATTTCGTATTCGTATTCTGTGCCTGAACTGCCCTGAACATTCATATTTTCATCCATGGATATGGTGATAGCGATTAATAAACTCTTAATAGATTTAGAACTGGAGGACAAGTGAAGCCGATTTTTTAAAGTTTAGTGCACGTATTGTCAGAGGTGGACATGAATAGGGGGCAAAAAATGTAAACATTCTTGGAAATTTCATTTGTTTCCCGTGCCGTGATCGTGAAAATTATAATGGAATTTTGTATGAGTGGTTTTAAGTAAGATAATGACCTAAAATAATCATTTTTATTTATACGAGTGTATTTTTAAATCATAATTAGACAAGACAAAGTTATTGTAATATATGAGTATTGGTTAATATTTGCGTTTGTGGTTTAAAATAATTATATAAAAATGGTTCGATCATGCAGTACATTGGGTTGTACTACAAGAATAATAATTATTAATAGAATATATCTAACAATTATTAGAATATTAAATCCTATTAATTTAAACCAGAAGAGTTGAGCATTGTGTTGGTAGGAAATGAGAAATAAAGGATTGTATCTTTTTTATATCCGTGGATTGATTATTAGGAAAAGTGTTCCCAGTCTGAAGTGATTAGATTATTTTCAATTATTATTTAAACTACAATCCGATCATGCTGTCCCTTTTTTTGGGGAATTTAGCTGATTAGTATTTAAATACACAATTTAAAAAATAATGATGGGATTACCACAAAAGATATTTTTCAGGTTGAGGAAAACACAGAAAAAGCCTTGTTCTTGGCAACTGATAACTTCAAAAGTATTTCATGTGTGAGTGCAAATATAGTCAATGGCATTATTCTATCTGTAATAAATAACCTTTAGTCAGGTAACGTTTTTTCGTTATGTAGGCATTTGACCATGTAGATCACCAAATACTTTTGAGCAAATTAATTAATGTAGGCTTTCATGTCAGGTTTGTTAAATGGATTAAAAACTCTACATCTGGGAGAAGTCAAAGAGCCAAGATAGGTTGTCATCTGTCTGACAGTATCACAGTAACATCTAGAGTTACTCAAGGAGGCGACACTTCTCCACTTCTTTTTAAAATATTCGTTAACGACATCACTTCCTGTTTGCTAAATAGCAAATGTCCAATGTTGGTAGATAACTAGAAATTTTGGAAAGTTATATATAGTTTAATTAAAAGATCAAGCCTTGCTACAAGATGACTTAGACAGACTACAAAATTGGTGCAATCAAAACAAACTCCACGTAGATGTAAAAAATGTTGTTTTATAAGTATTTCTCGTAAATTCAATAGAATTGGAACAAGCTAAACTATTAATAATCAGCCAATGAATTATGTTCTTTCTATTCGGGATTAGGGTGTTATTTTCTATGAGAAGCTTACTTTCTGTGACCACATACACTCTATTTCAATAAATGCATCTAAACTTCTTGGTTTCGTTACTAGGAATTGCAAGTATTTCTCCATTAATTCAACAAGATTAGTGCTTAGTTAGAACTATTTTGGAATACTGTTCAGTTATTTGGTCACCCTATTTTCAGAACAATATTGATACCTACCATAGAAAGTGTCCAGCATAAATTTTTGAGATATTGTGCTTACCACGTCCACACTAACCGTCGTGACATGTTGTAGCAATATTTATATATAAGATCATACATGGATTTATTGATTGTCCAAACCTGTTAAGCCAGATTAACTTTTATGTTCCCCATCAAGCTCTACAGTACCACAATGTTTTCAATATTCCTTTCCACAGGACTACGTATGGTATTCACAACCCATTGAATATATACATGGGGCTATTAAACGATCGCCATTGTGATATTTTCAATATAACTTTAACCGTTCTTTAACTCAGTTAAAAAGATCTCTTGCTTTGTGATATGTATATTGGGATTGTTGAATTTTGTTCTTGTTATACTTTGTTTGTTTTTTTAGTAGATATGTGAGATTTTTAGTCTCATTTTTTTTAACTTTTTAATATTGATTTTATATTATAAGTAATTTCAAGTTTTGAATCCTAACTGTGATATTGTATATTGTAATTTAAACTGTTAATGGGGTTATCCCGTGTATTAAATAAATAAATAAATAAATCTACCTACTAGTAGACTTTTAGTTGTCACCTATCGAGCTCATTAAGATGGTTAGCCTTGAATAACTTAGGGTTGCATTGGAGAAACTGAGGACTGAAAAAGCTAGTTCAATCTAAGCAAAGATATGAACTAAATCTCATTCAGTCATTCTTGAACTTTGTATAAAAAACGTAAATTGTTTTGTTAATATACCTATTGTTTGTTTGTGTTTAAATGACTGCGGACACTAAATCCATTCGCCAATCTTACAATTTGAGGTGTAGTGTGTGTGTGTAGAGTAATTGTCTTGATACTTAGCAAAGTCGACGATATTGTCTTTGCTAAGAGACGCTAATTGTATCCGAACGTCTGCGGTCCCTCCGGTGTGTACCGATCACACAAGGATAGAAATTATTTTCATTTATTAATTTTTTTAATAAACGAAAATTTCCACCCAGGTGGGATTCGAACTCACGACCTTTATGTTTAAAGCATCGAGCAATAAGACAAAAGAGGGAATCTAATCGTTATAAAAAGGAGACCAAAAAAGTGGCCTCTGATGGCGGACACATCCGGAAATGCAAAGGCGCTAAATTTAAATTTTCCAACATTTGTTAACAATAGCTATAAAATATTTTTCAGACTAGAAAGTTTTAATTAAATATTAACGATAATAGTCTAAAAAGTGACATAATTGGTAAAAAACTTCAATATAAATAAAATTTCATGTGACAGTTGGAACAAACAATAACATAACCAAACTAAATTTGACTTCTTAAACAAGGAAAGAGACTGTCTATCCTTGTCTAAAGTGGCCTCTCAAGATGGCACTTCCTGTCTATCAATATGTTTACCCCTTCTACCTTTACATTCCCTCTTTTGTCTTATTGCTCGATGGTTTAAAGGCAGGCGCTCTTACCACTGAGCCACAGAGGGGGTTAATATACCTACATTATTGTAATATATAATACAAATAAAAAATATATAAATTTAACAATCACAAATTTTATTTTCTCGTTTTTCTTAAAATTTATTTAGGTATTAAAAAATGTAACATTAAATGCGGGATAGATATCTTTTTAGTAATTGTTTTGGCATAAAACAATCGTTTCGGTTGCTTATAGCTTTAAGTTAATATAGAAAGTCCCAAACTGCATTATTCCATGATAAAAAATCATAAATAAAGCTAACATAAACAAAATTTTTAAAGATTTTGATATATATGCAATTAAGTGTAATTTTCAAAATCCTGCCCCCTTATTTTTCCGCTGAAAAATAGCGCCATCTAGTCGGCTTCAATTCTAATACGGAATTAGACCTCTATTACTCTCATCGAGCAAAAAGATAAAAGAGGGAATCTAATCGTTATGAAAAGGAGACCAAAAAAGTGGCCTCTGATGGCGGACATATCCGGAAATGCAAAGGCGCTAAATTTAAATTTTCCAACACTTATTAACAATAGCTATAAAATATTTTTCAGACGAGAAAGTTTTAATTAAATATTAACTATAATAGTCTAAAAAGTGACACAATTGGTAAAAGATTTCAATATAAATAAAATTTCATGTGACAGTTGGGACAAACAATGACGTATAATATATAGACTCGGTGAACGCTTTAAAAAGTGTCCAAAACATGAATACCTTTGTTATTGTTTATTGTTTTGATACGAAGATGCACGAAGTTCATGATTTCTTACGAAGCATCACGAAGTTGATCTTGTGTTTGAAAACATCATGGACGTACTCCATTTTGTGTGACAAGCAAATTTTATTTTAAATTGTTGATAGTTATTTACTTACTATTTTAGTAAAATGCCATACTATTTTATCAAAATAATTATTTCTCTTATAGACGGGAACAAAAAGAAATCATAAATATTTAATTTTAATTAAAAAAATAATTATTGTCATTAACATATAAATGAGCACGCCGCTGTTCTAATAAACATACCTTCAACCTTGAGCCGAGATCTTTCGGACACTCGATTCTATAGCGAGAATAGGGGACTGCGTAGTCTATATATTATACGTCATTGGGGACAAACAATAACATAACCTAACTAAATTTGACTTCTTAAACAAGGAAAGAGACTGTCTATCCTTGTCTAAAGTGGCCTCTCAAGATGGCACTTCCTGTCTATCAATATGTTTACCCCCACTACCTTTACATTCCCTCTTTTGTCTTATTGCTAGATGATTACTCTACTCGGTCAAAGCGAAGATGATTTACAACGTAAGCTGCACTAATTTAATATAACCGCCAAAAAATTTAACATGTTAATTTCCCCAAAAAAGACAAAATGCATGGTTACAACAGCACATTTACTATAATAGGTCGCTTTACATTTACGAGTACTCGGATCCGAGTAGCTCGGATTTGAGTTACGAGTGGAACTGCGATCGTTTACATTAAATCCGAGCGATCAGAGTAGTTTCAAAGAGAATTTAAAAATGGCGCCCTCAAGAAAGAAAAGAGCTGCTGTTGTATCAGTGTTATTAAACATTTTAAAGGAGAAAAATAATGACAAGAAATTAAGACAAAGCAAAGCATTTGGGTGAAACAACATTTACAAGAGGTTTGTTAAAGTTAATGATTACCTACCTAATTTAATTTAATTTAAAGCATTATTTCCTTTGATAATGTCCCGATACTCCTTTAGTTTCACATTCCATAAACATTCAAAAGAACGATAAAGATCGATAAATTGATCCATTTGATCTGCAGAAAATCTCAATTCCGCCATTTTTAATTTGGAATTTCCACCACTTTGACGCTCACTCGTACAGGAACTCGTACTGCTACTCGGTTTGCGTTTAACTTCAATCCGAGCTCGGATCCGAGTGACAAGAGGCTCCGAGTAGACGTTTAAACTTCCGAGTTGCACTCCGAGTAGAGTATGAACAAACAAGTGGTGAAGTTTAAATATCTAAGCATCACGTTATCTAGCTACGGAAAGCACCGAAGTCAAGTGAATAGAGCAAACAAATGAAATAATATGGAGAAATAAAATATCGGGAAAGAAACGAAAGGCAGAATTTACAAAATAGTCATCAGACCAATAATGACATACGCGGCAGAAACAGGACCTGAAAAAGAGAGGACAAAAAGGATGTTAGAAACAGCAGAGATGAAAACAAGAAAAATTGATGGTACGACACTATGGGACAGAGCTAGAAGTACAGATATACGACATAGATGCAAGGTGGAGAACATCAAAAACTGGGTAAGAAATAGAAGAGTAGAATGGAACGATCATATAAGCCGAATTACAAGAAATAGAGTAGTAAAGACGGCAAGAGACGGTTCCCCAATAGGAAGACGATCAGTAGGAAGACCACGACAACAATAGAATGACAACTTACTGGAGGCACATTGAAAAACAGAGTCATGTCTATACAAAAAGAAGAAGAAGAAGAGACATATACGGGGTGATTTCAATTCATACGAAAGAAGATAAAAATGCTACAAGGCATCCTGCTAATCTATTTGCTATTTGTACTTAATATATTACTTTCTTCAACGTCTCTATAACTGGACAGTGTATTCCCTAGGTACTTTATTATTTGCCTTTGAATATTCAGAAGAATTACAGGAAATATGCTAAGAGACCGAATAGAGAGTGACGAGATCAGAACTGAAAATAAAGAAGAGGAAGATGTTTTAAATTTTTCGACTGTACTTTGTTTAGTACTTCTTGTTCTAGTACTTTCTCCATTTTAATATTCGCGTTTAAAACAATGTGTCAGACTTCTTCTTCTTCTTCTTCTTGTAGTGCCTATCCCTTTTGGATGTTGGCGACCATGTATTTTGCAAACTGCTGCTCTAAAAAGATTTGAGGCTGTGTTGAACCACGTACGTAGATTTTTCAGCCAGGAAATCCTTCGCCTTCCTGATCCTCGTTTTTCTTCTACTTTTGCTTGCAGAAACAATCTTTCGCTTTTCCTCATTATGTAACCAATGTATTCGATTTTGGCTGTTTTTATTGTGATTAATACCTCTTTTCCTTTTTGCATTTTTAATAAAACGTCCTGGTTAGTTATGTGGTCGGTATAGGATATCTTCACGATTCAACGATATTTGATGATTTCAAATGCCTCAATTTTCTTGTAGGTAGGGTCTGTGAGAATCCACGACTTAACATCGTAGTAACCCGATTTTTATAGGTACTGATAACTCATGGCATTGTAATAGATTAGCAATTTTTTGAAATGCAGATCTTACTTTCTCTATCCTACATTTATTTCTAGGGAATGGTCCCAATTTTCATTGACATTCGTACTAAGATAGGTGTATATTTTTACTCTTTCTATTGATTGATCATTCACACTAATTCTTTGTATTTGCTTTTCGTTCTTAGAGATCATCTTACATTTTGTTTTCTTACTGTTTAATGAAAGTTCATATCTTTGAGTCACTTCTGTGATTCGATTCATTAACTCCTAGAGGGCTTCATAACTGTCAGCGAATACCTCCGTATCATCCGCGTATCTGATGTTATTTATACATTCTCCGTTAATTCGACTTCAGGTTTCAACATCCTCTACTGCTTCTTGAAAGATTTCCTCTGAGTATATGTTAAACAGTATGTGTCAGACAGAAAACCGATAATTTAGATATCTGGAACAATCTATTTTATACTGATATATTGCAAATAATTGTTGATGGGACCAATACAAAAATAGAAGCAGAAAAGCAGAAGTTCAGTCGCGGTCGAGATATATACCCAACAAACATTGATGAAATTCGTGGCCTTTTAGGTTTTTTAAATCTTGCAGGTGTAAGAAAGGCAAGTCATCTAAGTAATGTTGCAGACTTAGCAAGTGAAGTTGCAGGCTTTTAGAGGACGGTGCTCATTCCGCCAGTACATACCGAGCAAACCCAACAGAAACTATAGGTATAAAAATAGTTACACTGTCTGATGCGAAGTTATTTTATACCAGTAACATGGAAGCCGATAGTTTACAAGACCTGGAAAGACTCATGAGCAAAATAGTCATGTGTAGTAGGGAGTACGGACTCTCTCTTAATGTCAAAAAGACGAAGTTTATGAAAATTTGTAAAAACAACTATAATACTAACGAAATCTTGATAGTAGAGGGCCAGCAGATCGAAAGAGTAAAAAAGTACACTTACCTAGGAACACTTATAACAGAAAATAATGACTACACGGCAGAAATCAAAGTCAGAATCGAAAAAGCACGTTCTAATTTTATAAAAATGAAAAAGGTCCTATTAGGACCTTTTTCATTAGGATCCTAAAGGTAATGAAGATAAAGGTCCTATTAGGACTTAGGAAGGCTTCCTAAGGGTCTAGAGCTCTTTGAAGATGGCGTCTTGTAATTTGTTTTTTTAATACCTCTAGAACGCTTCTAGTTGGAAAACCGAAAACTGGTACCATTATTTATCATCTAGAGTTAAATCGATTCCATCAATTGCGAATTTGTAGTACTTATCATAGATGTCCGTTATGGGTAGGTCAACATTTATTTTATATACCTTTTTTTTCTTTAACTTTTAAGCATTCGTTTTACGAGATTATTAAATTTTTAGGTATTTTAGTACTAAAAGGTACTTTACCCCTACCGCTTCACCTCTTTACACTGAAAAGTATTGAATGCATTTCTAACATCTAAGATCAGTAGAGCCGCCCAGCGCTGTCCGTCCCCAATATTGTACAATGCCTCGATTACACTCAAAATTGCGTCAATTGTGCTCTTCCATTTTCAGATTCCGAATTCTCTGTGGGGGCAGGCATCCTGATCTGTTAATCGTGTCGTAGATCCGTCCTCGCAGCTTCCTCTCGTATACCTTTCCAAAGCATGGGAGAAGGCATATGGTGCGATATTTCTCCCCAGTTAGTGCCAATCTTCATGTTCTCCAAACTTCAGGAAATGTCTGTGCTTCAAACAATGCATTCATATTCTCCAAAAGCCACCCAGTTTTCACGCGTCCTAGACCCTTTACCACTTCGGGCAGTATCTGGTCTAGTCCGGAGGACCTATGTATTTTGAGTGCATCCAATGCTTCGACTAATTTATCTATGGTAAAGGGTACGGCCCGTTCAGCTCCCTCGTTTCTCCATACTCCATCTGCCGGACGGAAAAAGTATTTGTGTTACATCAATCTTTTTGTTTAGTGGCATAATGAGGGGTACGCATGGAACTGTTGTATTGCGATCCTATATTTCTGACCAAATATGCCCTCATCCAGCTTGTCACACAGTTCTCTCCAATGCCTTCTTTTTCCTGTACGAATTGTTCTGTAGAGTTCTCTCTTTCGTGCACGGTTTTCTATTTCGATTAGCTGAATTTGCTCGACGACAACAGAGTTTATCTCTGGTTTACCCCTTGTCATGCTTCTCCTCAGGGTTCTTCATTAATTTCTAAGCTATTCAATGTCCGCACTCCACCAGTATGGCATCCTGCTCACCTCTCGACGGCCTAGGATTTGCGGACGACATTATTCTGATAACAGATAACTTAAAGAGTGGAACTATGCTTACTAAATTAGATGCCGCTTGTAATAAAGTTGGTTTGAACAAAATTTTGGAAAGACACAATATATGACAAACCTGGTTACAAGCGAAAATCCAAAAGTCGACTGCAACGAAATATAATAAGTTTAAAAATAGAAATACTTAGGTCATGAAATCCAAATTGCCGGGGACAACCAAACTGCTGAATTTCAAAGAAGAATCACTTTAGCATGGGCCACATATGGCCCTCTATCAGACATATTTAAGATCAACATTTAGATTACAAAAAAGACTTTCGACCAATGTTTGCTTCTAGTCATGATTTACGCGCCGAATCACTTTCCTTAACCCAAGCTACAGCGACCAAACTCAGAGAGGCTAAAGAAGAATGCTTGCTACTTGGACTGACTGTAAGAGAGAGGGTTATAAATGAAGAAATAAGGACAGTTGTCACAGATGTCATAGCGAGCATAGCATGGCTAAAATGGAACTGGGCGGGCAATGTCGCCAGAATGAATGACGGGCAATGAACCCAAAAAAATTGAGACAAAAAGCAGAGAGAAGAAGCATACGTAGATCACCAACACAATAGACAGACGACGTCCATAGAATCGCTGGGAATTGCCTGCAAGAAGCCCAAGACCGACAGAACTGAAAGAAATTAAGGGAGCTCTGGATGATGATGATGATTATAGAGCTCTATTATATTATTAAATCACTATATAGCCATAAGTCCTGCTTAGTGTTTCACCACATCTTGTTTGTTTATTAGAGTTCCTTCCGCATTTTTACTGAGACCTGTTTTTATGAAGTTTAATGTCCTATAAAATATTTTATATTCCATTTCTCTAATCACTTGGTCACAGAATAATAAACAATTAGAATGCCCACTCTCAGATGCCGGCTTTGAAGTTTTTCAGCAAGCGATCGCCATGTTTTAGAAGGAATCACAGACTCGAATTGACAAATTTTTGACAAGCTATGACATAACTGTAATTTAAATTTTTAAAAATTGATAATTTAGTATATTTGAAATAATTTAATATATTATTCAACTAAAAGTACGAATAAAATAGTGCATAATATTATGTCTGTATTTGCCGTAAATAAATTAAACCGGGTTAATTTGTCTATGCACACCAGATAAATTTTCACTGAACAGCACTGGTTCCCTTTAAAACATGGCGGAACGTCTGCGCGAACGAGATGCGCGTACTTAATGTTCCATGGAGAGTGGGCAATTTGATTGTTTCTTATTCTGTGATTCGGTATCCTTCCATCAATATTCTTGTTCTTCTGGCCTGCATGTTAATGTATTCCTTATTTTTGTTTTCAGTAATTTGCTTACATTTCGTGTCAAACCAATGACTTCTTGTCTCTTATCTATTACTTCATTTTTCGTTTTGCGTTTTAATTTTCTTACATTTTTCATTAATTTCGACACCGTCATTTGCACCTATTGCGGACACACTTGACATTCACTGACATTAAAAAAATTTGGACTGATTCTTATCCTCGTTTGGAGGTGAAAAGGAGGAAAACAAAAATATCGAAAAAAAATGCTTTTTAAGCAAAAATAGGTATCTGAATTTTTCAAAAATGTTCGTGATAACGACTACCTATGTTTCGTTTGAGTTTATTCACCTTGAATAAAAAGTATATTGAACCGACAGTTTTGTGTATGTATATTTTATTTTTGTATAAAATTTTATTTAGTTTCTTTAACAGTCATGTTTTTTATATCAACTGCATTTATGTTTAGTAGTTTTCAATATGATTTAATTTAAGTCTTTAGCGGTTCATTCGACGGCGGTGGGAAAACCTGAATAATATTTTCAAGGTCAGTTCCTAGATCGTACTATACAGAGGATGGATGATACATCTCAGGCAATCCAATTGGGGCATTCCACATTTAATAACCAGTCACCACAGAACATAATTCTCACGCCAGTGACTGAGTGTATTCCTTGGTATCAAATCTAGTGTTTTAATATTCCAATATGAGAAATCAATACCCGCCAGAACCAGAGCCTTTATCTGATCGAAGACCTAAACGTGAAGAAGACAAAGAGGATGAGGATAAGCGTATGGAAAAAGAAAACAAAAAAGGTATTGTTCTAATATTAGTAATAACTTGTTATTATATATTATGTTGATGCTTTACTAATTTGAAAAACTGAAAAAAGACTTTTTATATTTAAAAATTTGTTCGATAACAAAGAAATAAACCCATAAATAGGGTAAACAGAAATCAAATATTTTTACATTTGACACAGACGTCTAATTTATTTGTTATTATCTTTTTAGAATATTTATGTTCCATTTTTAATAGAATGCATCCTAATTTCCGTTCCATTGAAATATAAATATAAAATAAATATATTAATCGTATATAAAATAATTAAATCTACCAGTAGTTGATCTTGAGGTACTATAATGTCAATAACATAACCAATGTTACTGTTATTTTCTTTTAATAAGATTGTAGTTTTTCATCAGCATCATGGCTATGCAGAACCGCGGAATTGTTGGCGGCCGCTTTAAATAGTTCTGCATTACTCACTACAGTACTCAAGTTTTCTTCTTTTGATAGTCAACTATATTTTAGCTTCATTTCCTATTCTTCCAGTAACTTCGGGTGACATTCTTTGATATTTGTTTAAGCATTTGCTATTATTTTTTACTTTGGTTTTATGTATTTTCATCTATGGAAAAGACTCTTTCTTAGTCAGTTCTCTTTCTTACTTCATGTCTCTGAACAGGAAGCGTTTAGCTCCTTATCGTCGGCTGTATGCAATAGTGGCACAACATGGGTTTAAACAGGGGTTTAAAGTTTATGTGTCAATAATTTTGTCTTATTTGTTTTACTACAAGGATTGAGATTTAAAAAAAAATAAATTTTGGTTTATTTGGGAAAGCGTTAGGTAGCCTTTGATTAATTGTAACACAGACTTTTAAACTCAACCCTTATTTTGAGTTGTGCCACTATTGCACATCAACATTTTGTCTGTCAAGACTAATGCAAAGAATAAGGCAAAGATAAAACTGGCTTTTTTATGTTATTCCTGTCAACTGAAATAAGGGTTCAATAAAAAATACTACAAGTTACTTGAATGAGAAAATGTGTTTATTAACAACTATAAGAAGAATGAAAAAAAGAAAGTATATATTAATAATAATAGGAATAGTTATGAATGACAATATTTTAAATATCGTTAGAAATCAGCCTGAATTGGTTGAACATTCTTATCTTCACAAAGGATAGCAAGGTCTTTTTTCTTCTTTTCAGTTATTAGCAGGCTGCCAGATTTTCTAGTTCTATAATATTCATGCTTTTTAAACCTTTTTTTCTTGGTGGTATCAACCGATCTGTACTCGTCTTGTGCAAATGAAGTTTTAAAATAGTAGTGAGTATCAGAGCTTTTTTTACATAAAATTCACAATTATCGTTGAAATAAAAAGTATTTTCTTGGACATATTTATTGTAAATTGTCGCTGTTTTAGTATTTAACTTTTTCAGGTCAAAAAAATGATCATGACATAATTCGTGTGTAGCGTTATAACTGCTACATTGCCTGCTTTCTTTCTTATGTTAATATATTTCGTTAATTATATTCTCCAATTTCCGTATCTTCTGTCATAATTCATATTCTTCTATATCCTCCATTGTATCTCTTATTTTTCTATATATTTTCTCGGATATAGATTGTATCAGAATTATGTCGTTACTTAATTGATTCATTATTCTCTTTTCATTTTTACTGGTATTTGGTATAAAAACCAGTTGGCGTCCAAATCTATCTTCTTTATATATATTTTAGTATCTACCTTCCCTATTTTCTTAATAATCATCATTTTTATCTTTTACTCAAGTTTCTAAACAGTGAATTTTATTTTCATCTCTATTTCTGTTACTTTGGAACGAGAGGTGCCATCTTTATTCTCTGTTCAGTTCAATGCTGTTGACATTTTCCCCCTTCCCGTTCGATACAAAAGTCGATATAAAGACTTCTATTTTCTAAAAATGTCGATTTTCTTCATGACTTCTCTAAGAGTAGAATAACCAATTGTTGTGTCGTCTCCAGATTTGGAGTCAACCTCCGGGATACATTTCTCAGGTGCGGGTCAAATTCTATTAACATCCAGAAGACCAACCGGCCTGAGAATGGAACCATCATTCCAATAGGAGAGTTGACTCCGGGACAAGAAAATCCAAAACTAACAATATGGCTTGCTAACAACCAGAGCAGAAAAGACCAGGATAAAACTTAGGATTTGGTGACAAACATTGTTGTTTCATATACCTAATGTAACACTGTAGCAAGAAGTCGAATAATTTTTATTTAAATTCAATACGATACTTAACATTTATTTTTCTGTTTTTTCTTTTTTATTTTAATAAACATGTGTTAATTTAACTGTGTATTGTTTCTTCTTTTTACTTGTTTGTCTGTGTTGCTCCAGAGTAGGCCATATTCACGTCCTGAGTGAGCTAGCCAGGGAGTGTTTCGTATAACGTCTAATGTAGCAATTTTGTAATTGATACATTAGGGGTTATGACGTTAAAAATTGGTCCCAACGGGAAACGATTTGTCACTCCAACGTTGTTAGTGATGTTAGTCAGGTTGTAGCAGCAAACTAAGGTTTGCGGTCACAAGTTGACAACAACAGCTCAACGTTGGGATGTTACAAATTGAGCCTCGAAGGGTTACAAATTGGCATCCAATGAATATTCGTTGGCATGTCATAGATTGACGTCCAATGAATGTTCGTTGGAACGTTACACGTGTACTTTGAATGGTTGTTTGAAACGAATAGTTCGGATTAGCATAGCGTAATTAGTCGGTAGTTGTCACCTTCATTTTGAGTATGGCCGACAACTAAATAGCGATGAGTTATTTTTGTAAGTTAAATATGAATTTCAAATCGTCAGAATCGGTATTTATATGTATTTGTTCCAAATACATTTGTTCCAAATACATTAGCAGGCACGAACCAATTTCTATGACACCTTTGCTGTCCTTCATGTCAAACATAGCTGTGCACATTTCTCAATCCCTTTTACTGAAGTTCACATATAGAGAAATGATATGTTGATAGCTTAGATTTATAATAGAAAGCGGAAAAGTCTCCTTTTGATGTCGGTAGAGAAAATTGTAGGTCAAAACAAGCAACTTTTTGTAAGTAAGTTACATTCCCTTTGTCAAGTGTTTTTAGCTCCCGGTTAAAGTTTTTCTCCTTATGATGGGTATTATAAGCATTTTCTAGGACTATTTTTTCTTCACTGCTCGAATTTTTGTATTTTTCACAATACTAATCTTTTTTGGGAAAGAAGAATGC
Organism: Diabrotica balteata; assembly: GCA_918026665.1. Classification (NCBI taxonomy): domain Eukaryota; kingdom Metazoa; phylum Arthropoda; class Insecta; order Coleoptera; family Chrysomelidae; genus Diabrotica; species Diabrotica balteata. The sequence goes on from OU898276.1 coordinate 35,114,199, forward strand.
ATAGTTAAATATATAATTAAAAAGTTTACGATATATACCAATTTTTACAAATTCATCATTGTCTCTTTGACATTGACAAATTCGTGACCCTCCAAATATGAAAATTTGGCTAGACCCTGATCTTCCTGGCCTTAAAGGCATACGACCGTAAGCAACTCCGCTGCCCTACGAGTCCGACACCAAATGAGAGTGGCACAATGCCGAAACATCGTAGGGCTCCACCCTCCCCGTATTACCTGTGTTACGAATACGTCATCCGTTCGTTGTCCCCTGCCCCCCGCGCGGAAAGATGATGCAGGCGAAGGAATTCCACCTTACACGTAGACAGGTCGCCGCCGAGGATCTCTCCTCTACCACTCTTAAATCATCCATGTGGGTACGTGCCGACACACCGACACCACTTTTGTTGGTGTGGGCCGAAAGAGGTGTTTACGGGCTCAGCTAGCTCAACCACACCTGGCTCTTGTGGAATGAGAGTAGAGTGGTGCTACGAGAGTCTCGTCTCGGATACTAGGAGTGTAGGCCGGTGACCAAGATGCCTAAGCATCCCGAGTGCGTTTCTACAAACCTGACACCTCAAGCGACGGCGCTCCACCTTTCAATTCCTTCCCATTAGTCGCCTCTTACGACAGGCAGTGTCTTCTGGCCTCGGCCGCATTCTTATCTCCGCGAGCCGAACAGAGTGTTTCTTTGACAATCAGCTTTATAATCATTGTACAGATCCGTCAATGTTTCGCCTGCTTCTATATATTTTTTTGAGGTACTAGTTCGATAATAGTGGCTCACCATTGTTCACCCTGTTCATAGTTACGTTACAAAATGTTTTTTGCTTGCTATGTTTCCCTCTTTGATCGTTGCTTATCAAGCCATTTTCCGTCTTCCCAATAACAGTTAGACCTATTATAATCTTCAATGGTGGATATAAAAAATTTTGTACATTTTTTTTTCTGATAACGGTTTTCTAAATAAAATGCATGATTATAACCACGGCTTGATGGTTACCACGGTTACCTTTATCTGCATATCGATATGTTGGTTTAATTATAGACATGGATCTCAGAATATAACATCGTTAATAATTTATATGTCCCATTGACCAATATTTTTCAAAAATCTGTGTTCTTTATTGTAACGTGAATTTTCCATCACAACTAAGTCTACATGGATTTTAAGATGGACCTAAACTGCGAGCCTGTACAATATTACCGTTAACATTGGCCTGGATTTCTAAGAATCTTTCTGACATTTCTTTTCCATTGCTTCGGACAAGCCTTCCTTTTCCTAATTTTAGGTTTATTATTAATCGTTGTCTTCTGCTACTTCAGTCTCCACATTTTCATCGGAGACCTCTGTAAATGTAGACGATACCATCATCATCATTCACGTAGTTTTTTGGTTAAACCGGTAGATGTAATAAAAAAATCGTCTAAAGTTTTCTACTAAATCGATTATTTGGAATTATACATTATATTGATATTATTACTTCCGTTACTCCTGCTCGAGATTAATTCACTTCTTTTCTGAAAACCTTTTGGATCTGACATTTTTAAAACAATAAATTTATTCATTTTATTTAATGTGACACAACTCCAAAATTCTCACTGATACAGTTTGAAAATATCTAAAATTGTTTGCTATAGTGGCACAACTCAAAAGTGCCGGTATTGCATAGAAACTTGATATCGACAGGGTTCGACTTCAACTGCACAACTAAAAAGGGCCAGTACTCCAAAAAACAATTTATCTCAACCGACAACATGTCATAGCGACACTAGTGACGTCTAGTGGAGATTTTTGCTATTATTATTGTGCCAGTTTTGTCTATTGTAGCCTATAAATAAAGGCTTTTTCAAGCACTCTGGTGATGTTAACTCAATATTGTCAATTTTTGTTAAGTCTCAATATTGTCAATTATTGCATACGTTCGACGATATATGGGCACTTTCGCTATTTTTCTTATTTATTGTAGACTGCTTGTAACTTCTTTCTGGTTATTTTGCACGTGTGTCCCCATGCAAGTGATGGATATGTGATTATAGGTTGTTAATTTACTTTTTTTCCGTGAGTGCTCTGATGGCCGCTCTTGCTGCTTCTGCCTTTTGGATTGGAGTTTATATGTATTGCAAACGTTAGGCGTTTATCCAATATAACTGCTAGGTATTAGGCTTCATTTTTTCATTCGATGGGTTGTACTATTAGTTGTTTTTATGAGTTATCTCTTGTCTTTTTATTTTACTCTTAATAAATGTGTTAATTCTAAAAAAAAAAAGAATTTCCTGAATTTCCCCTTTTTCTTTAAAAAATCTGAAAAAATTGACGAATATACAGTTTAATACCCAAAAACCCCCTGACCCCCTGAAAAATTTTATAAATTTTTCATAAAATTTTTCAGATTTTTTGGATTGAAATTAAGAAATTAAGCTCGGGAAAAATATTTGAATTTTTCAAAAAAATTTTAGAGTATGTAGATTATTTTTAGGCAAACTTCTAAATAATTATTTTTCGTGTATTTGAACTGGCGTGGTTAGATTTTTCATTTTCGCTTCGGAAAATCCTCAAAATTCGGAGAAACCCTTTTTTGATATTTTCTCATGTTTTAAGCATATAACCTCATTTAAATCTGACAAATAATGATTTTTGTTTCTTTCCTTCCTTTATTCGAGTGGTGATTATAATTTAAATATTTTCATACTGAAAAACACTCTGAATTTCTTCAGATTTTTTAAATTAAATATGAGCTCAGAAAAATGTTTTTAGGTTATGTAGTTTATTTTTGACAAAATTTAAAGAAAAAAAACCATTTTTTGTATATTTTCTCCCATCTGTTACCATATAAACTCAACTGCATGTCAGTAAATATCGATTCTTTAACGATTTAACTAGAAAATGGGAAGACACAAGTAAAATGAAAAAATATCTTATAAAAAACTTATTTAGCCTTGCGTAGTTAAGGTTGTGCTAAAAGCACGTGAAGAAATATCAAAAAAGAAGGTTTGTCACATTTTAGGCATGTTCTGGTCTGAAAATGTTAAACTAATCCTGCTATTAAAAATCGTTACTTATTGACATGCCGTTTATGTGGTAAAAAACAGTAAAAAAAAAAATTACAAATATTTTTGCTGGGCTGAATTTTGATTAAACAAATCTGAAAAAAAATCAGAATGTTTTTAAGCATGAAAATATTTTAAAAAGGGGGGAGGAACAAAAGTAATAATTTTTCACATAGGTTATGTGCTTAAAACATGGGAAAAAATATAAAAAATGGGTTTTTTGGAATTTAGAGGATTTTCCGGAGCGAAAATGAAAAATTTAACCCCATCATTCAAAATACCGGAAAAAATACACCAAAAATAATAATTTATGCATAATGTTGGCGACCATGATGGCAATCTTTATCTTATCGGCAGCAGCGCGGAAAAGCTGCACAGATGTTATATTGAACCAGATTCTGAGGTTCTTTAACCAAGATATTCTTCTTCTTCAAGGACCTCGTTTTCCAAATATTTTTCCATAATATGTCCGAAGAATTGTGAACTTTCGAGAATTTGATGGTGGTCAGTACCTCTCGATTCTTATTCATTCTTCTGAGTCCTCATCTGTGACTCGGTCAGTCCACGCGATCTTAAGTATTCTCCAAATCTTTCAATTCTCTCAAATGCTTCCAGTTTTCTGCACATATCTTCGTTCAAGGTTCACGATTCAACACCATAAAAAAATGCAGAGAAGACGTAGCATCGCAGCATTCCTACTTTTGTATCAAGAGAGAGGTTGTGACTCTTGAAGAAGGCCTCCATCCGATTAAAGTTGTAGTGCGTCATTCTTTCTAGAGGGGATTTGTTGACGTAGAGTTAACCTTCTGTTATCCTTTTCTTGCTTATTATCATAAGCTTTGTTTTCTAAAAAAATACCTTTAAAAGAACATAATTTTTTTTTAAATTCAATCACATGTTTTGCGATAAGGGACCGCAGGGTGCTAAAAACTTGGCTAAAGGGGTTTCTAAATATGTAATTTCTAGTAACCAACCACAAATAAAAATCCAGTGTAGTACGGATTTTATCATCTAGTCCCGCTATAGCCTTTCAAATGTAGAGATTGGCAAAAGTTCTATTTCCGAGGCATAAACGTACGATCAAAACTAAAGAAAAGAATGCAAATTAATAATTCAATCATAACAATAAAATTTAATATTTTAATCTATATCTTAAGTTTTTGGATGTTATCTGTACATATTTTTATTAATCAGTCAATAGGTATCAATGACCTCTTCGAGACACATTAATCTAAAGAAACGATAACAGGATTTAGATAGGTAACTCAAACAAAAATATTTTATCATATTTACTATATTCACTTATGTCCTTCTTCTTCCTCGTTATAAGCCATTCTGCTTGTTCATTGGCGGATTAATACCTCTATGCAAGGTTGTCACTCCATCTTTTGCGAGGTCGTCCTATACTTCTACTGAAGATTGGTGACTTATCTCTTGCTACGACACGGGTCTCCTCCATTCTGATAATGTGGTTATTGCATTTTTTTTCTATTTTGTGTCCACTCATTTATACACTGTACGTTACATTTTCTTCTAACGTCTTCACTTCTCTTTCGAACTTTATAAATTCTTGACTTCATCTCAGTGTTAATGTGTCAATTTCGCCATATAGTGTTATTAATACATCCTGCCAGTCTATTTGCTTTTTGTACTTAATCTCTCACTTCTTTGTCCAGTTCTCCATAGCTAGACAATGTAATTCCCAGGTATTTTATTTCCCTTATTTGTTCAATGCTGACGCCGTTAATTTCTATTTTACATCTGGTTGGTTCTTTGCTGGCTACTATTGTTTTAGTTTTCTGAGATGAAATTGTCATATTAAATTCTTTTTCTTTGTCTAAAAAAGAAGAAGCAGACTTATGTAGTTCATAGAGTAGTTAGAAGAGCTAGAGATGCCCTTGAAAAAAAGTTCTACAGTACAACTGCCCCTCTAGACATCTCACAGGCATTTGACAAGGTCTGACATGATGGTCCAACTTCCAAAATCAAGTCACAGCTACCTCATCCCGTAGAAAAAATTCTACAGTCATATATACCAGATAGATCCTTTTAAATTAATTTTGGCGAAGCTTGCACTTCCCTATATCCGATATCGACAGGAGTCCCACAAGGTAGTATACTCAGTCCATTCCTAACATAAATAATATAACGATTGCTACATATGCAAATGATACTGTCATAAATGGCAACTCATGTGAATCCACATTACCATCTGAAAATTTACAAAACCAATTAAACCAATTCGAAAATTAGTTAACAACATGGCGTGACAAAGTAAATAATACTAAATAGATTCACATCACCTTTAAGTTAAAAAGATAGAACTTCTCTCTGGTATCTATAAACCGTGAAGGTGACTGACGACCTATAAAAGGTTAAGGAAATAGCTGGAAAGTGCCGAAAACGCAACAGTGGACAAATAACAGATGATGAAGGCAATCTTGCCATAACCAAAGAAGATAAAGAAAAATAATGAGAAGAACACTTGTAGAAGCTTTTCCATGACCTTAGAACAATACAAGAGCCCACCATTAAGGAAAATTCAGGTTCCAAAATCCTACCAGAAGAAATAACGGCAGTAGTTAGACAAATGAAGGATGGAAAGGCACGGGGACTTGATGAAATTCCTGCAGAACTGTTAAAGGTATTAGATGCAGAACAAATAAAAATAATAACTGAAATATTTAATGAAACATACAAGGCAGGAAAAATACCAGTAGAGTAGGTTAAATCAGAGTTCGTACCATTGCCCAAAAACCAGGAGCAAAAGTTTGTAAAGAATATAAGACCATAAGTCTAATGAGCCATCTGCTGAAGCTGATTTTAAAAGTCATCCAAAAAAGAATTTACCGGAAATACGAGAAACAAATTGCGCCCATTCAGTTTGAATTTGTTAACGCCGTTGGTACGAGGGAAGCTTTATTTAGTGTGCAGGCATTGCTTCAGAAATGTAGAGATGTCAGCTGTAATGTTTTTGCATGCCTGATTGACTACAAGAAGGCTTTTGACAGAGTTCGGCATAAACAAATGATGGTAGTGCTGAAGAAAAGAAAAGACTTAAAAATCAGATCAGGTCGAAATCTTAAGAGAAGTAAGGGTGCATAATTTCACCAATGATATTCAAATTGTACTCGGAGCACATTTTTGAAGAGGTTCTAAAAGATATTGATGAAGGTAAGGTAATACAATAGTGTTTTCCAATACCATAGAAGGTCTGCAAAACTTGATAAAGAAAATAACGAAAACAAGTAGAAAATATGGACTGGAAAACCAAGCTAGTGATCATCAGCAAGGAAAACATAACTGGAGCAAATCTGTACGTGAACCAAATGAGAATTGAACGTGTCTGACAATACAACTACTTCAGAACTATAATCAATGAGTCTTGGGACAATACCCAAGAGAATAAATAATGTCGCATCAGAAAGGCAAAAAGTGCATTTTTGACTATGAGTTCTGTGTTCAAGAGTCATGACCTCACCCTAAAAACAAAAATAAGGCTCTTTAAATGTTATGTGTACTCAGTGCTTCTGTACGGAGTAGAAACGTGGAAATTGAAGGCGGAAACTTTAACAAAACTTCAGGCTTTTGAGCTATGGTCATACAGAAGGATTTTGAAGATACCATGGACAGACAAAATCACCAATAAAAAATTACTGAGGAGGATGAACATAACTGCGGATTTGGTCAACATCGTAAAGAGCCGTAAGCTGCAGTACTTGGGACATATAATGAGAAATCAAGGCAGATACGAGCTACTTCAATGCATTTTGCAAGATAAAATTGAAGGAAAAAGGGCCCCAGGACGAAAAAAAATATCCTGACTTGCTAACCTGATAGCATGGTATAGAAAGACCTCGACACAGCTATTTCGTATAGCAACCAACAAAGTCATCATAGCCAGAATAATCGCCAACGTTCGGAACGGAGAGGCACCCTAAGAAGAAGAATCTATAAACCAAAAATTACTACCCACTAGGAGCAATGTCAAATATCTGGGTATCCACATCCACATAGATAATTATCTAAATTGGTCCAACATATATGGTCCCAAAGACTACAACTTGGCATGGTTTACAAAAAAAATGTAGTGGTTCATGAAGTCAGGCTTAAGTATCTAAAACAAACTTCTTCTCTGTAATTTTTTATTAAATGATGAGAAATAATGGCATCAATTCCTAACTTCCACTGTGAGGCAATGCCAATAGTTTTTCTTTTAAACAATAATCAGATTCTGTAAAATGTTTTGAGCATATTCTCGCGGTTTCTACATTAAATTTGTCTCGTTGAAAATACTTAAAAGACCCATGCTTTACGCATTTATTTGTCTCTAGGAAACACAAAACAACGACACTATTATTATTGTTTAAACAATCGAACACTGCACAATACATTATGACAAACAAATAATTAGTCTTCTTTATAGAGAACCTACAGGTAGGCGAGAGAAAATTGCTTTCGATATATAAATTAGGTGATATTAACACAGTAAACTGAATGTTTTCACCACAAACTTTATATAACGATATAATATACAAATTCGCTACGTTTTGAAGCACACCAGATAGCAAACTCAGTTAGAGCATTTAACTTGGTGCCATTGAAGTTATCTTGTGCGAGAGAGATGCAAGAAGATGCGCGTTGACTTATCTTGTTTGTTATAGTATCCTGATATATCTACTCCACTGATAACTAACTAATACATTAAATTTATTTTAGTTTATATGTAATATACGTGTTTAGTGATTAGTATAAATAATAAATATGGAAAATGTATTGAGTAATTGCGTTAAAGAACTAAGAGTAAATGAACGGGAATCTCTTAGGAAACGTAAAGAGAACGATAAAAAGAACGAAGAGGATAAAATTAAGAAATACGAAGAATTAAAGAAAGATGGAAGAAAAAATAAAATTTCAGGTAACACTATAATTTATAACTCAGAGAGAGAATTTATTCAAATTTAAATATTACTGTTTAATATACTTTTGGTCAATACGAAAACTCATCCACAAAATTGATGACGAACCATGGTTTTCAATGAAACATAACATGATAATCTCAATATAAATGACCAAAATTTCGTATTAGACTGGCTTGATATCTTCTTTTTATGTAACTTGATTTGTCACTTCGAATGTGCCACTGGTCCAACTCCGTGTGAAAAAAGACTTTATTTAAATTAACACAATACGTGAATATATGACCGCTAATAAGTATTGTTCCGCTCGCTACCCGCCGACCTCGATTCTCGTATTTTTGAGTGCTGTCGTCTTGAGATGCTTTTAGTGACTCTTCTTATAATCTGCGCATATGGCATAATATACCTGCATACTCTTATACGTTGCGCATTGAAAAAAGTGCAATAAATCGACTTAAATCTAATCGACTTAAAATCGAATAAACTCGTTATCTAACTTAATTTTTAGAGTTTTATTGGTTTCATTGACTTGAAGAACTACATATGGTCCTGTATTTAAGGCTATTTTATCGGTGCACCAAACCTAGGAACTGTTATTTACCGACAAAATGTCTCGAAATTTGGACACAATATTCGAAACTATGTTGCTTTTAAAAGGGTGGTTTTACTTTTTTTATTTTTTTGAAACTTCTATTGAAAAATTGGATTGTACTGTTTAACGTTCTATTATAACCAAACTTTTTACGTCCATCACTTGAAAGAGTTTTTTTTTCTGTAATCGTTGATTTTTTTTCACCTTTCTGTGTCCAGTAATAATCGAGAAAAGCGTGTTCAAATCTAATAGTGAAACGTGTTACGCATCATTGTCGCTTAGGTTCACCGTTATCGCATTCGTGACGTCAAATCTCATAAGCGTACGGTCAGTTAGTTCGTGTTAAAACTATTTTGAATGGAGAATAATTCAAAAAGTGAAAAATATTTTTTTAATTTACTAATTATCGTTTCTGGGTTTTTATCAGTTAAAATATACGCTTGCGCAAATTTTGTTAGATTATCTATAACGGTGAGAATTTTTTGTTTATCAAAAAAGAACAGGTCTACAGAAAAGCCTCAAATGGTTTCTCCGGAGAATGCCTTACATTTAAACCTTGAGTACGATTCCTACGATCAAATTTTGGGAGTTGACAAGTAGGGTATAAAGTAATAAATTCGGTTATTTCTCTATACATATTTTTCCATTTATAAAGTTGTCGAATTTTGTCTGCAGTTTCATTAATTCCTTTGTGATAATTGCTCAGGTCGTTGTGATATTTGAAAATGATCCTTTTCCTATCTTCTACAGACGGCATAGTAACGATATTTTTACAAATTATAAAGTTAACGTCTGGATAAAGGAAACTGAGCATTTTATAATAAATATTACTTTTAAAATAAGGTATGCAATAAGTTTTTTTTCGAACTAATACTAGTTTTGCTTAATTTTAACTATAGTTATCTCTCTACCATGATTTTCGTTATATAACTTTTTTTTTTTCAAAATCCGAGTCACCAACAGTGAGAAAATTATCATTGATAATTTCGAAATGATTTACATTTCTGTCATTCTCATCGTATAGATATAAAATATTCTTATTGTTAACGTCTAAGATTTGCTCATTAGAGTAGGAAAAATTATTTAATTTTAAGTTAGTTTTAATATTCTCAAATTCGGTATATTCTTTTTGTTTTTGATAGACATGGCTTAATCGAATTCTTGAAAGAGCCTCTAATTTTAGTTTACTTACAATAGTATCGATTTTGTCAGTTAAGTCGATAACATTATTACTTCGGACTTAATGTTCGTGTCTATTATTTACACCAAATATATTATGTTCCTGATCAGATGGAAACAATGAGATTTCCTCACGATTAGCAAATAAAGTATTCAAACCAAAGTCAATAACACATTTATTCTTTTCTAAAAAATCATAACCAACTATTCCCTTAAAAGAAGAATTTATGTCTACTATATAGAATTTTTGAACACATGAAAATAACTTAAAAAGTTTACGCTCTTTGTAACTTGAATTGGTTTGTTATTAATACCAAATATTTTAAAAGTTTCATGATTAAAGTAATAAGAATATAAAATTTTACCTGGTTTCAATATTGATATAGCTGCCCCTGAATCAATTAATAACTTTTTCTACTCTCTTACTAGTAAATTGTCTAATACCTACTATTTGGATGCTAAGTAAATGCATCATAACAGATATTGACACGTAATGACTAGCACGTAATAAAAAAAATTACGCTTCAGTTTTATAAAAATGTGTAATATCACATAAGCCTTGTAAGTCAGTTGGTCGAGTTACCATGGAAACGAATTAACAGACGTTATTTTGACAGATTAAAAATTATTAAACTGTCAGTGTAAATATAGTGGTAATTTAATTTTTATTTTTATAAACGAAAATAATGGTAGAAAAAGTATAGTGCACAACTTGAGTTGTAAGCTTATTACATGCTTGTAAAATTACTGCGCTCGCCGCTACGCGGCTCGCGCGCAACTTTTTTACTCGCATGTAATAAGCTTCTTACAACTCTCGTTATGTAATATACTATTATATTCCAATTTTTAATATGCGCGTAAATAAGCGGTTTATTTGCTGCTTGGTAAACTGTAAAGTTGTCAGTGGCACTTGTTCTAAAAAAAACTTCATCAACTTCGATTTCTATTTCTTTTTCTGAACTATCGTTGTCGAAATAGGTATTATGATAACATTTTTCTGCTTTATGTCCATATTTATGGCAAACAGTGCACTTTGGAATGGTTAATTTAATTGGTGGATTTATCGATTGATTTGTTGAACCGGGATCAGAAAATGTTTTTTGCGTACCTGCAGTACTTGAAGAAATTTTATTTTCATTATTTATATGTAATTTGGAAAACTTGTCATTTGTTTGTTTGAAATATTGTTGGTTTTCATAATCGTTTAAAATTTGCTTAATTTGAATTAACGAACTAGGATTTAAAGAGTGAAGGATTAGACACAAAGGTTCTTTTATGCCCGTAATAGCGGTCAGAATTGCAGTCTTATTGTGAAAATTATTTAAACATTTTTTCTCAACATTGTTCAAATTTGAATCGTATTTATTAACTTTATTGATTCTTATTAATTGTTTTTCAATACTATCAACGAAATTTACAGGTTTTTCATTGGAACGTTGCTTAAAGTGGCATAACTCAAAATTTAGACACTGCAAATCCAGATTTTCACCAAACTCAGAAAAGTGAGCATTTTTTATCTTTTGCCATATCGAAAATTCTTTCGAGCCAATGAAATCAAGAGCTTTGCCCTCTAACCTGCTTTTTACAATAAAAAGAAACATTTTCAATTCCGCTGGGTCAAATTTTGCAAAAATGAAATCAACAGAATCTATAAAATGTAATTTTAAAGATTATTGAATTATTGGCGTAGTTGCTGTTACTTCGTTAGTTGCTATTGTATTGTAACAAAAAATAAACTAAACAAATAAAAAAATGCAAATACTAGATATGATAGCTTAAAAGTTTAAAAATAGCGAAACAGAGTAAATAAAAAAAAAATTAAAACAAATACAAAATTAATATAATTTAACTAACCTCAAGTACCTCCGTGAGAACGTGGCTTTACGCCGGAATGGGTCGAAAACGTTGCAGCGTCTCAGATCAAGTGGATATACACTGGAATGGGTAGAGAACGGGTGGAGAACGTTGGAACTTCTGGATCAAGTGGGTTTACACTGGAATTGGACGAAATTCTAAACTGTATGTAGTCGGTATGGTAGCCGATCTGTTGTTGCTTTTTCTGTGGAATTTTTTCACCGTTTCCAGGGTCGAGTGGCTTTTGACTGAAGCTGGTTGAGAAGATTTGATGAAGTTGCTAGTTGCGCCTTCCCAGAACTTCCGAATTACTTTGTGACTTTACACAACAAGTGGCCTTACACTCAGAACCCAAATACTAAGTCACTAATTCTCCAATTTCCCAATTAACGATCAAAATCGATTTAAAAAATGCTTTACTTTTTCTAATTGGATATCCTACTGACTGCGTCACTTTTATTCTGTATAAAATGATGTGTATTAGTTGGAGAATTAAGTAAAGAAACTCTGAATAAAATGCATAAGTTTATTTAGTTGTTAACAGCTTATGGTATAAAACTATACTGACTTAATGAATACAAACCAGAGAACTACGAACACAACTGTCTTCTTCTTGTAGTACCGTCTCTTATCGGAGGTTGGTTACCATCACAGCAATCTTTACTTTGTTGGCTGCAGCTCTGAACAACTGTATTGAACTGCACCCATACCACTCCCTTAAATTTCGCAACCAGGAAATTCTCCTACGTCCCACATTTCTCTTTCCGGGGATTTTTCCTTGGATTATGAGTCTAAGCAGAGAGTACTTTTCTCCTCTCATTATGTGGCCCAGATATTCCAGATTTTTCGTTTGTATGGTTTTTATGACTTCGCATTCCTTCCCCATCTTCAGCAGAACATCTTGATTTGTTACTCTTTGTGTCCATAGTATTTTCCACATTCTCCTGTAACACCACATCTCGAATGCCTCAATGTTTTTGATGTTTATCTTTTTCAGTGTTCAGGCTTCCATGCCGTACAGCAGAACGGAGAAAACATAGCACCTTAACATTCTCATTCTTAAGTTTATATTTATGTCCTGGCTGCATAGGAACTTTTTCATTTTGACAAACGATTGTCTCGCTATCTCTATTCGCCTCTTGATTTCTCTTGTCTGGTCATTAGTATCAGTGAAGCAAACCGCTAAATATTTGTAGGACGTAACTCTTTCAACTGACTGATTATTTATGGTTAAATTCACATTGGTGTATAGCTGCTTTGTTACAATCATGAATCTAGTCTTTTTGATGTTCAGTTTTAGACCATACTTATTGGTATGAGTGTTTATGTTTTTCATCAAAAATTGTAAATTTGCTAGGTTATCTATTACTATTAGCGTGTCATCAGCGTATCGTATGTTGTTAATTAACTCTCCGTTAACGTTCATACCAATGTTTTGCTCTAGGAGCGCTTCCTGACATATTGTTTCGCTATATATATATATATATATATATATATATATATATATATATATATATTGAATAATAGTAATCAAAGCACACAACCCTGACGCACACCTCGACGAATCTCAATTTCTTCGGTTAACTCATTATCAGCTTTGATTTTTACTGTTTGTCCCCAGTACAATCTGGATATGATGTTAATGTCGCGACTGTCGATGTTTTTGCTTCTTAGGATTTTATACAGCTTTTGGTGTCTGACTTTATCGAAGGCCTTCTCAAAATCTATGAAATCTACGTAGAGGTCTTGGTTTACATCCAAACATCTTTGCATTAACACACTCAGACCAAACAAAGCTTCCCGTGTTCCCAGTCCACCTCTGAATCCAAATTGTGTGGCGTATATATGTAATCTTCTAATTTATTAAATATTCTTTTGTGAATTATTTTTTAAAATACTTTTAGTGTGTGGCTCATCAATGCTATAGTTCTGTGGTCTGAACACTCTCTGGCGTTATTCGTCTTCGGGATTGTGACAAAAGTAGAGGAGAGCCATTTCTTTGATATGATACCTGTTCACTAAATTGTGTTAAAGAGATTCACCATTATTTCAAGTGCGTCGTCGTCAATAAGTTTCGACAATTCTACAGTACTTTCATCTGGTCCTGCAGCTTTACCCCCTTTTGCGTTTCTTATAGCATATTCTACCTCGCTTTTTCGGATTTCAGGCCCTGTTGTATGGTCTGTAGGTTCTGCCACTGCTATTTCTGGTCTTTCGTCTGGAAAAAGTTCTTCAATGTATTCTGTCCATCTTGCCAGATTTTCATTTAAATCTGTAATTATGTTATATTTTTTGTCCTTTACGATGGATCATTGTTTCACTTTTTTACCTGTTATCTATGCATCTTAAAGCTATCATACTTTCTATCATGTTCTTCTATTTCCTTGCAGTTGTCCAGAACCCAGTTTTCTTTGGCTTCTCTAACACAACCGTGTTCCGGTATTCTATTTGCGCGTTGACTTATCTTATTTGTTTTAGTATCATGATAATATCCACTCCACCGATAACTAAATACAATATATTCAATTTATTTTAGTTTATATATGTGAATATACGTGAAAAGTGTTTGGTGATTACTGATTAGTATAAATAATAAATATGGGAAATATATTGGTGCATAGTGATTTCGTTGGAGGACTAGGAGTAAATGAACAGGAAGCTCTTAGGAAACGTCAAGAGAACGATAAAAAGGAGGAAGAGGATAGAATTAGGAAATACGAAGAAAGAAAGATTATGGAAGAAAGGATAAAATTTCAGGTATTGCTATAATTAATAACTCATATATTTTATACATTTTCTTCAAATTTCAATATTACTGGTTAATGTATTTTTGGTCAATACGAAAACTCATCCACAAAACTAATGACGAGCAATGGTTTTTAATGACACATAAGACGATAATCTCAATATAAATGACCAAAATTTCCTATTAGACTGGCTTGATATCTTCTTTTTGTACATAATATTGAATATACGCCTCCAACCATTTGCGATTCCTCCTGGCATATTGGTACTAAGGCACTAGAACAGTGCTTAAAAAAGATTTTTAAAAACATTAACTATTTTAATTTCATACTAAATTCACTATAAAGTATTAAAAACAACTGGTAGAAGAAAAACAATAAATATTCCAACTATTTTACTAATGTAAAAACTAGTTTGCCTCTTGCTTTGAGAGATGGTAGACAATTAAATGTTTTCAGTAATATCGGATTTCATAGTATAGTTTGTAGATTGACGTCACCAAATGACCCTAATAGCACAAGAAGATCTAGTGAAAGTCCTCAGGACCTCAAAAACCGTTTTAGCACTAAGGACGAACTTTGGACATTGTAGTTTGGTCCAAATGTCCTGGTGCCAAACGTCCAATATACAAAAAAATACGTCTGGTGGACTTACTTGACAGACTTTTGGGATGTGTTTCGAAAGTCAATTTTAGCGGTAAGGATGAACATTATACGTCTATTGCCATCGTGCAAAGTACTAGAAGTGACGTCATCCTGCTAATATTAAGAATTCATTTTGGGAAATAAAAAATAAATTTTTAAGGGAACTTACTACACACACATTACACACACATACACACACACACACACACACACACACACACATATATATATATATATATATATATATATATATATATATATATATACAAATAACACAGTTTATTAGGGTTGCAGTCTAATAAACTGTGTTATTTGTTTATATCGACAGTCAATAATATCCAGTATTTCTTGTATATATATATATATATATATATATTTACATATATATATATATATATACATATATATATATATATATATATATATATATATATATATATATATATATATATATATATATATATATATATATACGTACCAGTGGATAGCTCCTCCTTATATAGGAAATTTACATTGAATAGGTCCTCCAATGTGGTGCGTCCTCCGTATACGGAGGACTTATCGCAATCATTATAAAAGAAGTCGAAACATCATTCTAAACCATTGAGCAAAATTTCAGATGGGTGAGTTATTGCGTGTTTTTGTACGTTTGAATATTTTAGTTCAATATGATCACCACATTAGTTGTTGTGTCGCCAGTGTCGGCGTATATTTCGTTACGTATATTCCAATTATAGTTTACCGACCTTAGTTCTTCCTATTTTTATATTACGGTGGTTTAGTCCTCCTCTGGAATAATGATTCGAAAACTACCTAATAGTTTTCCAATCTTTCTTTAAACTTTAAAGTATATATCTATTTCAACAAAAAATCTTAAGTAAAGCAGAGAGGTTTTTGGTCACAATAAAACTAATGGTAGAAACGAAAAATAAATTCAAATGTATTCTATTTGTTTTATTGTAATCGAATCTGATTATTTAAGGGCTATATATACTATTGATAATCATTTGTAAATTTCTAACATGGGCTAACGAAAAAAAAAAAACATGTATCTATGTTCGTTATAAATCTTTTTAATAGTTCTAAAAACAAATAATAAAAATATGAATAAAACTGAAAATATAAACACAAATGAAAATACAAACAAAACTGAAAATTTAAGGGAAACTCAAGACATTCAATAATTTTTATATTCATTTTGAATGAATGCCTTTATTTTGGGCCAATTTTTATTTTTTAATAGATCAGATATTCACATTCTGATTTTTTGGGGAGTCTCTTTTGCTTAATGTGGGTTCTAAAATACATTTTGGCTAGTTTCTTTTAAGTTTCTGTCCACGGAACTAAAACCCTTTTTTGTTTTTTGTCTTCATATCCATTATTCCCTGTTTTTCATTATTACAACTTTCTGGACCTTTTGATTCAATAACATCATTGGATTCATTTTCTTGTTCCTTAAATACTTCGTTATTATGTCCATTATCATCTTTTATAATGTGTTCTTCCAAATTTATCTCTATTTGTTCTAAACCTTTTCCATGCTCTACCTTTCTCCATTAACAGAGCAACTTAGAGATCTTTACAGTTTGATAAATGTCATTGGGGAGTCGATATGAGGATCGATGATTGCTAATGTGTGTCCCATAAATGAAGCCAGTTGCTCCATGTCATTTTCCGATATTGTAAACAACTTTTCGCAACCTTGTACATGTAAGAGCACTAGGATTTTTAACTCCGCATTATTTAGCATACTTTGATATTACTTTATACCATCGAATTGGTTTATCAAATTTTGGATTACCAAAAAGATAAAAACTAGGTATTTTTCAAAGTAAATTTCTACATTTTGTAATCATTTCTAAGTGTTCTTGTACAAACTTACTTCCTAGGGCGGCTACACCACGTCCCCTCTTACTTCTTATTACTATTCTTTTAAAACTTTTTATTAAAATTTATTAAAAATCTTTTGTAAAAGGTATATATTTAATTTTATTTAAATATATACCTTTTACAAAGAATTTTTAATAAATTTTTTAATATATGGTATACAGCCAACTACAGGAACGTAATTTCTTGTGGATTTTTATTAAAATTCTTTCGGTTTCTGAAATTGCTTCAGAAAATTCTTCATAATATTGATTATCTTTAGCACTAATGTAACTCTGTATAGTCATTCTTTCTAATTCACCAGGGCGCCTTCTATTTAATAAGATTAGACGGCAATATATAGTTTCTAACAGAAACATGTAAGAATTAATATTATTATTATTATTTTTCTGTAATTTATCACAACATTCATTTGTGATTCAGAGGAGATAGTTTTTCAATAGCATAAGGTCACTTGCTACTGGTATTAACGTCACTTTGTTTAATTTTTTCATGTCGTAAATTTACTTATATTATTTGTATTTAGTGTCTTTATTTTAGCACTGACACTTTTAACAGTAAACTCAGACTTTTTCGCATTATGCATAAGTGCTATTATCATAACACTGTTTTAATATAGTGCCAATATTTTTAGCAAATGATCCAGCTTTAAAAGTTTTGCTTAAGTTTTGAAACTATTTTAGTAGGAAAAACTAAAGAATCGTAATATTCTGGTTTCAATGAGTGAAAGAGCGTTTTAATTGAATTGAGAAACTATTTTTTCTTAGTTCGATAAGAACTTTAGCTACTTTCCCTATTTTTCTTGACGCTATTGGTATAAAGTATTGTTCTCTATGGATCTTTAAATATCTTGAGCCAAACGCACAAATGAGCGGATCTTTTTTAGCCACGAGGAATACATTGTCTGCTCGCATTTGAAGAAAAACAGCTTTTTTTAAATAATTATGTGTCCAATTTAAGGTGCCTTAATAAGAAATTTTGTGCTTGTGATTGGGAATTTCTGGTTATTGAATCAGGATTACATATCTTTTCCTAACTGGTTTTAAATTTGCTGAACCTAATAAATAGTTTTCCTTTTTGCTCAAAGCAAATAAAAATTGCATTCTCGTTTTACTTCTTGGAGGGTAAAGCAAAATTATTTGAACTTCTAATTCGCTTTAATAATATCGTATTATATGCCTGGGTAAATTTAATACAACTGATTCACAAAAGTAACAAAAAATAGATTTTTTTAAAGACTTCATATTTATATTGCAAGTTTCTTCCACGTTGATCGATATTTAGGCTGACAGAAGACGAAGGTGAATTAGATTGTTCCTAAAAAGTATGTGCTTTGAAATATATTGCTAAAATATTTAAAGTAAACTTATCTCTATATTTAAATCATCTTTGTTAACTTGTTTTTGGACTAGAGTGGGAAGAACAATTATTTATTTCTGGAAAACTTGAAGATTTTTTCTAAAAACTCAATTAAAAAGAATATTATATTTTTCCGTTATCCATTTCAATATTAGAGTACTCAACGAATTTTATTCTTTTAAAAGTGTTATTGCACTTACTGAAGAATCATCGAAGGGAACATAATTGGGATCTAACATTTCATCAGAAGCTGTCGATGGAGTTTATAAAAATTATATAAGTACATACCTGAAGAGTTTCCACACTATAATATTATTTGGTTTACGTATCCACCGTCGTTTAGTCTCTGATTTATATTTGGAGGAGTAAACCACCGTAATGTAGTTTTTGACGTATATTTTGAATAGCGGAAAGATTTATTTTGTTAGTTTAATATACATTGGAGGAGGTATGTATAGTAATTTTAGACGGAAGACCAATTGGTATTAATTTGGTAATTGTATAACAAATTCTAATGTTTTTATTTTCGATACATTATAAGAAGGGTTAAAAATTTAATATACACGAATAAAATTTTAAAGATATTCACTCCTTCTGGAAGACGACTTATAACCGCATTTTGAAAAGAGGAGCTATAGCCGGGACGTGTAAATATATATATATATATATATATACGGATATTTTGGGTTTAGTAGTCAATATTGGCCTTTAAGTAAAACTCTTTTAGGTTTGTTAAGCTTTCGAGTTTATTGTACTCTTTTTCAAAACGTACTAAAAATTAACATACAAAATTACATTAGAAAAATGAAGTTATTATATCTACAATAGGCTTACCCTTGTGAGGATTGTGTTTTAAAATTAACAAAATTAATTAACATAATGACATTAAATTTGATTAACTTTTTCGTTCTGTCAAAACTTATTACTAAGATTTCCATGTCTCTTCTATTTTTTAAATTTATTTTAGGTGAGTTTGACAGAGGAAGTGTCTATGTTTATGCAAACCTTCATTGCAAATTTTGATATAATATTACAGATTGACCATGATGTCAAACAGATCCTTCACAGATATAAAATTCAATTGTACAAAACACTTATAGCTTATTTTCTTATTGAGTTGTATGTTGGAACATACCCAGAAAAGTCCAGTCTCCTCAACGATGTGATCTCTCCTTTTTGGCACCTAGGCTCCTTCCTAACGTCTCTGCAAACCTGCTGCACTAACCAAAAACACCTGATGCACTTCACCAAAAACTCAACTACTTATTAATGACACAAGGACCTCCTTTTGTCAACTTGATGCCGTAAAACTTCTTTCACAAATCTTCACAAAATGCCAACGGTAGATACAAGTACCTCTTTTAATCTACTTGCTATCTTCTTCTGCAAAACTATTCAATTCTTTTCACAATGCCGGTATCCAACTCACGAACCACACCCTATCTTGAGACAAACGACTGTTTCCTTCGATGACCAAATTATATCTGACTTCTCCGGTTCTCCTGATCGGCTCACAAATTGACGGCTGACCGTCCAATCAAAAGCTCAAATTGTGTTTACCATGATTTTGGAAAAGCCTAATTTCAGTTTCAGAGAAAAACTAAATAGCTTACTTTAAAATTGGTTTTGTCAATACACAATTTATACATATTTCAAAAGATTAGAATATGGTCATTTAATACTCGATTATACAAACAATGAAAAGATTAACTTACAGGTAAAATGTCTTCTAATTCTAAACAAAGGTTTTTTTGATAATTTTGTTTGAAACGGAAAAATTTCTATTCTTATCTACACTAAATCTTATCTTAAATTACTATATACAATTTGTTTATATTGATATCTTAAAATTTTATTTCGATGGATTTTTTTATTTATTTTTCTTTGGTTGGGAAAGAAGAAACATAACGATATATATATATATATATATATATATATATATATATATATATATTAATAAATTTTATTTATAAATACATATTAAATCTAGATTAATAGCTTTAAAAACTAATTATTGTTGTGTATTGTGGTTGTGATATGCCAAAACAAATAAATAGTTTGTAGAAAGCTGATAACTATGTGCGTTTTAACTTCATTGTTAGTGCAGGCAATGGAAATTTCACACTTTCAGCTATATTTGGTGAACTATATTTACAAAGTTATAACCAGTTTTCTACGAAAATCACAACAAGCTCAACTCCATGTAAAGTTAAAAACTTAACTAATAAATTTATAACTTTTTTAATACCGTGAAATATTCTTAAGGTAATGTTTGATATATTTCTTCTGTTGACAAGCGTGAAAGTGGTATCTGAAAATTGCACAAAAGCCCCTGTGACGTAAACAAATTAGCTACGCAAATATCTTGCTTGGCCTCGATGTAAAGCTACTTTCAAAGCTAAAATATGAGAAAACAAATATTTAATTCAAGTTTAAATAAAACCAGTGATGACGTACGAAAGACTACCTGCAGAATATTTATAGAATTCTGTTATTTACGTTTGTTTTTGTTGTTGTGTTCGACACTATAATAGACAGTAACAAATGACACTTTAAGTAGTAAGCACGTATCACTATCATTTGCTAAAGTATCTAAATTTGAATTTTACTACTATAATCGTGAACTTAACGATTTGTAGGCGGCACGGTACACGTTTTGAATTTATTTTTAATTTACTTGTCTAAATAATCTGAGTGAAAAGTGTGATTGGTATAAATAACAAATATGGGAAATGAAATGCCGATGACGAAAGTTGATAAGTTATATGTTGCTAGTGAATTAAATGAAAGCAGACGGGAAAATATTTGGAAACATAAAGACGACGATAAAAAGCAGGAAGAGGATAAAATTAAGAAACACGAAGACCACAAGAAAGAGGAAAGAAAGGATAAAACTTAAGGTACCTATAAAACTTTTTTTAAATAATTGATTTACACGAAATTTATAATTTGCCTATACTTTATGTATAGAATATACAGCTAAATATAGTGTTTTTATACACTTGGTAGAATATCGTATACATGACATCAGATTGGATAAAAAGTGAACAGTGAAAATGAAATTCTAGTGACGTGTTCAGGATATTGTCAAAAAAGGTATAAAATAAAAATTTTAAAAAAAGTTTTTCGCATTTTCGTCCACTGTGCTACATCCTCCGTGTTGTTCCATTCTTCTTGCCATCTTTCAATTGACCTTTCTCTTTCCTGTCTTCTCTCGGCCACAGTAAGGTTTGGAACTCTTCTCTCATAAAGCTCTTTTATTTCCATCGCCAAAACTTGCAACCAGTGATGGTCCATAAGGCTGCCGCAGATACAGTCCTATAGGCGCATGCCACTCGCAACAGACTTGTTTTGTCCACTCGTGTCATGAGACTCCTATAGGCTTATAGGTTATCTCTACCGCCTCGTTTCAGACTGGTGCCGCGTAGAGGACGATCGACTGTACAACACCATGTCAGACCCTTCTCCTTTAGGATTTGGGTCCTCCAATGTTCGGCATTACCTTCCCCAACGCAGCCGCACTATTCGCAGCCTTTCGGACAACCTCTCGTATGTGCTCCCCACATTTTCCATTCTGGTGCAATGTCACTCCTAGATACTTTACTTGTTTCTTATCATGAATAATGAGGGAGGGGTATATTAAGTAATTTTCATTAAAAACTATCCATTTGTAAATACTCATCTAGAAACGACACTGAAATTTCTAAAATAAACTTTTCTTCTTTATTTTAATCAATTTTAGTTTTAATTTGATTTAGTTTTATTAAATTTGATTTAATTTGAATTAAATTTTATTTATTTTTATAATTTTATTTTTTTTTTTAATTTTGTTAAATTTTTTATAATTTTTATAATTTTTCATAATTTTTTATATTTTTTTATAATTTTGTATAATTTTTATAATTTTTTATGATTTTTTATAATTTCATGTAAATTTATACAAGTTTGTTTCATTTTATTTAATTCTATTTAATTTAATTTAATTTTATGTCACAGACATTAAGATCAATAATAAGTAGTTTGGTAAATGGGTTCTGTTCGCGCATTCACCACAAAGAAGGAAAAAAATAGTATTTAATATTATTTATTTTTATTAAATTACTATTAAAAAACTATTAGCACAATATAAAGATGTATTCAAACTTAAACTTATTCAATTGTCATCAGTTAGCGCTACATTTAGAGCTCAAACTTTAGAGTTTCTTTTTTACGGCAATTTTTTTAAAATTTATTAAAGCTTTTTGATGTCTGACTGCATTATATAACATCACATCATAGTAGATGCAGTGTCTGTTGCGGAGTTGCAAACCTTTTTGTCTACCATTGTCAGCAAAATATTGTGACTGATTTTCACTATCTTTAGTTTCTTTTAGATTTTTGGCTTGATATTCGATGTATTTTATTTCATGACATCTCTGAATCTTACCGAAAAAGGAGCAGGGATCTGCTAAATGGTTTTTGTAGTTTCATTATCAACAGAAACAACGAACCTCACTAGAACAACCGAGCTCTTAAATATATTTGAGTCATAAATATATTTAATGAGATCCATCACATCCCCTTTTTCATATCAAAAGTTGGTGCTGTTTTTCAGTGTCAGTTATTTAAGACTTTTTAAAGTATTGAATAAAGCGTATGGCCGTATGATCCAGTAAAGCTTGAAGTTCAACATTAAAACTGGTTTCCGTACAGTTATTTTATCATCTTCTGGATAGCACTTTTTTGGCCTTTTGTAGCAGAGTAAATGTGCGTGGTCTCGGTCGGACCATAGGATGGTATCATATCGCACTCTCAGTGCAAGACTGCAGTAAGTCAGAATAAGTAAGTTTCGAGATAAAGACGATTTTGTTTATTTTCATGTCAATATTGGTGAAATAAGACACAAGTTTTAAGAAAAATTAACATTTTATTATGATTTTGCATGCTTTTCAGCCTCTACTACATTAGCAAAAAATAGAAATTTAAATAAAATAATATTAATGCTAAAAAATAGGAATTTCAAAGTTATAACAGTTTTGCACGGAGAAAATTGTTAATCCCTACACATTTAGTATTAGAATTTTAAAGTTACAACACGGAAAAAATTGTAAAAAGTGACACATTTTCTGTTAGTTGTTGTCCTCTTCTCGTCTTGGGCCAAAATGCTTTTAAAAAACTATGGTGAGCTTCTGGTATCATACCCGAATGGCATAAGTATACCAAATCTTTCTTTTCGGCCATTTGAATTTTTGGCTGTTCCTTCTAGGCAGGTTTAAGTAGCACTGCTCGTATATTATGTGTAGTTCGTGATGATTTTTGTAAATTAAAAGAATTCCATAGTTCGTCATCATAGTTGTACTTAAAGAAAATTGTGTGCGGACTATATTTTCTACATTGCATAATTTGTATATCTTGAATCCATGAAGTCATTTGTTTCCATTTCCCGGACAATGTAGAATGAACCTATAGCTGTAATGTCTGGGACGAATTTACGAGAAGTGGAGAGAAGTTCGGGATTAGGGATTTAAGGACTTCTAACTGTCACCACTGTAATATACTGGGGCACTCCGCTGTCACCAAATATACAACTCTATGGAGGTTTACACCCTATTGTAAAATCTGGAACTAGAGGGTGAGAAAATCTTCACCACTGTACAGCGCTGTCACCACTGTAACAACCTCGATATGAACCTTAAGGATGCTTATCCCTGCGAGCGGCTGCAAGGAATACTGGTCCCACTAGTCTGGAGGGCTGGCTCGCCTTCGTGGATTTACGAGAAAGTAAGGAACTTCGGAATAGGGGTTAAGGACTTCTAGGTCTCAGGTCCTGTAAAGAGTTTGAGTCTATGGGCTTACTTTAGAAGCCGGATAAATATATAAGCCGAAATTTGGTACTCTTCTGATCTCTGTCTGAATCGGTCGAAAGGAACATAAAAACCAAATTTAGAGTCTACAAATGTATTAAATATACTATGTGGTGTACAATTAAGTTAACAAGCTGTCAGATATAATTAATAATAACTCGTTCGGCGCGAAGGGAGACGAGAAGAGATCTTAGCAAGAAAGTAAAGGGGTGACAATCTGTAATACTATAATTTACTCGGATTAGTATATAGGATTTTGTTACCTTTCGCGTATTTAGGCTCTAGCTAATGATACGCCCTTCAGTTACTCTGGAAATCGGATTTCTTTTAGAACCCGACACTTATACGGAACTATACCCCGTCGAAATATAACAATCGCGCGTAATCCGCACCTGGTGTCGCCTCTCGCCTTGACAGCCCCGCCCAGAGATACTGACTGACTGGCTATTACTGATTGCGTACTGGACGCTATCGCGTTCGACCTGGAGCCGACGATCACTGCCTGAGGGCGCAGTCACGGTGCCCAGCTATTAGTGACTGCTTGGTTGACCAATTTTTTTAGTTTTTATGTCCCGCGAACATTCCTAGTTTATTTTGCTGAGTCCTCATGATTTAAACCAGGTCGGCGCTGGTAATATTTTTCAGCGTAAGTCTATGTTTATTAAAACGTGACTATTTTCTTTTTTGAACAATTGTTGCAACTGATACTGGCTCGTGTTATGCAACTAACTGGGTCAAATTGCTTTTCTTTGTATAGATTAACGTGTATAAGTTACTGTATCGAAGTTGAAATATATGATAATTATTTTGAATAATTGTTATCCTCTCTATGTTACTTAGCCCTTATTTTTTCTATTCTTTATTTTCTTGCTATGTTTATATTACATAGCATATGATAGCTACCTGGAATAAATAGGTACCTAATAAAACGGCTTATCGCTAGCGGCAATTTAATCTTTCTATTTCTGCACTTGTTTCTGATGGCCACAATTCCTTTGCTTTGTAATGCCAATGTCAAAACAAAGTAGAAAAATTATTTGTAAAACTTTCAATATTTTTTTATTTAATTTCAAAACAAAAGGACTATAAAAAATATGCAAATCAGGCTACCTTAAGTACAGTGATTTACAAAAGGATTGAAATTCACTACCTTAGTAAAAGTTGGGAATTACTGGGACAATATGATAAGACAATCGCCTCGGAAGGTTAAATAAAGATTTAATATAATTTAGGATTTAGTTTTTAAAGAACAAGTTTTCTGAGAATAGATATTTTTAACCTGTCACTATTGTTAATACACAAATTTTAAGATAGCTGTTTTTATTTTCATAAAAAAAATACTTTTTGGCTGTAAATAATTAGTCTTAGTTTATGTATTTTTAATCCAATCTAATAAATAAGTGGTCAAACGACATCGCACACATTTTATGGAAAATATAGTGTCAAACAAAGGACATAAAACTTAAATGAATAGATTGGCATCGTAAATCTTTGTCTACTGTCTCGTCCGTTAAGGATTACGTAGACACGCTGTATATTAAAATTAAACACCACAGGTATAAATATTAAAATAATAAATATCTTAAATTTTTCGTGAATTTCATTGCTTGATATCGAAACCATTACAATGTTCCGTGCAAAAGTGTTGTAACTCCGTTACATTAAAATTACAACAGTTTTGCATGGAACTTATGTACAAAAACGCAAAATAGTTAAACTGTTGTTGTTGTAATATTTAGTCGGTTAAGCATTTGAAAGTTACTAAAGTTTTACAGGGGATAGATATGCATATTTACAATCGAATTCCATGATTACTTCATTTTCATAAAATTTTGAGTTACTGCAGTCTTGCACTGAGGGTGCGATATTATCGATTTTAGGAAAAAATAAATGCTCTATTTTAAATGCGAGCGTTCACCGTCAGTGTTAAGCTCTAGGCGAAGATACGATGCTATGATCTGCGTAGTGAACGCACCCTTAGAGCTCTTTTTAACGACAACGGTCAACGGGTCGTTTTTGAAACCGTCCCGTTGGCCGTTGCTTAGTGTCTTTCAGGTTCGTATGAATGTTTGTTCACGCAATGGCAACCAATCCGTTGGTTAACTTACTCTACGTATCCAGTCCCCCTCGCCAAGACGTTCAGTGAACCATTTTAGTTTATGCAAGTGTGTTAACGGCGTTGGACGAGCATCAGTTGTTTCAATAAATTTCTTTCTTTGTTGTCGCTAAAATATGGATTTTGATATGGAGATTTTAATAAGTGCGGTAATTGAAGAATTTTGTTTCGTCTTTTTTCAATTCTTCGTAAAGTGTATGGAAAGCACCAAACTTCTCTCTTTCTAACAAAATAGGATGTATCCATATTTTTCTTTTACGCTTATTCAGGTGGCTTTGACTCAGCTAAGTTAACCCTCTATAGCCCCGTGTGTACTCAAAGCAAGAAAGGTGTTTTTGATGCTGAAAACTTTTTTAAAACAATTTCCGACTTTAAGATGCCCTCTGTTGATTTTAGGCAACATTTGGTTATACATTTTAAGACACTTATTGCCATCTATGAACCTATGACGAAACCTATATGGAAATTTTTAACAGTTTGTCAAATGCACATGTCTGCCTTATTACTTTGTATTTTCGATCGTGATTTATTGTTATAATTTGTGTACAATTTATATAAAAATATATAGAGACATTATATCAGCATTTAGATATTGATTGCAGTTGAAATTTGTTTATTTTATTGAGTTGTTTCAGTACTGTGATAAAAAACATTTATATTGCTTTGGATATGGATATAAAAACGTTCTACGGGAAAAGCAGTAAATATCCGTTATTGTTTGTAAAAGTTCCCAACAATTCCGAGGAATCCGAAGACTCTGACTTTGAAGAGAGTGATAATGAATTTTCCATAGCTACTCAGATATCATTCGATCCAGGATCAAATTAAATAGAAAATGAAGACGATTTGTACGAAGCAAATTTAGACCAGGATACCAATTTAGATTTAGACCAAGATGAAGATTAGGATTATACCGATAAAACAGAAAAACACACTGAACACAATGTATTTAAAAGGTCAAAAATGATCGAAAAAAACATTCAGTGAAAGAGTGGTCCCCGAACAATATTTCGAATCCCAGAATGCAAAGGTAATTTACCGACATGCAAATTATTAGAACCATAATCCCCTCTACATTATTTTAAAAAGATGATATCTACCAATATGCTGGAAAACATAGTAGAACAAAGTAATTTGTATGCACTGCAAAATAATATAAATAAACCATTGAATATGGCACTAGCAGAATTAAACCAATTTATTGGATCTGTTCTACTGATGTCAATATATGGCTTGCCAAGGACAAGATCATTTTGACAGAAGGAAACACGTGTTGCTCAAATAGTTGACACTACATCTAGGCATCGCTGGGAAGAAATAAAAACTAAAATTCATTTCAATAATACCGAAAATATGGTCAACAATAATGATAAGTTATACAAAATTAGACCCTTCATCAACGGTCTAGTTCAAAATTTTCAGAGTATTCCAATGAGTAAAAAATTGTGTATTGATGAACAAATGATACCATTCAAAGGGGCACATTCTTCAAAACAATATATGAAGAACAAACCCAAAAAATGGGGATACAAGGCATTTGTTTTGTGTGAAAGCAATGGTATTGTTTATAACTGGGAATTATTTAGAGGAACTGTTGAACATCCTCTTCATTTACCTAATGTAGGCACCAGCGGTAATGTAGTAATAAGATTGTGTGAGATAGTCGAACCAAACAAATACTATAAAGTATATTTTAACAACTGGTTCAATAGCATTCAGTTGCAGATTGAAATGGAAAAACAAAGACTGCAATGTTTGGGGACTGTTCGTCCAAACAGATTGCATAATTGCCATTTTTCTGATGACAAGAATATGAAGAAACAGGGCAGAGGTAATGTAAAAAAAGCACGCTACAGTAGATGGCATAAGACTAACAGCGTTAAAGTGGTACAATAATAAACCGGTTTATTTGCTTAGTACATTATTTGTTGGTTCTGAGCCTACTTCGTTAGTCAAGAGGTGGGATAACAAACAAAAATCAAGAATTGATGTATGTTGTCCTAATGCAGTGCAATTTTGTAATAAATTTATGGGAGGTGTCGATTTTATGGATTCACTAATTGCTCTTTACCGAGCAGACATAAGATATAAAAAGTGTATCTAAAAATATTTTTTCACCTGGATTTAGCTGTTGTTAACAGCTGGTTGTTGTATCGTCGTGATTGCGATTACTTTGAAATTGAAAAGAAAAAGCAGTTGCCTTTGTTAAAGTTTAAGTTCCACTTATGTAGCGTACTGTTAGCAAAAACTGAGCAGATCAAAAACAAAGGACGTCCTAGGCTTAGTGAAATTGAGAACGAAATTGTAAAAAAACAGAAGAGAGGACCTACTGCTATTATACCACCAAAGGAAGTTAGGCTTGACCAAACCTCCCACTGGCCAGTATTTTCTGAAAAAAAGGAAAGATGCAAAAAACCAGGATGCTGTAATACTCTTAAATAAATAAGTATGTAACTTAATTCGTTAGGTTTGGCTGCCCACAGTTGCCTGAGGGCAACACTCCCAAAATTTCCCCAAACAAAATTTAAAAAATCTATAAAAATTACTAGTTGTTGTAAATGCATATTTGAGCATATTAAATTAAAACATCCCTCTCTCTCTCTCTTAAATTTAAAAAAAAAGTCGGACAATAGAGGGTTAATACAATCTAAAAGCTAAAGCGATTACGTAAAAAAGCTGCAGAATATTTATAGACTTCGGTTGTTTGTGATTGTGTTGGCCAATGGACAAATGACACTTTAACTAATAAGTACGTTATTGTATGTATCGTTTGCTGAACGCATGGACGTATGGCTGAACGTGAACATATCGGAATTTTAATTTCAGGACTGTAATCGTGAAGAGTACAATTTAAGATAAGTAGGCGGCGCGGTACATGTCTTGAATTTATTTTTAGTAGTAGTATAGTAGTATTTTTTGGCTTGTGTAAATATCTGCGTGAAAAGTGTTTGCATTAACATTTAACATATTGGTATAGACAATAAATATGGGAAATATAGTACCGAAATCTGATTTCTCATTAGGAGAAAAAGGGCCGGAAAATCTTCGGAAACATAGAGACGACGATAAAGAGAAGGAAGAAGATAGATTTAGGAAACACGAAGAACACAAAAGAGAAAAAAGAAAGGATAAAAGTTAAGGTATCCCTATAGTTTTTTAAATAATTTATTTAAAAACAACACGTAATTGTAACTATTACTTTTTTTAAGCCCTTGTTTTTATTCGGATTGCCGAATATTAGGCCTCTCCTAATTCTCGTCATTCATCTCTGTTATTTGTAAGACGTTTCCACATTGGTCCTGCAGTTCTTTTAATATTGTCGCTTTAGCGCATTTGCGGTCTTTCTCGTGGTCTTTTGGCTTCATGTGGTCGTCAATTCCCGATTTCTTCAATTCCATCCGTAAGACGTTCGTTATGCCCAGCCCATTTCCATTTCAGTTTAGCTGCCTGTTTGACAGCATCTTTTACTTTTGTTCTATTACGAATGTCTTCAGTGGTTTTATGGTCTTTGAGTGAGATATCCAGCATCTGTCGTTCCATCTCTAAGTTCCGATCTTCGGATTATAGGAGTCTTGATCGGACCATTGGATGCGAGCGCTTACTGTCAGTGCTATGCTCTAGGCGAGGATACGATGCCATGATCTCCGTAATGAACGCACCCTAACAAGGGTAGAAGTCTTTATGCCCGACTTGTAATAAAGGTCACTAGCTTACTCATGCCCAGTTTTGCTTCTTTATTTTTGTCCTTTAATAAAATACAGGACGCCTGTATTTAAGTTAAATACAGACCAGAGAACTTTTATCTAAAGATCCCTTATTTTGACGTAAACTTTCAAATTAAGAGTAGGAGGGAGAAAGACGTGTACCTTCATTTATATTTATATGGATATTTGATCAAATTTGTTGTATGATGTTCTATTTTATTGAATGAATATTATTTTTAGTAATATTATTATTCTCAATTAGTAAATATTCATGATTATTGTTTTAGATTATCCCGATAACATTCATATCTAACAACTCTACTTTTTCATATTTGCGCCTGTAAACTAGCTCTATCTAATGGTTTTTCCATATTGTAAGAGGCCTATTATGGATTATAGTATTCTTAAAATAACAATTTAATTAAATTCAACGTTTTACTCCTTTCAAGTATCTTATATAATAAAAGATTTCTTTAACATGTTAGCAATAACATTGGCAATAACCACGGTTCGTAGACTTCCTATGGTTGCCTCTTCCGACTGGGGTGGGGATGCTTGAGTTACGTCACCAGAGTACACAAGAATACAAAACCCATTTATTCGCGATTGAAACTGAATTGTAGAGGGCAGGTCGATTGCAGTGTCATGGCCGATATAAATGGTATAAACAAAAACAAACATAACAGTCGAATGTTTACCAATGCTTTTCCAATATTAGTTTAGTTCAAGACGAGTTACTTATATCATTTAAAAATGGAAATGAACCTTAATGATATCTTTGAGTATTGTGGTGAAGCAAAGAGTCCATTGGTTGAAGGGGAAGCAGTTTTCAAGTGATGAATTGCTAAATTTTATCTTTAATGTTTCGAACTGACTTGTGTATTGATGATGATGAATTCTATTTTGTGTATACCTGGGAACCCAGAATATAATATTCTGTGTAATGTTTGTCTTAACTAATATATACATTATTTTATATTATGCCTTATGTTTTTAATATGTTAATTTTTATTTTATACTATTTTTTGACATATGTAAGTACTTTATTGTATATTAATATAAATAAATAACTTTAACTTGACTTTATTGTAAGATAGTTCATTTGATTATATGAAACCGACCTTAACTTGAGATCACTTGTCAGAAAATATCATAGCCCATGATTTGTCTTTAAA
Organism: Diabrotica balteata; assembly: GCA_918026665.1. Lineage (NCBI taxonomy): Eukaryota > Metazoa > Arthropoda > Insecta > Coleoptera > Chrysomelidae > Diabrotica > Diabrotica balteata. The sequence goes on from OU898276.1 coordinate 35,145,266, forward strand.
AAATTCCATAATAAATTATTTTTTTCTTCATAGGGACATATCTTTTGTCGATATTGAATTGCATTGAGGACCAGAACAATATCGATTTGATTAAAAATACTTTAACGTAGTCATAATGCTGAAATTTACTAAAAAAATTAATCTTCTTCTTCTTTAGGTGCCATCTCCGCTACGGAGGTTGGCAATCATCATAGCTATCTTAATTTTTGAGGCAGTAGCTCTAAATAGTTGTTTTGAGCTGCATCCAAACCATTCTCTCAGGTTCTTCAGCCATGAAATTCGTCTTCTTCCGATGCTTCTTCTGCCATCTATTTTTCCTTGCATTATGAGTCGCAGGATGCCATACTTATCGCCCCGCATCACATGTCCGAGATACTGTAGCTTTCTTTTTTTAATTGTAAGTTCAATTTCCTTCTCTTTGCCTATTCTTCTCAGTATTTCATTGTTTGTAACTCTATCTACCCAGGAAACCCTCATAATTCTTCTATAGGTCCACATTTCAAAGGCGTTAAGTCGTCTCATGGTATCTAGATTTAACGTCCATGATTCCACTCCATAATATAGTACACTGTATACGTAACATTTTGTTAGGCGTACTTTAAGAGCTAATGTTAGATCTTTGCCACATAGGACCTTTTTTATTTTTATAAAATTAGAACGTGCTTTTTCGATTCTGACTTTGATTTCTGCCGTGTAGTCATTATTTTCTGTTATAAGTGTTTCTAGGTAAGTGTACTTTTTTACTCTTTCGATCTGCTGGCCCTCTACTATCAAGATTTCGTTAGTATTATAGTTGTTTTTACAAATTTTCATAAACTTCGTCTTTTTGACATTAAGAGAGAGTCCGTACTCCCTACTACACATGACTATTTTGCTCATGAGTCTTTCCAGGTCTTGTAAACTATCGACTATTATTACTGTATCATCTGCTTATCTGATGTTGTTAATTAAGACTCCATTTACTCTTATGCCGACTGTTTCATCTTCCAGAGTTTCTCGAATTACCTCTTCAGAATAGGCGTTAAATAATAGAGGTGATAGAATGCAGCCTTGCCTGACTCCTCTCTTTATTTCCATTTCTTCAGATGTTTCTTTTTCGATTCTTACTATTGCTCGCTGATTGTAATAGAGGTGTGTTATTAGACTTAAATCTCTTTCATTTAGGTTTTTATTTTTTAGAATTTCCAGGAGTCGATCATGTTTTACTTTATCAAACGCTTTATTGTAGTCTATAAAACAGACGTAAAGAGGACGGTTAACATCCAAACATCTCTGTGTCAGCACATTGAAGGAGAATAATGCCTCTCTGGTACCCATACCATTGCGGAACCCATATTGAGTGTCACTAATATCCAGCTCCAGTTTAGAGTGTATTCTGGCGTGGATAATTTTCAAGAGAATTTTCAAGGTATGTGACATTAAGCTTATGGTTCGATAGTCACTACACTCTTTGGCATTCTATTCAAATAAATAATTAATAATTCTATTCAAATCAATAGCTGTCTGGTTTGTTTATACCACTTTTATGCCCGGTATTATAAAACATTTTACTTGCCAAGTAAAATTTAGTTTGAAAGTAAAATAATTTACTCTAGAGATTTGCGTATTATAAACGCAAAGTAAATTAATTCTGAAAGTAAATATGCGAACTAAACTATTTGTTAGTTATTGTTATAATATTACGATTTAAATTACGTCACGAGAGTACAGTTCCGGCTTAATGTTCATTGGTTAGTCGGAAGAGACAACCGTAGTAAGTCTACGAACCGTGGGCAATAACTCTCTCTTAGACATGAAGTTAGTATTTTGTCCTTTATTAAAGAATCCTGTAATAAATTCGGCTGTCATCTTACGGTTTCAATAACTCTCTATCTACGTGAAAAGTTTTTAGGTATAGTGTATAAGTTAGTATAAAAAATAATAAATATGAGAAATGTAAATGATTCCTGTAGCGGACTAGAAGCAAGTGGACGGGAAACTCTTTGGAAACTTAAAAACAACGATAAAAAGGAAGAAGAGTGAAGAACAAAAGAAAGATGAAAAAATGAAGCTTCAACTACTACTACCATGGTACAACGAATAACTACTACAGGTAGTAAGTTGGGCTTTCATATGTTTTATTCAAACATATATAATGCATTTTTTTTGTAATACGAAAACTTATATCCAAAACTGTTGACGAACCTAATGGTCTGAATGAAACAGAACACAATAATTTCAATAAAAATAACCAAAATTTTTCTATTAGACCGGCTTAAAAGACATTTGAAGAATTATCTTGTAAAAATGTATCAACACAATTATTAATTTTAAGTAAATATCTTTGGATAATTATTAAAACCGCGTCTTATCTGAAAACGAGTGCGATAAACTTCGTTTATCTTTCGAACTATTATAAACTAAACACGGTACTCAAACAAATCACCGTGTCCTTCGTCATCTCACGATAGCCTGCGCCCAACGGAGTTTCTAGCTTTATCCTGCAGAGCAGCGTTACCAAGTCCATAAAGTTGATTACCCCATGAGTTGGAAGTGTAAAGATTTCCTGATTGGATATAGAAACGTCAAAACATATATGTAAAAATGTAATTCTTATTATTGCAATCAATTGTGGTTTTAATGTCATACAAAATAAAAAAATATACCGGCGTACCTCCATCGTTGCCGGTTTGTCTGAGTAAATACAATATAAAAGCTAAAATATGAGAAAAACAAATATTATTAAATTTAAGTTTAAACAAAACAGCCATTACGTAAAAACGAGTGACTGCAGAATATTTATAGACTTCCGCTTTGGTTAAGTTTGTTTTTGTTGTTTGTGATTGTGTTTCCAACTAGACAAATGACACTTTAAGTAATAAGCACGTTTCTGTAGGAGCGATTAATTACAGGGACCCAATCCGTCAGCTGCGCATGTGCAAATATTTGAAATGACATCAAAAGTGACAACGATGGACAATCTCCAAACTAAAAAAATCTGAGCAAGTTTATAAAAACGATTAGGAATAAAAATAGGAAATTTTACAATATTTATTTCTACAGGTACATAGTTGTTACATTTATAACTAAAATATAAAGAATAAATAACTTGTACTCTGAGTAATAAGAAAGAAAATCACATGTATAATGTATATTGACGACTTTGATATTAACCGTCCAAGATTGTTTATTTTGTTGTAGTAGCTTATGGAAATTGTTAACTTTGCACCAGATAGTTTAAAATATTTAACGTAATACACGTTTATGAGTGAAGATAAGGATTATAATAAATTATTATATAAGTATTATTATAAACTTAAATTTATTTATTGTTGTTGAAAGTAAACAAATTATTAATGAACTAAATTTAAATTTACGGTTAATCTTGTATGGGTTGGCAAAATCGTTGTCTTCAGGTGGATGTTTTCAAAAGTTGTCTCGTTCTATAACGTGTTTAAAATAGCTTAATTCTTCAATACTCTTCCATAAAAACTGAAGTAATGTCGGACATAAAACAGAGTGTTTTTATTTTCCAACAACTTTCATAATTTTTGTAAAATAAACTTCATTAATGTAGAAGTGCTTTCGGTTTGAAAAAAAAAGTTACTGGAAATCTTCCAAACACTTATTTAAACGCACATTTTCTCCGCATTGGATCGGCGTAGAAAGCTTAGACTGATTTGAGAAAATTTTACCACATTCAAAACAGTTCACTGACATATTTACTAATTACGTAAATAGGGAACTATTCAAAACAAGTTTTATTCGACAAGGCAAGATACCGCTTAACATTTTCATTTGAAGGTTCGAAATATTTCGAATGCAGTCGTTTCGCACATGCGCAGTTGACGGATCGGGTCCCTGTAATTAATCGCTCCTCGTTTCTGTATCGTTTGCTGAACGTATCGGAATTGGAATTTTGCGACTGTAGTCTGTAATCGTGAATAGTACGATTTAAGATAGGCGGCGCGGTACGTGTTTTGAATTTATTTTTAGTTTACTTGTGTAAATATCTGCGTGAAACGTGTTTGCGATTGGTATAAGTAATAAATATGGGAAACATATTGCCTAAATCTGATTTCTCTAGTGGATTAGTAGAAAATAGGCGGGAAAATCTTTGGAAACATAAAGACGACGATAAAAAGAAGGAAGAAGATAGAGTTAGGAAACACGAAGAACACAAAAGAGAGGAAAGAAAGGATAAAAGTTAAGGTATCTCTATAATTTTTTTAAATAATTTATATTTACATTAAATAATTTATATAAAAACAACACGTAATTGTAACTATTATTTTTTTAAGCTCTTGTCTCTATTCGGATTGCCGAATATAGGCCTCTCCTAATTCTTGTCATTCATCTCTGTTGTTTGTAAGACGTTTTCACATTTGTCCTGCAGTTCTTTTAATATTGTCGCTTCAGCGCATTTGCGGTGTTCCTCGTGGTCTTTTGGCTTCATATGGTCGTTAATTCCCGATTTCTTTATTCCACCGGCCATCGGGACGTTCGTTATGTCCAGCCCATTTCCATTTCAGTTAGTAGCTGCCTGTTCGACAGCGTCTTTTACTTTTGTTCTATTACGACTGTCTTCATTGGTTTTATGGTCTTTGAGTGAGATATCCAGCATCTGTCGTTCCATCTCTAAGTTCCGATCTTCGGATCATAGGAGTCTCGATTGGACCATAGGATGCGAGCGTTTACTGTCAGTGCTATGCTCTAGGCGAGGATACGATGCCATGATCTCCGTAATGAACGCACCCTAACAAGGGTAGAAGTCTTTATGCCTGACTTGTAATAAAGATCACTAGCTTACTCATGCCCAGTGTCCTTTAATAAAATACAGGACGCCTGTATTTAACTTAAATACAGACCAGAGAACTTTTATCTAAAGATCCCTTATCTTGACGTAAACTTTCAAATTACGAGTAGGAGGGAGAAAGACGTGTACCTTCAATTATATTTATATGGATATTTGATCAAATTTGTTGTATGATGTTCTATTTTATTGAATGAATATTATTTTTAGTAATATTATTCTCAATTAGTAAATATTCATGATTATTGTTTTAGATTATACCGATAACATTCATATCTAACAACTCTATTTTTCACATTTGCGCCCGTAAACTAGCTCTATCTAATGGTTTTTCCATATTGTAAGAGGCGTATTCTGGATTATAGTATTCTTAAAATAACAATTTAATTAAATTCAACGTTTTACTCCTTTCAAGTATCTTATTTTAAGTTTTAATCTAGGATTAGGTATATAAGTAACAAATAAAATATTATAGGCATTTATAGGTTAAATTATTTAACACGTAAAGTGCCAAGCGAGACCAACGTGGTCGCGCTCACTTTCTTGTACTTCGGCTACGCGAGACCATCATGGTCTCGCTAGGCCGACTATTCGTTTTTGCCTCACGAGACCACACTGGTGCTTCATATATCTACTGTGCTTATGAAAACGAAAAGTAGTGGGCCTGAAATGTTCGAAAGTGCATTGGGCCCATGTCGAAGCAGCACCAATGCGGTCTCGCATGGCTGTAAAATCTTCTTTTGTTTTGAATAAAAAATTAACAAAAATTTTACATCTTTTAATGGTATTTGAATGCGATCGTATAATAGAATTAACATAAAAAAATTCTTACATAACAGGTAAGTAATAATAATGGTTATACATACTACAGCACTTTATAAAAAATAAATTTTAATTAATTTTGGTAATTGTAAGGAAATAACCAACTTACATAAAAAGGTAAAAAATATTATTTGGTAACCTTATGTTTATCAAAAAAGCAATCTAAACAAAAATGCTTAGAGCAGGCTGAGCACTTTAGGTCTGATTGGGGTGTTCTGTTGTTTGCTTCTTTTCTTCCAGATTCGTTATATATTTTATGAAAACATACATTACATCTACGTCTTCCGGATCTACCTAGTTTTTCTAACCTGTGTTCTGGCTGGCTGGTCAATGTCTTCAATGTTTATGTTTACATTTTCCTCCTTGATGCCGAGTAAACTCGTAATAAGTGATATTCTGAAATCAGTAATAGTCATCTTTTCGTTAGCAATTTTGTGATGCATTATATAAGCGTTTACAAGAGCTGTACCAGTTATTAGTTCAATAAAAAGTTTGCGGTACCATTTAAAACTTTTACGTAGTGAACTATTATAGCTTTTGCTTTGGTCTGATAGATCGATGAATGACTTATATTTATTATACTCCATAACATTTTTTGGTTTTTGAATTTCCTGGCCCCTTTTGTTTTTGTAATCATTTCGTCGGTATATTTTGTACTTAGTAAAAGTACATCTCTTTTATCTTTCCACTTTTGAACAATTATTCCTGTGTTACTTTCTTCAGCTACACTTTCGCCCCTTTTAAGTTTTTTTTCTATCACGTTTTTGGGATTTAATTTCCTGTTGGAGCGTAAAGTACCAATTAAATTGGTATGCCGATCTAGCAAATTTTGAGCTAACGTGACAGATGTATAATAATTGTCGGTACAAAGAGTACGACCACAGTCCAGCAAATTGTTTGTTAACTTCATAACTATTTTGGAAGGTACACTTTGTTCTTTATCAAACTCTTTTCCACAATAAACACTAAAATCATAGGTGTATCCACCTTTTAGACAAAGCTTGAAAATTTTAATGCCAAATTTTTGCCTTTTGTTACTTATATATTGTTTAAAATTTAAGCGACCCCTAAACGGAACTAGTGTTTCGTCAATACATAGGTATTCACCAGGAACGACATATTTTTGAAAAGATTCCTGTAATTTTGTAATCACTGGTGTTATTTTTTGGAGTCTATCATCGGAATTTACAGAATTATCGCTAAAGTGTAGCATCTTTTGCAATATTTGAAATCGATTGCGAGATAGAATTTTACGAATATAATTCTGAAATAAATCATTGTTGGACCAGTACATTGGGATATTAGAATACTGGCATAGACCCATCCATAATACAACACCAATAAATTTACGAATTTCTTCCGGAGAAGTATCATGCCAACGTGTAATACGCGAGTTTGGATGAATATTTGTTTCAACTTGTTGTTGAGCATATCTGTTAGTTTCTGTAACCTAAAATAGAAAAGATAAGTTTTATAAAATAGATTAACCTACTTCTATAATATTACCATCATATTTACTAGATCGTCGTTCAAGAATAAGCAGTAAAACTCATATGGTAATTTGTTATAATAGTTCTCGTATAATTCAGGCAGACATCCATATTCTTGCAAAGTAAACGAAATAGCTCTTAAATTTTGCCCTGTTACTGGATTCCAAGTAATCGTAGGTAAGTTTGATTGTTCACTTTCTCTTTCATTTGATTCCACTACAGTAAACAATTTAATTACTTCCTCTATTGTTTTGTCTACAGAACAATTACTAACTGAAGATGAAGTAGAAGGTGCATTATTAACTGTTGTTTCTCTCCTTTTTTTAATTACAGGTACGTCACAATCTGAATCACTCGAATCAGATAAATCTGGTATATAATTATCTGAACATTCACTAGAAAAATTAACTTCTTCATCTGACATAATTTCTTTCCAAAGTCCTTCTAATCTTTTGTGTTCTTTTTCGTAACTATCCATAACGAGAACGCGGTAGATGTTATTCGTAAGACTAACAAAACGCAACTACAGATAAATAAACTTCTATCGGTACTCGGCAGTTCGCAGACAACGTCATAAAACCTGTCTGCGCTTGTATAAAGTGCTGACGCAATGCGGTGCCACATTGGTCTCGCTGGGCAAAAATGTGAAATTTAGAATTTTTGGCCTTGCGGAACCTACGTGGCCTCGCACTTTTAATATTCGCTCTATTGAGCTAAACATTTTTTTGAATGCAAAATAATTATTTATATTTCAGAAAACGAGTATTACAACAAAAATCCGAAAAAAAAAGAAGTGGGCCAGTCGTGTCCTATTTTTACATTCTATTGTGGCACTTTAGTTGTTAATGTCATTTGTCAAAATAAAAGATTTCTTTAACATATTAGTAATAACGTTGGCAATAACTCTCTCTTAGAAATGAAGTTAGTATTTTGTCCTTTATTAAAGAATCCTGTAATAAATTCGGCTGTCATCTTACGGTTTCAATAACTCTCTATCTACGTGAAAAGTGTTTAGGTATAGTGATTAGTATAAAAAATAATAAATATGGGTAATGTAAATGATTCCTGTAGCGGACTAAGAGCAAGTGAACGAGAAACTCTTTGAAAACTTAAGAACAACGATAAAAAGGAAGAAGAGGAGATAATGAAGAGATACGAAGAACAAAAGAAAGATAAAAGAAAAAAATGGAGCTTCAACTACTACTACAGGTAGTAAGTTGGGTTTTCATATATTTTATTCAAACATATAATGCATTTTTTTTGTAATACGAAAACTTGTATCCAAAACTATTGACGAACCATATGGTTCTGAATGAAACAGAACACAATAATCTCAACAAAAATAACCAAAATTTTTCTATTAGACCAGCTTGAAAGATATTTGAGGAATTATCTTCCTTTATTTAGAAAAATGTATTAATACAATTATTAATTTTAAGTAAACAACTTTGGATAATTATTTAAACTGCGTCTTATCTGAATACGAGTACGATAAACTTCGTTTATCTTTCGAAATAACACTAAAGAACAGACACCAACGCATATGCGTCTATGTATATTATTTACTAAACATGGTAATCTCACTTTACTCAAACAAATCACTGTGTCCTACGTCATCTCACGATAGCCTGCGCCCAACGGAGTTTCTAGCGTTATCCTGCAGAGCAGCGTTACCAAGTCCATAAAGTTGATTACCCCAGGAGTTGGAAGTGTAAAGATTTCCTGATTGGATATAGAAACGTTAAAACATATGTAAAAATGTAATTCTTATTATTGCAATCAATTGTGGTTTTAATGTCATACAAAATATAAAAATATACCGGCGTACCTCCATGGTTGCCGATTTGCCTAAGTAAATACAATATAAAAGCTAAAATATGAGAAAAACAAATATTAAATTTATTTTAAACAAAACAGCCATTATGTAAAAACGAGTGACTGCAGAATATTTATAGACTTCCGCTTTGGTTAAGTTTGTTTTTGTTGTTTGTGATTGTGTTCCCAACTAGACAAATGACACTTTAACCCTTAACTTGACGGTGTGCACTCCAGGATACGTTATTTATTAAATTATACTTCCTCTAAATAAACTAAGTTTGCAGCAAGATTTTAAAAGTACCCTCTCCCTATAGCATTCGGCTAACCAACAAATTAATTTGAATGCCATACATAGAGTTTTGGCACAATTAGAGAGTGTTTTGTGTAGACGTGCTCAAAATGACTTCCAAAAAAGTGGTAATTTGTGTCATTCGGTAAGTAAATTAATTTTTTATGTGGTAATAGTTATTGTATGGATTGGCAAACTATAATTATAGTTAATTGTGTCTTCATTAAATAATTGTATAAAATAATATTCACAATTTGTCTATAAACAAACAGAAAGGATCACTTTGAAAAGTAGTATCTAGGAAGACACATTGCCAGTTAAGCGACAATTTAGTTTGTATCCTCGGGTGTACATTGCCAGGTACTGAAGAAAATTGAATAAGTATCTTTCTGGATACATTACCCGGTATACGGACAAATACTAATTGTATCTTATTAGATACTTTGCCCATTAGAGGATTAACAGAAAAGTGATAAAAACATTTGGTATATTATGCTTGTAACGATTTGTTCTATAATTTGCGATTTATGGTATACAGTCAGATTCAAAAATTTATTTTCCTTGTGGATTTTTGATTTATTGTATGTACTCCAAAAGCTTGTGAATCAAATGCAACTATTGTTGATCTTCACACACACATATATATATATATATATATATATATATATATATATATATATATATATATATATATATATATATTTATATATATATATATATATATATATATATATATATATATATATATATATATATATATAATACATATATATCATTTGTTTACACATTTTGTAACAAAATAACCATCAAAAACGCTCCATTATTGAAATGTGTGAGATCCTAAAAAACCCATCTACAATAAACAAAAGAACTGACATCGACAATTTAAGCCAGGTTTACCGCTCTCTCATCTTACGAAATAAATAATACCAATATTTCTGCGAATATTATTTTTTGCAAAGTTTTTGTGTTCTTTGTTTCTGTTAAATTTTTGTTTAAGTTAGTTCTAAATTTATGAGTAAACTTAAGTACATAATAATATACAATAACATCTTTAATACTACATATTGAGTTGTAAGTAATAAATTATTAGATCTGTATTTCTTATAAACTCTATGTCATCTTTGTATTTTAGAGAACTGATGAAGCTTTAGAAGTATAAAGCGAAACGTCTTCTATAAACTTATGAAGTAGTTGACTTCTGTTTTATTTTACCAACCTGAATGACCGAATAAACCTCTGAATTCACTATTATAGTTGAATTATAGTTGAATACTTTATTAATATAAATTGACGGTCGTAGTTTTTACAATATATATATATATATATATATATATATATTATATATATATATATATATATATAATGAACTAGAAGTATTTGCTGACAACAAGGAAGTAAATTTTCAATATTGGGTTTGCAGCAATAAAAATGATACGTGTACTCTTTTAAATTTTTATTCCGAGCTTTCGGACATGGTTATGTCCTTCATCAGGGAGATACAAATATGATGAATAGTTTGTTACAAGTTTGTATAATTAATTAAAGATTCGCTACTTACAAACTTAATGTGGTTGGATCATCAATGATTTTCTACCATGTCGATAAAACTTATCACAGTCTGTCATATTATTATATAAAACTTATTCCTATATTTAAAATTTTTAAAAATTGCTATACAATCACAAACACTTACTTATTATACACACATTTCTGACATTTTTATTCTTAATTTTATTATGACTAATGACGATATAATAAAATTAAGAATAAAAATGTCAGAAATGTGTGTATAATAAGTAAGTGTTTGTGATTGTATAGCAATTTTTAAAAATTTTAAATATAGGAATAAGTTTTATATAATAATATGACAGACTGTGATAAGTTTTATCGACATGGTAGAAAATCATTGATGATCCAACCTCATTAAGTTTGTAAGTAGCGAATCTTTAATTAATTATACAAACTTGTAACAAACTATTCATCATATTTGTAGCTCCCTGATGAAGGACATAACCATGTCCGAAAGCTCGGAATAAAAATTTAAAAGAGTACACGTATCATTTTTATTGCTGCAAACCCAATATTGAAAATTTACTTATATATATATACATATATATATATATATATATATATGTATAATCCGAATATGTATATAAAGAAAAATTAATAGAGAAAATGAAGACCAAAAAATGTTTGTAAAATCATGTTATAGTTATATCATATTTATATATACGGTTTAATTTTGTTGTGTTGTGAAGTTATATTGTTTTGTGAAGAAAGGACACTTTTTCGATTTACGGTTTGCAGTTTTACTTTTCAAATTAGCATTTTATTAGGGATTAGTTTAAGTAAATAAAATGTTATATTGAAATATCAAATCTACCTACATTTTTCAAGGATTAATATCGGTTACCAGGAAACAAGTCATTAGTAGATAGTAGAAAGTCTTTATCTGATATTTTTGTATAATACACAATTTTTGGGTGCAGACACGAATTGAGGATCAAAATAAAATTTTAAGTAAGGGTTTACATTTATACCTGAAAAAATCGCGCGAATTGAGGACCAAGACTTCTGATAAGGAAATCATTATACTCAGGTATAAAATATTATTAAAAGTACGAATCTCAATAATCACAATAATTGTAATAATCACAATAACTATTAATTTCACTCATTTGGAACACCTTTCAATACAGCTCAAAAGAAACTAAATCTAAAATAATATTTTAATATTAAATGTTTCTTTACTCATTAAAATCTCGTTCGGTCCGTAATTCGGTGCACTTATTTTGGCTGTTCAGGTAGCGGTCCTCAACTCGAGAACAGCGATTTTTGGAATTGGAATGTGTTGGCTTTTTGGAGAATTGAAAACATATGAATTATGAAATTGGCGTCGTTAATAAAATTTATTTACATATTCGTAATAAAATTCACTAAATATTTTTTTTTGTTTTAATTAGCTGTTTGGATCATAATTAATTTAATTATTGTTTTATCATATTTCAAAATTACAATATCATATTAATATATACATATATATATATATATATATATATATATATATATATATATATATATATATATACATATATATATATATATATATATATATATATATATATATATATATATAGTGTTAATCACAGCTGCTAAGTTAAAAAATAAAGTAAACAATAAGACTCTTTGGGTACAAACAGCTGAAAGGATAGGCTAAGTGTACTCTTTAATCTTTTATTAATCCAATATTTCGTCGATAGTCATCGACATCATCAGGGATGAGCTACAAATAGTTTCACATGAAAATTGACAATCTGGTTTAATTAAGTTGATGTTACTTACCATTTTGAGAATATTGCCGTAAAAGCTGGTCAAAGTTGTAAAAATTTTTTTGTGAAAAATTGTATGTTTTTTTCACAAAAAGAAAAACATGTAATGTAAATTTACAAAAACTGTTTCTCCTTTATCAAGTTAATATGCTCTTTTCTTAACTTGGCTGCACCGTGCTGAAGACGACCAATAGTCAGAAATACCAATACAACATCTTATACACATATATTATTATATATTTTTTTCCTTTGTTGCAATGCCATCTTTTACCTTTATTATTATTATATATATATATATATATATATATATATATATATATATATATATATATATATATTATATAATATATATTTATATATACAAATATATTTATATATATATATATATATATATATATATATGTATATATATATATATATATTATATATATACCCTGTCCATCAATTATCAAACATTACAATGCACATATGGGTAGCGTAGATTTGGCAGATATGCTAGTTGCGCTTTATCGAACACCTTTTAAAAGCCACAGGTGGTACCTTTCAATTTTTTCCCAAATACTGGATATATGTGTCAACAACGCTTGGATTTTATATCGCGGAGATAATAATTTACTGGAGGACGAAGAAAATGGTATGGGTCTAAAGGAATTTAGAATATTACGATTGTCGATTCACTTCTATTTAAAAATTGAAAAAGGAGATCCGACGGAATTAATACACCGAAAAAAAAAAAAAAAAAAAGATTCCTACTCACGTCCAGAATATACCTGGAGAAGATGTTAAAAAAGATCTTTTTGGACACTTTTTTGCAACTTTTACAACCAAAAGACGATGTCGAAACTGTTGCAAAGGACAAACAACTATGAGTTGTTCAAAATGTAGCGCGAGGTTATGTTTAGTGGAATCCCGTAATTGTTTTTATGATTTGCATAACTAAATTTTTTAATTTTTTAACAAATTATAATTACTACTTTTTACTTTTATTTTTTGAGTGTTCTAAGTTTTATTTAAAGTTTTGAATTTAAGCTGTAAAAATAAATGTTTGATCATCTTTGTAGTTTATTGAATAAACTAAATGATAAAATATTGTTATGTTACTAAAAGTAAATGATAAAATATTATGTTTATGGTTTAAACCCCTATTTTATGGTATCTGTTCATAATAACTGAAGTAAAACACAGTTCCACAAAATGTAGTAAAAACATTAAACAAATCTACAATTGTTTTGCTAAAAGTCTTGATAATGCTAAAGACCCTTAGCGAAAAAATTGTAGATTTGTTTAATGTTTTTATTATATTTTGGGAAAATTTGATAATTTCCATTTAATCCAACATTATTTAATATATTGGTCCAAACGACAAATATACGTCTTGGCAATGTATCTTTCTAGATACGGAGGTATTTTTCTAATAACCTGGCAATGTATCTATTGGTCATCAGTACTTGTTTTATAGTATACCTGGCAATGTGTCTTGCGAGATACATTGTAATATACCGTACGCCTAGCAGTGTATCTTATGAGATACAACGTCAATAAAATGTCAAAAAAATTAAAATAGAAACAAAAATGTAATTGACTCTGAAAATGGAGCCCTCAAAAGATAATATTCAGTAAGCAAAAACATTTTTCTTACAGCAGTTATGTGCGTGCCAAGTTAAGGGTTAAGTAATAAGCACGTTTCTGTATCGTTTACTGAACGTATCGGAATTGGAATTTTGGGACTGTAGTCTGTAATAATCGTGACTAGTACGATTTAAGATAGGCGGCGCGGTACATGTTTTGAATTTATTTTTAGTTTACTTTTACTTATTTATTTATTTGTGTAAATATCTGCGTGAAACGTGTTTGCGATTGGTATAAGTAATAAATATGGGAAACACATTTCCTAAATCTTTTAGATTAGTAGAAAATAGGCGGGAAAATCTTTGGAAACATAAAGACGACGATAAAAAGAAGGAAGAAGATAGAGTTAGGAAACACGAAGAACACAAAAGAGATGAAAGAAAGGATAAAAGTTAAGGTATCTCTATAATTTTTTTAAATAATTTATATTTACATTAAATAATTTATATAAAAACAACACGTAATTGTAACTATTATTTTTTAAGCCCTTGTCTCTATTCGGATTGCCGAATATAGGCCTCTCCTAATTCTCGTCATTCATCTCTGTTGTTTGTAAGACGTTTTCACATTTGTCCTGCAGTCCTTTTAATATTGTCGCTTCAGCGCATTTGCGGTGTTCCTCGTGGTCTTTTGGCTTCATATGGTCGTCAATTCCCGATTTCTTTATTCCACCGGCCATCGTTAAGACGTTCGTTATGTCCAGCCCATTTCCATTTCAGTTAGTAGCTGCCTGTTCGACAGCGTCTTTTACTTTTGTTCTATTACGACTGTCTTCATTGTTTGAGGGATGTTATCTGGAGGGATGGATCCAGATACTGACAAAGAATGTAGCGTAGAATCTTTAAAGTAATTTTAAACTGTTTGTCCTCGTTTTAGTGTAGTGTTTTATACAATTTTATGTTATTATTAATGTTTCCACATTCTACGCTTGCCAGATAGTTTATATTTTGACGAAATGCCCCTGAAGATGCTATTTTAAGCGAAAGTACTTGGGCTAGATTTAATTAACTTGTGCTCGATAATAGCCTTATTTTTCAAAGTTCATTTATTCGAGCATTTCAACCTCATTTCAAAAATAAATAAAATAGGCAGTATCTAGGAGAATACCATTACCCATTTAAAGAGCTCCAAAAACACCATTCAGACAGATTTTAAGCTTGTATGACAATGAATAAATCTGGATACATTTCGTACCATCCGTACCATACCATTTTGCATGATTCGTATTTATCATACCATCCGTATCTCCGGCGAATGTCACGTGGTTTGAAAACCACCAATAAACTGCTAATTTACCACGCGATCAACGGCTCCATCACGATGTAAATCAAAATAATTTATTCTCGCATTGACCGCTGTAAACCGAGATGATAAATCGTGAGGGTGAACAGGTGATACATCCTTGTATCATGTGCGATCTCATAAAAAAATGAAGGTTTGTTTTGACATTGACGTATCGACCGCGACCGCGACCTCTACCGCATACATCCATGTAACTTCGGTATGTCCGTACCCTTAGAGAAAGACAAACGTCTTTGCTCTGTAATCGCAGAGAAGAGTTTAAGTGTTCTTCCACTGAACTTTTTGGAGCAACTGTAAACAGAATAGTCACGAGAATAAATATGCTCTTCAATTAACCAATGATTATATAATAAGCCAAATAAAAAAGTAAACTGAATTTATTAATACCGTCAAGTAGAAGAAATTGGAATATTTCTGATATATTATCGGAAATACTAAATATAAACTATTGCAACTGATAATCAAAGGCAAGCGAGGTCAAGGTAGAAGGAAAAAATAGCTCACGTCAACAATATGTAGTTGCCACCAGATCACCAACATAAGTAGATAATGTGAAGATCAAGCAATGCGGAACAAGATAAGAACTTTTAATTATTTCCCTGAATTTTGAGCACTATTTACACAAACTGTTACAAGGCGTATTTGCAAATTGCACGATTAAAAAAATTATCAGATATTTATTTTGTCAAATCTTTGTTATCATGTCCTGAAATTTTTGGTTATCAACACCAATGTTGACTATTATTATACACAGTTTATTTGTTGATAAATTTACATTACCATACGTTTTATTGATATAGTTATAGAAATACATACAAGTTAAGGTTTGTTTGTCATTTTTGAGTGTGATTTCTCAAGAGGTTTATTTTGTTCTAGATCATGTTTGATTTTGTTAACAGAATTAAGGTAACTTGGGCATTGGGTGTATTATAATTCTTTTAAATGGGAGTTTAAAGTATTTTAGTGTATTACTTTATTAAAGTTAGTACTAATTATTTTTTGGTTTGGTTTGATTATTAACTTCCACCTCTCCACAAATCTCCAGGAAGTGATGGTATACCCGCGGAACTTATTAAACGTGGAGGTGCTACATATATATATATATATTATATATATATATATATATATATATATATATATATATATATATATAAAATCATACTGAGAGCCTGGAATGAGGAACAAATCTCGGAAGAGTGGTGTATTGGGATCGTTTGCCCGCTACACAAAAAGGGTGATAAATTGGAATGTAGAAACTATAGGGGAATAACCCTCCTTAACTACAGCATACAAAATATTTTTGAGTATTTTATATAATCGCCTGAGTGCATATTCAGAGGAGCTTCTTGGCGAATATCAAAGTGGTTTTAGGCCTGGTCGATCAACAACAAACCCGATCGTTGCGCTAAGGCAAATACTGGAAAAAACCAATGAATTTAATATCGACACATACCATCTATTCGTAGATTTTAAATCGGCCTATAATAGTGTCCTAAGAAATAAATTATATGAAGCCATGGATGAACTTTACATCTCCGATAAACTGATAAGATTGGTTAAGGCTACAATGCGTAAAGTTGTTTGCAAAGTCGAAATACAGGGCGAACAATCACAGGCATTTGAAACGCGTGTCAGGGATGCCCAAATAGACAACGGAGGAAACATTTTTAATAAATCATCCCAAATTTTGTCATATGTAGATGATGTTGACCTAGTTGCCCACACAACACGCAAACTAGAAGAAATGTATACTACCTTGTGAAATGCATTAAAAACTATGGACCTGCAAGTAAATGAGGAGAAAACTAAGATAATGACATCAACACCCAACAATAGAGCCAGAAACATCGGCCACCAATTCACTGTTGATAACTCTACCTTTGAAGTGGTGGACAAATTCACATACTTAGGCTCCCTGATCACCAAGGAGAACGTCATGACGGAAGAAATCAAGCGAAGAATAATCCTAGCAAACAAATGCTATTTTGGATTGAGTAGACATATGAGAAGCAGAAACTTAAGCCAAAAAATAAAAATAACCATATACAAAACCCTTATACAACCAGTTTTGACATATGGATGGGAGACATGGACCATTTCCAAGGCAGATGAAAACCTGCTTATATTTGAACGAAGGATCCTGAGAAGAATATTCGGTGGCATCTGTGAAAATGGTGTTTAGAGAAGGAGGTACAACTATGAGATATATGACAGATATAAATATATATTTGGTGGTAAAGACGTAGTATCTCTTATAGAAATAGGAAGACTAAGATGGGCAGAATATCTGGCAAGATCACAACAGAACAACCCTCCTAGAAGAATCCTTATGTCAGAACCTGTGGGAAGTAGAAGTAGGGGTAATACAAAACTCAGATGAAGAGATGGTGTAGATGAGGATGGTAGAAAAATAGGCGCAGCAAACTGGCAACAGTTGGCAATGGATAGAATTGACTGGCATAATAGACTTAGGAAGGTCGAGGCTCTTTTATAGGGCTGTAGCACCAATGATGATGATGATTAACTTCCATCTAAAAGATATAAAAAACCTTAGACCATTAAAAGTTTAGACACGCCTTGTACCGAAACGTTGAAGCAAACACCTTCTGCGCAAGTGACGTCACAATATGGCAAGAACTCCAAGGTTAGATTGAATTTTTCGAAAAGCCCTAATAAAATTACCTAATTTTAGATGAATTTTAATAAAACTTCAATATTTTGTAAAAGATAAGAAAGATAAATCATTTAGCAAAGCAATTAATGAATATTTTTTAATAAAAAGTAAGCTTGTAAAAATAAATGTTTAATTTAAAAGTGTTCTGATCTTGTTTGACAATGAAAAATAAATTTAAAGGATAGAAATTTTACTTGTGAATGGAAGTTTCATGTGATAGGGAGACTGTGATATAGGGTATGCATGCCAACTCTCACCATCCACCTTCACAAATTAATTCAGTCATTAATACCCTTGTCTCCAGATCAATACGCCTTTCCGATGATGCAAGTAGACCCGCTGAGCTCTCTTGTTTAAAACAAGCCCTAATCCAAAACAGTTACCGCGAAAATCACATCAATAGTAGAATTCACAGACATCAATCTCCCACTCATTCTCAACTCAAAGACTCAGAGTCTTATCATACGAAAGCTTTTCTTCCTTATGTCAAAGGTATCACTGACAAAATCGAAAGAATTCTGAAACCAAGAGGAATAAAAACAATATTTACCCCCCAACAAAAACTTTTATCTCTTGTCCGATCTATCAAAGACAATATTCCAAATGAACAACACGGAGTTTATGAAATACCTTGTGCAGACTGTCCCCGATCCTATATAGGCCAAACAAACCGTAGAATCCAAAACAGGATTTATGAACATTCCATTTCTGTTCGCAATTCCGATTCAATTTCAGCTCTTGGTCAACACCATCTTCATACAGGTCATAAAATCGATTTTAAAAACTCCAGAACCATAGCCCCATCCGCTTCTATAAACCAAGAATCATCCGAGAAGCCATAGAAATAGAAAAAAGACCAAATTGTCTTAATAAAAGAGATGACGCCATACGGTTACCTTCTACATGGAGACCTCTCATAAAGAAAAATATCGCCCAAATTACATCGTTTATATATCTTTTCATGGTTACAGAATGATCGGGAAAGAAATCATGTTCCAAACTTTTCATCTCATCCATAGATGAAAGTTCTGGAATCATCTACTATGCAAATAGGGCTAATTGTCTTGTGTATTGACGTTTTCCAGAAAATTCTATTGAGAATCTTATCTTATATCTTATCATATATATATTATTATATATATATATATATTATATATATATATATATATATATATATATATAAACTAAATATCTTACACTAATATACTACTATTTTACATCCATAATTATATTTAAATTAAAATCCCAAACTAATAAATATGTCAAATATGTAAAAATGTCAAATAACACAGTGTATATTTGGTTGCCTATGCACAAAGCTCACTTAAATATATTTATTTATAGAATAAAATAAAATAAAAAATTGTTAAAACTTAATCCTATGTTAAATTTTCAAAAATACCCTTATATAATTATTTTTTAATAATATTCGCTAGTATATGGCTTATAAATTATTTCTTTAACCACTATTTAAGAAAGTTTATTAATTAAACATCATAATATTACTATGCTAATTTCTTGTATATGTAATTATTATTCCAATATATATATATATTATATATATATATATATATATATATATATATATATATATATATATATACCGGTATTTAGGTGGTAAGCCCTTCCGGTAGGGATCTATGTAGGAGTATCGCCGAGCCGCAAGCCCTTATCTCTTGCCGTACTGCTCCACCATAGGCCGATCAGACACCAGCATATTCTAGTCTAAGCCGCAGATTCATCTAGAATTTTAAACTGCTGCGTTTGCCTTTTTGTACACCGAGCTGGGGATCGAGCGCACATCCACTGAACCACTCGCAGTGAAGCGAATGAGAATTGGCCTCCCAGCCCGCTTGGCTATCTGACCGACAAATTGTGTATATAAATCTATTTATTGACCACAAAATAAAATAGTTTTTGTTAACTTACTTTAAAGTCTATTGACATTATTATTGAATTTCTCACCTTCATGGTACAACCTTATATTGCAATAATGAAAATAAATTTCCTTTATTAGATTTTTATATTATTTATTTAAGATGTTCTAGTAACGATTATAAGCTATTAACTTTATTAAAAAGCCTTCTATTTTGTTGTTGCAACATTTTGATTTGTTTGTTTTTCTTTTGAAATAATTTGTTTACTATCACTTTATATTCCTGATCTCTGTTAGATGATTCTTGTTCAAAAAAGGCACCAAGATAATGTCTTCGCTTTTTCAATTAAGGTTCTTCTTAAGGTACATAGTTTCCTATAGAATTTCTACTGCAGTCTTTATGGTAGTAGATTCACTCGTTGTTATATTTATATTTTCACTTTTAGAGTCTGTTGTTTTGACTGAGACAGTTTCTTTTTTTACTGAAAATTTTCTAGTTTTAACTTGCTTAATCACATGGTTTGAAAAATTGAAAATGCTGGGCACAGCATCTTTTTTGAGTTGATTTGTTGAACTCCATCCGTTCGTAATAAACGAATCCGCCGTGAAATGCTTGGAGTCAATTTTAGAAATATTTGATGGTTTAAAACTTCTACAGCTCATTGCTATAATCCATTTTTTTGCAATAATGAATCTTTTTATTAAATCTAAAACAATTTATTTACTTTATCCTTCAGTCTTCAACGTAATTATAAAATGTAAATTATGTAAGACTCTCATATAATGTATCTATTTTAAAAAATTTGGAAGAGAAAAGTGCATTAATGGGTGCTAAATTTCTGGTAGGTTTTCCAAGTTTAATTTATGAATTTTTTTTACCCATTAAATGATATAATCTGTCCTATTTTTGTGTCGCTGCGCACTGCAAGATAATATGGTACCTAATTAAAAAAAATGTACTGAAAAAGTTTTAAATTGGAACTTAACACTTATAAAAATTTTCCAAACACCTATAGGCACTTCTAGTTTCTAACGTTTGCTGCCATAAATTGACGTCACGCATAGCTGAGTAAAGCAATTCATGTTGGCTTCAATCTTCGAAACGGAGGGTAGATATTTATTTTGTAATCAGTTAGACGCCCTTTTCAGGTCAATTAAGCGAGTTTACCTTATATGCTTTATATATAAAGAAACTATGTCTATTATCATCCATAGTCTCATGTGATATGTCGCTATACGCTCAATAATAACAAAGCCTACGATACATTTAACAGCATTACGATACCTCCTAGCTATCATAATGTAGTCTATTTGATTTCTCACTATTTTTTCTTTGGTATGTTGTGAAGATGTCCATGTATATAACCGTCGAGGAGGTAATTTGAAAAAGGTCTTTGTTATTACGAAGTCTTCACTTTGGAAAAATTGAATTCTCCTCTGTCATTTCGGTTTCCAAGTCCATAGTTTCCTACTTGTTCTTCTACCTTACCTTGATCCACCTTGGCATTAAGATCGCCCATTATTATGTTAATAATTATCGTGTTGCTTTTTTATTGTTTTCAGTATTTCTTCTAAATCGTTTTAGAATTGTTCTATTTCATTGTCATCTTTATCTGCTGTTGGTGCGTAGACTTGAATAAGATTTATTAGGTTATGTCTTTCTTTAATTTGACAAATTAAAAGATTTTACTTCTTCTTCTTCAAGTGCCGTCTTCGTTCCGAAGTTTGGCTATCATCAAAGCTATGCGTATTTTTGATGCTGCAGATCTAAACAGTTGGTAATTGGTGCAATTGTACCATTCTCTCAAGTTTTTCAACCATGAATGCCTTCTTCTTCCTATAGATCTCTTTCCCATTATCTTTCCCTGTATAATCAATTGCAGCAACTGGTATTTATCTCCCCTCATAACATGTCCCAAATATTGTAGTTTGCGCTTTTTAACAGTAAGTATCAGCTCTTTCTCTTTCCGCACTCTCCGCAAAACCTCCACATTTGTTACTTTCTCTGTCCAGGGTATTCTTAATATTCTACGATACATCCACAACTCAAATGCTTCTATCTTTTTGGTATCGATCTTTTTCAATGTCCATGTTTCCATCCCGTAGAGGAGAACTGACATAACGTAACATCTCAAAAGGCGAATTTTAAGTTTTAGACTTAGATCTCTTCCGCAGAACACCTTTTTCAATTTAGTAAATGTGGCTCTAGCTTTCTCTATTCTGGTTCTGATTTCTTCAGAGCAATCATTATTTTCGTTGATAACAGTTCCCAGGTAATTATATCTTCTTACACGTTCGATTCTTTGATCATGCACGGTTATGTCAGGGAAGTTTTGTGGTGATTTAGATATTAGCATTATTTTTGTTTTGCTTATGTTAAGTGATAATCCGTGTTCTTCACTGCATTCTACTATTTTGTTAATTAGTATTTAAAGATCTTCCCAAGTTTCTGCGATTAGTACCGTGTCATCGGCATATCTCAAGTTGTTTATTCGGATGCCATTTATCTTAATACCTATATTTTGATCCGAAAGTGCTGTGTTTATAATGTCTTCGGAGTATAGATTGAATAAGGTCGGTGAGAGTATACAACCCTGTCTTACGCCTTTCTTGATCTCGATTTCCTCCGTTGTCTCTTGCTCTATTCGGATATTTGCTTTCTGGTTATAGTAAATCTTAGAGATAATTCTAATGTCCCTTTTATCCAAGTTTTTTTCTACTAGCAGTTTCATTAAGTGATCGTGACGAACTTTATCAAACGCTTTGTTGTAATCAATAAAGCACACACACATATATATATATATATATATATATATATATATATATATATATATATATATATCTTGGTTTATATCTAGACATCTTTGGCATATGACGTTAAGTGCAAATAGTGCTTCTCTTGTTCCAAGCCCGTTCCGAAATCCGAATTGAGTATTACTAATATCTGCATCTAGTTTTCTGTTAATTCTTGAGTGGATTACTTTGATGAATACTTTTAATGTATGCCCCATTAAGCTTATAGTGCGGTAGTCAGTGCACTGTTTTGCATTTGCCTTTTTTGGTAAGGTTACAAAAGTTGAAAGTAGCCATTCCTTTGGTATTTCTCCTCTTTTGTAGATGCAGTTAAAAAGGTCGAGTAGAATATTCACTGATTCGCCTTCCACAAGCTTAAGAAGTTCTGATGTGAGCCCGTCTGGACCCGGTGATTTACCATTTTTCATTATTTTTATAGCGTATAATAGTTCTTCTTTAGTTATTTCTGGTCCTTCGTCGCCTTGCAAGTTATCTATATTAGGTTCTTGTCTTTCATCGTCGAACAATTCTTCTACATAGTTCTTCCAGGTCCTAAGCTTTTCTTGTAGATCGGCTATTATTTCACCATTTGCGTTGCATAGGAGATTGGGATGTTTTCGTTTTTGTGTACCTGTCAGTTCCTTTATCTTTTTATGTAAGTTAAAAGTGTCATGTTTGAGATGTAGTTCTTCGATTTCCTCGCATTTTCTTGTATAAAAATTTTCCTTTGCAGTTCTTATTTCTTTTCTGATTTGTTTGTTTACTTCATTATATTTTTGGCTGCATTTTCCCTTTAACTGTCTTCGCTCTTCCTTGAGACCTAAAATTTTTTCTGTTATCCATTCTCGTCCTTTTTTCTGTTTCTCTTTGGTAAGCATTTTCTGGGCAGGTTTTATTATGGCGTCTTTTAAATCTTGCCATTTGTCTTCTACATGCGTGTTCTCTGTCTTTGTAGAAAGCATTCGTAAGTTATCATTGATATGTTGTTTTAAATCTTCTTTAATTGTTGGATCTTGTAAGCTGCTGGTATCTATGTGATCTATTTTTGTTTTATTTGAAGGTCTTTTGAGTCTAATGTGTACCCGCGCTATCAGGGGGTTATGATCTGAAGAAACATCTGCGCCTGGATAAGCCTTAACTGATCTTATACAGTTTCTGTATCGCTCATTTATTAAAATATAATCTATCTAATTCCTAATTGTTTTTTCCCTAGTGTGTTGAGGGGACGTCCATGTGTACAGTCTTCGTTTGGGTAGCTTAAAGAATGTATTTGAAATTATCATATCATTCTCTTGACAGAACTCTAAAAGTTTGTCTCCTCTGTCGTTTCTTGCCCCTAAACCATATTCTCCCACATTTTTTCCGCTTTTTCCTTTACCAATTTTGGAGTTGAAGTCTCCAAGGATAAGTGTAACATCTTTTGGCTTTGTAGACTTTAGAACTTGATTTATTTGTTCATAAAACTGCTCAATCTCTTCATCTGATTTATCTGCAGTAGGGGCATATACCTGTATAATATTAAGTTTTGCAGTTTTTGTAAGCAGTTGTAGGAGCAGGATCCTGTCTGATACTGACGAAAAATTAGTGACAGACTGTGTCATTCTTCTTGAAACGACAATTGCTACACCATATCTGTGATGTGGGTATTCATTTCCTGAGAAATAGATCATACCGTTACTTGTCGAGACGTTGCCTGCACCCGACGATCTTGTATCGCTGATGCCTAGGATATCGATGTTTAATCTTTGCATCTCTTGTATAACGTTGTGAATTTTCCCAGGCTAGTACATGCTTCTGACGTTCCATGTACCAATATTTATTGTATTTTTAACACAGGGATTTCGCAGAATTACGACCTGAGAGGCCCTGTTGTCATGAAGTATACCTCTCCTGCCGGATCTTGGTATCCGGTATCCATGATCAGTACTAGAAATCATTTCGCTTCGCACAGCCATGATAATTTTACTAGAGATATCCCTTAGGATCTTTAATGCAGTGGTTTCTCCTTGCCTTCTGCATCCTTATGCCGTTGACCATTTCCTAGTTCCTTCGCCTTTGAGATCGATTTCTCAGTCTCAGGACAAAAGAGTGCCCTTCCATTTACCAGTTCATCCGCCCGAAGCCGTTGGCCAGTAATTGATGGACTGCTTATACCGGCAATCATTCGGTGACTTGATTCTATATCAACCCTAAAATCGAGGGTTGCCACTTCCGCCATACGCACCGTACCGAAGCTCCGCTTCTCCGCCGTGGCCGCCGTTGTGAACTTCATCCGTAACCCTGGACAAGGGACCCTAAACAGGTACTAGTTTCCGGGTCAGGAAACCCCCGGAATCTGCGGAGGGCAGGGATTGATTCATTTTCCCTGATAGGACTATCTTCAAGAATTTAAAGAGTTCCTACCCGCTACCCCTCGGGTAAGCGTGGTAAGCGCTCCTTTTATTTTACTAAAATCTTTTAATTTGTCTTTCTTTAATATTAAGCGCTCTGAATAAGAAGTACAGGAAATCGGAGAATTTTTCCATTGCTTTGAAATGATTATTCCAACTCCGTAACGATGGGTGTTGTTGTCGATTCCGGAGTAATAAAATACGCCATCATTTCGTGTTGAACATTTCATAGATCCTGGCCATTGGGTATCGCTGATTCCTAAAACATCGATGTTTAGTCTGTTCATTTCTTGTTCAACATTATCCAGTTTTCCTGCAGAGAACAAACTTTTCATTTCACGTTGCAACTCTTAAAGTTGTTGGTTTCTGCGCTCTTGTACAAGAATTTCGCATGTTTACGATCAAGTGAGCCTTGTAGTCTTGTTTTTCTCACTCTGCTAGATCTTGGTATCCTATTCCCATGAAACCGTTGGTCAGTAAATGGTGGGATCGTTTATACCGGCAATGATTCGGTAAATTATAATCTTAGATATAGATAGATAGATATTATAGATCTTATAGGCTTCTGTAAAAATGAACAAAATAAATATTTCAATATCGTATTTTCTTGATACTGGCTGGTATA
This sequence comes from Diabrotica balteata, assembly GCA_918026665.1. NCBI lineage: Eukaryota > Metazoa > Arthropoda > Insecta > Coleoptera > Chrysomelidae > Diabrotica > Diabrotica balteata. The sequence goes on from OU898276.1 coordinate 35,171,098, forward strand.
TCATATTTTGACAGTATTTTTCTCTCATTGAAATACAAAGAGAATGTAATGACAATGGTCAAGACAGAATTATAAGCAAATTAAGCAAGTTTTTACTCGACACGACTGTATAGCCTGCTTGACAGTAGAAGTATAGTACGGAATATTACAAAAGACTCTCATCTAAGGATTCATTAATTTTTTAGTGAAATTATTTTTAAATAAACAATCAAAACATCAAACTCATTATTTTGCTCATAACTTAAAACCTATCTATTTGGAAATTTTACGTTAATCGACAACTTTTTCAGAAAAAAAATACACGAAATGAGACATACTAAATTAAAATTAGTTAAGAAACATAAAAGATATTGCACAATGAACAACAAAATCGCTATTTTTAAATATTGTTAATACCATTTTTATTATTTATTAAAATGTGACTGAATTGACCTGAACCTGAGGGTATTACTGTGTTTGAACTGTGTGTAAATGATGGGCCAGGTAAAGAGTTTTTGCGAGCGAATTTCCAAGGCTGGTCCACCTAGGTTAAAGATACTAAATTATACAAAAAATAACAGGATGGCCAAATTTTTTTATTACATTATAAGCATCCTACTTTTAAAAATACCGCTATTACTATCCTGAAAACTCTTACAATGCCTTTATCCTGGCAATTAAAACAAATGATATTTGTTTCAAAATCTTCCATAAATATATCGGCTAAGAATGGAGATAAACTAGAGCCCATTGCTAGACCAAAATTTTGTTTATCTTCTTCTTCTTTGGGTGCCGTCTTCAATGAAGGTTGGCGATAACCTCAGCAAAATCATTTCTGTCCCTGGCTTTTCTTATTAAAGATTGAGAATCCAAACCAGTCCACTCACGAATGTTCTTCAACCAGGACGCCTGCCGTCTACCAGGACCACGTCTTCCTTCTACCTTCCCCTCTATAAGAAGCTGCAGTAGCTGGTATTTCTCATTTCTGTATATGTGTCCCAAATATGAGGTTTTCCGTGTTTTCATTATTTTTAAGAGTTCTCTGTCGGTACCCATCTTGTGTAGGACCTGCTCGTTGCTCTTATGCGCTGTCCAGGGGACTTTCAGCATCCTTCGAAATAACCACATTTCAAAACTTTCCAAACGCCTTAGTGAGTTGATTTTAAAGGTCCAGGCCTCCATTCCATATAGTAAGGTGCTGTAAACGTAACATTTCAGCATTCGGTATCGGATTTTGAGATTGAGTGTTTGGGACGTAAACATTTGTTTCATTTTTAAAAAGACATTTCTTGCTTGTTCAATTCGCGATTTTATTTCTATGTCTGGATCTATATCTTTCGTTATCCAGCACCCTAGATATCGAAATTTCTCGACATTTTCGATAATGTTACCATTCACGTTTAAAGCCATGGGTGGATGGATGGATGTTTTGGAGACAATCATTGTTTTTGTTTTCTTGACGTTAATGCTGAGGCCGTATTGTTCTCCGATCGATCTGACGCGATCTAAGAGTGTCTGGAGATCCTGTGCGCTCTCTGCAATTAGGACCGTGTCGTCGGCGTATCGTACATTATTTAGAACTCTGCCGTTAATTTTAACACCTTCTCTTGATTGCTCTAGTGCTCGTGCAAAGATTTCTTCCGAATATATATTGAAAAGTAGTGGTGACAATACACACCCCTGTCGTACACCTCGCTTGATATTGAATATTTCTGTGTCACCGGCTTCTCTTCTAACTGCTGCAGTTTGGTTAAAATACAGCGTTTGGATAATTTTAAAATCGTTCTCGTCTAGTCCCTTTTTGTGAAGGCAATCCATCAGCTTATCATGTTTTACTTTGTCGAAGGCCTTTTGATAGTCAATAAAACATAAAAAGAGATCCTTTTTTTGGTCTCGACATTTTTGCAGCAGTATAATAAAACTGGTTAATGCTTCGCGTGTCCCAAATCCATTTCGGAAGCCAAATTGTTCATCACTGATATCCTGTTCACATTTCTTATAAATGCGTTGGTGAATAACTTTCAAGAATAACTTTAACATTTTGTTTATAGAATTCATTATTTAGTTGAAAATATGTATTATCAATACATAATGTTAATAACTCCATTATAGCCATTTGTAGTACCATGAATTCTCCTTGTAGTGAACTATCAAAATTTTTATTAAATATTTTAAAACCATTTACAAATAAAAATGACACATTCATAAAAATACACAACATTTTTTAAATAAATTATCAAATATTGAATTTAATTCAAATCATACTTTGGTAAGTTTTGACATAAATAGTTTATTTACGAATGTGGCATTAAATAAGACTTTAAGTATAGTCAAGACAAAATTAGAGAGTGATGATTCATTGGCAACTAGAACAAGACTAAACATATCGGCTATAATGGAGTTATTAACATTATGTACTGATAATACATATTTTCAACTAAATAATGAATTCTATAAACAAAATTTTGGTCTAGCAATGGGCTCTAGTTTATCTCCATTCTTAGCCGATATATTTATGGAAGATTTTGAAACAAATTAATATCATTTCTAAACAAAATTTCAAACCCACAGTATGGTGGAGGTATGTAGATGATGTATTCTCAATTAAAACAATGGAACCAAAACAAAGAATTAAAGAAAAGAAAAACAAAGAAACGCCTCTGTATGTCTGATTAAACGATTAGAATTATTAATAGAACATATAAACTCATTAAACAACAAAGGCCTTGAGAGAAAGACAAAAACCGATACAGGCAATTCTCATCATATCTAAAAGAAGTTGTAGACAAGATCGTTTTATCTCAACAATATTTACACAAAAATACAGTAGCATACCAACTTCTTCCAAATAAGAAAACTGTTATTTACACAAAATAATTAGTTTAATTTGTGTCCGAAGAGGAAGCCTAACTGCCAAAATAAACTTATTTTAAACCGAAATTGTAGTTAATTTCATCAATAAAAATAGTAAATAATTTAAAAATACTACAAGACAATAGCTTGAGAATATTTATCTCTAGAGATTGTATTATCTTAATTACTTATTGTTTATGCTTAAATTTGAGATAGCTATTTCCAAACAGTAAGCCTAACTCTCAAAATAAACTTATTTTAAACTAAAATTGTAGTTGATTTCTCCAATAACAATAGTAAATAATATCAAAATACTACAAAACAATAGCTTGAGAATATTTATGTCTAGAAATGGCACTTTAGATATGTACTTGCAATTAATTATCTCTTATTTTGTGTTTGTAGCACTATAAGTATATAGGTAGTTATACATTTGGAATATGTGTCGATTATTTAAAATTATAACTATGCAACTCATTACTGAGAATGCTAATTTAATTAGTGAGGACCACAAAAAAAAATGTAAGGAATATGATAAAATAAACGATGATATAAAAGAAAACGAAGAAGAAAGAAAAAATGATGAAGTAAAAATAAAAGAGCAGGTAAAATTTACATAGTTATTTATTTTTTGAAAAAATGTGTTCACGCCTCTATCTAATTCAAGTTTATTTTATGCATTTTTACAATCCGGCAACATAGGAGCGTAGGAAGATATATTATGCCTTATGTGAAGATAAGGCGAGCCCTTAAAAGCACCCCAAAGACGACAGGACAGCACTATTTTCAGGACCAGCCCCCTATCGAAGGCCAAGAAGATCCAGTTGTACCAGGCCTACGTTAGATCTGTGATGTTGTATGCAGTCCCAGTTTGGAGTTTCATAGCAGAGACCCACTGGAAGAAGTTAGAATCCACAGAAGCAGCATGTTACCGGATCATAGAAGGAACATCTTGGGAAGAAAGAATCATGAATGCAACCATCAAAGAAAGGCTCCAGTACACACCACTGAGGGGAGGTAGCTGAGGACAAGATACTTCTTCCACCAGGCCACAAGAAGACTTCGTAAGCCCAAGGACATCCTCGAGAAGAACAGGATCCAGAGGATGTATAGACACACCCATAAACTGATCGACCATCTGATCAGGGTCTAGCCGGAGGGTTGCCGGAAAACAGCCAAGCAGGGATGTAGGTACAATGCCAGAAAATAGTACCTACAGAAGAAGACGAGGAAACCACCCAGAGAAGTCCAGGATGCCGAGAGGGAGAAAACATCAGAAGCTGACGGTGCAAGAGCGGAACGTCGAAAGAAGAAAGAACGCTATAATACATAATGACATGTCAAATATTATTAGGCAATAAACGTTTTTATTTTTATTTTATTTTTTATAGGACAGTACTCAAATACGAGAAGTCGAGGCCGGTGGACCAGCGAGCGGGCAATACTTATTAGCGGTTATATTCATGTATTATTAATTCAAATAAAGTCAGTCACACGGAGTTTGATTATTTACCAGCGGCACAAGCGAAGTGCATATCAAGTCAATTCTATTAGAATCAGTTTTTTTTTTGACAAATATTCATGAATATTTGTTAAATATGAATATTCTCTGTGAAATGTCGGTTTAGTCAAAAAATAAATAAATAAATAAAGTGAAGAAATTACCGAAACTTTTTAGTTGTGTTATGTATAACGTTTTTCAATAACTAACTCTTCGGTGGCGCATGGAAAAAGGATTAACTTTTGAGTTTAAAAACTAGGGGGGTGTGAGTTCAGATCCGAACAGTATGGGAATTTTTATTAAAAAAATCTCATCTTTGTCGGATTGGTATTCGATGGAGATACCGCAGCAGTTCGTAGATAATAAGTGACTTTTAGTAAAAACAATGAAGTTGGCTTTACTGTTGGAACAACGCATACCTACACTGAACTTATTTACTAAAAATTACATTACTATTTTCTGACTAATAATTGCCATTGACTTTCAATTACTGTACTAATCATGGAATATGCAAGTCAAGATCCGACAGGGGAGGTGATCCACCTTTAAATCACAGGGTCTCCCAGGTCGTAATCCAGAGAAACCCCTGTGACAGAACTGGAAAAGTGTCTTTAAAAACTTGAGTTGATTATTAAAATATGCACCTGGAATGTGAATTCCTTGATCAGGCTGGAAAACTTCATAATACCATTTAAGAAATGTCCAAACTTGAAGTAGTTACAGTGGCGGCTCGTGGCTTGAGAGACAAGGTCGGCAAGGTATTTTTTCTCTCCTCTGATAGGTATACCGTCTAATAAAGACTTCAATCATCATAGGAGATTTTTTGTTTTCTTGTTTTTTGTTTTTTTTTTATTTTTTCCTATAAATTTATAACCTAAACATGTTTATAAATTAACTCTAGTTTACGTTGTTTGAAAGTAACAAAACGGGTAATAACGTCATCGTAAAATTTATTAGAATTTTGAAGAGATTTTAAAAGTTTTTTTCTATTGACATTTGAGACAAGCTTGACATTCTCTCTTGTTTCATGGTATTTCGACAATACGTTTTGATTCTTTTGAGGCAAGAGAAATCTCGTTCATTTGAGGCAGACGTTGGTGGTAAGGAGAGAATTAATGACAATAATTTATTAATTTCGGTAACAGTTTGTTGAAATAAATTGCAGTATATAAAATTATACATATCTTGTAACTTATCCCATCTTCCGAAAATATTTGGATCAGCATATAAAACTTATAATTCATTTTCTAATTTTATTTTATTAAAGAATGATGGATAATTTTTAATTAATCTGTCTAATAAATATCTTGAAAATTATTTGGCGTAACTTTTAAATTTTGAATCGTCAAAGAGATCAAAAATTTGCAAATCTTTAAAATTTGAAAAACGATACTATTCATAATAATAGTATCCAAAATTTCAAAATATACTCGTTTTTCAAAATCTGTTTCTGTGTCATGCCTTTGTCTTTTTTTTTGGGGTTCGGAAATATCAAGCGAGTCCAAAACGTCACTGCGTATATACTGGAAATTACTATCATTACGAAAATCTCTAAGATTTTGCACCAGTCTTGTTATTCTATTTTTGGAATGAATAATGTCAGTTAACTGATTTTGAACAACATTTAATATCAAATCGGTTTGGGTAAACACTTTCTTAAACATATTTAAAAGTATGTTAAAAGAGTAATCATTTAATAAAGTTTTCAAACCGATTGTTTCACGGATCGAGATATCATCACTTTCAAAATCGTCACATTCAATAATAAAATCAAAAACTTCCAAAAGCTGTTCACGAAAATCTGCTACAGTGAAAACTAACAGAGATTTAAAATTCCATCGCGTCTGACAAACTGTTGGCATTTTTTTCGAAACAAATCGTTCTAAAACATTAGTCAGTTTAGGCGAGCTTGAGAAAAATGAAGCAAATCCGCTTAAACTGGCAAAAAAGACGACATTCTTTAATTTTTTTACATGTATCCTGCAAAACTAAATTCATTCGCGCATCACAGTGAGTAAATAAAGCTTGCGGTACAATAGTTTTAACTTTTGCCCGGAGACCATTTAATTCACCAGATATCACGGCAGCGCCGTCATAAGTTTGCCCTACCAATTTATTTTTGATATCAAAAAATTTTAAAACACCAAAAATATATTCTGCCTTATGGCTTTTACTAACGTTTGTAAAACCTAAAAAAATCTCATAGATAGATATTACCACGTAACGCGTATCGAACAACAATTGATAATTGTGAATGACATGATATGTCGGTAGTTTCATCTACTTCTAGTGAAAAGCAAATGGTTTTCTGAATCTGAGATTCAATAACGTTACTCAAAATGTAACTAATTGATTCTATTAATTCATTCTGGATTGTTTTAGATACACCGCTAAATGTCTTCGAATCAGAAAGTAAACTAGATAATTCCAAATCGTATTTCTTAAACATTTTTATTAGTTCTCTATAATTACCTTGATTTAACGAATGCTCCGATTCATCGTGTCCCCTAAAAGATAATTCCTGACAACTTAAAAAAATTACAATATCAATTAAACGACGTAAAACTGCGTAATTATTTTTTACAAATTCGTTGTTTAATAGCATTTTCACGTTGGGCATTATCTAATGAAACATAGATATTTTGTTTTCCAAATAAATCTAATTTAATCTGGCTCTAAGTATGATCTTTTGAAATATCATGTTTATGTAAAGCCCTAAATAATTCCTTTAAATTATCGTAACGAGATTCATACCACGGATTTTGATGTTTGCCCCTATTTATCGAAAATAAAATGCAAGGCCAACAGAAAAGTTTGTTTTTTATTTCACTCCCGGCAAGCCATGAGTACTAGCTGTACCAATTATCTGAAAATGATCTATTATTTCCCTTACCCGCACTAATATTTATAAGCCGGGACATTTTAGGCAAAGGGCGCCCCTTATTTTTAATAACAATTTGTTCTTCGTATGGAATAGATAAAAACCCATTATGCAAAATATAATTTACAATATCAGACTTATCAATACTTACAGTTTCTCCCCTGGCTTGCATTTTTTAGCTTAATTTACCTGAATTTTTTTACACTTTAATTAAAAAAAAAACTTCTAATATGTCAAAAAACTCTTTAGCCTTTAACTATTTACGACGTAACGTATCACAGTATTACTTTAGAAAATAAAAATAAATCACAAAAAGAAAGGCTAGTTCGTGCACTGTATATAACTTCACTTTACTACTTATATGAAATAACATATCATCCCGCGTTCGCAATGTACAGTTCGCGACCAATCACCAATCCAAATAAAACATCGGCAAATTTAAATTTGCCGTACTTGGTAATTAAGTGCATATGGAAAGAAATGTATATTTGGTTGCTAATCAACTAATATTCCGTTGATTTTTACAAGTAAAGTCAAGGTTGGGATCGGCTAGCCGAAAAAACAAAACGTGCCTTTTTAAGAATTCACAGGCGGATGGATGTCTCCGATATCGGATCATCAATTTGAAAAGTGTCTACGCAGAGATCACTTAACGCTCAGATTGGACGATTTTTTTTTAAAACCATGAATAAAATTTAGTCTGGTCGAATTCTTTTAAAAACCATGAATAAAATTTAATCTTTATTATCTCACAGATATTTTTTTACTTCACAAAAACAAATGACATCAACTGATTACCTGTCACAATTATTTATTGAAATACTGATTAAATTAAATAATAAAAAAATCTATAATATCTATAAAGGTGTGGGTCGGCACTGCCGAACCTGACCGGCCGCCACTGAGTAGTTATAATGGGCATAAACGAAATGAGGTGGCCAAATGCTTGTATTCTTGATAATTGACAACTATATGGTATATGGTTGTCATATACCGCATGGTATAGGACAGTCAGGAAATGATGACGGTCAACATATGTATGAGGTTGGAGTAATTGTATCTCCTTAATTACGTCAGTATGTTACAAATGATATACATGTTTTTGAAAGATTAATAATAATCCAACTGAATACTACTCCGGTCAAATTAAATGTTTTAAAAGTGTATGCCCCAACCAGCGATAAACCAGAAGAAGAAATAGAGCAGTTCTGTGAGTTGTTGATAAATTCACTTAAACAAGTTAAAAAGAAGATATTAAAGAAGATCTTATCGGTGACTTGAATGCGAAAATTGGTAAAGAAAAATGCTTGAATTCATTGCTGATTTTGGTCTAGGGAAGAGAAATGAAAGGGAAGAAAGATTAAAACCATTTGTAGATGAAGAAGAATTTGCAGTACATACCTACTAAATATGTTCTTTAAACTACCACCAAGACGTTTGTGTACTTGGGTCTCTTTGTAAGAGCAACCAGGAAACATAATACGGAATTAAATTGACTACGTAATGGTAGCCTATCAGCTAAAAGTTACCTCGGTGCTGAAATATTGTCAGATCATGTTCCTGTTATTGCTAAATTTAGGTTTAGATTTAGGAAGGTTACAAAGAAGAATAGTAACAAAAAATATGATATGAGAAGACTAAAAGATAAGGAAAGAAAAGAGACAGTCGCACGGATTCTTTCAGAAAAGCTAAGTAACATGGAGCAAACATACCTATAATCCCGAAGAATCACTCCAGAGTATACGTGAAACCTTTCACTAGATCAAAGAAAAATATCTAATAGAAAAGAAAAAGAAGAGGAAAAGTTGGAAGAATGACAATTACTGCAACTCATCGAAGAAAGAAGAAAATCAAACAACAACAATAGAATGTACAAAAATGTTCAGAGACAAATAAGAACCGAAATACGAAAGGCCAAAGAAAATTGGTTAAAAACACAGTGTGAAGAGATAGAGTTGTTGTGAACAAAAACACGATACATTACTATGCATAAAAAGGTAAAACAAGCAACTATACTCTAATTCCACTCTTTGGAAGAGTGATTCATCGTTTAAAAGCGGAGAAGTGGGGAAATACGTATGAAAATCCAGTAGCGTACACTCACTTTTATTTTAATGTTAATTATATTATATTTTTCAAATATTATTGTTAGAAATAGGCCACAATATATTTATTTACTTATTTTCTTTTTTTCTATCTTTAAAAACCGTCTCTGGAATAGAGATCGAAACGTCAGTGTATTAAACATGCAAATAGATATATTGTGACTTATTTCCAACCTTCTTCCTAAAAATACAGAATGCCACAACCAAACAGCCATAGAAAAATAAATATATCTTTCATTTGTATGTTTGAAAAGGGTCTCTTTATAGAGAACAAAACGTCCGTAAATTAAACATTTGAATAAATATATTGTGGCTTATTCCCAACATCATTTCTAAAAATACAGAACGACAAGCAAAAAGCCATAGAAAATAAGTATTACTATTATTTGTATAATTGAAAACGGTCTCTGGATATAGAGATCGAAACGTCAGTAAATAAACATATGAATAAATATTTTGTGGCTCATTCCCTACATTCCCCTAAAAATACAGCAATGTAGGATTGCAAAAACGAGTTTTACAGCTATCTGTGGGCCGGAATTACTCTGTCGCAAATACCAAAGTTGCCAAAAGTTTGAAAAATAATGTTTTAAAATATCTATTTAATTGTGCTTAATTTTTACTATTGAAAAAATCATGTTTTTTTGGTGGTATTTTTATGACGGTAATAATCACTGCGTGAAAGAATACAGGTTTTGTATGACTGTAGTTACTACTTGTGAACAAGAATTGGCTACACTGTACGACAACTCCTGTTCAAGTCTTCTATAAAAGAGCACAAATAAATATACTATTATATATTCTGTAATTTCTTATGATAAAACGCATATTGCAATTGAGAAAACGGGTAGTTTTCGAAGGCCGCTGTATACATTTAAATTTGAGGATATTCGGCTTTTAAACGATGAATCACTCTTCCAAATAGTGGAATTAGAGTATAGTCTTCAAAAATTCAACACAGTCAATGTTTATTGTTCTACCAAAGAAAACGAAATCCTTATCCAATTTTCTGTATTACAACGCTGTCTATCTGTATTATATGTCTATAGAATTATAGATAGATCCCCGTATGTATCTCATGTTATATCCTTATCTTATGAAACAAAAATTATATTATCTCGATCCTTGTTTATAGTTAATTGTTTTTAGATAATATTTTATTTATTTAGATTCCATAAATACACATAGGTATAAAATATTTGTCGTTTGTACCGTAATTGTTTTTGTTTAAACATCAACAGTAAATATGTTTAGATTATCTAAAACCACAAAAGATTACCCGTGGAAAGAGCACTGTAGTGACTCTCATTTAACAGAAAGTGATGGCAAAAAAAGTGATAAGGACAATGACAAGGAAAAAGATGACGAGAAAGAAAACGAAGAGGAAAGAAAAAAAGATGAAAAAGCGCCAAAAATAAGAGGTACAATATATAATTTATAAATCTATTTATATATTATATTTGAGGTTTGCCCGGAATTGTAATGTCGTAGGCAATCGGTGTAACACGTCATTCCGTGAAAAGCCTAGTCATTACACGTATTGCTGGCAAACGCTGTATTACAATCATTATTACTTTGTTTGACAAAAATTATGCGCCATTTCACTGCCATCTACGCTTTAGGCAAACGGTGTTACAGTCCGAATGATTGAAAGTTACAGCGTCTGACGGTTGTATGTTTAGTCATTTATTAGGTAAATAAATTGCAGAGTTATTAGTCCATCAATTTTGAAACAAAAAAAAAACCGAAACAGAAAATAATGTCCCACCTCCAATGTATCATATATAGGGATAATAAGTACCTACTACGGCCTTCGGGTTTTTTTGTCACTGGTTGGCTTGGCAAGAAAAATTTTCCGTGCAACCTAAAATAAACAGAATGATAGGTACCGAGTTTCTTTACAATTCTGACAATTCTTTAGGAACTAACTGAAGCACTTACTTACTACTTTGTTTCTTCTTGTTTGTTTCCCTATACAAGGCTAACAAAATATTTAGTTCCAACTGTGCCAATAAGTTGGGGTATCGTATACAATGAAAATGAATGGATGAATTCTTCTTCTCATGGCTCCGTCTCCTTTCGAAGGTTGGCGATCCAAATGGCAATTGTGGTTTTGGAAACTGCTGCGCGAAAGATTTTTGCGGATGAGCGGTCAAACCATCTCCTTAGAAATGAGTTCTGGCGTCTTCCTACTGATCTTTTGCCCTGTACTTTTCCTTCCAATATATCTTGAATTAATTCATATTTTTCGCCTCTCAACACATGACTCAGGTATTGCATTTTTCTGTCTTTGATTATTCTTAGTAATTGAGTATTTGAGTAACTTGACTATTACTATCCGCGATAAAATGATATATTTAAGTTTTTAGTTTATAAACTATAGCGTAAAGTGTTGATTTATAAAGAAAATAATTATGGAAAAATATTTACCAAAGCCAAAGTTTAATAAACTCGCAGCAGATAATAAACACGACAAACGTAAGGACAATGAGAAAAAGGAGGAAGAGGAAAAAAGTAGGAAACGTGAAGAAGACAAAAAAGAAGCAATACACAAACCTTGAGGTAATTTTACAAATCAATATCAAATATTGGTAGATTATATTCGGAGTTTACTAGAATTTCTGTTTGTTGGTGATGTTTTGTCTACAACTGTGATTTGTGTTATTTTTAACTCTGGTATGTCTCCCGAGATGTGTCCATTGATCCGAATAGGTATTGGAATTGTCCGAGAATCTGAAATAACACCTCTAGACCACGGTCTGTAAACCTATATAATGTACCATTACCAATAATTTTATACAGAATGTATAGCAAAGTTTTGAGTTTTGTGCAATTTATGCACCTTCAATAAAAACCAATATTTTAACTGTATACAGATTGGGTAAGGGTGACTTTGACTTGTTTTTAGTGAATTTTGAAAATGTCATAACATCCTTGCTTAGCAAAGCAGACAAACTTATCATACTTGGTGATTTTTATATAAATTTTTAATAAAAATTGGGTCTAACCCTTTTTTGATATGAGTGCACGCGATGCAAAACTCGCTTAATGCATGTAAAGTCAATTTGAGAGAAGTGCAAAAAACATTTTTTGCATTATATTTGTTAATAACCAATTAATTATGTTAGCGTGCCTTTAGAACATATACACCTATAATAGTTTTTAACATATTTTAAAAAAATAGTGCAGATTTTTTAAATAAATGAAGAAAAAAGAATGCATTTAGCGAGTTTTGCACCAAAAAATCTTACATCAGTAGTTTGGAACAAATTTTATTCACAAAGAAATTAAACAGTTATATACTATATTTACATATTACATTAAATTGGTAAATTAATATCGCAAGGTTTTAAACCACTGCAGCCAGTCTGGTTTTCCACCCTTCGAGAGTTAACAAGATTTTCTTTAAAGAAAATCAAATCAGGATTTTCTTCCCAGGCGTATCCATAAAGTTTTTTGAGAAGAGAAATTATTGTCGATTTATCGCCTTTGAGTTTGCAGCCAATAGGAAGTTAAGTAGGATTGATACGTGTCAATTTTATTCCTCTCTTAACAACAGACTTGGCTTCACCGACATCAACACAATAATTGGTCTCACCTCGTATTAGTGCATTGGTTTTCCCTTTAGTAAGCACAAACCTTTTAGGCTTATTAAACTGAAAGTGCCATGATGATGGTGCTTTGGTGTTTACTTGTGCTTCATTTTTCCAGTCATACACCTGCCAATCTAAACCCAATTTTCTAATTGTCGACTTATTTTCTATAATATCTTCGTAGTCAGAAGTTTTTAAAATAATGGATTTCTTTTTTACATCTCTTTCAATCATTCCGAACAACCTATCAGGTGGTATAAAAAAATGTTCCACTACGGGGAATATTATGTTAATGGTCTTTATGTTTGTTGGAGCTTTCGTCATCAACCAAACAGAAAGCATGGTCATCATTATAATATTCTTATTTTGCCTCCCATGTTCACCAGCAAATAAACGAATTGTATCGATTTCATTGGGAAAGTTAAACTTATTTAGTACATCCCAAACAGCTGAAGCTATCAAATTAGAACTTTTGAGAAAATCCACCTCCGTCCAAACATAAGAATAAACATTTTCTGGAACCAACTGTGCTGCTGATGATCTATGAATTACCGTAAAGTTGTAATAGTTAATTTTTTGACTAAAATAATTAGCTTGATCCGAAAGCTTAGGCAAAAGCAAATTTTTCTGACAATCAAACGAAAAAACCGCTGTATTTTCTAGCGACTGCTTTAATAAGACAAAAAATGCCTTTGCTTTAAGTCTATGTATCCGTTGCTCAGTGATAATAATTTGCTTTTCTGAACTAGAAATATTTTTATTTTTTAACTTTTCCTTGGATCTTAAGCAGGTTGAGCATAAATCAGTTTTTGGAGTGCCAAATCCGATGTTGTAATTAGAATTTATGTATGTCCTAAAAATGCCAATTTAACATGTAGTTGGTTGTCGCGAACTTTAGATTCGTATATTTTCCATAATTTTGTAAAATTAAGTTCACATGAGTACTGATCTTACTTCTACAGTAATGGCTCTCTATGTATTGGAGAGATTCAATGAAATGTTTTATTGCTAACTTCTTATCATCGTTTTTATTGGATGGATTGGATTTTAAGGATGCGATCACCTCCTCTTGTTTATCGTGGTATATTCCCTTTTAAAACAAAGTTTTTCATGACTCTCTCAATCCGATCTCTACTAGGGGATGTGATTTGTAAGAATGCCGTCTTACAAACACGGATTTTTTTAGCAGAAGTGGTTACATAATACAAAATAAATATTTTTTCCTTTTCCAGTTTTGATCTTTTGCACTTCTGGCCTTCACAAGTTGCAATTATAAAAGTATCTTGTCTACATTTTTCCTTAGAAGCATACAGTTTTCTATGAAAATCTTGAATTTCCCTCATTGTTTAAAAACATATTCTAACAAATTGATATCGTTTTTATTACCTTAATCTTTTGAGCTTTTGTCTTTTACTTTCCGTCGTAATTTTCGTTCTACACATGTTCTTTGGAGTAGGTTGTATTGCAGAACTAACACTATCATTGGCTGCAGAAATTTCACTCTTTATTTGCATTTTAATAATTTAAAAAACGGGAAACTTCAAGTTAAACAAACAATTCAGAATACCGCTAAAACGTGACTGAGTCAAACGTGATTCTCGTGACGGATTTTCGTGTGTTAAAAAGCTAGTTTTGCTCCAAATACTTGTGTAAAATATTAATTAAATATTGTACGAACAAGATGGCGTGCTTAACTCCTTTTTTCAACTTTTGTCGATTAGCGAGTTTTGCATCTCGTGCACTCATATTTAAAATTTATTAACATCTTTTGGTGTAAAAGTAACTATAAACGATTATATGTACTAGAATCACATCCTAGTCCAGTAGTTGCATCGACAATATTATGACAAATTTTTCTAAAAATATCTACAGAGTGGGCATATTTGAACCTTGTTTTTCTGACCATCGAGCTCAATTTTTATTTATTGACTCTGAGCAGTAAGTTGTTGACACTAATCAAACATTTCATCATCATCATCATCAACGGTTTATGATTTCTTCTGGTTTATAGAAGCTTAAACATAATCCTGATTTTTTAACAGTCTTTCTTACCGAAAGTTATAACAATTTAATATTAAAGCTTTTGTCACTAAAAAAGTATGACAAACGGCTGAAAAAAACACCCGTGCAATGGTTTAATAATGAATTGCAGATCTAATCTTTCTCTTATTAAAGACATTGAAGATGCCACTAAGGATCCCGATTTGTTCAAAGTATATAAACGACTAAATTTTTATAATTGACAATTACAAATTGCTAAAAAGTCAGCTTACTGTAATTTTATTACTAATAATAATCCAATTCCAATAAGAGACTGCTGGAAAATAGTAAATTTCGAAAGAAACAACATAAGATCCAGTTCGGTAAAACCTGATCTATCTCCAGACGAAATAATCAATTTTTTACTACAATTGCCGAGAATATAATTACATCTCTTGTCACTATTAATGTCGATGTTCTCTTCAATTATAGAAATTATCCTTCTCGAAGCAAGTCCTTTTTTTGTCCCGTTGTGGAAGAAGAGGTCTCTCAAATAATAAAATCTCTTAGTAATTCTAATGGTAGGGACGTTCACAAAATTAATAAAAAAATTTTAAACGAAACTTACCAAATAGTTTTAACACCTTTCACTCATTTTATTAATAATTTAATTTTATCAACTGGAATATTTCCAGAAGTACTAAAATACTCAAAAGTACTACCAATCTACAAAAAAGATGATTCCTCAAAAACTGACAATTACAGACTCATAAGCATTGTTTCTACTTTTGGAAAAGTGATTGAAAAGGTTTGCAAACAACAATTTTATTCCTATTTTGAGTCAAATAATTACTTTAGTAACTCACAAAATGGATTCAGAAGAGCTCGTTCTACTATGAACGCGGTATTTAATGTTGTGAGCGAGGTGATTGAGGAGCTGGAACGCGGCAATCGCATAGCAATTCCTCTTTGCGACTTATCGAAGGCTTTTGATTGTGTTTCACATGGCATTTTGCTCCACAAATTAAATTACTATGGAATCAGAGGTATCCCTAGTAAGCTTATAACTTCTTATCTATATGGCAGACACCAGGCGGTAGTGTCCAAAGGTCATCTCTCCGATTTTCTATTCGTAAAACATAGAGTTCTACAAGGTTTTGTCTTAAGACCTCTTTTATTTAACTTTATTTTAATTTTATTTTATTTTTAACTCTGATAAAACGCAAAATTTGGTTATATTTGCATAGAGTGATCTAGATAACAAAGAAACTGTTAAACTATTGGAAATGACCATAGATAATCGACTTAACTGGTCGGATCATATCTCACAACTTAAGAAAGAGCTATCAAGTTCATTATTTGTTATTTGCCAACTAGCAAGGGTTGTCAACTTTGAAACATTAAAAATGACATATTTTTCTTTATTCCACTCTCACCTAAACTATGGTATAATTATATGGGACAATTCAACAAATGCACTTCAAATTTTTAGAATGCAAAAGAGAACTGTTAGGATTTTAGCAGGGGTTAGTTATCTAGAACGCTGCCGACCTTTCTGTATCAAATTCAAAATTATGCCGCTACCTATTCTGTTGATATTTCAAGTTCTAACTGAAATTCACAGAAAACGTACCCATTTCACATTCACAATACGCGAAACTGTCACTACATACGAACAAATTATTTTAGATTAAGTCTTTCAGAAAAAAATTGACTTGAACAACTAAGCTAATAATAGTTTCAATATAGTTATAAAAAAATATCTTCTAAAACAATGTGTTTACTGTTCAGAGGAATATATGATAACGCATCTGACAATATATTTTTTGTTACTACTATACTTCCGGTTTCACCGGAAATACTCTCAAATTATTTAATTTAAATGGGACACCCTGTGTATTTTTGTTAATTTTAAAAGAACTTGTTATTCATAAATACTAAGTTTGGTAGAAAGAAATTTTCACCAAAGACTTTTCATCACAGGGGATTGTAAGTAGGTATAAAGCTAAACTCTAGTACAACATGACGTTTAGAATATTATTCGTGAATGGATTTTGTTTTCGTAAAGAAAGATATTTTTGAAATAGATATCCCACTGAATTCAACCGTTAGGATTTTCGAGTATAAGCCTTAAAACAGGAAATAACTCACTTTACAGTTGTGTATGTGTGTGTGGAGAGAGAGAGAGAGAGAGAGAGAGAGAGAGAGAGAGAGTGAGAGGACATTAGATAAAGAATCTTTGTGCCACAGAAAATTGTTATAAGCATTATAAATTTTTATCTTTATCGTATATAAACTTAATTAGAATAGTATATACCTATAGATTTGTCAGAATAAGATAACAAATGGCTGAAGTTAACTGGTAGTTAATGTTGAGATCGATGAAACCTTAACATAGGCTCCGAATCTGTTCCCTATGATTAAGACAATCGAAAAATCATCATCATCGTCATCATCCAGCCCCATTTTCACATCCATTTTTCTGGTTTTTCTCCTACAACTAAGTACTCAGTTTTTTGTATATTAATTGTGAGGCCCCATTTGGTGTACTCATCTTCCAGTTGTTTTCTAAGCATCTAGCTTATATCACTCTCGTCTTCAGCTAGAATGGCTTGGTCGTCAGCTAAATGTATCGTGTACAATCTATCATCTCCGATTGGGATGCCCATATTGCAGCACTTTCTTCTCCACAGTGAGAGTGCCTCATTTAGATATATTTTGAAGAGTGTAGGTGCTATGCAGCAGCCTTGCTTTAGGCCCTTACTAATAGGAATTTCTCTAGTTAATCTATTTCCAGTTTTAATGTTTGTCGTCATATTTTTGTACAGCTGTTGTACTGCTTGTATATTTTTTTTGCTTATTCCTTGTTTTTCCATTGTTACCCAAAGCATTGAAAGTGGTACACTATCGTATGCCTTTGTCAGATCTATAAAGACTATATGAGTTGAAAGGTTGTGGGCTAATCTTTTCTCGATAACTTGCTTTAGAGAGAATATACTGTCCATGCAGGATCTGCCTGCACGAAAGCCATTCTGTTCTTCTACATCTGTCATCTCTTTTTCAATTTTATTTTTTATTATTTTTCCATACAGTCTTGAGAGTGAATTTATGACACTTAGCCCCATATAGTTTGAACAATTCTTTCTATCTCCTTTTTTGTATATGTTGTTAATATGTACTTTTGTCCACTCCGGTGGTAAGTCGTGTCCATTATAGAATAAGGTGAAGACATATGCCAGTAATTCCCGTAATACTTGTGGGCTATGTTTTAATAATTCATTTGGTATATCATCTTATTTATTATTAAACTTATAAATTACTTGCATTATTAAACTTATAAATGAAACTTTATTTTGTTCCAAAAGTGAATACAATTGACAGTTTACATTGTACCAATCTTAACTTCCTGTAAATGACATTTGGCGCTAATATTTAAATTTTGTTTAGTTGATATCAATATTTTAACACCCACACTTTTTAATAAATCAAAATTTATATGTTACCTTTACCTAACAGTTTCCATAATCTGTGCAGCTTTTCAGTAACTAAATCTTTAGTCAACACATTAGCTAGCATAACATCAGTAGGCATATATTTTATATTAATGATTGTGTCAGATATTAGGTCTCTCAAAAAATGATTTATCTATTTATCTATACAGCCCTTACTGTCCAATTTTGGACATAGACCTCCTCTTCCTTCTTTCACATCTCTCTATTGTAGGT
Source organism: Diabrotica balteata (assembly GCA_918026665.1). Taxonomy (NCBI): domain Eukaryota; kingdom Metazoa; phylum Arthropoda; class Insecta; order Coleoptera; family Chrysomelidae; genus Diabrotica; species Diabrotica balteata. The sequence goes on from OU898276.1 coordinate 35,189,715, forward strand.
AGTTTGTATCCACTTCGAGCTTGCTTGTTTCTTCAAGTCATCTAACCATCTCATTTGGGGCCTTCCTCTTTTTCGTTTGTAACTATATGGTCTCCAGTGTATAATCATCTTATTCCATCTGTCGTCTTTCTGTCTTATGGTATGTCCGGTGAACTTCCACTTAGGTTTTGCTATCTGCGTTGATACATCGGTCACTTTTGTTTTGTTGCAGTCCATGGAATTTCTTTTCTTGTTTGATAGCCTGATGTTCAGCATTTGCATTTCCATGGCCCTTTGGGTCTTTGCTATTTTTTTCCATTTTTTCCTTTGTCAATGTCCAAGTTTGAGAACCGTAGGTGAGAACAGGAAGTATACATTGGTTGAAGACTCTTGTTTTTAAATATTGGGGATATTTTCCATTTTTATTATATAGAAAAGTTTTCCGAAGAAAACCCAAGCCAATCCTTCTCTTTATTTCTTCGTTCTGATTTTCTTTATATAATTTAACTAGTTGTCCCAAATATACATATTCTTTTACTTGTTCTATAGTTGTTTGTGCAATTGTAATTAATAATTCTTCTGGTTGGTTGGTCATAATTTTCGTTTTTTTATAATTCATTTGTAGACCTATTTTTGTTGATCCGCTATTTAATTCATCCATCATATTTTGTAATTTTTCGCTTTCTGCATATCTCAAGTGATTCAAGTATTGGCTATTTATGTTAATACCCCGTTTTTCCCATTGTAATTTCCTCATGTCTTCCAAAGCTTGATTGAATAGTTTGGGTGATATAGTGTCACCCTGCCTGACTCCTCGCCGTATCTTTATAAGCTCCGTTTGTTCAACTATTTTAATGAATGTTGTTGCTTGATCATATATATTGGATATTAAGTTCGTATATCTATAGTCTATTCTCCCATTTTGTAAAGAGTTCTTTACTGTCCAATGTTCCACCTTATCGAATGCTTTTTCAAAGTCTACAAATGGTTAAAGACGTAACAGCCCTAAATCACTTCTCGACTGGTAGCGACCATAGACTAGTCCGAGCCAAGCTGATCATTGATAGTAGATTTGAAACAACAAACACAATGGAAAATAATCAGAAATTAGATATGAAAAAACTAAAACAAGAAAAACACACATACGAAGAGAGAATAAAGGAAATATTGCTGACCAAGGAAGATATAGAACACAATCATATCGATGAAATAAACATGATATTTACTGAAAGTCTAATTAAAGTGGGTAAAGAAATAGCACAGACAACAACAAAAAAAGAAAGTTTCATATCCCAGGAAACAAAGATTTTTATGAACACAAGAAGAACATTACTAGAACAAGGGGACAGAAATAAAATGTAATACAAAGAAATAAACAAAACTATTAGAAAAAATATCAAGGAGTGTAACCGAAGAGTACAGAAAGAAAAGATAGAAAAAACAATTGAAAAAAATAGAAGCATGAAGTGCTTAAAGCAGAACCTGGGAAACATACAAAGTAATAGCATAAAGAACAAAGGAGTAAAGACCATCAATATAAAAGAAATTTTACAGATAACGCACGAATATTATACAAATCTCTATAAAACAGAACAAAAACCAACCCAAGAAATCTGTAATCAGTTACAACTGAAAATAAAGAAGGTTAACTTTGACCTACAACCAGAAATCAGTAAAAATTAAATAAAAAAGGCACTAAAAGAAATGAAGAATAACAAATCTTCTGGAAAAGATGGAATAACTGTGGAAATGCTAAAAAATGGGGGAAAACTACAGTGGAAGTCCTTTATGTACTAATGAATAAAATATTGAACACAAAACAGATACCCACCACATGGAACGAGGCAATAACACTATTACTATTTAAGAAAGGCGATAGAAAAGATCTGAAAACTATAGACCCATACCGCCACTTAATTTAATGTACAAACTGTTTAACTAAACTACCAACAAACAGATTAACAGCTAAGTTAGATAATTACCAGTCAAGAGAGCAAGCCGGTTTTAGAAAAGGATTCAGTACAAGCGACCATCTGCTTACGATAAAAATATTAATTGAAAAGGCCAACGAATATCAAATCCCAATATACATATTTGGCATTTGTAAACTCAAAACATTATATCATATCAATATACTTACTCATTTTTTGATAAATTGGATTTGCTGATAAGTTTAATGCACTTTATGATTATATCAATAAATAAAGTAATACATTCAGTTTTTTTAATTAAATCAGCAAAACCCATAAGAAAAACAGCCTCTTTAGTAGCCTCTGACAAGGCCGTACATTCTACCTTGCAGCTAGATGAAGCTACGGTGTTTTATTTAGCACTTTGCCAATATATTGCAGAGTCACAAAGCTTAAATACATATTCAATAAAGGATCTAACAACTAATGTATTACTTGCCCCATCGGTATCTACAAAACCTTGCGATTTTGGATGATTTTTGAGTAAATCAGAAAATAATTAATAGTGTCTTTTAAATACCTCAATACTCTTTTTGCACATTTCCTTTCATATTTATTTTTTCATATTTCTCATTTGAATCGGCATCACCCCCAGACGAGCATTTCCTCCTTCCCCACAGTCTGACACACGCATTCTAAAACATACAGTCTGACCCATTTTTCTAGCTTCAACTTCTCTCATCTTTTACTCTTACCTTTGCCAGTGGTCCAGCTGTCTTTCTTCCTCATCTTTTTTCTTGATCACTGCACGAATAGAGTTGTGTGTACTAGTCCAACCTGATTTATTTTCAATCATTCTCTCAATCATTTCTCTTACTGTAACAAAATTCACACCTGTTTCTCTTTCCTGTTCCTTTCTACTATCCATCTGTTGCAATATAACATCGTATGTGTCATAGTGTCCGAGTATCCACAGTATAGGCATCCAATCTCTTATGTTCGGGATCAGCATTTTCGTCCACTGTGCGACATCCTCCGTGTTGTTCCATTCTTTCTGCCATCTTTCAATTGACCTTTCCCTTTTCTGTCTTCTCTCGGCCATAGTAAGGTTTGGGCCTCTTTTCTCATAGAGCTATTTTCTTTCCACCGCCAAAACAGGCAATGGAACACATCCAATGATGGTCCACAAGGTTGCCGCACACATAGTCCGCATGTCACTAGCAACAGACTTGTTCTGTCCACTTGTGTCATGAGCCTCCTATAGGCCGTTATCTCTACAATCTCGCTCCAGACTGGTGCCGCGTAGCGGACAATCGACTGTACAACACCTATTGATCTGAGTCCCTCCCCAACGCAGCTGTACTATTAGCATCATTCCGGACCACCTCTCGCACGTGCTTCTCCCATTTTCCATTCTGGTGCAATGTCACTCCTAGGTACTTTACTTATTTCTTAGGTGTTAGACATGCTCCCGCACATTGTACTTCAACACTTTGCCTGTTCCTTTACCCCTTTCGAATGATGGCTTCGGTTTTCTCTGCCGCAAGTTTTCAGTACGTGCTGCGTTATCCATTTCTTTACGATGCGGCCTGCGTTCCGAACCCGTCATTTGCGATCTGGCTCATCCCGGTCCACTACCAGTACAGCGAGGTCATCCGCGAATGTGAAGGGGGTTGTACCTTCTCCGTATTAACAGTACCTCGTTATATAAGTACCTAATCCTTAGCTATTCTGCCATGTAGTTATGCGAGGTCATCCGCGAATGTGAAGGGGGTTGTACCTTCTCCGTATTCACAGTACCTCGTTATATAAGTACCTAATCCTTGGCTATTCTGCCAGTAACTATGGAGTAGGTACCCGTAATCTAGATCACATTTAGCACCAACAAAAATTGGGAGAGCTTCTAGAGCTCTGTATTTTAAAAAATGGCGGAACCTTGAAATTTTTGAGAAATAAAGACATAAATTTATCTACTAATTTTTAATGTATTACCTATATATTCTGTAGACGGAGACAAACCGAATACTCGCGTACGTTCAAAAATGACGAAATTATTGGGATGGGCCTTTCAGTTTTACCCTAATATTATTTATCTGTTAATTTTTTTAAATAAATATACAAGTATAAGTTATACCTATATCCACTTTTTTCAAGTATTAATATAAGTTTGCCAATGTTTATATTAACATTAATCAACTTTTATTTCATAATATGTATTTCACAAGTTTTTATGTAGGAAAAAGTAGAGAGCCATACTTGTGTCTCGGGGCAGCCAGGGCGGAGGAACACGTACAATTGTTGAATACTATTTTTGTCCAGCCTCAAATTCAATAAAATTTACAATTTTTGGCAAGTAAAACAAGATTCAGTATGTTCGGACGTATTGTTTGAATATTTTTTGAAACTTATTTTTTTTTTGTCAAATTTTTAAATATTGTCATTGAATGCCTATATTCATGAATATACCTACTTAAAAAAAGTTAAAGATGTACAAGAAAGATTATTATACCTGAATTATCTTTTTCAAAATCAGGACAACATCTAAATACCCACTACAATGTAAAATAGAAATTGAAGGGAAAATAATAAAGCAGGAAGCAAAGTTTAGATATCTGGAAATAGTTACGGAGATGTTGAAGAAGAAGTACGATAACAAAGCTTAAAAGCAAGTAAAGCGGCGGGTTCTCTTAATGACACAATCTGGAGGAACAAACACCTAAGACAAGGCACAAAAACAAGAATCTATAAAGCGGAGATAACACCTGACACATCTAAAACGAGACTACTACTAGAAACAACAGAGATAAAAATACTCCGACGAATATCAGCGAAAAGTCTGTTAGATAAGGAGAGAAGCGAAAACGTAAGAAGAGCATGCAATATGGATGGGTGAAAAAACGGAAGCAGGAGTGGAACGAACACATTAGTAGAATGGCAGAAGATAGGATAATACCAATAGCACGAGATCAGTCACCAAATGGACGAAGAAGTATTGTCAGACCAAGATAAATTGGTACGACAATTCAGGAGGCTAATATTGAAGAAGAAACAGGCTTTAAAGTCTACATACAAGAAGGAAGAAGAAGAAAATTAGGACGATGATTGTAACATCTATATATAATAGGTAAATAGAGAATCCGGTCGCGAAAATGAATATTCGCAAATTTCACTTTACTTTATTTTTTGCTTGTTTATTTTTAAAATGTCTTGATAAATGCATTTTTAAATAAAATGAAATTCTGCAAACTTTGTAACAATATTTAGTCATTTTCATGTCCTTAAATTGTGAAAACATAAATACCTACAACCGAATATATATAATGTAATATTATATGATAAAACGATGTAATATAATTAACAACAATAGCAGATATAAATTCGCAGATACACGTCGCCGTTTTAAAGAAAGTTATTTTCAGAACTAAGCAGTCTTATTAGAAACCTAAGAGCCAGCCATACGAGCAGTCTGAAAAATTAATCTTCACTGATTAATATAAACGCTTCTATTGTAGTCTTTGGTTCCGCACTGGCTGCCCTGAAAATATAGAAACAAAATTTATAAATATATTAAATATACTTGCCAACATTGCTACCTAAAAGCTTTAATTCACCTTTATTCAGTATCACGATATGTTTTGCCCTCAATATTTTCTAAGACGCTTTATTTCTTTATAATTACCATTTACAAAGTTTTGAACTCCGTGACATATTTAAATTCCTGGTATTCCTTATTGTCAATAGACTTAATAGTAGACTTAATATTCCCATTTAAAGATTATTATATCCTTATCATTCAATTTTATTTGTAGTTGGTATTTCTATTAATTACTTTTATTATGGCAATTTTGATAATATTTGATTATACGCATTTTATTATGTGAGTGAAGAATTACCTATGGGCCTTTAATTACATTTTTATCTTAAAAATACACAAAAAATTGCAGATTGTATTAATTAAGACAATACATTGATAATACAAAGTGTGATAAGAATTTTATAATTTACTTAAACCATATTGTAGCTGATATAATACAAGTTAATTTTATATTGTAATTCAAATTGTTATAATCAAAATGAAAAAGTGGAACGTTCTACAAACAGTTGTTACTTCTCCGCTCACTGAAACTAAAAACGATACTGGTACTGGTAAATCGCAAAATGCAGATATCAAACAAGAAGAAAATAAAACTGAAAGTAAGGTTATGTAAACTAAGATAGATAGGTTAATCATAACAATATCACAGTATAGACAACAACAGTTGTTATTTATACTGTGACAATATATACATATTTGAGTTTCTTTAGTTTTAATGTTGTATATTTAAAAGAATATAGAAATTTAGTTTTAATGTTGTATATTTAAAAGAATATAGAAATTTTAGAAAGGTAGGTATATCTGGAAAATAATAAAAATACAAGCATGTTTAATACTTGTCTTTTTATTAGGTGTGTATTCTTAACAAGAGATGTATTTCAATATCTGTTATAATAAGTGTAGTATCCAATATTCATGAGTGGATTTATGCCAAAACAAACTCAAAATTATTTAACTTACCTATTAATGTACTCTTATGTTAAGGAACTGCATAATTTAATAGACAATTATTAAATTACTAACAGCATGGCTATGATTTTTACATATTCCATATGTATCTAACAGGTTAACATGTATGTAATTATTGTATATCAAAATTCAAAGTAATGGGTGATGAAATGCCAGGAACACCAACATCTGGAAGACAGGTTTACAGACAAATTAAAATGTCCAATAAGGGTATTGCCCACAATTGATGTCTTCATCTTATTAATTGATAATATATATTTGTGTTGTAACATATGCAGAAATTTTGTTTAGAATTTTCAATTAATCTTTTCTTTTGTTTCAGAATGTTCCAAGAAATAAAATGCAAAAAATGCCGTAAAACTATCTTTAGCCCAGATCTCATCAAAACTAACCTAATTTTAAATGCCCATGGTCGTCCAATGGATAATTCTAGAGTTTGTGATATTAACGTTGAAGAAACCAATATATTTATAAATGACGAGAATCTTCCTAGTTGGATAAAAGATCGAATTGAAGCTGAAGAATGGTCTAAAGGTAGAATTAATTGCCCTAATTGTGATTCAAGAATTGGTAGTTTTGATTATGTGTCTGGACAAAAGTGTGCATGTTTTACTAATTTGTTGCCACCTATTCATTTTATAAAAAGTAAAATAGATTTAATCAAAAAGTAATATTTGTTTTATTTAAGCACCTATACATAATAATTTAACTACCCTGATCAAACTGATGAATTGCTACATCTAAGAAGCAAGACAAAGTCACCAATGAAGAAGTACTGCAGAGGATAAACATAACTGAGGATTTGGTTAACATTGTGAAGTGCCGTAAGCTACAGTACGTGGGCCATATGAGAAATCAAGGCAGAAACGAGCTACTTCAATGCATTTTACAAGGTAAAATGGAAGGAAAAGGGATCCCAGGACGAAGAAGAATATCCTGGCTTGTTAACCTAAGAGCATGGTATAGAAAGACCTCAATAGCTATTTCATATAGCAACCAACAAAGTCATAGCCAGAATGATCGCCAATGTTCGGAGCGGACAGACACCCTAAGAAGAAGAAACTACAGATAAGGCAAAGTTTTATGTGATTATTATAGACTGTAATGTATCATAAAAAGTAAAAGAAGCCTAAAAAGTCAGCAATATATAAAGCAACATTACATGTGAGCAATTAGTTTATGGTTTGCATCCAGTTTCTTTTCTTGCTAGCTGACCAGATAACCTAAAAGATTATTTCTTCTTGCAATTATCACAGTATAGACAACAACAAAGCAATTATTTTCCATATTACAGGGTGAGTCATAACTATTGGGACATAGACTAAGGACAGGTTATCTGGACCAAAATATGGCTATTGGCCAAATATTCCCTAATAAAATGTTGATGAGAAAAAAGATACAGGGTGTTAAAGTAAAAATTTAAAATTTTATTTTTGGCTATAACTTTCATGTTTGTTAACATTTATGTATAAAAATTTACATCTGTGTACTATTGAATATCGGAAATTATAATTTGATGCATACTTTAATATATCTAATAGAGGGCGCCACATATGCTACATACGTGGCATACATTTACACTTAACTTTTTTGTTCTTTAAGTTACCGGTATTCTTGATTTAAAATATTAAAGATACATTATTTTAACAAAAAAAGGTATACCTACTTGTTATTAACTTCAAAACTCAACAGTTTTCGAGATAATCGCATTTTACAAATCAACTGCACAATTCTGATTTAACGCAATTACTCCAGGCAATGAAAGAAAAATAGATAAAAACATCAATACTTCTGAATTTTGTTATAAAATACCTTTAATAAAGTCAATAGTTAACGAAATATTAAATGAAATAAATATATCAGCAGGATAAATGACAGGATTTGATAAAATAACAGAATAATTGGATTTTACATAAAACATTTTACGTTTTGTATTTATTTACAAACCAAATTAAAAAAATAGTTAAATTAAATAACATTTTTTTTGTCAAAGTAAGTGTATCGTCTCATATTAAATAGCATCATTGGTTTTAAAGAAACTGCTGCAGTATTTATTATAGTTGTTTTAAGTATAATAATAAGTAATTTTTTGAAATTTTTATGAATTAAACAATTATTATTATCTCATCACAAGAATATGACTACCACGAACAATCCAACGTTCAGGAAAGTGTATTTAAAAACTGTCTCACTCCGCTTTCTCTGTAATGTAATGGTGTACTATCTTGTAGAAACCACATATTTCGCCTTAAGTTTGATAACAATTCTTCCAATAAATCAATAAAATCATTTTATAAAAAATGTAAATAAATCTCGACATTCAAATTGCAATGTAATTCGCATATCCGAAAAAAATAATTATGAATAGTTTTTACAGTACTGATTGCGCTTGGTGGACCATTTTATTGTAGTCAACATCCACTGTCTAATATATTGTTATTCTTTTCTTACATTCATACTTTATGTCAACTTCAATTGCTCTCAAACTAACATCCTAATTATTATAGACAGGTTTGAGTGTGAGATTTGGAATATTCAATCTACATAAAAAATATACTATATAATTTTATATTGCATCAGTTGATTTCCTATAGTGGTGTCAGTTGGACCTTTGGTCAATATTTAGTTTCATAGAATTTTGAAAGGTGCAGATCATATAACTGCCCTTTACAAGCTGTCATTTGTCACCTCAATATTTCCGCCAGACCGGGAGCCCATTCTGTCTCCGGCTTCTATATAACATGTAGCTTCTCCTTTTTAAAAATTTTAAAGTATTTGTTTGTCTTTGTGTATTGTATTTTGTATTGTTATGTCCAAATTTACATGTATGACATTCTACTCATGTCGGATAGGCCACAACTGACGAAGTAAGTTTATAAACGTTTATCACATAAAAACTTTTTTCAACCATAAACTTGGAGTTTTTTATCCAAGTGAATTAATTTTCCTTTTTTATAAAAAACGTTTCTTGGCTTATTTCAGATGCCCCTGAAGATGATCTATAGATCGAAAGTACTTGGGCAAGATTAAATTAACTACTGTGTTCGATAGTTGCCTTGTATACCGTCAAAGTTTAATTATTCGAACATTCAACCTTATATTGAAATAATTATTATTTGCGTGTGGAACTAAAGAGCCGCAGCTTCACATCCAACTTCACTCGCGAGCCGCAGGTTGCCGACCCCTGCATTAGACAAACCATCTGCTATTGGGTGGTTCTCGGATTTTTATAGGATTTTTAGAACTTTTTTTTGGTATATAAGATGGTAAAATAAAAACCACAAACAACTTGAAATATATTATATAAAAGGGTACAATATTCAAAAAGATAATATACAAAATATAAAACCTTCCACCAAATTGGTACGCAAACAAACACAGATCCAGTAAATATAAATATTTCGTGATTCTTATATTATTTGAAATAACATAACAAAAAGACAGCATATTTTGTACAAAAAGTAGTAATTAATTCTGCTTCTAAAAAAAACTTAAAAATTATCTTATAAATTGCTTTATGATGTTGTTTTAAGAATACCCGCTTTTCTTAGATTTATAATTTTTCTTTTTATGTTTGTTTCATCGATTATAAAACGGTTTTTGAGACATTACCTATATCATGATAAGCTTATGTAAAGTCTTCAAAAGATGATACAGAATGGAAGAGATACTTGTCTTCTTTGGGTGCCGTGTCCGTATTCAGACGTTGGCCGTCATCATGTTTACAATTTCCTGAAACCTTTCTCTGTCGGCTGCTGCGCGAAATAATTTTTCTACTGTGAAACCACACCATTGTCTAATATTACGCAGCCATGAAAGTTTCTTTCGACCATTCCATCTCTTTCCTTCCACTTTTCCTTGTATTATAAGGCGAAGTAAATGGTATTTAGGTCCTCTAATTATATGGCCGAAGTATTCTGTTTTTCTCCTCTTTATGGTGTTTATGAGTAGACGTTCTGAATTGATCATTTGAAGAACATCTTCATTGGAAGTGTGCGAAATCCACGATATCTTTAGGATTCGTCTATAGCACCACAGTTCGAATGCTTCTTACTTGTTTAGCATTGTGGTTTTTAACGTCCATGTCTCACAACCATACAATAGGATCGACCACACATAACATTTCAGGACCTTCTTACGAATATTCATTGACAGGTTTCTGTTGCATAAAACTGGTTTCCAGGTCATAAAAGCCTTACGTGATATTTCGATCCTGGATATTATCTCTTCATCAGAGTCACAATTTACATTTAACCAGCTGCCAAGGTATTTGAAATGATTTACCCTTTCTATCTCTTCTCCATTAAGAGAAAGCAGACCTTGATCTATATGGATCTTTCCTACTGCCATCTACTTTGTCTTTGAAATGTTGATTTTTAGGCCTCTCCGATAACTTGCTTCACTGACTAGATTTAGTAATGATTGGAGATCTTGTAAACTTTCTGCAAGAATGGCTGTATCGCCAGCGTATCTAATATTGTCTATTACTTCTCCACCTAGTCTTACTCCCTCTTGTCTGCCATCCAAAGCCTCCCTAAAGATTTCTTCAGAGTACAGATTAAAAAGAGTGGGTGACAAAACACAACCCTGCCGTACTCCACGTTTGATGGGTATTTTTTCAGTGGGACTGTCTCCAATTTGGATAGAGGCTACTTGATTGTAATATAAGTATTTCAGCAGTCTTATATCATAGTGGTCAAGTCTTGCTGCCCGTAGGCAGTCGAAAAGTGTATTGTGTTGGACTCTGTCGAACGCCTTCTCGAAGTCGATGAAACAAACATAAACATTCTTTCGGAATTCACAACTTTTTTGTAATAGAACGCGCATACAGAATACAGAGATACTTGAATAATTATTAATTTCTTTGAAAACAAGTTGCTTTCGTGTAAATTCATGAAAATACACTGAAAAGCAAAGTATTTTGAAAGGAGTGGGGCAGATTTGTGTAGTTTCATTGTTGATATTGAATGTATATTCAATATATACTCCAAATTTATGGCAAGATAAAAGAGAAAAGGGAGACTTTCAGCATGATCAAATATATGAACTAGGAAATTAGAACAGATGCTCCTAAACTCTTAACATATACAATACTAAAGAATTAACTGAAGATGTCAATCTGGATGATGACATCAATGAGATAGGCTAACCAGAGAGAAGCCTACACAAAAAGACGCCATAGAGTAAAAACAATAAAGCTCTGCGCGAGGATCGCATTAATACCGAGCTTCTCAAATAAAGAGGAGAATGTATAGACCGGGAAGTCCTCACATCCATTAGGCAAATATGGAATGAGGGGATGTCCAATGAATGGACTGGCGTTCCGGTCTGTGCGATTAAAAAAAGAGTTTACTGATTAAAATGTTAGCGATAAGGTACTGAGAGAGTTACATGTGGCTTCCAAAGAGGAGGGTAAACAGCACATCAGTTATGAACACAACATAACGGTGCATCAAGTACTCATAGAATATAAACAGGCAAAGAGTGTTGAGCACCGATACCTTTCTAAAACCATGAAAGAACAACAATTGAGTGAAAATTATTAAACCTTATTAAAATGATTATAAACGAAAGCAAGAGTAAAGTGAAAATGAGATGAGGGATTTCTTGGGAGTTTGAAATCGGATTATGTTTCAGATTCGGGTATTCTACTTAACAGTCAGAGATGATGCAAAGTTGAATTGTTGGGAGAGGAAAATTCTTCCACAAATTTATGATCAGAGACCAAGTCTTGGCTAATGACATAGACAGCTATCTTCTGGATAGCTTAAAAAGCGCTTAAAAAAAAAGAAAAATAAACAAACTTAAAAAGAATTCAGGAAAAAAATGACAGACTAACTACTCTTTGGAGTAATATTTCTGGATTGGTTCATTTAACAACACATGGCTTTTGAATATATAATTCTATCTCGAAGTATATGCAATGTATATATAAGTAAAATAAATATCTCAAAGAAGATAAGAACCACTTTATAGACGATAATAAAATCTTAAGTATATTGAGCATATATTTTTGGTGTTATTAATAAAATAACTAGATTTATTATCATTTTGATTAAAATTATTACCTATCCTAAAATATAAATATTACAAAATAAATACGTTAATATTTTATTTAGACTATAAGAACCAGTATGAATCTTACGGTTGATTATAATTCTTTTCAAATATGTTAAACGGTATACAGATACTCTTGAATCAAAATTATTAAGAACAGCAAAAATTTAAACTATACGTATATAAATTTTCCACCAATGATTTTGAGTTGGTGGGAATTGTCAATATATTTTAACCTTAAAATTAATATACATATAAAGGTTATTCCACATGGTTCTGACAAGAGTACTGTATTTACAATTCAAACAACTCTACTTTTAAATTGTTTTCTTGTTGAGTTTAGTCTATTTTAACAATTTTACCATTAGTATATGAAATATCTTATAACGGGTGTTCTCATACGAACTTTTGAACTTTTAAAGTTTATTGCGGCCATATTGCTGAAGCTTTATATGACAAATTGGCTGTGATTTTAGTCTGTTTTGCAAAATCAACGTAAATCGATGTATAGAACAACAACACGTGCAAATGAAAAAATTGTTTTATTTGCGTGAGTGTTCTGTTCGGACATGTGATAAATTTGACTCCACTGGTTCAATAAACAATCAACCAACACTGGTACGTCAACAAAACGAATGATCTGCCGAAAACATCGCTGCTGTCCGGGAGAGTGTGTAGGGGAATTCGAGACACTCGATTTCACGTTGCTCACAATTGCTCGTCCTTCCACAAATCACAATTTGGTCAGTTTTGCGTCGTGACTTGAGCATGCAGCCATACTAATTTTATATTTTATCAATAATGTCATCGATAGGCCTTTATATATATTTAAACTTCCCAAGGGAAGCAATGTTTCTTCTTCAAATGCCATCTCCGCGGCGGATGTCGGCAATCATAATCGCTTTTCGGACTTTTGAGACATCTGCTCTGAAAAGTTCATTTGATGTACATCCGTACCACTCTCTCAGGTTGCTCAGCCATCATTTTACGCCTCTCTATGCTTCTCTTTCCTTGGATCTTTCCCTGCATAATCAGTTGAAGCAAGGTGTATTTCTCTCCACGTGTAATATGTCCGAGATATTCCAATTTTCTTGTTTTAACTGTATTTAAAATGTCTATTTCTTTATTCATCCTTCTCAGAACTTCTTTGTTTGTGTTCTGTCCACGATATTTCAGAATTCTTCTATACACCCACAGTTCGAATGATTTCAGTTCATTGATGTCGCATTCAATGTCCAAGATTCCATTCCATAAAACAAAGTCGAAAAAACATAGCACCTCGCCAACCTAACTCTTAGTTCGAATTTGAAATCCTTTGTACATAGCACTCTTCTCATTTTGTTGATATTTGCTCTAGCCTTTTCTATTCTGATTTTGATCTGAATTTAATCATTTGTGGAGTTAATCATTGTTCCCAGATATGCATATGTGTCCACTTGTTCGACGTTGGTTCCGTTTATTAAAAGATTCTCGTTATTTCTTTGTGCTTTCGATATTCCCATAAATGTCGACGTTCATTGTTAGACCGTACTCTTTTCTATACTCCGCTATTCTCTTCATCAGTCTTTAAAGATCTTCAATAAGATCACAGTGTCGTCCGCATATCTAATGTTGTTAATGGGAATTCTATTTACCTTTATTTCAGCTGTTTCATACTCAAGAGCTTTTTTTAGGATCTCTTCGGAGTAAGCATTAAAGAGAATTGGCGGCAATACGCATCCCTGTCTCACTCCACGCCTAATTTTATTTTCTTCTGACAGCTGTTCGTTAACACGTACTGGTTATAGTATAAATTTGATATGATCTTGAGGTCGTTATAGTCAATCTTCTTTGATTTAATCATCATCATCATCAATGGCGCTACAACTCTTTGTGAGTCTTTGCCGCGTTTACTATTGCCTTCCATGTTTGTCGGTCCTGTGCCAGTAATTCCCATTGTCGCACTCCCATTTTCTCTAGATCTTCTTTGACTGCATCTTTCCACCTTTTTCTCGGCCGCCCTACAGACCTTCTTTCATCTGGCCTTTCCCAGAACACATTGTTTATAAGGCGATTATCGTTACTGCGTATCACATGTCCTGCCCATCTGAGTCTATTGGCCTTTATATATCTGACTAGATTTTCTTTTCCGAATAGAGACTTTAGCTCGTTATTGTATCTGCCCCTCCATTCGTTTGTCTCCTGTCATAGATTTTCTTTTCCGAATAGAGACTCCAGCTCGTTATTGTATCTGCCCCTCCATTCGTTTGTCCTGTCTCTGCAAGGGCCATATATCATTCGAAGAATTTTACGTTCCCACACCAGCAATTTATTTACTTCTCTTTTTGTTATCGTCCATGTTTCGCTTCCATACGCGACTGCTGGTCGTGTTATGGTCTTATATATCCGGATCTTTGCACCTCGTGAAAGAAGTTTCAACTTCACCAGATGTTGCATTGCAAAGAAAGATCTGTTTCCTGCCATTATTCTCGTTTCAACGTCTCGCTCTAATTTGTTGTCATTTGTGATTGTTGCTCCTAGATAATTAAATTCTTTAACCACTTCGAAGTTGTGACCATTTATGGTAATGTTTTGCCTTATTCGACGTCGTTCTTGTTTTGAGACGACCATGTATTTTGTTTTCTCTTCATTTATTTTTAGACCGATGTTTAATGCAGCTTCTTCAAAGTTCGAGAAAATATCCTTAATTTCTAATGTTGATTGTGCTACTGCATCTACGTCATCGGCAAAGGCGAGTATGATTTTTGCTCCCCGAGCAGTTATGTCTGGTTTGATTTTTGGATATATTTTTCGCATGACATATTCTAAGGCCAGATTAAACAACAATGGGACAACGGATCTCCCTGTCTCAGTCCAGAATTTACGAAGAAAGCATTTGATATTTTTCCCCCTATTCTAACTTGTGCAAAAGAGTTACTTACACACATTTGTGTTACCGCAGCTAGTTTCTTGGGTACTTGATTGGGTCTTTGATTTAATGACATTCATTAATTGTTCATATTGTACTCTATCGAATGCTTTATTATAGTCAATAAAACATGCGTATATATCTTGATTGACGTCCAGGCATCTTTGCATCAGTATATTAAGTGAAAAAGAAGCTTCACGCGTTACTAGGCCTTTGCGAAAACCAAATTGTGTATCATTAACGTCTATGTACAGTTTGTGATATATTCGGTTATGGATGCGTATTTTTTGGGGAGACAAATAAAAATCGACGTTAACCACTCTTTTAGTAATACGCCTGAACTACAAATTCGTTTCAAGAGTGTCACTAAAACATCAATAGGATTTTTAGAGGACATCTAGAGTTTTTAGGATTTCTATAGGAAGCATGTCAGGTCCAGGGCATTTTCCACTCTTCATTGTTTTTAATGCGTGTAATATTTCTTCTTTTGTAATATATGGACCTATTGCTTCTGACGTAAGCTCTATGTGCTCCAGATCTCTTTCATCATCGAACAGTTCGCCGATATATTCTGCTCATCTTTGTACTTTCTCGTCCGTCTAGTACCAATGTTTAGTTGTGTTCAATGTTAATATAAAATATTTGCCTTAACTGCAATATGAAACAAATTTCTAACTACTTATAATATCATTTTCTCCATATTCGCCAGTTTAATAATATAGGCCTGACACTTCTGAACAGGAGAATAAGCCGCCCCATTCATGGACACTCTTGATCAAATATGCACAGGGATCAATTCGCATTTCCTCTGTTTACTCCTCTATTACACGTTGTAGCGTCATAGCCCTTGATTTGTAATTGAGTTTCACACCTTTTTGTTTTCTATATTTCCTTCCAGTTTAGAATGTTCATCTTTCTAATACTATCCCTAACCTGACCTTCCCATCGCACATTGATCCTCCTCAAGGTCTTGAATTTGGTGGTTCATATTTTAATACATTCTTATAACAGTTCATCTCCACTTTTCTTTGGCTAAAACCTAACCATTTCAACCTTTTAGCCTTTGCGTATCGAATGATATCGTCGGGCACGTCGGGTTCCAACTTCGTTGTGCAATGATCAACATAATTCTCCTTATTAATTTTTTTTAGTCTGAAAATTCTCCTGGGAGTTTTTATTTCTAGAAATCTGATTGTTTTTTGCATATCCGTTAGTCAGGTACTTATTTCCGCTGCATAGATAATGAAAGATCGGATTGACGCCTTATTTGCTTTTAATTTTGGTGTTAGTAGTACGGTTCCTATCTTTTAGTAATTTTTTTCATTTCCAATAAATATTAGTGTCTTTGTTTACCCTTCCACGTTCACTTATTTCTGTGATTATGTCGTTTAAACTGTTGACTACAACTCTTGTATTTTAATTTATAAATTTTTCTACATTTTATAATGTGTATTGTTCTATTTCTCTAAAATCTATGCTGTATCTTTCTTATTCTTGGGAGTAGTTTATACTTCGGCTTTTATTCATTAATATTTGCTCCCCTAATTTTTCTTCCTCGTCTACCTCTCTTTATTGTCTCTTTCATTATTTCGTATAACATTTTTCTCAGGGGCATTTCCGGATCCATTTTTTCCACGTTTCCAAACTACATCAATCTTACCGACTTCACAAACCCAACTATATCCTCCCCTGCTATCAAATGCTGCAGACAGCAATATCCAGTTAGAATGCTACTCACTGAGCACTGCCTTTAGCCTGGAATATTTCCCAATAATTTCCTTTCCCATTTTCGGATAACCTCCACTATACGGATTTTTTCAGTGATGTGTTACAACTATGAAATATATAAACACGTATCAGGTGGAAAAGACGTGGTATCTTTAATGAAAGTGGACTAAGATGAGCAAGAGATCTAGCATGATCAGAATGGAATAACCCTTAAACTCTGAAGTTTAAAAATATGAATAAAATTAAACTTTCAGTATGAGAAAAATACACCAACCATAAAATTCTTACTGAGTTTATGATCCTTATTCAGTTGCAGATATGTTTTATCATTTTTTTATAATTTTTATTCACACTATCAACGTAAATTTCTAAAGAAATATTCATTGTATCGTAATGGCACAATTAATGAAAATTCAATTGAATCGGACAGATATTTTTAAATATTGTTACACTACGTGAAATGTATCAAATATTTAGTGGTTACCATTTACTTTTCTTCAGTATGGTACGTTTATCTAAAATAACTTCTTAAATTACTAGTATTTATTCGATATTTTAAAAATTTTGCAATTAGTTACTTTCTGTGATAGATAATTTTGTAAAAATATTTATAATTTTCAATATTCTTTGGTTGTATATATTTAATTCTTATAAACTAATGAGAGTAACAATGATTAGAAGTCTTCTATGTTATTGCTCTTTTATCTCTAGGTATGCAGTTACCAATACTCCTTCGACGGCGTGTGAACTGGCGAGATTGGCGCGAGAACTGTCGTTCCACGTGCCGTTGGTTCCCGGTCTATAGAGTTGCTTGGGGGAGTTTTTGGGCGCAGTACGATTTTAGACGCGTGAGTGAAATTTTACGCGTGACTGATGCCCACCTGCGATGTTAGTGCACTCATCAGCAAAGAAATTGGAAGAAAACGGAATTGTTACAAATGCGAAACATTCAGGCAAACCAAAAACAATATTGAGAGAGTTCGACAGGTGTAAATCGTAATCACTTCGCAAACATGCACAACTGCTAAATTTTTATAAAAGTATTTAAGTTTTCACCCCCAAAAAATTCTTAAGCCAATATATGATCACTTACCGAGGAACAATGTTTCTGATGAGATGACTCGTTTTTGGGATGAAGGTGGCTTAGATGGAATTATTTTTAGTGGCGAGACTCACTACTTTTATGGATATGTCAACAAGGACAATCTCGCTACTGGTATCCTGAAAATCCAAACGAACCACAACAGAAACAGTTGCATTCAAAAAAGATGAAGCTTTGATGGGGCATGCCTGCATCGGGGATTACTGGATTTTATTTTTTTGGAGATGCTAGAAGACCTAACCTTCATACATTGCCATGTTTCTAATTTGGCTACGTCCAGACTTGGTTAATTTTCCTAGGTAATATCCAGGCAGTGCATGGTTTCAGTAAGATAGTGCTACGCCACAAACCGCCACTATAGGTTTTTTTCTGTGGGGGTATTTAAAGAATATCGACTACGCTAACTCACCAGCCACCACCGAAGAAAGAAAACATTCGCAATGCTACTAATAAAATTTGAGTGGATATGTATGAGCACCTCTTTCTCAATTTGCGAATCAGATTGCAAGAATACTACGATCGAGATGGTCAACATCTAATCGAGGTGATATTTAAAAAATAAAATTCGCATATTCTAATATAGTAATACATGTTTTTAATCGCAACAGGTTCTGAATCCGAGATTAATTGATTGAACTAAAATCTACTCTGAGACAAACTGCAATTATCGTAGGCTATTTTGGTGCAATATCGTAATTTCTTATGATAGTGGTAGATATAAATATTTTAGTTATTTTCTGTAATTTCTCTTATCAATTGATAAGATTTTGATAAAACTTTCAATATTGTCAGATTTTAATCATTTATAATAATACCAATACTTTACATTACTTGGTATATTGTAATATAAAAATAACATAAAATTAATTTGAAAATTCTTAAATATACAAAACATAAGAAAATATTCCAATCTAAGCATATAATTGGAAACAATTTAAAACTGGAAAAATAAAATAATTACCACGACTTGCTAGTGAGAAAATAAGAAGGCTAGTGAAGAAAGTAAATAACTATTATTCAATAAGTAGAATATACAGCTTCATGCTATTTATGCAAACCAAAAACCAATATAGTCACAAGATAACGTAATTTTTTAATTATCTATTATATAAAAATAAATTCCATTTTTCCTGTCTTGCCATAACGTGAAAACAACTTTACCGATTTCATTCTCCTTTGGATTGATGTCACTAAAACCGTGGCTATCTTCAAGTCCATTTACTTTAATGCATGGGTCCGGTTTTAAGTTAAGGTTAATTTGGTAATAGAAATAAATTTTATATCAATTAAGATAAGATTTATGCCAACATACGACAACAGTATTACACATGCTTTTAAAAAATCAAAAAACCCAAAGAAAACACAAAAAAAAATTTCTACACATATCATCTATTTCAGTCTTTAGTTTCTTGAGGGCCTGATGATGCTGTATGCCTGGTACACAGCGAAAGTGGTCGCCAAATCTTTCGTTTAATAAAAATCTACAATCTAACATGCATGGTGAGTATTAGACACTACGCTCTAAGTTCTCTACGCTCTAAGCTCTAGTTGAGTACCGTCGTATGTGAGTGTAACCGTACGAAGCTTACGTGTCTTAATCTGATAGTTAGTTTACTGTTACCACCTCTACTGTGGTCAAAGTGGTTGACGATATTTTAAGAAAGTCCAAAAGTGAAGGATACCGTGCTCGAAAGATTTTTTAAACCTAGTAATTACCTGGTGTTCGAAAAAAGGACTTTCAGCAAATACTAATAAAACGATACTTATTTCATTCATAAATAGGAGGTAATTCAATTAACAATTCAACCTCCGTCCATGAAGGGGACAACACTAAGAAGCTGTAAAATATCGTGTTATTATTCTGCGTAGAAAACTTGTATGGAATTCTCACATCGGAAATATCGCCATTAAAGTAAGAAGGACTTTTTGGACGTGTCGTAGTCTTCGTTTGCATTCTTGCATTTATTTTTTAATATGTCCTCTCTATTTTTCTTACTCTCACCTTCCAACCTTTTATTTTATTCTTCGTCTCGAGTCGTTCCGTTCATTGTTACTGTATTAGATTAGACTAGTGTACAAGCCAAATTCTTCTACTATTAAGACCAGTACTCCTCGCTAATATAGCCTTCATCATAAGGTAGTTGTCTACACAGACAGGTCAACATAAAGTCGATTCACTTTACAGTCTAATCGGAGATAATGTACATATCCCCTTTTTAAGACAATTACCAAATAAAAAAGAGACTAACAGCCGGTTTCCGAAAGGCTGATCATTATCAAAATTAGGTAATCTACTGTTAACAGTCGATTAAATGCATTTTGAGTTGCAGAAACATCGATCAAACTTCAATCACATAACACACATTAACTAATCTAACAAACAAATAATCGATGATTAACAGCCTGTCAGAAGTATTTTGGGTTTCCGAAACGCTAATTATCGTTTTATCTATGTCAAACAACTGTCATACTAGCTTGTCAGGTAATCTGACATTTTTGGACGATTAATCTTATAATCTTTGGTTATGTATCAATGGTTGTAAGTAAATAAAATAAAATCTTTGGTTACGTTGTAAATACATAAACCTAAGGTGTTTTATAAAAAGCTGTTGTTTAGAAAGAACTCAAAAATATTGTTACAAAGGTAAACAATTTACTTAAATATTAAATATGATGATGATTGATAAATGACAAATTGGCAAACATTAACAAACGACACAAAATTAATAGTTAGGTTATGTTTGTTTGTTGATTTTCAGAATGCAGATTACACATAAACAGAAATGACGGTAGAGTGAAACAGCAACATTACTTTCTTAATTTAGAGCAAGATAAAGAACAATTCGTACAGAAATAATAAACGATTATAATCGATTCTACAGTTTCCATGTAAAATCGTATGTCAAATAATCTATAATCGGTGATCACCTAATTTTACCATAATTTTCGTTTCGGAAACCTGTCGCTTGTTAACAGTTGATCAAATTTGACACTTGATTACATGATTGGAGATTTGAATAACGTTTCGGAAACCGGCCGTAAATATAGTTACCTAAATGAGATCAACGCCGAAAATCTCATATTGAATTAAATTTCCTTTCTTTGTTGTTTAGTATGTTTTCTTCCCTACGTTTCTCACTTCTAAGAACGACCGCGCCCATAATCTACCCAGACTCAGCAACAGCGCCTTTGTGTCTACTGAATACCTTTGTTCTAGGATTAATTTTTCACAATCTAGATCACTAGGTATGGTACCAGTCTTAGAATATACTGATTTATTAGGCACCAAATTCTATGAATAACTAATACACTCTTAATATTTTTCGGAAATTTATTCTTGTTTTCATTAATAAAACTAAAAGTTCAATAATAATTTCCAGATGATATGATAAATTTACTACACATTTAACATTTGTATTCCTCCCAAAATGATTGTCATTGTTCATATAATATATTTCTTTTTTAGATATTTCGGTATACCCTGTATATGGATAGCAATGGGAAGCAATACTTAAAGCATTTTATTTCTCTTTTAAATAAACTTTACTTAGCATGAGTCGACAAATTCTAAATGGCAGCGAATATTGGATTTGTACATCCATTGGGCCTTAGGTAACGTGTTCTTTAGTTTACTTTCAGTCAAAACAGCAGGAAATTAACATCTAAAAAGTTACTTCAATTAAAAACTTACCTTTGGACAAAAAGCATGTGAATTATTTGTCACGAGTGGATCAATTTAAGTAATATTGTTATAACAGTGGTACATATAGCTACTATTGTTATGAGATTAAATTAATGTATCTTAATTTCATTTCATCTATGACTTAAAGTGGTTTTTGTTTCGTATAAATGGGAGAAAATTTATAATTAAACTTTGAAAATGATATTCAGGATCATCACTAGCCCGTACGCAATAAATTAAAACTAAATCATATATAATGAACGAACATACTACTGCTGCTTACAGCCATCCTTACTTTTCTTCTTCTGTTTCTTTTCCAAACTAGCTGTCCTCCTTTGACCTTGTATGGGCATATAAGGTGGCGCAGGGCTGTCATCGTCATGTTCTCCCAGATCAGGAGGCGGTAATATCCCGGGACTACTGCTTGAAGTGCTGGTGGTTACGGTACTGGAGGCGGTATCATAACTGGAAGAACCTCGATAGGCTCTTCTGGAATATGTCGGATCAATGACCATTGCAATATTCGTATGTTGCTGAGCCGGTGAGCTACTCGAAGGGCTTACACTATCACAGGTTTCTGGGTCTGGGTAACGAGGCTTGTTAATTCGGGATAAAGGGGATCTGGAATTAAAAATTCTGATTTTAATATAACGAAATATTTATATAAGACATGTTTAAATTTTAATAAATAAATCGAGAGTGAAATATTTATAAACCGAAAATATAAGTACATTTATAAAAGTAATTTATCTATCTTTCCATTAAAAAAGACAAACTCTTGGCTAATAAATAGCGGACGAGCATTATTCTTATGTTATGAGCAATATTATAACTTTTTACTCCTTTAATGTATATGCCGAACAACTGAAACAACTTCTACAATACACAAGAAAGGAAGAAATTACTATAATAATGGGTGATTTAAATGAAAAGATAGGAAAAGGCCGAGTCGACAATATAATAGGTGATTATGGTTCAGGAATAAGGAATGCTAGAGGCGATAGATTGGCTCAATTTTGTCAAGAAGAAAACCTGGCGATTATGAACACATGGTTTCGATTACCACTCCATAGACTGTATACCTGGAGGTTACCACAGGATAATGAACAAAATTGCATTAGAAATCAGATTGACTTTATTCTAACCAATCTTTTTTTTTGGACTGAGGTGGAAAGATTCGTAAAATCGACTAGGAAAAGTGTCCCTAGTACTGTTAGATTCAACCAAAGGACCAGAGACATACGCCGGCGGCACGATGTCAAACTATGTGACAAAGGGCCCCCTTCGGACATCCCTGCCAGGTCGCCTACCAACTAAAACCACCCCCTCTTCGACCCATGGTATCCCTGGACGAGTTCATTAGCGAACGAAACATGGGGATACCACGCGCAGACTGGGTTAAAGGTGCCCTTATGGCTATTTATTTTAGTTACAGCACTTACCTAAAAGCAGTAAGCGTATAGGGAAGGAGACCTAGTTCCCAAGCGGAGAAAAACTTGAGAGCTTAAAAAAGGGGGTTACCCTGAAGGGTAATATTTGGTACATTTTTGTACAGAAAAGAAAAAAAAAGAATGTTTATGTTTTTTTTTATTATTTATTTTTGTATTTGACCCCTCACCCAGATTGTTCGGCTCTTTCTATTATAGTCTTTCTTTTCATGATACCTGTTATATGGTTGATTATATATTCAAAATTCTCTTTGCTGGTTATTGCAATCTGCATGATGTTGTTGAGCGCGATCGCGCCGAATCTATTCTGCAGCCTTTGTTGTTCGTAGGCGAAAACATTACACCGGAAGATGCAATGTTCCGCATCGCCCCTCTCGTCACACGAGGTGCATATGTCATCGTTGGTTTTTTTGATGCCATATGTGTAGGATCTGAAAGATCCATGACCGGTCAGGAACTGAGTAAAATAGTAATTTACTCTTTTAAATTTACAGTTGTACCATGCTACAATATCGGGGATATGCGTTTTGGTCCAAAGAGCCTTCGTGGTCTGTACCTCCCATTCTCTTTGCCATTCTATAAGCATGTTCACTCGTATGGTCCTTCTTACCTGAGGTAGGTGACCGTCGTGGGCTTCATACAGCATTTGTCTTTCTTTGGCAAGCAGGTGGATGGGAAGCGTTCCCGCAATCACCTGTAAGACCAGCGTAGAAGTGGTTCGGTACGCGCTCACCACTTTTAAAAGGGGCTTCCTTTGGGCTCTTGTTATAATATCTTTGTACTTCTGGTATTTAAGTACGTTAATCCAGACGGGAGTTCCATATAGAAGGGTCAATTGCACTACTTGAAGGTACAATTTTCTCTTGTTGCTGCTGGGCCCTCCTATGTTGGGTATTATTCTTTGGATACCTGCCGTCCGTTTATGCGCCTTCTTAACTAATCAGGTTACCACAGGATAATGAACAAAATTGCATTAGAAATCAGATTGACTTTATTCTAACCAATCTAAGATTTATAAATTACATTGTAAGCGTTAAGACTTTTCCTGGAACAGATGTTCCCTCAGACAGAAGTTCTTTGTTGTTTTCTCGTATTTAAGTATTATTTAGCAATATCTGGCTAGATATTGGGTCTGCTGTTACCTGATAGCTGTGAGGATCGAAAAGCAAAGGTGTTATTCAGGTTTTTAGTGAGATTCATGCCCGTCTGTTGGTGGCTTGTATGTCAAGGTCATTCAATAGTTTGGTACATATTTATTTTCTGCCTTTCGATGTGAAATATCATATAAAAGTCCACAAAAAAAATAGAAGAGATGAGTATGAAGAATGTATAGAATTATAGTCTTTAATACATCTCGAGAAATATACATATAATAACTTTAGCATGCCCGACATGTTCACAGTTGTTCACCGAATGATGTCTAAATTCAAAAATTACAAAGATGTGCTATCCGTTTCAAGATAATTCGGATGGAATTCCCCAGATTAAGAGACTGGGCCGATATCAAGCACAAAATGACTGTACTCACTTAATGCTGTAACGAATAGTCACCCTTAGTATTTCGTTACATTAGGTAGGTTCAATTTTAAATTATATCCACAATTTAAAGTTACTTTACTAACTAACACAAAGTAGGTGTTGCCATACGTACACAGGTATGTACGTATTGGTAAATAAAATTTCAAGCATAACTTTGTGTACCTATTTAAATTTAATCAGTTAATTGCATTTGTACTTGGACTTCAAATTTCTAGGTACGTAAAGCCAGTGCAGACAATTTCTTGGAATTTTATTCAGGTAAAAGGATAATGTGTACTTAATATCAAATTATCACTCAATGGACTTCTGTGAGAAAAAAGTTTATTTGAAAAGAACTTCATTTTTCTTTTGTCGTTCCTTTCGAACGGAAGTCAGTGTAATAACTATAAATATGAGTGATATATAAATGATTAGTGACGATGTCCTGTACATTCCCGCCACTATTTCAGGAAGTAAAGACTAGTCTAAACCTGAAAAACCTTCTGGTTATATTCATCTTACACACGATACAATATTTCACCAAAACTGTTCACGGCAGCTCTAGAGTCAATATTTAAGGGTACTCAATGGCAAGATATGGGCATCAATATAGATGGAGAAAGATTAAATCACCTAAGGTTTGCAGATAATGTTGTATTAATCGCAGATAACTTACATGATACAGTTTCTATGATGCATTCGCTTAAAAGTCTGTCTGAAAGAGCAGGATTAAAGATAAACTTTGAGAAAACTAAAATTATAACAAATCTCGTAATGAGTGGAAATATAACTATTAACAATAATACCATACAACAAACAGACACTTACAAATATCTGGGACACGAAATCAAAATAAGCAGAGACAATCAAACACATGAAATACAGAGTCGAATAGGTCTAACATGGGCAGCATTTGGCAAATTAAGCCATATTCTAAAAAGTTCAATTCCCATGTGTCTCAAGCGAAAGGTTTATAACCAATGTGTTTTACCTGTACAAACTTATGGAGCAGAGACTTTACCACTCACGCAAAAATCTGCGAAAAAACTTAGAGTTACACAACGAGCCATGGAACGTGCAATGCTGAACGTGAGCCTTCGAGACCACATAACAAACCAACAAATCAGGCGAAGATCAGGAGTTCAAGACGTCATCGAAAGAACCACGACGTGGTTCTGGGCAGGGCACTTAGCCAGAACACAAGATGGACGGTGGACAAGACGTATTATGGAATGGAGGTCCAGAAATTATAAAAGAAGCCGAGGACGACCACCGACTAGATGGACCGATGACATTAAACGTGTAGCGGGAAACTGGCTACAAGCGGCCCAGTGTAGAGAACACTGGAAAGAACTGAGGGAGGCCTATGTCCAGCAGTGGACGCGATTGGCTGATTGATGATGACATACGATGCAAAGCAAATCGTGCTTAACGTTTACAACGGTAAGTACTCGTTAAAAATACTCTTTAATTAACCTTAATACCGGGTGAATTTTAAAACGACCAGTACCAGGTGGTCGAATTTTCGCCCCACATAGCGAAATCCGACGAGAATATTTAATTTTCTAAAAATCCACTAGGAAACTAAGTTCCTTTAGCTGGCTGTATACCATATATCACAAAAAATTTATTTCAAATCCTTTATAAAAGGTATATAATAAAATGCCCAAACGGGCTATCACAATTACATTACAGAGCGTTTTCGGATTGTTAAATCCATCATCAGTGTAAACCTGAAAGTAAATAACCACTTTAATTAAAAAGAACGTTGAATTTAAAATGTTAACTAAGGTTAAAGCAAAATGTGGTTAATACTTACAGGGTATACATGCTATGAGCCACCAAAATATATGGGTCAAAACCCTTGGTTATAAATTTACAGTTGTTTTATATTATATATAGTTACAAATTAGGATGTTTAAGTTACCGTTGGAATTGGTAACATGGCGACGTATGACCCTACATAGGTAAAATGGTCCTGAGACGAAGTGTCTCCGAGGACCTGTTGATAACTGATCAAAATGACATTGTTGACATGTTAGAACGGATGTTGTGTCAGAGCAGTGAGTGTAACTTACGGTAGTTGTCTAAAAATGCTTCTAGAAATCCCACAATAAAACTTTCTCAAACTAGACCTATATGAAGATCTAGAAATCATTAAAGAAAAACAGAAAAGTCCAAATTGTGTTAATCGCCATGTCTCATTAAATCGAATCGAAAACTCCTTTTACTCATCCACTTTCCCTCAGGGTTTGGTTTTCGGGTCTCTGGGGTCTTCAGCCTCTTGTAGTTTCCCCCTTTCTCTTCACAATAACATTTAAACAACACACATCTTTAGTAAATTTGACAGATCCACCTTAAACACAACTACTCTTACAGTTTCACATATTCTCACAATACACTCCATAAGCCTATTAACTTTACATACCTACCTAAACTCAAACTTATAACTCTTCCTTTTTTATTTTTATATTTCTCAGGCACCAAATGTTCCTTTTAACATATAGGGCCTTTTTGTTTTTCTTGAGTTATAACTTGAGCAATGTATGAACAATATCATACCAAACCACCTTTCAGCCATCAATTTTCTGTTGTTCTGGCATACTTGTCCACACACAAAAACAACCTACCATCTTTATTTTTCACACATAACCAGTAATTAATGTTCATGTACTTATAACTTGAAAAATCTTTTATTTTTACCAGGTACCAAATGTTTTTTTACATAGAGGGCCTTCCATGCTTAAGTTTTAATTTAAGTACTACATGAACATCACATTACAATCACATTCTTGTCATATTTAAATTTCAGCTCAACAACATATCTAAACACACCTTTTACTACATCACTCCTCATTAATAAATCTTATAGGACCCATCTTCCTACATGTGCCTTTTTTACCATTTTCTAGGTACCAAATGTTTCACAACATACAGGGCCTTTTGATAAAATCTTCAGCTTAGAATAAATAAATCCATACATATGTATAGTTGGTTGCCTATCGATCCTACAACATTTCATAAACTCCAGTTTACCCACATTAATTTTTAAAAAACCAATTTTTTCAATGTTTCCAATATAGCTATATGATTAATTCACATTACAGACTACAACATTGATGGTTGATACTGTTACATTATTATAATTTTAACTTTTTTCAATTTTAAATAATGCTGGCATCTGTCATTTTTAGACAACTACCGTAAGTTACACTGACTGCTCTGACACAACATCCGTTCTAAGTGAGAGCGCCCAAAAAGGGTCGCGTGGCAGTGGCAAGTAGCAAGTAGCACGCGTCTAGCATAATGTAACCAATGAAAACGAATGATTCAGTTTACACCAAAATGACAGTAACGTCATTCATTCTAATCATTCGTTAGGATTGGTTACATTATGCTAGACGCGTGCTACTTGCTACTTGCCACTGCCACGCCACTTTGGTGGGCGCTCGCCCCCATGTCAACAATGTCATTTTGATCAGTTGTTATCAACAGGTCCTCGAAGACACTTCGTCTCAGGACCATTGTACCTATGTAGGGTCATACGTCGCCATGTTACTAATTCCAACGGTAACTTAAACATCCTAATTTGTAACTATGTATAATGTAAAACAACTGTAAATTTATAACATTTAAAAGGTTTTGACCCATATATTTTGGTGGCTCATAGCATGTATACCCTGTAAGTATTAACCACATTTTGCTTTAACCTTAGTCAACATTTTAAATTCAACGTTCTTTTTAATTAAAGTGGTTATTTACTTTCAGGTTTACACTGATGATGTAGCGTGATATGGTTTACACTGATGATGTAGCGTTGTGATAGCCCGTTTGGGCATTTTATTATATACCTTTTATAAAGGATTTGAAATAAATTTTTTATTTAATTTTCTGTTCGCGGTATTTTGGGTTTTACTACTTCTTTGTGCTCTTAATACATCAACTACCAACGTTCTAAACCGTCAAAGCGATTGATTAAACTTAATTATAGATATTAATAAAAACATTAGACTTGGGGCGAGAATTCGCCCCACCCGGTATTAGAAAGGTTAATCATATTTACCGATTAATAAATTCATAAAAAACACAGAATTCCGAGTAGAATTACTTAAAAATTAAAATTACATATTTTTTCTTAGGTCTTCTTTCGACGATGGTTAAATGAGAAGCGATCAAAAAGACGGTTTTTTGACACAAGTGTCACGATTCACTGTGTACGAACTTATAAAAGACGGTCCAGTGTTGCGAAAAAAAAAGAGAAAGGATTCTGGTGCCCATCGAGTATTAGCGAATTTTCATTTATACCCGGTTCGCTATTCCCAGTCCGAACTGTCTAGTGATTTTAGTAATTATTTTTTTGTGAAGTTAGGAACTTTTTGACAGACTCGAAGTGGCTGGAAATTACTATACAACCAAGCATACGTGCTCTTAGTCAATATTAATGTAAACAAAAGTAAATAAAATAGAACTTTGCCGACAATCAATATTTATTTATTTACACCGTATAATGTATTGATAGCAAATAATAAAATTATTTATTGTACAAAATAAAAAAAGTGGGAATAAATTCTACAAAATTAAAAAGTCAAAGTGAGGTTAAATAAGACATAGCAAGTTCCTTATGCTGTGACTAGGATGGAATCAATGATTAAAGATTAACAGTTCATTGGATAGCATTAACATAAACTGTTGTTTTATTATCTTACAAAATAAGTGCACTTCCACATGCTAAAAGCAAATATTAGTAATTTGAGTAGGCAAATTCGTGGTTCAATAGTACTTTTTGCTCATTAGCATTTGAGGATGTTAAAATCTTCCACATATGGTGAATAAATTCAGTATTCTGGCCGCAGTCTGTAGTCATATAAACCCAAACAAACAACAAAAACCTCCATGTAAGTATAGACAAGTTTATATTAAATTAGAAACAACTAATCTAAAAATATTAACTTTTAAAAAACATTTTATCATATTTATTAAGAAAAACTTACCAACGCATTAGCTGATGGAACAAATGGAAAACTTTGACTATCCATAATAAAATTTAAAATATAACTAACTAATTAACTAAATAGAACTAACTAAAGAATTAAACAAAGATAATAAAACTATATTAAATTAAATAAACAACGCGAATAATACAAATATTTGCTACAATCTTAAATTGTAACAATTCAAATATTATATTTATACAGGGAAAATTTGATGGGTTTAGTATACACCTCCACTATTTAGAATAATTCTTCTTTTTTTCAAAGAAAGAAGTCTGCAATAGTAGTATACTTGATCTATTAATGCTGAAAAGTAGGAATTGTTGTGTTGTAGGTTTCCGACAATGAATCTGTCAAAATATGCCCGAGCTAAGCGAATGGAGTTTATCAGCTATACGGGAAACAATATATTCTCCATTCGCTTAGCTCGGGCATATTTTGACAGGTTCATTGTCGGAAACCTACAACACAAAAATTCCTAATTCTCAGTATTAATAGCTCTAATATACTACTATTGCAGACTTCTTCCTTTAAAAAAAGAAGAATTATTCCAAATAATGGAAGTGTATACTAAACCCATAAAATTTTCCCTGTATATTTAAAATATAATATTTGAGTTGTTACAATTGAACATATTGTAGTAAATATTTGTATTATTCGCGTTGTTTATTTTAGCTAATATAGTTTTATTGTTCCATTATTTTTGTTTAATTCTTTGTTTGTTATATTTTGAATTTTATTATTAGAGATAGTCAAAGTTTTCCATTTGTTCTATCAGATAATGCGTTGGTAAGTTTTTCTTAAATAAATATAAATCGGATAAATGTTCTTTAAAAGTTAATATTTTTAGATGAGTAAAGATGCTGTTAAATTACGAGGTAATCAAACTGCACAAAGATTTATTCAAAACACCAACCATTTTTGTTTAATTATTTACCCATTCGGCGTAGGTGGATCATTAAAATATATTTATAAAATTATGTAAATATGTTCTTAATAACAAAAACATTTCAGTTAACGTCCAGTTCAGTTTGACATGGCGTCAAAAATTAAATAAAAGTTACAGTAATTTAGTTTATATCGTTAAGTTACTCCAAATGTAGGCAACCAACTTAAACTTTTTGTTAGGATTTAGCTGGAGTTTCTTGAGAATATATTTAATATTTTCCAGTTAATAGTTAAGTTTGCAAAAGAGGTCGACGAAATACTCTAATGAAATGCGCTGAGCACGTGTACTTGGTTGTATAATAATTTCCAGCCACTTCTAGTCTGTCAAAAAGTAACTAACTTCGTAAAAACATAATTACTAAAATCACTAGACAGTTCGGACTGGCATTAGCGAACCGAGTATATCATATGTATTCAGTGAATAACTTACCAACTTTAAATAAACTTTTGAGTGAATTAAGTAACAAAGAAATAATCCCCGAGTGTCATAAAACTACTTCTTGGAGGTTTTTAAAATCTAATGGTATTATGTTTAAAACATTGAATAAACAGCAGGCAATTATGGAATCCAGCCGTTTAATAAGGTGGAGGTTCGATATTATTTGGAGAGTCTAAGGTCTTTTAGGAGTGAAGGGAAGAACTTGTATTATTTGGATGAAACTTGGTTCGACACGATGGTAGTAAACATTGCGCCACCAATGTTCCTCCCTCTAGAGGAACAAGAATTTGTATTTTACATTGTGAGGGAAAGTCAGGATGGGTAGAAGATGCTTTATTACACTCTGCTAAGAGTGTAAGTGATTGTCGCTTAGATTATCATCAAGATATGGACAGTACTTTGTTTGAAGGTGGTTTGAGCAGCAATTACTATCTAAATTAAAAAGTAATAGCGTTATTATTTTGGATAATGCTCCATATCATTGTAAACTAAAGAGTAAAATTCCAAACACTAATTTAAACAAAGCTGAAATTCAAGAATTTTTAATATTGTTCTAAAGATATTTTTTTGTGACATTTTAAATTAATCACTATTTAACTGGGAATAAGCCACAATTAAAGGTTAAAATACGTTTATTGACGTTTCAATTTCCACTTCGGAAATCGATCTCGAGTGGAAATTGAAACGTCAATAAACGTATTTTAACCTTTAATTATGGCTTATTCCCTGTTAAATATCAAGAATTTTTATCAAAACATGAAATATATTTTATGGATTCTTACACAAAAAACAACTTGTAGAACTATTAAAATTGGTTAAATGTGAAAAAAATTATATTATCCACAGGCTAGATGAGAATTATGGCCATAGAGTATTAAGACTACCTCCTTACTATTGTGTACTGAATCCAATAGAATTGTTGTGGTCTCAATTAAAAAGTAATGTGAGCAAAAATAATAATTCTCCAAAATCATTTTCGACTGTTGTAGATTTAATTAAGACCGAATGTAATAATATTACAATATTACAGCAGATAATTGGAAAAAATGTATAGAGCATGTCAAAAAACTATAGTGTATTTTTATGTATGAGAGAGTAATAAAACAATAAATTATGTATGCAAATCCCTAAACTGTTGATACGGGTGACTCAATGAAAAACAGATATTTGTCAACAAGTTTACAGAAGTATATAGGAAAACAATTTTAAATTGAGTATAACCACCAGGTATAAAGGTTGGAGCAGAATAGAATACAATAGTTGTGAGGGTTACTAATCCCTAAATAAGGTTGCCAGTGTCGGAGTGATGGAGGTTAACAGGTACTAATGAATTTGCAAGAAATGTAAGATGTTTATTTTATTGGTTATATATATAACCAATAAAAGTTTAATAAGTACCTACCTATTTGCAAAATAAAGTTTAATTCTTTAGATAAAATAAAACGTTTTATTTTATCTGAAATGAGTGCATTCCACGAAGTAAGGGTTTCAACAATCAAACATTTAATTCTTTAATTCCAGGAATCTACGACAGTAATTGACTAGATAATTACCTTCTAAACTTATTCCACAGAAAATGTGATAGTGGGTTTTTCCATTTTGTAGAAAGGTCCAAGTGGCGTATTCAAAATTCTTAACAGTTCACTAAAAGTAGGTACTTCAGTTGCAAGGTGCAGTTTATTGTGTATACTAGTGTTATGGAAAATTTGGAAGTGCCGTGTAAACGCCGAAAAATTGGTCCTTTAACAGTTAATGAAAAAACATTAATATTTAATTGTTTTAAATCATTTACAGACAAACGTTTATGTGAAAGTGTTGATGAGACCGTTGAGTTAGTTAGCAGTACATTTGGTGTTGGGAAATCTACGATTTACAGAGTTATTAAAGAAGAGAAATGTGGTAGTTTTCAAATGCCACGTAATGATCCAGGGAAACCAAAATTTCAAATAGAATATCATTTTAAAGAAGGACTTCGACGGAAAGTGCATGAATTCTTCTTTAGACAAGAATTTCCAACATTGGATAAAGTTCTTGTCTCAGTTCGAGATGATAAGGATTATCCAGAAATGAGTCGAAGTACGTTATGAAAACTTTTAAAAGAAATAGGCTTCCGCTGGAAAAAGAATGCCAGAAAGTCTATTTTATTAGAAAGAAGCGGTATTGTCATATGGAGAAAACATTTTCTAAGAACCATAAAGGAAATGAGAAACCATAAAAGAAAAATATTTTATCTTGATGAAACATGGATCAACGAGGGTCATACACCAAATAAATTTTGGCAGGATGAAACTGTTACAAGTCAAAGGCACGCTTTTGTAAATAACTTATCTACTGGTTTAAACTCACCATCAGGAAAGGGACGCAGGCTGATAATAGTACACATTGGCAGTTCAGACGGTTTTGTTGAAGGTGGTTTATTAACTTTTGAATCAACTCGTACCGGTGACTACCATGAAGACATGAACGCTGATGTCTTTCAAGAATGGTTCGAACAAATGATAGATCTTCTTCCTAAGAACTGTGTAATAGTAATGGATAATGCAAGTTATCACTCCAGACTTATAGAAGGACTGCCCACAACCAAGTGGTTAAAAAAAGACTTGCAGAATTGGCTGAGTTCAAAAAATATTACGTACCATCCCGGATCTATAAGAAAGGAACTTTATTCGTTGTGGGCCCTTCATAAAGAAAAATTTAAATATACGAAATTGATGAAATTGCCAAAAATCGTGGAATGACAGTACTTAGATCCCCACCATATCATTGTGAATTAAACCTGATTGAACTGGTATGGGCACAGATAAAGAGTGAAGTTTCAAGAAAAAATACCACTTTTAAAATTCATGATGTTAAACAGTTGTTTTTGGAGGCCGTAAATAATGTGAAACCTGAAAATTGGGAAAAGGCAGAAAATCACACTATTAAAGAAGAGGAAAAAATGTGGAAGCTGGACAATATTACTGATAAAATGATCGAGCCAGTTATTATAAATCTTGGTTCTGAAAGTTCATCTTCTGAATCTGATTTGGATTTGTAACAAGTAGCTGTAAGTTTTATATTAATATTTTTATTCATCTATTTAACATACCTTAGACGGTTTTAAAAACTCTTTTTCTCTTTTGTAATTTTTAAAAATTAAAAAAAATGTGAATTTTTTAAAACCCTTTTTAATGTAGGCCAGTCAGTTCTAATATAGTGTGTGATAAAAGAGGTCACTTTTGTTTACATACACATAACACTTTATAACACTGAAATAATTCATTTATTTTTTACAATTATTCAAAGTAATTTTTCAATTAATCTTGAGCACGCCCATGGAGTGGCCGGAAGTACCAGTTAAAATTATGCTAATTACTCTCTCGTTCATAAAAATAAACTATAGAAGAAAAGTACATACTTACAGTTCCAAAACAATATTGTTTTATTTTATAATATATATTATGTTAAATATATTTAAAATAAAAGTACATAAGTATTACTTACATGTATTTTTCTTTTACTTTGTGGGATTGTCGTAATTTTGATAAACTGTATCAGTATATAAGTTCGAACTTGTATACAACTATACCTAGAAGATTAAATACGAAATATCTTGTAACGAACAGTAACGTGAATTTTAGTACTGCAACAAGCTCTGTCGTTTAAAACTAATTAAACGAGAGGCAATTAAAGTGCACAGTAATAGACGAATTAGTTTTTTGTGTAACCATGTTAACGTTATCGACCAATCGTAATCTAGGTGAAATATACCCACCCTAGTCATCCTAAATTAATTTTGACAGAATATACGAATTTTCATTTAATATAAGTCGTTAGAACTAAATGATTCTTGTTAAATACTTATTTTCTACATACAAGTAACTTCGTGTTAGATATGGACGTGGAAATGCAACGGAAATGTAAAAAAACAATTAAAAGAAATAAATATGAACGGAATTCAAGCGAGATGTACGAATGGTGGTTACAACTTTTCAAAATGCTTGAATCTGATTTCAACCTTAAAGATGATGAAAGATACTCAACATTGAAAGAAATTCTACCCGTTGAATTATTTTACCGATTATTACCAATATTAGGATTTAAGAAGGAACAGTTTCATATACACGAGCCAACAATAATAGAAAAGGAGGATGAAAAAAAGGTCTACACAAAAAATACTACTATAGAAAGTGTATTCGATTCAGCTGAAGCAAAAAAGTCTACAGTAATTTCAAAATTCCGAAAAGAACTAGGAATAACATCCACAAAGAAGAATCCCTACTTGGAATTCTTTCGGCGCAAACCACACAGAGCAGCCATATGGAAAGAGCTACCTCCACTGAAATGGGAAGAAATGAATCTAGGACAAATGGCTGAGGCCATAACTGAAGCTATAGCTATAGATTACGTGGATTGGTTAAAAACCATGGGAGGTGACGAAGAAACTACGCTAAATGTTCAAAGTATCAAGGAGATGTTTGAGGTTGGTTCGCAGACTAATGCTGCAACGTCCATATTTGTAGAATTAAAAGAGTTGGCTTCAGTACCTCAAAAGACAGCAGAAGCTCTAGATGTACCCGACAAGTCTAATATTAATTTTTTACATGCACAAATTCAAAATGATCGAAGAGCTTCCAAAAAACGCCCACAAATTATTGCTTTTGGACGACGACTGCCCACCTATATGCAGGTAAACATTATATTAACTTATATACAGCTTGTCAATATGTCTTCCTACGGTTTTAGTAATCTTAGAAGAAAGTTTATTCATAAATAAAACAAACACTAATTTTGATCAAGAATAAAGTATGTACTTCTTATTTATTTATTAAGGAGCCGACAGGCCCTTATCGATATCTTGTCGTTTTCGAGAAATCCGGAACATTGTATAAAGTACTAGATTGACTTATATACAACAAGGAATAAATAAATAAGTAGGGTAAAACACACACTAGTCAGCCTTTTAGTGAGAATCTTAATTTGTTTCAATTGCATATAAAAAAATAAAGGCGTTAAATAAAAACAAATATTTTTATCAACTTTGTTTATTAAATTATCAAAAGAGATTGACTAAATGTTATTACTATGTTACAATTATAAAAAAAAACAACACTTAACAAAATATTGCACTTTTCACCTGTAGTCAGCGCCATTTCTCCGCAAGTCAGCCATGTCTACCCTGTAGTCAGCCAATTACTTGTTCTTGCATGTTGGACATAGAAACTCTTTATTATATACATTCTCATAAACGTTACCAACAAATTCAGTACATTTTAAATGATACCACGCAGGACAATTGTCACAACCAATATTCTTTAATTTGTTTATTTCTGTGTCACT
Source organism: Diabrotica balteata (assembly GCA_918026665.1). NCBI lineage: Eukaryota > Metazoa > Arthropoda > Insecta > Coleoptera > Chrysomelidae > Diabrotica > Diabrotica balteata. Next base: position 35,226,308 of record OU898276.1, read on the forward strand.
AGTCAGTTCCTCTTCACACGAGTCACACCTTCTTCTGCTGACTGTGCACTTTGTACTATTCTTCCTCTTTTATTGTTTTTGGACTTCAATAGCTTTTCAGCTTTTCTTTTTTGTAAATCTGCTTTTGTCTTCTTTTGTCTTTCTTTCTCCTTCTTTTCCTTAGTTTCCAGTCTTTTGATTATTTATAATCAATATATCGTTCTTTTTCTGCTCCTTAATTTCTTCCATCTGCTTCTCAAACTGACATCTTTTTTATGGAACGTGAAAGGAGTTTAAAATGATGACGGGATGTATATATATATATATATATATATATATATATAATATATATATATATTAATATATATATATATATATATATATATATATTAATATATATATATATATATATATATATATATATATATATATATATATATATATATATATATATACGGGAAAAATTCTGACGGTACTGGACTTACAGATGAACAGAAAAGATACTATACTGGACCAACAGATCTATAGCCTTTGACAACTGGTTTATCTCTATAAAAATGGTAGAGATATTGAGAAGGTCTAACTTTCATTGGAAATTTCCACAAGAATCGCTAAAATTCCTTCTATCTTCTATTTACGGTTTTACAAATCACATTACTTTACTGTCACACACAACACAAAAAAATAAAGCCGTAATTTTGGTATCATCATCTCATCACGCAGCCACTGAGAATACAGACACTAAAAAACCACACATAATAGTGGATTATAATTCAACAAAGGGTGGTGTCGATTCAATGTCAATGGACGAAAAATGTGCCAAATTTACAAGCAGTCGTCGAACTCGCCGTTGGCCTATGGCTATATTTTTCAGAATGTTTGCAAGTAGAAACAGGCAATGTTCAGAAGGTTTGTACAGTAATGCTTATATTCATTATGAGCCTTTTAACAATAATACTCATTTAGAAAGGACCAATTTTATTGAAAAAACTGGCATTTCAACTTATGCAACCTTAGCTAAACAGAAGACTAGAAAGTTCCTCTTTACCTTGAAAAAAATTAAAGTTGAGCATATGCGCGATATTGGGTATAGATGAACCTTAACGGCGTCCAGAAGTAAGAGTGGAAAACTTAAAAAAGGACTGTTCTTACTGTCACTATAAAAAGAAAAGAAGAACAGCTTATGTATGCTGTCAAAAACCAATTTGCTTGGAATGTGCGAAAAAGATTTGTTTGCAGTGCCCTACACTCCACCAACTTCAGTGACTGTCAGTTTTTTTTGTTTTAACATTTTTTTAAAATCTTATTATTTTAATGTTTCTTACTCTTTGCTTAACCCGATTATAATTTTTTATCAAGATTCTTTAATTTGTTTTATTTTTATCACACTTTTTTCAGGCGTAAAAATGTACACAAAAAATCGATCCATTCTTGTTATAATTTTTTTTATTTTAATAAATACAGATAAACTATATTAATTACTGTTTTTTAGATAACTAATACTTTCAGTAAGTCATCGCAATATTGTTTTACATTAAAATATTAAAAAAAAAATATCCACTAAAATGTTAAACCCGTCTGTCAGGCGGTTAGTTAGTGTTTAACTAACTTAGACGCAATTGATTTAAGATGTTAGTACTTAAGCGTTAAATTGTTTTTACAAAAATAGCGCTAACTTAAAGAGCAAAAAATGTAAGTGCCAATTTATACCACATATGTAGCATATGCGGCGTCCTCTATCAGCTACATCAAAGTATGCATCAAATTATCATTGCTCTTGTCCACGCATTAAATTCTTGATCTTTGGGAACGTGAAGAAGTCGTTGGGACAAAGGGGCTATATGGTGTATTGTTAAACAATTCGACGTTTTGAAGCTACAAAAACTCTATTGTGTTTTGAGCAGTGTGAGCACTAGCATTGTCCTGATGTAGGATGATTCACCGTTGTGTATTGCTTTGTTGGAGTTTCGCGATAACTTCTGGTAAACAAAACGGTTATATACCAATCAGAAGTAACCGTTCTTCGATCTTCTAAACTAAAGCAATTATTGTCACATGACCAGATTTGGACACAAAAGTTGCGACCATTTTCTTTGAAATACTTCGAGAATGGATCATTTTTGTTGAATTTTCTCATCGTGAAACACCCACACAGCGGATTGGCCTTTATTTTCCGGTTCGTAGGAGTAAATCCAAGATTCATCACCAATGACAATACTATTAATGTTTTTTGAGCTTCCTTAGCTGAACCAATCCAATGTTTTTCGACATTAATTGACGCGAACCGCCCTTTGCTCTTCTGTGAGCAAATGAGCTATCTAACGGAAAACCAACTTCGTAACATCCAGTTCTTCATCTAGGATCTATTGGATCGAGGTCTTTGAAATGCCCAAAAATGCCTCTATCTCTAGGTGGTCATCCTTAATTAGCTGACGAACCGCATTCATTTTTTGCTGTTAGACTGCTCTTTTGGGTGGACCTGACCTGAGGCTGGAGCGAACACGTTAAAATTTGCAATACCTGCGGGAAATGGTTGACTGGTGTGATGCTTCATTCCTAAACACACAAACCATTTCAGCGAGATATGGGATAATCCTGATACTGTTGGGATAATCTTCTCCGAAGATTGTAAAAAATTATTGGTTGAAACCCTGCTAAGATCCATTTTTCGACCGATTTGCTAATTTCAAAAATCTGTGTCTACTGTCACTGTATCTACGCCACTTATTTTATCGCAATCACAGACCACTAATAACTAGACGTTTCACGTAGGTAGCTCAAGGTCAAACCAAACTTAATGTCATTTGTAGTACCGATACAAATCTTCAGATGTCACTTTACTTTACTTTACTTTTTACTTTACTCTGTCTTTACCTTTACAGTTTAGGTTTAGAACACAACTAAGAATTATAATTGTCAATCGCCAATTGTCATATTAACGTCTATATTTTGATTTTGTTAAATTGTAAATTACAAATCCCCTACCTCAGTGATGTGTGTTTTAAATGTTCCTGGCGGTGTTCAAACAGTATTTTGCAGATTAATAATAATTAGTTAAATATGGTTCTTCACAAAAAATGTTATATCCTACAATGTACCAATTCGTCATTAATTAGACATGCTTTTCCAAATTCTGATAAAGACATTACACGATTTAGGAAGTGGCTTAGTGTTATAAATAATCCTAATTTAGATACGATGAATGCTAGTACAGTTTTTAAAACAAAACGAGTCTGCCACAGACACTTTGAAGATAAGTTTGTTTCTTCATGGAGTCATAAATTGTATAAAAATGAAATTTCTAGCTTAAATTTGTATGGTGAGTTCAATATATATTTGATATTAGAGAACAAATAACTGATTGATGATCGATTTTAGATTCTTCTTCTGATGTACATCCCAGAAGTATTTCAATGTTGAGTGGGGAAGCAAATGTACCAGAAAGTGAGTAACCCTAATATGTAATTAACAAACATTATTTTACCTGAAGTGAATTATGGTATAAATTATTAAATTAACTTCTTCTTTCCTTGAGTTCCGTAAAAGAACAAAGTCCTATCTATCTGAAAGATCATATTATTCAGTAGAAGAGTTTTATAACGAATAGTGTTATGTACAAGTAACTAAACTATTTGTATAAATATATATTTCAGTATCACATGCAGAAACTTAAATGTATTAGTTCGTAAGGATTTATTATGCACTTTATTTAAATTTTGGAATACATTGTGTATTTTATTATCTTTTATTTTGTGATATTGACGATTTATGTAATTTCAGTAAATTTTAAATTGCTATTTTTCTGACTTTTTGTAAGCTTTGTCCATAAAATTGTACAATTTTCAGTGGTAATAGCATATTTTTATTCTATTTAAAATTACAAAGTTGTTTTACAAGTGTTAAATAAATAAATAAATTACATTTTGTTTTATTTTTTCCTAAATGGTATTGTGTATATTTGAATTTAAAAATGTCAAATGCATTTTTTTTTTCAAATATACCAAATTATATTTAAATATTTTAAGCTTTATTTAAATTTTCCCACCAAAATTAAAATTTGAAATTCCCGCGTAATTTCCCGCTTGAATTAGTTCCGATACAAATCTTATGGAGCGCTGAATTTCATATCCAACTAAAGCATTGTCGTGGAACATCTAGGAGGTAGGTGATCTGTGATCGCAATGAAACTTAATGAAACTCTCGATTTATGTCAACAAAAGATTGAGGTTACATTGGCGTCGGAAAGTTTTATATGTTATTATCAATAAAGATTTAAAATACGTACATCGTTAGCGTATATATTGAACGTTTACAGTTTTATGATTAAATATACACTTGTATGTGATATGAGTAATCCCAAACTCTTTCTAATTTATCATTCTAATATACTGACATGCCGAATATTGCGGACATGTTTAAAAACTGACAAGTGACAACTATAATTTGTCGTTTTAATATGTTCTAGGATAATATTTAAGATATTGTTTTTGTTATTCGTTAGCCATAACTTTGAAAATTATATTTCTTCTCTACTACTTCTTTATTTTTCTATCTTAATAGTCTCGTTAACGTGGGCTACAATATTTGATATAATTCAAGATACATTACTTATTATATTTGAATATGCGCTCTTGTTTACAGGTAAAACCTCCGCCCAAGGACCTCTACACAAAATGGCTTCAGTGCGAATATATACCACCTAAACTAGAGAGCATGGCTAGTGTCTGGCAGGGTATAACACATTTAAGATCAACTCGAGTATTTTGTGAATATTTATATAAAGATCGTCAAGAAATTAAACCTCCAAAATACTTGGTAGAATGTGGTATGATGGATCCCAAAAATTTTGGCAAACGATTGACGCGAACAGAAGAACTTGAATTGGAAACCAGCGAGGATGGAGTAAAAAAGAAATCAATAGCATCAAGAAAGTCCGAAGTATCGAAAGGTAGCCGAAAACGCTCAACATTAAAATGAGATAAGAAAACATTTTTAACAAAAAATAATACCTATTCAACTGTGACCATGGAATTATTTATAACTTTTTTAATATTATAGCAAGGAATAATGAATTTTGTTTTAATTCGTCTGTTTATTTGTAAAAAAATAAAATGTCTTAGCCTTACTTAAGTTTGAAGGCAAGTCATAAAAGTCGGTCTCAGTATGAGACTGTGCACGAGGATCTATCTCCATACTGAGTAGGACTCCACACAAGACAGACTAGGTGGGGAAGTTCTCATTCATAGTACTGCGTGTCTCAATAAGTATTAGGGAACCTCCTATGGACGTATATTTAGGAAAGGTGTGAATAAGCTATAACCAAATAAACAGACGGATCATAATTGGCTTATCATACATTGAGATTTTTTTCTGCGACTACTGTGCTGTCCAATCCCGACAAGTACCACCATCATGCCCATGGGATACGTGACGTGCAGGAAAAAGTGTTGCCTAAGCGATAACAAAGAGGTTGACGAACTCTAGGAGATTATAGCCTTGGCACGGTGCTTGACAGCATTTCGTCCCGACTTCTGGAAGCAAAATGTACAAGAAGACAAAAGAAATGATCCAAAAGATATAAGAATGAAAAAACCATTCGTTCCAGTGTCTTTTATGGAACTTTTTATAGTTCAAGCAACAAAGTATCTTGTTTTTCGCAATCTCAAACCTTGGAAAAATGGATAAAGCGCTGGCTCTTTGGATCGAAGAGCAAACAAAAAAAGATGGCAATTATCACACGAATAAAATAAGAAAAGACTCTTTGTCTTTACGAAAATCTAAAGGCTGACAACGAATCATCTATTTTCCAAGCGAGTAAAGGATGGTTAAAAAGATTTTAAAAAAACTGAGTTTCTTTACATAACGTCAAAATCCCAAGAAATAAAAGTCGAAACGGCAATCACGTCTCTCACTCAACACGATATTATCGTCCGCTCAAAAACTTCAGGATATGGTTTTTCACGTAGATTCTTCTATGGGAAGCAGTTTGATTTCAAGAATGGCTTAGAACGCTTATTGGTACCGTACATATAAGCGCAAAATAAAATTAGGAAGAAAATGAAGCAGACAACCATCTTATCATATTTTAAAAAATTAAGTTTTTAAAGCATTCTGTAATAACATATACACATAAATATACATTTATTAAATATGACTGTTTAAATGCTTATTTTATTATTTCATCGTATAGATCTATACTTCATCTAATTTACTTACCGTTGCACATCATTATCATTGACAGAGATCGAAGTTGACATAGTTGCCAAAGTATAAAAAAATCCTGAATCCATTTTAAATCAAATAGGTCACATAATTATTGCAAAAGTGAATTATACAACAAAACAAATTAATATTACACACACTAATAATAATAACAATACCAATTAATAATACACACTAATTTTATTCTAAAAAGAACAGATTTTATTAAATAGGTAAAAATATAAACCAAGAGGTATTCACTTTAAAATTCAAAATAATAAAGTGCAAAAAGTGTCAACATCGCAACTGTCAAGTAAGTGTTACCAATTTATGCCAAAATATCACCCTATTTCGATTACAGTTACAGTGTGTTCCGAACAAATGTTCTTCATAAAAACTCTTTATAATGCATTTATACAAATTAAATGAAACATATTGTGTATTTCTTTAAGTTAACATTAATAGAAATCTTTAAATATTATTTCTACGCGTATATAATAAAATATGTCTAGCGGCTGTAATGCCAGTGTACTCGGCAAAGTGATTCTAAAAAAGAACACACCTACCGCCTAAATATTTCGTGTTGGTATCATGTGACCTCACGTGCAACGGTAAGTAAATTAGATGAAGTATACATATGTACTAATAAACGTAACCTAATTTGGATTATATTTAATATCTTTCATTGGATCATGAATCCCAACCACGGTTTCATCAACCGCGCCTTTCTCCTCAGAACGCAACCCTCGTGGTTGAAGAGGGATTACTGTAATTTTAAGTAATTCTGTTAAACTTGATTTAATTTTATTTCTTTATTTAATATTATTTAATTTTATTTAATCTTACTTAGTTTTAATTTTAATTTATTTTATTAAAGCGTTGACGTTTGTTAAACGTCATTTTATTTTGAAAGTAAGTGTATGTTTATCTTATCCAATGACGTATAATATATAGACTCGGTGAACGCTTTAAAAAGTGTCCAAAACATGAATACCTTTGTTATTGTTTATTGTTTTGATACGAAGATACACGAAGTTCATGATTTCTTACGAAGCATCACGAAGTTGATCTTGTGTTTGAAAACATCATGGACGTATGAAAGCATTTTCTCCATTTTGTGTGACAAGCAAATTTTATTTTAAATTGTTGAGAGTTATTTACTTACTATTTTAGTAAAATGCCATACTATTTTATCAAAATAATTATTTCTCTTATAGATGGGACAAAAAGAAATCATAAATATTTAATTTTAATTAAAAAAATAATTAATGTCATTAAAATATAAATGAACACGCCGCTGTTCTAATAAACATACCTTCAACCTTGAGCCGAGATCTTTCGGACACTCGATTCTATAGCGAGAATAGGGGACTGCGTAGTCTATATATTATACGTCATTGATTTTATCCAATGACATATAATAAATATATATTATACGTCATTGATTTTATCTTACAACTACGTACCTAACCTATATTATTAAAACAATTTTTGCGAAAAAACTAATTACTGTGAAGTAGTAAAATTTCTCATTAACAATATCTGAATCATCAAATTGAAGAATGAATTAGCAATCAATCAACAGTTTCATGAACAAATTATGATTGAAATGTCAAATGTTGGTAGTTCATGTTGGTAGTTGGTAACATAAAGCTTTAAATTATTTTGTATTCAATTCTACCTTAAAAATTATTAAAATTAAACTAATATTAAATTAAATTATTAATTAATAATTATATTAATATTATAATTAATACAGTATTATTAATTAAACGTGACGTTTCAAGAAAAAAATGTGATTGAAATATCGTAGTTCATATTTCTTTCCTAGATGGCGTCGTTAGTTTACTGGACAAACGGTGTGGCTTGTCATCATAGTCTTTTATATAGATAGATATATATCAAAAATATAAAAATAATTTCAAAATTGACATAATTAAATGAATGTAATGAAGCGAAGCATAAACTTTGTTTTGTGTGCTTTTTAAAATATGCAAACGGATTTTGAAAATTTCAATAAACAGGGCGTTTCAAGGTCACAATTACTTTAAATTTTCTTAGTAATCCGGACCTGGATTTTTCTTGTGATTAGCAAGTGGGTCGTAAATTTTAAAAAAATATACAGGCTGATTCTAAAGTTATGGATTAAGAAAGAAATAAGAAAAATCGATCAAACATTCTATTCACCATTTAAGTATTTCCGTTTCCCAATGAAACACCCTGTACAAAAAAAAGTCCAAAAAGTTAATCGAATAATAGCCACTTTATAATTCTAACATCGACAACATACGTTTGATTGAATTCGTATAAATTGAATGATAGAATTGAATGTGCAAAGAGCCCACGAACGGAGATATTACATGAAACACAATAAAATTCTTATCAGATAATCGTAATACATTTAATACTAGAAATAAAAAGATAAATAATGAAATGTCTGCAAGCTTTTAGTAGTTAGTGTGTAACATTATGATATATTCAAACTTCCAATATAAAAGAGATGAATTTTAATCAAACTAATTATTGTTTTGACCTATAAAACGGATGTTTCGATTATTAAATCATAAAATACGGTAAGTTAAACTAAATAAACTGATCCAAAATAAATAGTGTATTTGTGTATTTAACCCAATGCTGTGGTATCGACCATTTTATTACTTTTGCTCTTAATACTGGGGTTTAGGCATTTCTTGCTTCTTGTGGTATCAAGGGTAAATCTTAATTCGCTAGCTTGGAGTCTTAAAAAAAATCTTCTTGCGCTTTTACATCCATATTACAGAGTGTGTGTAGTCATTGAGCTTCAATGTTCTGTAAATTGTTTCGCATATATGATATTTGCCGATTTTATGATCAATGCCTCTGTTTTTCTCGAAACTTGTGAAGACTATCTATCTATACAGTCCTTGCTGTCCAATTTTGGACACAGGCCTCTTCTTTCTTCTTCCACGTCTCTCTATTATAGTCAGTTTGTACCCACTTTTGTGCAAGGCTAAATAATTAAAATTAGTCACTTGTTCTAGTATTGCTCCCACGAACTATTTATCCTCTAAGCCACAACTTTCGCTTTTTTTCGATAGAACAGATATCCTTTGATTGAACAACAGCATTCAATCACATGTCTGAATGTCGATTAGCCGAATGGCTGACGACCACGAAGATAACGTTTAACAGGTCATCTAGACGACGATCAGTCGTGTAATGAAACAGCTAATTAAAATAGTCATCTAGTTGCACCGCTAGCCCTATCATTTGATTGAACAACGCGTTATGATTTCTTATTATAAAATGATGTTATTGACTTCACAGATTAGGCTATTAATAATTTTCATGTTTCATTTAAATCATATATTGACATTGCTAGATCCACAAAGAACTTTTTCCTGAAGCAACAACATCTCATAGTACGGCGTTGTTTTTGTGCTGGTTTACACGAGCATTTTTAAAAACCTTGCCCACCAAACTTTGATTCTATAGTCGCAGCTTCTCGTCAGAGTTAATGTTTTTTTGCCGATTCTATAAACTCTATTTCTAAAATCCAAAATTTTTCCTTTGATATTTTTGGTGTTCAAAGGTCCACAATCCATTTTCGGTACACTTATCAATACGCTACTGCCAATAAGTTGAGGTGTCAGTTTTTTTGTTGTGTTCTCAACCATTTTTTCAGCTGCACGTTTTAAACTTTTGTGTGCCCTCATTTCTCTGAAATAGTATGTTTTTTTCCGTTGCATCTAAAACACAGTACTGTGGAACCAAAACCTTCTCCTACTACAGATTATTTACGTGTGACATGAACAGGATTATTGCAAGACTTACAGCTATGGGCACTAGTGGTAGGATTCTGACATGCGACACAAATTAGTTCAATGTACTAAGTCCTGTTTAACTGACTAGATTCTTCGTCAATGTTATTAATAAATATAAATTTAAATTTATATTTAATTTATTAAATTAATTATTAAATTTATAATATATTTAAAAAAGATTAAATTAAAACAGAAGATTAAGATTAATTTATTATATAATTATTATAATTGAAACTTAATTATAATAAATTAAGATAAATCTCAAAAAAAAGGACGATATAAACCTCCGAGATGTTAAATTGGGTTATGTCTTAGCGCAGCAAAAAAATTAAAAAATAAGTTGTAATTTATTAACAATTGCACGTTAGATTCTACGGATGATTGTATGTTTATTCCTCTAACTGTAAAAAATTCCTCTGATTAAAATTGTTTATCTTTAAATTTGTCTGGCTAATTGGCTCGGCCAAGGCCACCAAACTAAAATAAAAAAAAAACATTTGTAGAGTAATTGTTATCTAGATTTGAGGAACTACGTTCAGCCACTATAATTTCTAAATGAACATTATTACTTAGTAGATTCGTATTAGTATCAATGATTTAACAATTCTCAGGATTTTCAGGTTGTTTGAGTAATGTGTCTGTGATTTGACTTTCACCATGCCATGCTAGATTCTCTCGGTGTTTAAACTCTGACGCTGTATCTCAGTACTACCGCCACATTTCCCATTTTTTAATTTTTCTAACTATTCTTCTGTTTCAATGTTTATCAATAATTGGAAGGGTGTATTAGTACCTTTTAACCAGCTTTAGAATCACTACCAAACAATGCTTTGTAAGGAGACCTCCCCATAATTCAATGAAATGAAGAATTTTTTTGGTACTGACAAAACAAACAACCAATAGATCACTTGGTCGAATTTTTGTCTGTCATTCAAGAACGTATGGTATCTGGTTGCTACGTGCAACGCTGCCCTGAGTTTGAGAGCACCTTGGGCTACTATGTAAAATTTTGCAATCAGCCAGATTGTAACCAGTTCTTCTATCACCTTTGCCGTAAACTCTCGCCCATTGTCAGATTGTAAAATACATGGAGCAGCAAAATAAAAAAATTCATAAGCTTCATTGCTACTTCACAGTTGGCGCGAACATTTCTGACAGTAGGATTTTGGTTGACGGGTGGAGAGGATGGTATTTTCTTTATGAGAGGTTTCCCAGTCGAAGGTAACTGTATGCCATCATCTCTTTTATTGATACGATTTGGCCTTTTTTTTAATTTCTATGGCTTCTCGGTTAATTCTTGGTTTATAGAAGCGGATGGGGGCTATAGTTCTGGAGTTTTCCAAATCAATTTTGTTACCTGTATGAAGATGGTGTTGACCTGAGCTGAAATTGAGTCAGAAATGCAAAAAGAAATGGAATGTTCATAAATACTATTTTGGATTCCACGATTTGTTTGGCCTATACAGGATCGAGGCAGTCTGCACAAGGAATTTCGTGAACTCCGTATTGTTCTATTTGGAATGTTGTCTAATTAATCGGAAATCGATGAAAGTTTTTGTTGGGGATAAATATTGTTTTTATTCCTTTTGATTTAAGAATTTTGTCGATTTTATCAGTGACATCTTTGATGTACGGAAGAATCGTATTTCGAATGATGAGGGTCTGAGTCTTTGGATTGAGATTGAGTGGGAGATTGATGTCTGTGGATGATCCTATTGATGTGATTTTCGCGGTAACCGTTTTCGATGAGGGCTTGTTTTAAACAAGAGAGCTCAGCGGGTCTACTTGCATCATCGCAAAGGCGTATTGATCTGGAGACAAGGGTATTAATGACTGAATTAATTTTTGAAGGTGGGTGATGAGAGTTGGCATTCAAATAATTATTGGTATGTGTGGGTTTTCGATAAACAGAGCAATGAAAACATTGGGATTGGTTTTTCTTTATGATAACATCGGGAAAAAGTAGGGATGAATCAGTTTCCATCTCCATCGTGAACTGGATACTAGCATGTATACCATTCAAATGGGTTTGAAAGGACACCAAAGCATCCCTGCCTTGGGGCCAAATGACGAATGTATCGTCAACATATCGTAGCCAACATGTGGGTTTGAACGTTGATGTGGATAGTGCTCTGGTCTCGAAATCTTCCATGAAAATATTGGCAATTACTGGAGATAGAGGGGAGCCCATTGGGGCACCATTTATTTGTCTATAGAATTGATTTTTGAAGATGAAATAGCTGTTGGACATACAATGTTTAATGAAAGATGAACCGCGTCGATTGTCACTGCGGCGAGGTTTCGACATTCTCTCTGATGTCTTCATTGGGGCTTCCGAGGTTTATCTCTCGGGTCCCCAGACACTACTACACTGATCACTACTCAATGCATTACTGTTACATTAAAATGAATGTAAATGAAAATGGAAGACTGTGACAATCGACGCGGTTTAATCCGAAAGTCTGGAAGCCTAACGCGATATTGTTTACTTGGTTTCTTGACTTAAATTTCTATTTTTTAGCTGCTTATTTAGTCCAAAATAACATTTGTTTGCTATCAGTACCCTTAGTTTTACTTCTTCAGATGTGTCATTATCGCTTGATTTTTTTTTAATTAGTTACACACATTTTGAGTTCATTTTCCACTCAGCATTAGAGCCTCACTGAGTTGTGATAATAGAATGAATAGTACATGAAGAAGTGATTAAATTAATTAAAAATGCAAACAAAAAGTCTAAAAACATATCAATTCTTTCACTATATCCACAATACCCAATGCCATGTGACAATTGGATCCGTTCATAAAAAAACAACACACATAATTTTGGAAATTAGTAAAGTTTAGTTCCAAAAATAAACTAGTAAATAGTAATAATAAATATTTAAAGTATCACCTACCTTAAATCTAAATGGGTAGGCCTGTTGGCCGGCAGACCTATAGCAACTCCCTTATCTAAGGACGGATTGGGGCCTATAGCACCTAAATGATTGACTTCTTTGACTTCAGTCCTATAATCAAATTTACTAGGACTATAGTTTGGTTTAAAATTATTGGCAACTGCGCTTCCACTGGGCAGAACATCGACTGGAAGACTGTAACTTACATCCTCATCGGGATTAGGTATAGCATACAAATCGGGATGAGCTGCAACTGTTCTAGGCACAGATGATGTATTTTGATGTGGCACGATATCGGCAGGAAATGCGTAGGAATCATCGGGCATGATTTGGTGACTGTCACGTTCTTGAGGTGTTCTCAGATCTAAAATTCAATAATAGTTTTATAAGAACAACCAAACAACAAGGATTCTACATAAAAAAATGTCGATCAAAGCAGTGCAGTAGAAAAAAGTAGTGGAGTAATAATGGTGTATATGTTCAATTAAACTCCAGTGAGAAGATAACTACATCGTATTTCTACAAGTTTCCAGTGTTACATTCTTGTAACATATCGCCAAACCATATTCATTTCTTAATACAGCCATAATTTATTTAATAATAATATAGAATACCTCTCTGTATCATGGTTCTTTGCAATACACTTTTAAAAGTATCTTACTACAAAAAAAGTCGAAAATAGTTCGTTAAATGTCTCATAAATCTCTCAAATTGTTTTAAATATACAACTGCCCCTCAGACCTCTTTTTTGTATATATTTGAATCGCCAGTTAATTTAGGTCAAGCTCGATAAAAAACTGAATCTCTCAAAAAACAAATAATTTGAGCCGACCCTTGGTAATCTGATCTATTAATCTGAACACTTGCATATCTATTTGTCTTTAAAGTAACATCTTTTAATATTATGTAAATGTAAGTCATGAATCACACACTTGTATTTTTTGTCATTATATTTTTACTAAACGGTTTTAGCAGTCGATTAGAACAAAAGGTTTTATTGCTTTGAGTTTACAAACTGGAAAGCAATCAAAAGGCCTATTAAAAAGATTTGTTAAAAATTCTTTGAAAAGCCATTCGGATAATTCTCTATAAATTGCAGCTTCTTGACGATAGTAAAACCACAGAAGTTTGACAACATTAAGTCTCACGGCGCTTACCACGGTCTGTGTAAAATTATTTCGCTCTGACCACGCATTATTATGCACACATAAAGGCATAACAAAGAGGTGAAGTTTTAAACTTAGTATTTTGTTAAACACAAATTATAAAATAAAAGCGTTTGTAATTGTTCTCAAATAAAATTAAGTTATTTTAAACTTACAATGTAAAATTTCTTACACATCGAATTGGTACCTGCTTCGACGAAGATTTTTTAATGGGAGTCTATCATAATCAACCACTCAGAAGTTTGGTTCCCATCTTATGTTGAGGACAAGAGGCGTCCACAAAAGGACTAGCGTATTAGAATAAAGAATACGCACGTAAGTCTTTTTTAACATGAATAAGAAACGAATTTATCTAGCAGTTTTACTCAGTTGAATGAATGAATATACTAGGACAAACAATTTTTGGTTCTAACGTTTAAAAGTTTTACACATGTAATAATTTGTTTGCCAGTTGCCGCATAACTCGTGATAAACAGAGGCAGAGTTTTGGTTACTGCACAGTGACTGGGGAAGAAGAATAATAAAATGCATTCCACATAATTGAAGTTAGAATCTATGCGACAATACATTGCGGAAGTAAGCGAGGAGGCCAGCAAGGGTTGGTACGTGACAATTGCGGCAAATGTTTTGAATATAATGAAAAAGTTTCTCTATAAACAGAATCTTTCAAATTAACTGACAGCTACGTCACTAAATTGTTATGAATGCTGTACATTAATACATGAAATGAAAAGTTGGACACTTAAATAAGGACATATAAAAAGGTTGTTTTCATTAGAAACGTGGGAGAGACATTGTAGTAATATAAATTTATGAATTGGCGGACATAGGAGCACAGAAAGAAAGAAGCTTCTAATCAAAAGTAGAGTTTCTTACCATAACCATTAAAGAAAGTATAAATGTGATAATGTGAGGGTCAGATCGCCCCTAAGGAAAAATTCTTCTTTTTCTTCTTCCTCTTTATAAGCAATTCTGCTTGTTCATTGGCCTCTATGAAAGGTTGTCCCTTCATCTTTTGCATGGTCGTCTTCACTTTAAATATTTCAGCATATTTCCAACACTTCAAAGAGCAATGAAACCAAAAGTAAATGCATCCTGTATCTTGTGAATCATTGGTATCTTAGTAAGCATCTTAATAAGCCTCATACTGAGGTAGAAATTGCCTGAACTATCCAAACAAACTAGTTGAAGTGAATATTCTAAATGGATGTGTCAAGCTTATTTAGAGAAAACCCAGATACAAAAGTACAATAAAAGTTAAATACACAAATTTATGAACTAATTATTTTATAATTGTATCAATAAAAACATAAAATATACCTTCTTGTTGTTCCATCTGTTGTTTTTTGGCTAAAGCCTTTTGTTTCGCTCTTTCCCTAGCACGTTTAGCCTTAGCTCTTTCTCTTTCTTGCAGCAGTTTAGCCAGTTCCTTATCTTGAGCTTCAATTGCAAGCAATCTATCCCTATCTTCTATATAACCTTCTTGCTCTTGAAGTTTTCTGGCCAATTCAGCATCTCTTTGCTCTTGTATTTGACGTTCAGTAACTTCATCCAATGGTATGCCTAAAAAATATAATTTTTAATATATTTTATATTTGGTATTATATTATAAAATTATAGTTTCTAGTAATCTATTGCAAAAACAAATAAAAAACCATAAAGAAAGTTGGACTGAAACTCCCCAGCACTTCTTACAGTAAATTACTTTTCTTCATCATATTGTTTGTTGGAGCTAATTGAGCCTTAAGTAAATCCTAGGTGACAGAAATTTGATTTTCTTAATAAATCACATTATATTGTTGCTATACTGTAAAAAGACCAAGTCGTGTTCTTAACAATTCAGCTTCACTGTCCCAAAGGTAACATATACCCAAAGTGTGCACTTGAAATGCTATTTTGATATTAAAATATCATATTTTTCACAGTAAAATCATTTTACGTCACAATTTATACAAACTGACATCACTTGTATTTAAAATTTCCATAACATCAAACTTAGAGTTCAAATTTCTCTAACAATGCTAAAAATATAACACACATGGAGCTGTCCGTTTTATCCTATACGTAGACATGGTACTATAATCAGCAAAATGTAATCGTGATTACATTGTGCATTATAAAATTATATTGATTACATATATAAAAACATTTCTTATGTATTTAATACTGTGGCTACTCAGTAACAACTGAATAGCCGCTGTAAAGAGCTGGTGGCAAAATTATACATTTTTATGTGATCTTTTATATTATGGATTAAAAGTAACTCGTTTTCCACATTACTGAAAATTGATAAAGGAAATTTTGAAAATGTGAATATTTTTTATTTTAAAAATCCAGTTGACTAGTGCCCAGTGTATTCTTAAATAGTTGACATTTTAAAAATTCCTCACATATTAACTACAGTGCAACCTGCTTAATTCGAACTTCTCTAATTCGAAATCTTCTTTAATTCAAATTTTTATTCTGGTCCCCAGCATTTCCTATATAAGTAATGGTAAAAATTCTTGAATAATTCGAATTAAATTTTGGATAATTCGAACTTCTCTACAAGCTAAAATGCCAAATTCATTCTGGAAATATCCGCGAAAAGATGTAGTATTCTTTCCTGTCGTCATGCGCCACTTGTTTCAAGACATTCAAGACCATTGTGCATTGTACTGGCCACAAATAATTCTTCCCACCCTTCAGTAAACTTCGAACATACAAAACTTTGACGTTATCTGAGACTGCCCAGGAATTTGGAATTCCTACTAACACATGATAATTCACACCTACTTCTTCAAGTAGGGGATATACGTAGTTGAAGAATAAAGAAAAAAATCTTAAAAGTGAAAGTGAGTGCGGTAAAGAACGAAAATAGTTAAGGTAGCCAGAAAATCCAAATGTGTTTTAAAATGGTTCGAACAAGCCAGGGATAAGAGGATTAACGTGAGTGGTCCCCTTATACGAAGCAAAGTTAAACAATTTGTTGTTGAAATGGAGACAAACAAGTTTAAGGCGATACGAGGTGGCTAGATGGCTTCAAAGAATGCAACAAAATTTCATTCAAATCCATTTGTGGAGAAAGTGGAGCCGTTAATCAGCAAGAAGCCAATAAATGGAAACAAATTGGAGAAGATGATTCAGGATATAGATAAAAGAGAAATCTTCAATGTTGACGAGATGGGTCTTTTTTTTTTTTAAATGCACTCCTGCCAAAACACTGGCATTTAAAAATGAAAAATGCCAAGAAGGAAAACTAAGCAAAGAAAGAGTCACTGTCCTAATTGGTGCAAAACTGGACGGATCAGAAGTGCTGATTGTCTAATCTGCATTGTTTTAAGAACGTCAAATCAAAACCAGTGGAATATGTGAGCAGCGCAAGAGCTTGGATGGCTAGGGATCTTTTTGAGAAATGGCTGGTGAAATTAGACAAAATGTTCATAAAAGAAAAAAAGAAAAGTTAGTTTGTTTATTGACAATTGTACGGCCTACAACACTATTCCACTAATTCAAAATGTAAATGTAAATGGATTTTTTTTTCCTGCCAACATGACTTCAGTTCTCCAGCCTATGGACCAAGGCACCATAAAAAATCTTAAAAATTTTAACTGACCTTTTTTGGTTGAAAACATATTGATTGAAGATTGGCCGAAAATACCAATGAGAACACCTGTCATAATGACAATAATTGACCATTTTTATAGCTTGCAAATGTTTTAATTTGTATTCTTGGCCGAATTTTGTTTGCCCATTTCTTTCGGTTGACAAAATTCAGGCAATAATAGGAACGAAAACATCTGCAAAAGTGCACAAAAGATTTTTATCATTTGCAGAAGCTTTTGTAGATATCATTCTTTTTTGTAAATATATTTTTAATACGAATATTTGGATAATTCTAATTTTTGGATAATTCAAATTTTTTTAACGATCCCCTGAGATTCGAATTATCCAGGTTTCACTGTATTATGATGTTGTGACGAATGACATGAAATGATTTTTGTATGAAAAATTCTATACTATCTATTTTTGAATCACATTTGCTACATAGACATAAATATTAGGGATACATTTAGGTTTTTTAATTCTGTGAATATTATTTATCTATTAACAAATAAAATTAAAATTACCTATATCAGAACCTATATCTGCTAAATCTATCCTGTTTAGTTGATCAGATAACTGCTGACCTGATAAATATGGTTCATTATATAATTCTGCACTATTTATTTCATCCACCTGATCATGTTGAGGCCTGTAATGTTCAAGGTACTGGGTTTTTTGTGGTAAAGGCATTGGTAGAGCTTGTCTTCTTGGTAAATTTGCTTGGTAATTCAGTGCATTTGGGCGATGTGGTGAAATCTGGTTTTCATATTTGGGTGGTAAACTGGGCACTTTTTGAGGAGAGTATGCTGGATTTGGTAATTGCGAATGATGTACCTTTTCAACTTTTGTCTGTTCTTTTTCTAATAGTTGTTTTGCTACTTCTTGGTCTTGCATTTCTATGGTTTTCCTTTTAAGCCATTCTTCTCTTTCAATTCGATCGGATAACTCTTTAGCTAGTTTATTGTCCATTTCTTCCTGTTCTGCCAACATTTTTTGGTAAATAGCAGCTGCTTGTTCTGCCAATTTCTGCTCTCTAACTTGCTCATCTTTTGCTTTTGGAAAATCTTCACGAACTAATGCGTTTCTAAACTTGTTCCCAGAAAAATGTTCACTAAATTCTTGATCTTGAAGGCGATAAGCTAGAGCACTGTCTTCTCTAACCATCCATTCTTGGCAAACCTCATTAACTCTCCCAGATTTTGGAAAATTTTCGACTTCAGGCACTTTTGTGTTGGACATACTTGTAACTAACTTTGTCATACATTCGTTCTAAAGAAGGTCACCGGCTAGAAAAATAATTACAGGTAATTAAATCAATTTCTTTTTATCCTTTCATTTCACTGCTTCTGAAATTCCTGGCTAGAAAAGAATAAAATATCTGTAATAAATAAGTGGGAGCGAGAAACTGTTGTGTGTATGTAAATAAAAGTGACACATGTATGACACATAACCGTTCTTCGCAAAATTACTCTTATGGCCTTTTATTCATTAGAACTACAACTACTTAGCGTACAAATACATTTTTTATGACCAGAATAAAATAAATATAGAGATAGATAGATAAAAGAGAAACTCTGTATAGTTTCATAACTCTTGCTCAAAAATGTCGAGATCAACAAAAAGATCTTTACGTTGGTTTTATTCACTATGAGAAAACTTTCAACAAAGTTAATAATAACATTCTCATAGAATGGCTATTCTATAAAAACAGTAGACTAGTCGTGACTAGACATACGAACCAACACAGAAAACAAAAATGTCATGACAAAAACAATTAATTTACTGTTAAAACAATATTATTGGCAACGTTGCATCTGCCGGTCCTTGAGATAATCGCACTTCATCGCTTGACTTCGGATCTCAAGCTGAACCTACGTTTAGACGTTTGGTAGTTTAGATCTGACACTTATTGTATGGAATTTGTGTCAGACACAAATCTTTACTAATGTAAACAGTGAAAAGTTTCAGCAATATATTATTTAAATTGTCAGCAACTTGCGTCGAGACATCTATAACGATAGATGTAAATTTTATTCCGTTTTTTATAGTTCGAAATTGAAACTGTCGGCCATTTATTGCAAAAAGTTGTAGGCTACTCCATTTTTGATACTTGTGTCGTGATACAAGATGGGTGATAAAAAAGAATGGTTGAAAGCTGAAGTGGAACACTTAATTAACTTGTATCAATGTAAACCTGAATTGTGGGATGTTACAAGTCCAATTTATAAGGACAGATTAAAAAAAATTATGCATATAAGGAAATGGCAGAAGAATTTAGTACTACAGTGGAAGAGATTCAAAGAAAAATTCATAACCTAAGGAATCAATTTAATAATGAATCAAAAAAAATTAAGAAGATAAAATCTGGCCAGGGGAATGATGAACTGAAAATGTCTAAGTGGCCTTACTATAATTCACTATTATTTCTGCAAGGTGGTTTAATATGCAGACCAGCAAAAAGGAATTTAGCAGTGGTAAGTAAAAAATAATGCACATTTTAAATAAAAGTGTTTACATAAATCTGTTGACAAGGAAATCTCTCAATGGCAGTTATTCCCTACACTCTTCTCGTACTTCTTTAGCCCTGTTTGAGTATTATCACTGCCTTGTTTTTCCAATGGTAGTAGGCAAGTAGAAGATGCTGGCGCATCTTCCTGTCACCAGTTTCCATATGGATAATTTCCCCTATTTCTAGATTTTCTCTGTCGAATTAAGAGGAGAGGGGGAAAAGTGATCCGCTTAAGAAAAAAACTTCTTAAAATTGCAAAATATTTTTAAAATTGCATTTTAATAGGGTAAACCCTTGAGAGAGTAATTTATTTTAATAGAACACGAGTTTTTTTTGAAAAAAATCTTTATTCGCGTTTTAATAATACACAAAATAAAAAGAAATAACAACGGAATTATTTTTCCCGCATATTAGGGGTAAAACGATCACTTCTACAAACAACAAATATAATATCAAGAAAAAAAAATCTTTAAAACTTTATCTTTCTCTGAACGCTGGCTAACGCAAAGGGAACATTGCAGCAATGTTCACAAAGGAATTCATCTTCGTCTTCTTCAACTCCCGCACACAATTCGTGAGCTCCCGCAATTTTTCCTCAACAAAACACGATAAGAAATTAATCGGTCATTTACAGCGTTTGAAAATAGTAGGCTAAAAGCAAACACCTTACCTTGTATCATAAACGGCAAAAACACAAGTTTACTGCTTAGTACTCGGATACTAACTAAATCGTGTTTTCAAAGATAGTCTCCTAATAACCGCTTTGTCTAGTACAATTTTGCCAATATTAGGTATAGTTATTTTACACAAAAGGCGAACTTCTGGAGTGTAGGTATACATCTAAAAAAATTTCGATCATTAACCAATTAGGCAGGCTGCATGCGGCCAAAATTACAGACTCCGCACGTTCTAGAATAAGAATGGTAGGTTTACTTGATGCCCTAAATACACTGGATACAATACGAAATGCGTTTTCCACGATTGTCCTTGCTCCTGAGACTCTGTTATTCTAAATTCTTAGGGAACCTTAACTATTAAATGAATACATTTAAGTCTGATACAAAAATATGTGTCACACGTAATCTTATTCCTGTAAACGGGTTGATTTCCAGACCTGGTGTTGCAGATTCAATGAAATCTACAACCCTACTTGCTCTGAAAACATCCCATCGGATAATCTTCCATTTAAACCATTGTCATTTATACAAACTATGTTGTAATATTAAAATAATAAGTGTCCATATTTTTTGAGCTAAAATTATTATAAAAGGTGATTCAGTGAAACGGCACAATTTGGAAACATTGCTGGGAAAAAATAGAGGAGCCGCGAGCTTGCGACGTAAACGTTGTGAATCTAGAGATTGGGGAGTTCAGTTATTTGGTTATTATGAAGATGTGGTCGGGTAAACAACGTGCATTAGCTGTGAAAGCTTATTACAAAGATGATGAAAATGTTGTGCCTGTACAACGAGCGTTTCGTTTACACTAACATTTGCCGCCCCGCGCTCCAATTCCGTCTAACACGGCTATTTTAACCTAGGTTAGTAACTTTGAAAGTAAAGGTTTAACATCACAGAAAAGAGGTGCCTGGGTCACAACTGCTCGGAACCAAAGAATATTGAAACGGTGTGAAATTCAGTACACGCTAATCCACGCAGATCCCTGCGACGACGAAGCTTAAATCTGGGATTACGCTATCCTAAAACGAGCAGAATTTTGCATAACGATTTCTAGTGTCATCCATACAATATCCAGATTGTGTAAGTCCTTAGCGTTCGAGATTATTCCACCCGACTAGAATTTTGTGAAGAAATGTTGGAGCGTGTAATGAAAACAACTTGCTGCATAATCTTTGGATGAGTAATGAGTAATGACTTTCATCTAAGTGAGTATGCAAAAAAACTCTAATCGCTACATGCACATGTTAATTTTTTTTTTCTAGCAATTAAGAATTACATAAATAAATACACGACCTTTCAACAGGATGGTGCTGTATGTCACACATCGCGAGTATTAATGGATTTACTAAGAAGATCGTTCCTCGGTCATCTTATGAGTAAAAACGGCGATATTTCCTGGCCACCTCGTAGTTCGGACCTCTTCCTAGGCTTTAGGATTATCTAAAGTCAAAAATGTTTCAAAGAAACCTCCCAAGAACTATCAAGGCTTTGAAAGAACGGATACGCCAAGAAATTTAAGCAATACGCCAAGAAATGTTACACAATGGCGTAGACAGCTCTGTCTCACGGCTGCAAGAATGTGTCCGACAAAATGGAGACCATCTTTCCAATAGCGTCTTCAAAAACTAAATATTTGTTCACTTACACATTAATTTCCATCTGTCTAGTATACGTTTTTTAAAAAGATATTTTTTTCGTTTTTTTTTTGTTTTTCTGAAATCATACCATTTATTGAATCACCTCCGTTTTCCGTCCGTAGCACCCAAACATTTACGAAAGTTCCAACCAACTCAAATTTGTTAGACGGAGACTGTAACAAAATTTAAAAATGTCCTATATTTGTGACAAGTTACACCCAACTATGTTAATTAACAACAATATATTTGTCAACAGAGTGCTGAAGTGGAGGAGGCAACAAATGATGTGAACACTTCATCTGACATCGAAGGTACATCACAGCCTGAGGAAGAAAATCGTTCCTACGTTACATCTGTATCGCAAAAGAATGAAATTAAACTCAAGAAGAGACGAATTGAAAATTCAAATGATGATGTACTTATACAAAAGGCTATACGCACATTGAATGAAGAGGAGGATCAGTATGACATTTTCGGAAAATACGTTGCATCCGAAATGAGGTGTCTCTCTTCCGAATATTTACGTAAGAAGATGAAAAGAAAATTTCAGCAGGTTATACTGGAGATCAATGAAGAGGAGGAGCTATTGTCAAATCCACGTTCCAACCACAGTCCGCACTTAATTACTTCAGATGAGGGATATTTTGAATCGACAACAATTTCTGCACAAGATGTCAAACAATCACCACAAACTTACAGATAGACGTAAACTGAAGGTTCATTTGCAATTCCAAAAGTTATTATTTTTAAAACCCTACCATATCTATATGTTAAAATAAAGTTCCGTACTGATGTAAATAATATTAATATTAAACATAAAAACACCATTTCTATACCTTATTATTATACACAGTAATACAAGCGATCTTTTATGTATCATGTACATTGTGAATCACTTGTTTCTTGAACGCAATATTATTCTACATATTCTACGGGTTTCTTTAACCATTTATCCATTATTTTATAATTAAAAAATAACAAGATACGGGCTAACCTAAACTCACTTCTGTGTACTACTACTCACTTCAAAACTCACAAGTCAAATTATTATTAAACTTAAACTTACTAAAGGCGATGGGCGACTACTCCACGATTTCACAATCAGTGTTGCTTACCACTGCAAATAATGATATGTACCACCACTTTTACATGTAGCACAGGTTGAGAACCTCTGATATATACTATAGAGACTGATATAGACTATTTACTAGCACGATCTTTACGAATCTAACGACATGATGTTTGCTAAAATCAGTCAAGCGGTTTAGGCCATAGTGCGTACTACCGAAATAGTGTCATACATACATACATATACACATACATACGCACAAACATACATACATATATATATATATATATATATATATATATATATATATATATATATATAAATATATATATATATATATATATATATATATATATATATATATAAATATATATATCGAAAAGCATTACCCTTCTCGCTAGTTCAGTCGGGTAAAGAATATATAGTTTTTGTATATACTTTCTTTCTGGACAGGGGAATGCATATTGTACCTACATGCACCCGCTGCTGGCGCCCATGTCGTTAATTATTTATAAAGGAACCCTAAAAATGGCGAATGTTGATGCCAAGTCGATCACTGCATTCATGCAACTTGGATCAGTATCTTAAAAACCAGCAATTGTGACAACCGGCTATCATTTTCAGGAGGACTTATCGTCCATGTATTCTTTGCAGTTTTCAAACTCGACTAATATTATATGTGAAATTTGCCAGATTACTTTTTGTAAGAATAAGATATATTTTGATATAATTGTTTTAAGTTTAATAAATTACATTAGGTACCTACCTATGTATTTTAATTAAACAGTTTTTTTTATTTTTTAAATGTGTTTGGCCTACCGCCATTTTATTATCCCTCTATGTCTGAAAATTAATTAACCCCTCACTGCATCATGTTGTTTAAAAACAACATACTAAAAATAGACATTTATTTTAATAACAGATAAAGATGAATGAGTTTGAGAATGACGTTGTTCACTAACAATGCATTATTAATCAGCGTAAGCAGACTAAATAATCATAGATGGCGTTGGTTACCAGTATTGTGTCTTCTTAATTAGGTAGTGTACACCTTAGACAAGGAGTGCACACGATTAGAAACTGACACGTGCTTCAGATTGTTTTTGTTAGTTTTATCAAAGTAATTTGAGTAAATATGTTTTATCTGTTATTAATAAGGTAAGTAAAATGCATGATTTCTTGCGGTATACAGTACTGAGCATATTTTTCTCATAATGACGTTTTTGTTGATGTTGTTTACAAACAACATCATGCATATCTAGTAAATTTTATCTTTTAGATAAAACATTATGAGTTGGAAAGATCAAAGGCCACTGACTGACAAGGAACTTGTCGATATAATAGATAGGCTTTGGGATAGCGAAGATAGGTTTGATGATGATGATGATGATGATATTGACGATCCAGATTCCTTACCTGATGAACAAGTTGGTACATATAATAAGTCTAATAATGAAGATTCTGAAACAGTGAACTGGATGAGAATACTGTAGACACTAATATAGTTAATAGCACTGCAGAGGGGAAGCCTCCAGAAACTATGGTTTACTCCAAGGGTAAAGTATACTTATTTTACAACCAATTTGTAATCAAAAATACCAGATCTTTGTTATTTTTGACATTATATAAAGAAAAAAAAATTGAGCTTATTACAACAGCAACTGAAATAGAGGAAATCAGAGTCTTCCTAATCATATCCTACAACTAGAAAGTTCCTATGAATATTTAAATTTTTTCTTCACATATAGTCTTTTAGACAAAATTGTGGAGGATTCAAGTTTATATGCGGCATAAGTTTATATGTGACATAAAGCAGTTTTTTGTAATTACAATATATATGTCCCTTTTTCATTTGCCTAATACAAAGGCATATTATTCAAAAGAAATTGACATTGAGAAAATAAAAACTGTTCTCAGTCAACAGGTACGAAAAAATCAGACAATTTTTACATTTCAATAATAACGAGAATGCCTTATCCCGTGACAATCCAAACTACGATACAGTTTATAAAATTAGGCCAATAATTATTGACCACCTCAATAAAGCATGTTCAAACGCAATTCCATTGGAACAGTATCTTTTCCTAGATGAGCAAATTTGTTCTACCAAAGCTAGGCACTACATGAAGTAGTACCTACCAAACAAACCACATAAATGGGGTTTTAAATTTTTTGTCTTATGCTGTAGCTCTGGATATATGCGTATTGTATAGAAATATATACAAGACAAGAGAATGATAAAAAAACGAGACCTGCTTTTAAACCTGACCTCGGAGCAACTGCAAATGTCGTGGTGAGATTGGCCAGAATTATTCCTAGGAATATTAGTCACAGGCTTTATTTTGACAATTATTACTCTTCTATACCTCTCCTTGTATATCTTTCCAAACAAGGTATTCACAGTTTAGGAACCGTAAGAAGGTATAGGATTCCAAATTGTAAGCTTCCGGACGAAAAGGCTATGAATGAAGAAAGAGGAACTAGTGTACAGTTTGTTGGTACTTGCCATGGTATGGAAATAAAATGTGGAAAGATAACAAATTAATTACATTTCTACCGACTTTCGCTGGCGAAATTCCTAAAACTACTGCGAAGAGATACGACAAGAAAGAAAAGAGAACAAAAGAAGTAAGTTGCCTAGATCTAATTCTAATATTAATACTACTAGATCTAATCGTTGCTAACAGTTGGATTCTTTACAAGAATTCTCCTGTTTTTATTCGGGTATCCGTGTTTGTTGTATCACGTAGATTCAGTGAAGGAAGACTTTTATAATTAAAAAAAACTCATTCAGTAACCGAAGCTTTAGATTTATATTTAAGACAATAATAACATATCTAGGTAAAATATAATCAATATATTGTATAACAGTATTACAGAAACATTCTGTATTTATAAAATTTGAATGTTATATTAACATGTTACAACAGTTGATTACAAATATATTTTTCGTGGTCCTCTAGTTTATGTTTAAGTACATTAATAAATAAATAAGTTATATTATTTATAGGTACCTAATACTACAAATAATTCGGACTTTCTAACGTTACCTCTTTAAACAATGGATGCGTCGCTATGAAGGCATTTATATTAAAAATATATAAGGCTACAATAATTTTTACATAAAAAATTTCTACTATAAAATAGATAAATGAACAGGATTGTCAATAAATGTACTGTTAATGCATTTATTTTTTATTTATAACAAAGTTTTACTGACAATGGTTGTTCAATAAGTTTTTTCGTTTGATAAAAGATAATTTTATAAAGATGGCCAAACCATTTGGTGAGCACTTAATATTGCATGTATATTAGACCTGTCAACTTATTCTTATATTAATAACTGTATAATGTTAATGTGTCGTAGTATCATTTAAAGTAGAAAAAAATGGAATATCGTGCAATCACAAGATCTTTTTTATTCTTGAAAAGCATAGGTAGAACCAAACCCTATTTATGTCCAATGTCCAATGTGTTGTTAAATTTCAGTTTGGTTGTACAGTTGTTGTAATCGATCCACTAAAAGGACATCCTAAATGGGAACCAGCACCAGTAAATACTGTTACGATAATTATGGCGTTTATAACTATCAATATATTATGACTAATTCTGTTTTCTGTTCCAGTAAATTCGAAGTTGTTTACAGAAACCTTTAGACCCTAATTTTATGAGTAATCCACATCTCGAGGCTTTTCGAACAGTTGAAAAACGAGTCGAGCGCCTTCACCATCGAGCAAAAAGACAAAAGAGGGAATGTGAAGGTAGTGGGGACAAAAATATTGTTAGACAGGAAGTGCTATCTTGAGAGGCCACTTTAAACAAGGAAGGACAGTCTCTTTCCTTGTTTAAGAAATCAAATTTAGTTTGGTTATGTTATTGTTCGTCCCAACTGTCACACGAAATTTTATTTATATTGAAGTTTTTTACTAATTGTGTCACTTTTTAGACTATTATCGTTAATATTTAATTAAAACTTTCTCGTCTAAAAAATATTTTATAGCTATTGTTAATAAGTGTCGGAAAATTTAAATTTAGTGCCTTTGCATTTCCGGATATGTCCGCCATCAGAGGCCACTTTTTTGGTCTCCTTTTTATAACGATTAGATTCCCTCTTTTATCTTTTTGCTCGATGGCCTTCACCAAAATACGAGATTATTCAAGAAGTTCGCCGAATTTTCGAGATGACAACAGTTGTGTATATAAACGACACATTTTTATTTTATGAAGTCAGTTATAAGAAGCTCGGGAACCGCGATTTTAAAATGTATCGAACATAACAGAAATTTGTACAGTTATTTAATAAATTAGTAATTAGCTATCGTGAGTTTTAATAAATTAGAATTTTTAGACAATAAATTAGAATAAATAAAGACAAATAAATTAGAACTATATAAATATACAACAGTGGTGTCAGGTGTGGGGTTGTAGATAAATTTAATTTGATTTTTGAAAAAGACTTTTGAACTTTTGAAAGGTATTGTTCGTCGGGAACATCCGCGTAGTTCAGTAGTGATCGTTGTACGAAAGAACATTTAAAAAGTACGTGTGTGCCTGACCAAAGATGCTGCTAGTAGAACTTTCAGTGAAACAGTTGCGTGAGCAACTAGAAGAACGCGATGAAGACTGCAGCGGGTCCAATCCAAGAACGACTGAAGACTGTTCTCAACAAGAATGGAGACGACCCAGAGACATTCCAGTTCCGGTCAGTCATAAGAAGCTCGGGAACCGCGATTTTAAAATGTATCGAACATAACAGAAATTTGTACAGTTATTTAATAAATTAGTAATTAGCTATCGTGAGTTTTAATAAATTAGAATATAGACAAATAAATTAGAACAATATAAACATATAACAATACCAATAAAACTGGATTTAGTTCTGAAAAATTGGGATTAAATTAAATAGATTTTTTAAAAGGTCTAGGTATCTCAGCAGGGAGCATAACCCATATTTATTTTGGCTGAAGTTTTATTTTTCAAAAAGCAATAGATACCCTATGAAATCGTATTCCATTGTGACTTGTTCGGCAATGATACACTGCCCATAATAAAAAAGAAACCATCTAAAAATTTTGGCATTTTTTAAATTATTACGAATCCTACAAAATATTGATTGGCATTAGATGTTTGTGTAATGTTTAAGAATATGTTCTAAAGCAGTATGCAACGATTTCTTAATAAATGTCAAAAAAAAACCTCCCATTTTACACAAAATGATGATTTTAATTGAAAATTTAAAAAGTCAACATTGTAACTTTTTTGTGTTTTCTTTATAAAAATTACAATAAAGTCTAGATTTTTAATTAACGCTTCCTATTCTTCTATGAGCGCCAACCGAAGCTGCTCACAATTTATTGCAGCAGGTATTCTGTTTCTATTTCAATTCCGAAACTATAGAGGCATATCGCTTATTAGAACATCATATAAAGTGCTATCAATTATCTTGCTAAAGAGACTCACACCATATTCGGAAGATATTCTAGACGACTACCAATGCGGCAAACTGGGAATTCAACCGCGATGTGCACCAAATTTTCATAGATTTCCAGCAAGCATATGATTACTTAAAAAGAAGCAAATTGTGGATAGCAATGTTAGAAATGGGAATACCAAGAAAATTAGTTGAATTAACGTAAATGTGCGTGACTCATATGCGCAAGTAAAGATAGGAAGCAGAACATCGATGCCATTTAGTATAAATTCAGGATTTAGGCAGGGGGCCCCTTGTCACCGTTGCTGTTCAATTTTGCTTAAGAATATGCAATAAGTAAAATATCGTCTGAGCTGACAGGAGGATTTGCTGATCAAGAAACAAAACTGTTGCTGGCCTTTGCTGATGATATAGACGCAGTCACGGATTCTACAAGAGACGTGAAAAGAGGTGTGTTTACCTCTGACTAAATGAAGAAAAGACGAAATACATGGTAGAAACCAAAAAACCAAGAGCAAGAGTTAGGCAGAACATCAGTATTAATGATTACAACTTCGAAGTAGTAAAGGAGTTTAATTACCTGCGGGCGATAATCACAGCTGAAAACCACATAGAAAAAGAGGTCTCAGCAAGGACAGCTGCAGGAAATAGGGCATTATACTTCGTTTCAACATTATTAAGATCGAAACTGCTAAAAAGAAAATCTAAATTAACACTTGAATTAAGCTTCTAGTATTTAAGAGAAATGTTTTCACAATAATATTTGGCCCTCAAAGAAATGAATTCACAGGAGATTGCACAAGACAAGAGATAAGGCAAACCGAATAAGATGGGCAGGTCACGTGGTACGATGAGAGGATGACAGAGTGTTAAAGACAGTGTTTTCTGAAAGACCAGATGGTAGAAGATCAGTAGGCCGACCGAGAAAAAGATAATGAAAAAGGAAGGATAATGTTGAAGCCAATTTATCTAGAATTGGGGTACTACAATGTGAAATAGAGGCGCGAGACCGTAGAGGATAGAGGGCGATAGTGGATGCGGCGAAGACTCACCCCGAGTTGTAAAGCCAGTGAAAAAGAAGACGAAGAAGAAGGTATTCAGTTTCATACTTTTCGTTTAAGTTGGTCCCAAACATGCTCAATCGGTGAGCACTTAACGCTCCTCTATTAATAAACACGAGATCAGTACATCCTTCGAATGAATTGCTTGCCCAAAACTTTACCGAACCTTCTCCAAAAGCAACACGTGTTCGTCGAACACAAGCAGCATATCGTTTCCCACGTCTTCTGTACGTTTTGATGCAACTATCCGAACCATAAAGAATCATCCTTCACTCATCACTAAACAAAATATTTGGCAATCTTCCAATGCCTGTAGTATCTAGCAAACTAAGTTGACATTGTCGATGTGCTGATGTTAACAAAGGTCCTGTTGCTATATAGCGAGCCTTTAGACAAAATGTCCACCCGTGAGCCGAATTTTCAAATAAGTGTGTTATAAAGAACGGTCTTCTCTAGTCGTCGTGATTCTTCTCGCTCCTAATACTGGTCATAGTTCGTGAGATCCAGTATCTACGAATTGTTAGTATATTTTTTGTACCACACAACAACTGACACCAAGCTGTCTGGCCACTTCTCTTTGACTAATTCCATTATCAATCAAAGTAATAATTTGAACAGATCCAGCAAATCTCTCAGCAATAGTTTTCAATTTAAAAATTGCACAAATTCATTCTTTTAACATCTGAGATAAGACTAACATTATAGATGAGATTTGGTCAAATATCCTGATCCTAAACCAAAGGAAGAAACTAAGGAGACGTGTGAACCCAGTATATTGTATTTTGGTAATCTTACGGATTATTACTTTATGGTGGATGAATCTATGAAGGTAATGATGTAAATGGCATACACAACACGCATTTCTCTGTTGTAGTCCCACTCGTAGTGTCGTAGTGTCTCTATTTTTTGACATAGTCTTACAAAAAGCTGTTAGAGACAAGCTAGATTACAGGTGAATCATTTTTTATAAACTTTCGCAAATTATGGCATACGCACAGGTTTTGGGACTTAACATTTGTCCAGCACACAAGTTTTAAGAAATGTTACTGCATTTACAACCGACTCAAAAAATATGGGCATGCAAATAAATGAGAAAAAACAAAACTGACTTGACTGAAACGCGTCAATACTCAAAAACAAAATCAGAAATATTGGTCATAATTTTATTTGTTGGCGATTCAAGCTTTGATTAATATATTTTTATATTTAGGCTCAGTTATGATCAATGACACCTCAATCGAAGGATTATTCTAGCATGTAAGTACAACTTTGGATGGATTAGACAACTAAAATGTGGGAATTTAAGCCAGAAAACAAAAATAACAATATACAAAACTCTTATTTTAGTAATCTTGACATACGGATTTAAAACATATCGACCAGTACCAAATAACACGAAAATCTGCGGTTCCTGAGAGTAATCGGGATGGGCAAGATATCTGTCTTTAATCAAGTTATTTCTGTAAGAGTTGGTAACAAATTTTCAAATGAAATAAAGATATAAGGGGTAATTTAATGACTAATTTTAAATATTAAAAAGATTAAATTCATCACCATAGCAAAGATCAAACAGCAAGGGAGGTTATGGGAGAACTCGTTTAAAAGATAAACTAGGCAGATAAATATATTTGGAAAGAGTCGTAACCAAATAAAAGACTATACGCAAGAAATCAAATCAAGAACAGAAAAAGCTCAATAAACATTTAATAATATAGGAAAAATGTTTTGCAGCAATGATCTGAGCCTGCAACTCAAAGTACAAATACTGAGTTGTTATGTATTTTTGGTGTTATTGTATGAAATTTATGCATGGCCGCTTAAGAAAAGGACATTAGTACCATATTCTACGAAAATCAGTGTGTTAAATTGACATCAGATTCAAGTGATAAAACTGAGTGGCGAAGAAAGAGCTGAAAAGTCAACGTTGTTTTTTATGGCTGTAGTAAAAATTTATTGGACAACCTATACAAAATAAAAAGGTATGCCTTTTACAATAAGATATCAAAACTGTAACAAAATAATATTTTTCTACAATATTTACAGAAGTTGAAAAAAAATAGGTAAGCGTTTTATTTATTTTTTTTAAATATCAATATTTAAAATACGTTTTGTCCCCTAATGAACAGAATTTGTAACTTATACATACTTTATATAATTTCTTATCAAAATAAATTCTTTATACTTAGTCTTTATAATTTATACTCTATATACCTATGTATACAAATAATCACTAAAATATTAACAAGGAATTTATGATAGAAATCAGAAATTAGGATTCTAGAAAATATTGATCTTTTCTGGCAACTGTTTTTTAGAATTGCACAAACTAGAACGAATTATTCATTAGCCAATTAATACCAGTTTTTCTGTTTTGTAAATCGTTATAGAATTTTCATATTTTATTAAAGAATAAATCCGTTAGACTGACTGTTGCAATACAGTCGCGAATCCATATCTCATTTCTAAAATATTCCATAAAATTACAATCTCTGATGAGGATAACTTAGTTAAACGGTAACACAAATTAAATATAAGTTGGTATAAAACAAGAGTAACTAGGAAACTAAGATTTTGGTGTACAGAATCCCAAAATAATATTATTGTATCACGTGAAATAATTTTTCGAAAGGAACATATGTATATCTAAGTGAAATTGGTTCAAATAAAATTTTAAAAATAAAGTAAAAACTTTTTAAAAAATTATCTTCGATAGGGGAAAGGCACCGAATTTGAGACAGGCGCCTAATTTGAGACACCGTCGTATATTTGTGTACGATAGTGTGACATCTAGTTAAAATATTAAAAACTGATCATTCTGTGAAGTAATGGTAGATCTGCTTTTAGTTGACGCTTAGAAGTGACCTTTGTTGTTTTGTCGACGGTAATTTGATTTACACATTACACAAATTTTTTTCGGAATTTTTAAAAACTTACAATACATCAAGGTAAGATGATTACATTTACTCCAATTATTTTTTTTTGTTAGTTTAATATTAGTTAATACATTTTATGCAAATTAAACGATAATTGTGTGTCATACATAACCAAAAAATATGCGTTTTATTTTTAACGGAAAAATCCTAATTTGAGATACCTGTAGGTTCCAAATTTGAGAGTGTCTCAAATTAGGACCCCTTGTAAATTTTTTATTTTTATGTGTTTTGTTGTTTGTAGATGCCGCCAAAAAATAAAAAATGGAACGCAGATAATATGATACGTGCTGTAAATACAGTAAGAAATAGAGAGATGGGCTATTTGAAGGCCTCAAAAGTTTTTGGAGTACCAAAAGGTACCTTAGAACGATATGTGAAATCAGACAAGACTCCAGAAGAACTTGTCGGGATATCAATTGGGCGCCGACCTATTCTTCCTTTGGAATTAGAAAATGAGTTGGTTGAGTATGCCCTAATTATGGAGCAACGTTATTTCGGACTAAGAGCGCGTGATATAAAACGACTGGCATTTCAACTTGCAATACGAAACTCAATAGCACATCCATTTAGCGGAGTCAAAAAAACAGCCGGAAAGAAATGGTTAAGGCTCTTTCTGAAAAGACATCCGGCGCTTTCAATGCGTACTCCTCAGGGAATGTCATGTGCACGAGTAAAATCTTTTACTCCTGAAAATGTATCCAAGTTCTTTGACCTGTATGAACCAGAATATCTTAAGCTTACTAACCCTGCACAACGTATATTCAATGTAGACGAAACGGGCCTTACAATTGTTCAGCACAAACATAGTAAAGTAATTTCCATGAGAGGGAAGAAGCAGGTTTCGTCACTTACTTCAGCAGAAAGGGGCAAGCTGATTACTGCTATTACATGTATGAATGCTGCAGGAGTTTTCGTACCACCATTATTAATCTTCCCCAGAAAAAATATGAAATCAGAGTTGATGCTAGGAGCTCCCATTGGAGCAATCGCAGAATGCCATGTGTCAGGTTGGGTACAGGCCGATATTTTCACTAGATGGCTTCAACACTTCATAAAATTCACTAAACCTTCAGCTGCAGACCCTGTTCTTCTCGTCCTTGATGGTCACTATTCTCATACGAGAAACGTTGCTCTAATAGATTTGGCCAAACAGAATCATGTGACGATTATTTGCCTCCCACCACATTCTACACATAAAATGCAACCGTTGGATGTTGCTTTTATGGCACCGCTGAAAACTTACTATGCACAAGCAATAGAAAACTGGCTTAGAGAAAATCAGTTGAGTGTTGTGTCGCCTTACGCCGTTGCCAGTATTTTTTGTAAAGCGTATAACAAAGCTGCGACGATGGAAATATCTTGCAATGGTTTCCGCAAAACTGGACTGGTCCCTATTTGTCGCCATATTTTTAGGGACTTTGAATTTGGAATTCAAGAGCACTTAGAAACACAAAACGAAAAGGATGAACAAATAATAGAAATAAACCATGAACAAGCAAATCATCCAATACAAGAACATAGAACTCCTAGTCCACCACTACCTCATCAACAACTTGTTTCTCCGAAAGACATCTGTCCAATTCCTAGATTCTACGAGAAAGATACAACTAAAAAACCACATGCCAGATCAGGAAAGGCTTCAATAATTACTTTAACACCCTACAAAGAAGAATTAGAGCAAAGTTTGCAGAAGAAAAAAGCAAAAAAACTAGTACCCCAGCTAAACTTGGATTGTGTATTTGCTCCAGAAAAAAACAGTTCAACAAAAGGTGTTAGATCAAAAAAAACAGCAATGCCCGAAGAAGAAATAGCAGATGAAGACGTAGATCAACCTTCTACATCAAAAGGCAAAACATCAAGAAGGAAGCGGAAAGTTTCTTCGAGTTCAAGCTCAGATAGCAGTGAAAACTTTCCATTAGCTGATTCATCGTCCAACGAAAGTGAAGAAAACGACGCGGAATGTTTATTTTGCACCGGCAAATTTTCCGACGATAGATATGGCGAACGATGGGCAAAGTGTTACCAATGTGGCAGGTGGGCACATGAAGACTGTGGAGAAATAAAGTCCAGCACATTTATTTGCCTTTTCTGCGAAGGAAAGGGCTTTTTTGAATAGTATCTCAAATTAAGGTACCTGTCTCAAGTTTAGATACCTGACTATCCCAAATTAGGGCACCTTTTATTTTTAATATTAAATGTCGCAAAAAAATTAAATGTATTTTTTTGCAAAAATATATGTTTTATTCGCTTTTTTTTTGTTTTGTTGTGTTCTAGAAACATTAAGTTTAAGTTTTCGAAATGAATGTTTTAAAAATTTTAAATATTCTGTTTTATATTTGTTTTTCAAAAAAAGTGTCTCAAATTTGGTGCCTTTCCTCTATATTTGTTATTGTCGTAAAAAGTGATAGTTTTGTTTTGTTTTCATTTTTAATTACACTTTGAAAAGGCTAAACATTGACAGGTAAAGCATACTTTAAAGGGGAGAGTGGCCCAAAATGATCCTTGCTTGCAAACCTATCTTTCACATTATTTTTAGGACTGGTAACGTTATCCGTATTTTTAGGGGTGTACCCATGGTGCAAAGAATAGCGGGTGTACCCATAACCCAACACACTTCTTTTACAGTCAGTTATAGAGGCAATAAGCCTCTAGCGTAGAAGCATCATATTTACCGAATTTCGCGTAAACAGTGATTTTATTTCTTGATACAAGTTATTTCTTGATCTTGACAAGTTTGATATAAGGTGAGTCCCTTGAAACTATTGTAATTTTACTTTTAAACAAGTCATAATTTTCAATTATGATATAGTTGCTATGAGTCCAACATTTTGCCGATAATTTGAAATTTTAACGAAATACCAAAGCTTTGTCCTACGTAATAAACAAATGTCAGAGTGCTCTTTCGGGCAAAAGGATCCCCGATGGTGTCGGGTTAAATGATCCCGAGATCATTTTGCTCTCTTTAGTAAAAAATTTATTATAAAAATTATAGGTCACTTGATTTTTTTTTTCAGGACAAATGTTTCAAACATATATGTCGGAGGACCGACAGGCCGAAAGGGACGAAGATAAAATTCGGCAAGCTATAGAAAGTGTGCATAATGGCCGAGCATAAAAAAAACAGCAGCAAGAAATTTTGAGGTGCCGTTGATGAGTTTGTTCCAACTCGCAGTTAGGAATGCCATTATGCACAGATTTTTGGACCAAACAAAACTTGCTGGTAAAGACTTATTAAAGGGTTTTTGTACGAGACACCCTCTACTTTTACTGAGATCTCTTCAAGCAACATCGATCGCCCGCAGTCATGCTTTTAACAAAACTGTTATAACAACATTTTTTCACTTTGCTTAAGTCTCTTTCGATGTGGCTACAAATTTTTCAGTCTCCTTTTTATTTGATTTTTGACTTTGATTACGTTTTTAAACGTTAACGCTATTGTAAAACGCTTTGGAAATTTTATTTTCATCGGAGATGTGGATTTGGTATGAAGTCTAATTTGCCTTTTCATTCTATATGTTAGAGAAAATGAACAAATGAAAAAAATATTAAAACATTCAGAAAAAGCTATCTATCGCGAACAATGTGAAAGTTAATTTTCGCCATGTAAATCATGGCTGCATTATGTAAATATCTTAAATGAACCAAAAATCAGATTATATAATTTTAGTCATTAATTAGAGAACGACTTGTAAAATATATTACAATTTAAATCGGAGACTACCAGCAGAGATTTAGAGAGGGAAGATCAACAATACATATTATACACATAATAACAAAGCCAATTGAGAAATGTTATGAAAATGATATTGATTTCTACTTTTTAAAACTTTTTCCAGAAGTGATATAAAAACCGGAAGTATATATTTGTTCTCGTCTTGCTAAGGTGCGTCGAATAATATATCACTTGTTTTATTTCGGCGACTTTAAAACGTTACTTCCGGTTGCAACTCTGGAACCGGAAGTCGGAGGTCAAATTTCTCACCTTTAGTATCATCTTTGGGTTTTAAGCTCTCATTCGACACCTTATTTGTCATTCAATATGTTCTAATAACAGAGGAGTTGTGTTTATGGATGGGCAGACAGGCATGGATAATTTAAGGTTTTCGCATTTTAATGTTGTAAAATGGTTGAAAACAATATATTCAACAGACGTATCGGTATATCCTCTGTGTATATGTGAAATTATTAATTTAATTTAGAGTATAAGAACTGTATTACATATTATTCTATAAGAGAGAAAAAACCTGTCTGTGGTTTTTCGGAAGTAATGACAGAGAGATAGCTGTGAAACGTCCGTTCGCGTTAGACCCAGCTAGGAGAGAGAGAGAGAGAGAGAGAGAGAGAGACCCAAAAGGCACTTCTATTCGGTACGAACGTCGAGAGCAGAAAGCCTGTTACTAGCGGCAGTCAACAATCTATAGAGAGAGTCATTTCTCTTTGCATTTTAAAACTGTCTGTCTGTATGTCTAAAGGGGTGGGGCTTAAGTGGGAGTAGGAGTTATTACTAAGGGTTGGAGTAGGTTAATGATTTTAAAATTAGTAGTAGTAGAGTATAAGAACTGTATTACATATTATTCTATAAGAGAGAAAAAACCTGTCTGTGGTTTTTCGGAAGTAATGACAGAGAGATAGCTGTGAAACGTCCGTTCGCGTTAGACCCAGCTAGGAGAGAGAGAGAGAGAGAGAGAGAGACCCAAAAGGCACTTCTATTCGGTACGAACGTCGAGAGCAGAAAGCCTGTTACTAGCGGCAGTCAACAATCTATAGAGAGAGTCATTTCTCTTTGCATTTTAAAACTGTCTGTCTGTATGTCTAAAGGGGTGGGGCTTAAGTGGGAGTAGGAGTTATTACTAAGGGTTGGAGTAGGTTAATGATTTTAAAATTAAGGTGAAGAATGATAGAAATTAATATAGCGAAAAATAGAACATGGTTTTCGCTTGTGAAAAATTTAACATTCTCATTCCTTGAGCACTTGTCAGGACTGTGCCATATGGACGACTTCATGTAGGGATTTTATCACTAGAGTCTTGATTTGGTCTGCCCATCGTTTTGGAGATCTTCGTTCCATGGTCCCTGTTCTTTTAGCTTTGTGGCTAAAGTAAATTAACTATGCCCAGTTTACTTTTATTAATAACTTGTCTTTTATACGAAGCTGTTCCGGAATTGACAGGTAACTTCTATGTTCTGTCCAGGTCACGCATCTTACTCATATCGATTTTTTTTTTTGAGAGTCTATGTTTCAGCTATGTATGTAGCAATGGGAAATATAAGGACATTGACCAACCTGAACTTCGTATTCCTTGTTATTGTTCGGTCTTTCCATATTTTAATCAATTTAAATGTTGCGATTCGGGTCATTGCTAGTTTGCGCTTGATTTCTGAGGAGTAATCGCTATTGTTGG
Source organism: Diabrotica balteata (assembly GCA_918026665.1). Taxonomy (NCBI): domain Eukaryota; kingdom Metazoa; phylum Arthropoda; class Insecta; order Coleoptera; family Chrysomelidae; genus Diabrotica; species Diabrotica balteata. The sequence continues at coordinate 35,264,661 of OU898276.1, forward strand.
TCATGTATACAAATCTGTCTACCACTTCGAAATTCACTACTTGGTGTATGTGCGATAGATTATTATTTGTGCATCGAGAGTAGTAGAAACGTTTAAAATTATCATTTTACCTTCTCAGTGTAATTCTCAAGTAAATTTATTATTAATTTTCTGCAAAAAATACAGATGCCGATGATCCCAATGCGGTTATTTTGAATTTTCTTCCAGGAAAGTTGTTTTCGTTCAAATAAGTTGGCACAGTTATAAATTAGGATGACGTAGTCAACTATCCGACAAAATTTTTGAATTGATTGGAACTGTCTGGACACCCAACTAACAATTTACAATTAAAAGTAAGTTTACCATTAATCACTCTTCGACTGTGCAATGGAACAAGACTGACTATGAAAGGGATAATGAATAATGTCATTGAGGCAACGATCAAGGAAAAATACAAAGGATACGACGTCTTGATCCTACGTATACCTATGATTCCAACGAACGTTTCTATTTCCCGCGCCTTTGGCTTTTGTAATGACAATAAACAAATCACACAGCCAAGCGTTAGAAGTTTAAGGAAAAAACTTACGAGTTTCCATGTTTCGCGCGTCGGAAAACCGTCATTATTTTATATTTATGCAACGCAAAAAAATAAAAAAATATTGTTTTTCAGAAAGCATCAAATAGATTCAACTTTTTTGTTTAAGTAATTTTTTTTTGGTTTTTTTGTTAATCTTTTAAACACGTTATTTAATTCTAAGGCGGCACGAACTGGGTCTGCTAGTAAACATATAATAATAAATTAATTAATATATATATATATATATATATGTATATATAAATGTATATATATATATTATATATATATATATATATATATATATATATATATATCCCCCTAACATTGCAGACTCTGCATTAAGGTTTTTACCATACACAACGGACTCGAGCGATTTATGGACTCAATATACAGAGTCCGTAAAGTTTTTCACGTATTTCTTTTAACTGATTGTTATTTTCTACCAAAATTTTATTGAATGAGAAACTAGAGACCTCTACCTACTGCACAAATGTATTACAAAAATTGTGGATATTATAGAATAGCTGCAAATTATAAAACAAAATGAGTCCGTAAAGTCGCCTTTAATTCAGCCATTTGCCGTGGAGGGCGCTCTTATGAGTATACTGAATGTGTATATCACTTATGTGTTAAACCATATTGCCATATTACAGACTCGACTTAGCTGGCAACAGTGTTGTTCAACTATTGAATCATTTTATCTGGCTCAAATTACAGAGTAAGATTGTTTACGTTCATCTGGTAATGTTATTGTTAATTTTTATGTGTTGAAAATGTATTGGTATACAGTGTATATATTTAGTAAAATAAACGAGGATATTTTGTTTCACAGAAATTACTTCCACACTGAAATTTTTAATAAACGAACACGTATTTCTATTTATATACTCATATAGAATAGGCTACTTATTTTTTATTCAATTGAAAAGTTACATTAAGATTAGATTTTTGAAAGGACGCAATTTAATTTTTTTGATATGTGGGGGTGGTGAGTATAAACTTCAATTTAAGTTTGTGAAGTCGCAACCCTTGTTCCCAGGCCGTCATCTTGGAAAAAGAGAGGCAAAGGGTTTTTGCGCTGTATCTCGTAAATTAGCAACTCTACAGAAAATTTTATAAATCATTATTTTTACCAAATTAAATTTTCTACAACTTTATCTGTATTACTTTTTATCGGAAAATAAAAAATAAAAAAGTTATAAAACAAAATAACTAAAAAATTTTGAAAAAATTTTTCTAGCGATTTTACAATAAAACAATAATTAAAAAAAAACAATAAATTTTAAACAAATGGATGGTTGTGTAGCTGTGTGAAAACTTTTGTAAATGGATTCCGTTAATAAATAAAATGATATCAGAGCAATATCATAGAGTAATTTTCACTACAAACTTGTTTAATTTCATTCATTTTCTAGTTTTTGCAGCGCTCCAATGTTGATTGGGTCCTTGAATACTCGCCATCTTGAAATAAGGAGTGTAGAGCGAAAATTTTATAAAACATTATTTATAGCAAAATAAATTGTATTTATTTATATTTTATTTTATTTATTTATATTTAACTTTTAATCGAAAATTGAAAAAAAAAGTTACAAACAAAAATAACTAAAATCTTTGAATAAATCTTTTGGGCCTTATAACTTTTTTCTGGTTATTTTAAATTAAAATTACATTAAATCGACCTTAAGCTTAGTTTTTTTATTATATATTTTTTTCTTCATATCATTTATTATTTTGTGAACCTTCCGATAGTCTCTCTCTCTCTCTCTCTCTCTCTCCCTCTCTCTCTTTCTCGCTCTTTCTCTCTCTCTCTCTCTTCAATCTCTCCTCTCAAAGGAAGTGTAGTGATCATCGTGATTCCTATGGTATCATTAATTTATGATTGATCTTTTTCCCAATCACCTATGAGGTAGAGTCTGGAAGTTTTTGAACAAACTTTTGTTTGAGCCTTATAAATTTTTTCTAATCATTTTGCAATAAAAGACATGAGAGCACTATTATAGAGGGTTTTCAACGAATAATTTTTACTGCAAATGTGTTTTATTTCATGAATTTCTTTCGGTTTTATAGCATTCCGAAGTTGACCGGATTCATGAGTACTCATAAAAATATGATAAAAATTAACAATTCCACTTAGTTTCCTGTTATATATTTTTTTATTCACATCTTTCGGAATCAATTTATCATTTTCTTAACAGTTCTATGGTATTATTATTTTATTATCGACCTTTTTTTCTAACAAAAAACTTTCTCCGTCTCATGCGCTTGCGTCGTACGAAAAAGCACAAATCGACAGAGATAACGTTTAATAAGAGTACCGTGCCAACAGTATCCTAACATCAACTTCTTAGTAATGTAGAGAACTAAAAAAACCTAATGGATCTTCACAAACTGCTCTATTAGAAGTTGGTTTTAGTGTCGTCCAGGCAGAATCTAATGCAGACACAGTCAGAACCTGTTTTGCGCTTGCTTAATTTGAATCATATGCTTCTAAGACCGTCGTAACAGACGACATTGCCATTCTTGTCTTGCTTACGGCATTAAGAATTAAGCGGTGTAATGTTGTGTGTCAAAAGTGTCCAATTTTTTTAAACCTTCGTAAGTCGCATCAATTATACTGTCCTTTAAGTTTTATGTATGGCGATCATTGCAGAGTTTTGCTATTTTCCCATGCTATTTCAAGTTGCCACACAACATCAGCAGCTTACAAGATCGGCAAAATTCATTAAAATTTTACAGAAACACCCTTAATTCGCCAGCCGAACAACAATATTTCTCAGTGAGAAGGCCCAGCTATCTTTGCTCACTGTCGTTGGCGAATATTTTTTTGTCTCTTTATATAATGGAAAGAAAGATGATTCTCTGACAGCATGAGATACAAACGATTTGCCGAGACCAAAATGACCAAAGTGACCAAAAATGTATTTAACTTATCATTGATTCCGCCAACACAAGATACAGCACGTTTCGAAAGTCTTAGAATTTATCAGCAGAAAACACTGCGATCCTGAAGTTTGGGGCTAAAAAAACGTAAAAAAATTTGGATACCAATCAAAACTTTCAAAACTCCAGCTCCCTTGAACTTCTAAAATAAATTTTCTGCAGATGCAAGGCAAACTGTGAAAGTATGTGTGGTTGCCAAAACGCAGACCTCAAATGCTCTAAAGTGTGCCTTAATTGTTCTGGTGAAACCTGCAGTAATATCATGGAAATATCAAAAGTTTCTAAGAATTTGAAAATGAATTACCCACAATTACGCCAATTCTAACTCTACTGAATTAGGAACACAGCCTTGACTATCAAAGAAAAGTAACAAACAGTAGCTGGAAAACAACTTCTTAAATATATAGTTATGCTCAATATTATCTCACTTAGAAATTGTTTGCGTATTAAGCCTAATGGGAATAACATAAAAACGCGCCATCAAACTTTACTTCATACATGGTCGGGAAAAAGTAGATAGGTAATAAACGAATAATCACAAAACAATGTTAACAAAATAATAAATTGTATAAATAAAAAAATATAAATACTTATACTAGAAAACTAAGCCTAATCGTTTTTATCGTATTCTTACGAGTATTCAAGAACATTGGAGTTCTGTAAAATCCAAAGAAATCAATGAAATTAAACAAATTTGTAGTAAAAATTATTCTTTGAAATTTTATTGTAAAATGACCAGAAAAAAGTTAAAAGATGGTGACCGGGGGACAAGAATGGCAACCCTACAGACTTAAACTTAAGTTTATATTCCACATTATTTCACTCCACACATCAAAAAAGATAATTGCATCTTCTTAAAAATGTAATATTAATGTAACTTTTTAATTAACTAGTCTTCTTCCTCTTTTTTTATATAGGCAAATTGCCCGTTTTCTTCCTATTCGTGTGGATAATTTCGTTTTATCTCTTTCTTTCCAGGGCTAATCTAACTATGATATTTTCTACCATTCTACTAATATAACAGATTCATTTTCTTTTTCTTTCCTGTACCAATTAAATAATATTGTTTATTCTGCATAGTTTCTTATGTCATTGCTTTTTGTTCTGTTTAATAAGTCTTTTTCCGGTTATTCTTCTTCGTGTTCTCATCTCATTTGTCTTCAAATATATATGCTTGTGTCTGTACAAATAGATTAATATTGTTTATTCTGCATAGGTTTCTCATATCATTGTTTCTTGTTTTGTCTAATAGTCTTTTTCCGGTCATTGTTCTTAGTATTCTCATCTCATTTGTCTCCAAATATCTGTGCTTGTATCTGATCTTGTTTCTACTGTATATGTCATGACTGGTCGGATTACAGATTTGTTTATTTATGCTTGTTTGTCTAGATCTAGTGTCTGTTTCACCGTATTGTGTCATTGTAGCACGTATCCCCTTACTTTCATTTCAATATTTTTGTTGGTCGATAAGTTTATTCCCATATGTTTAAATTTTAATACTTGTTTTATCAGTAGGTTTTCAATCTGAACTTTCTTCCACCTTGTTGGTTCCTTTGACAATACTAAACTTTTCATATTAAGTGATAAAATTTTCATATTAAATCGTTTGGCTTTGATATTAAACTGGTGTAGTATTTATTGGAGATCATCTTCGTTCTCTGTTATCAAAAACTCGTCATAAACATCGCATATTATCTTTATCTCCTTGCTTGCCGGTTGTTTTTTTATTTTTACTAGCTTAAAACCTCTCAATACTATATTAAATATAAAAGAATAAATATTACAACTGGACTTCTGTCACCTCGGGGTAAATGGAAGGGGTCTTGCCACCTTCTGTACCACCGTGTGCTCTGTAGAGGGCTTCGGAAACGTCGACGAAAGCCCCTCTACTTAAATCCATTTGCGGGGTATGGATTCGTAAATGTTTTCTTCTGGTATCTTTTCAGCTCCAGCGGTGGGTAAGACACCGCAGTGGCTTGGGCGCTTGATACAAATCAAAGAGAAGAGTGAATGCGAGTTTATTAATAGCTTAAACCGCAGAGAGGTTGAATTTATAGGCCTCTCTCGGAGGGCTGTAATAATTAGCTTTCACGAAGATTCGGGATCTTTGCATGGTGTCGACAGGGTTGACACTGTAAGGCCTAGTTTTGAACCTAGGTCGGACAGCAACGGCCCCTGCGCCTGTAAAGTGAGAAACGGCAAGAGGCACCCTCCTGGAAACAGGAGTGAACAACCGAGTCAGGGTCTGGGAAGGCACCCAGAATCCACTCGACACGTGTCGGGTGGACAAACAAAAAACAGCGATCTACCAAATAGACAGATCTTTAAAATGTCGTCGGCCTCTCATGAGACCACAGAGCCTCCAGCTCATGTCGAGACACCCAAATCCCATAACCCAGCAGGGTCAGAGTATGTATCACGAGATACAGCTCCAGACTCTATCCCACCAACCCCTCCATCTCCGACTATGTCAGAGATGGACACCCTAGTCGAAGATCCGTTTTCGGATAATGAATGTAACGATGCTGTTGACCGTCAGTCAACTGCATCCAACCTAGAATTAGATGACTTTAATTCAAAACGTAATTTCTTCGACAATGTCCGCACTGCTCGTCGCAGCGAAGACGGGAGAAAAAAGCGACCGTGCTCCAGTCCAGAGCTAAGCTCTGTGGACGTGTGTGTCGTCTCAAAAAATGGACGACATGCAAAGATCGCACGATCGCAAAGTTGAGGCATTAGTCGAGCAACTCAAGGAGTTGCAAGAAGAAAATAAAAAGTTAATTGCAAGAATATTGCAATTAACAGAGCAAAGAGAAGAAACAACAGTCCCCGTAAAGCGCGTGCGCGAGGATGAATGGCGAGAAAACAAGGTAACTAAACCTGAAAAAATCGCCAAACAATTGGATGAGGCTAAAAAGCCCCAGATAATTGAAGAACAATGCGAGGAGTCCTGGCAAAAAGTAGCCACAAAATCAAAAAAGCAAAATACCACTGCTAAACTCAACGATAAAGCCACGCCCACAGAAACTGTGAGCGCTGCGCAAAAACAAAGAGAAATTGTCGAAAAGCGACAAGAAAAAATTTTGGATGACGCGATTAGATCACGTCAATCCAAAAGAGCCCTAAACAAAGAACCGACAACAAACAAAAACGACGATCCAGTGGTACCCACTGATAAAACACCTAAAGAACCAAAGCCTCCAGCTATAATACTAAAATCAGTGGGCGAAAGCCAAAATATCCTGCGGAAAGCCGCAGAGAAATCCATTCAGTCGGACAACAAGTTCGCAAAGTCAGGGCGGTCTGTCGTCATACAGACCAAAAACAGAGATGGGTATTTAGGAATGGTCAAAATCCTAGAGGAACATCGTACCCAATTGATGCACCAAAAAACAAAAGGTTGGTAATCCGCGGATTACACACCAAAATTGAGTTAAGAACGCTACTAATAGAGCTGGAGAACAAAGGCATTGAAGCTATCAAAGCCGAAACAGTTGTCGGAATAAGAGAGGGAAAAAAGGTGCAACTCCCTCTATTCAAAATAACGGTAGCCGAAGAGGATGCCGAAAAAGCAAAACAAATAACAAATCTCTGTTATCTTCGAATAAGAGTCGAAGATGAACACAAACAAAAAAGAGACGTAGTTCAATGCTACAATTGCCAGGACTTTTACCATGGTTCTAGCGCCTGCCATTGCGCCTCTCGCTGCGTAAAATGCGGGGACTATCACCGTTCCTCCGACTGTCCAAAGGACAGAGAAACCCCGGCCAAGTGTGCTAACTGCGAAGGAGCACACACAGCAAGTTACAGGGGGTGCACCAAAGCACCCAAAAAGAAAGCCAAACAAACGGTACCGCCAAGGTACAAGGATGCACCAAGTGCACCAACAACACGGCCTAACCTAAGTTACGCCGCAGCAACTAAAGCAGCCAAAACACCCAACGCTGCTCCTGTAACAGAAGCTGTATCAACTAATGCCTCAACAGAAGAAATCATGAATATCATGAACAACAAATTTAAAGAAATGACAAACCAATTTTATGGTATGTTTGAAAACTTCACCCGTGCTTTCGAGGCGATGAGTAAGTGTGGATAATGCCAGTACAGTTGGACGAGCTAAAAATCGGATCGTGGAATTCGGGCGGGATTCGGTCGAAACTAAACATTCTTGACGAGTTTACCAACAGACTCGCTATAGATGTCATGGCCTTACAAGAGACTAAACTAGTCGAAAGAATTAAAACCAAAATTCCAGGCTATGTCATCTATAGAGACGATCATAGAGCGCGATCAGGTGGCACGGCCATTATGATAAGAGGGCAAATAGACCACCATCTAGTGCCCACACCACTTGGCCTGGTCACCATGGAAGCTACAATAATACGAATCGTTATGCCTAACGAGACGCTGAAAATTGTTTCGGCGTACGTGAGGCCTAACGAGCCGATATTTAGAGAAGATCTCGATCTAATATTAAACTCCGATGAACCGACGATAATTATCGGCGATCTGAATGCTAGATCGCCCAACTGGTACGACCGACGAACAAATGCGAACGGTAGACGACTCTGTGCCTATCTCGAAAACAAAAACAACACCATTGTAGCGGGTCCTACAGACCCAACATGCTATCACGGAGAATTTCCCTCACACATCGACATAGCAATTCTGCACAACATAGGGCAACAACACGAAATACAAACAGTAAATGAAGGCGATTCCACGCATAATGTAATCGTCATGACCCTAGGCGCAGTGGAAATAAATCCACTGCAGCCCCACCAAACAAAGAAAACAAACTGGCCGAACTTTAGAAGAGTAGTAAGTGAAAATATCGGAGCAATTCCGACTATTAACAACATAGAACAACTTGAAGATAGTATCACAAAATTAGAACAAACTATGCTAAATGCCTTTGAGGCCAGTACAAAAACCGAAAATAAAATAACACAAAAAGGTAGATTTGAAGAAATATCTAATGAGCTAAAAGATCTCATTAAAGAAAAAAACAGGAAAAGAAGAAGAGCTCAAAGAACAAGGAACCAAGAAGACAAAAGAATTGCTAACGAACTAGACAGGGAAGTTAAAAGAAGACTAAATGAGCACAGAAGTGAATGCTGGGACAATTATATCCAAGAGCTAAACCCAAACCAATCCGCATTCTGGAAAGTATCAAAAATACTCAGAAAAGACAAAAAACCCATACCACCACTGCACGGACTTGACGGTATAGTTTACACCAATCAGGACAAAGTCGAAGTAATGCGAGAAACACTCGAAGCAAATAATACACAAAATTTCCACCCTGCAGAAGACTTAGACTTCACAGAAGAAGTAGAAAGAAGCGCTAGACGCTTAAAAAGAAGAAAAGGCATAATTGGCTTAGAACACACAAGTCCGGAAGAAGTCAAAGAACTAATAAAAGCATTAAATCCAAAGAAAGCAGCTGGACCGGACAAAATCACAAACAGAGCAATTAAAAATGTACCAAATAAAATCATAGTGTACATCGCAAACATTATAAACGGAATACTAAGACTAAGATACTTTCCAGATAGATGGAAAGAAGCAGAAGTTATCATGATTGGAAAACCGGGAAAAGACGGGAGCTTTCCACAAAACTACCGACCGATAAGTTTACTATCGTGTCTAAGCAAATTAGCAGAAAGAATAATCTTAAAAAGATTGCAATCAGAATCTGAAGCAATTGGAATGATCCCAGAAGCTCAGTTCGGCTTTAGATCAAGACATTCATGCGAACTGCAAGTACTCAGGCTTACCGAATACATCACGAAAGCATATAATGAAAAAATGTACACAGCTGCAGCCTTCCTCGATGTTAGTAAAGCTTTTGACAGAGTATGGCACGAAGGCCTACTATACAAAATGAACCAAAATGGTTACAGTGAGGCGATGACATGTCTCCTTGGGTCATACCTGGCAAACCGGAGATTCCGAGTTCGTATAGGGCCTGCCCTATCCGAGGTCGGAACCCTGGAGGCGGGGGTGCCTCAGGGGGCTGTGTTGTCCCCTTACCTGTATACCATATACACAGCAGATACACCTAGCGACTACAGAACACTGCTCAGCTTGTACGCGGATGACACAGCGTTAGCAACCAGCAACAGAAACATAAACTTTGCAACCAGAGACCTACAACGTTCTCTAAATAGGCTACACGCGTGGTGCATAAAGTGGAAAATCGCACTTAACCCGGACAAAACACAGGCCGTCATGTTTAGAAAACGAAGACAAGTACCCAACACACAACTGAATCTAGCAAATGAAAACATAGAATGGAGCAATCAAGCTAAATACTTAGGAGTGACCCTTGATCACAAGCTTACATTCACCGAACATGTTAATCAAATAGTGCACAAAGCAAAACTAACAAAGATACAACTTGCCTCATTAATAGGCAAGAAAAGCAAACTAAATTTTTGGACAAAGATAAGGGTAGCAAACAGTGTTATCCTTCCAACGCTAACATACGCATCAGCAGCTTGGGGACACACATGCAAATCAAATAGAAAGAAACTGCAAGTAGCACAAAACCAGCTAATTAGAGACGCACTCAACGTACCAAGATATGTACCTCTACGATACATATATAGAGACACAAAGCAAAAAAGAATACTTCACACCATGAACGAAAAAGCATTTGACATCTTCAACGAGTTAAGAAACCACCCCAACAGAAAGCTGCGTGAGCTAATAGATTATGATGAAAACGTTAGGACGACACATAGACGGCCTAAACAACAGATAGCAGGATATGTCCCAGTAGCATAAAATCAACATAATGACAGAGTTAGGCACAGACTAGTCAAAGGCAACGCGGGTTAGAAGTAGGAAAAAAAAAAAAAAAAAAAAAAAAAATAATGGGTAGGGACTGAGGTCTGGCATTCTATAGTTCCGGGCACCGGTAATTACCCACCAAAAAAATCACGTAGACTTAAGTTTTAGTATTAATTAGTATAAGCAAAAATCCGGGCGCGATATGATACGTGATACCGACTCGTATCACAGCACAATTAACACGCAAGATAATGGTACAAAGAGAGCCGTCAGCTCTCCTTGTACAGCCAACTTGTTGGCTTAGGCCCTTAAGGCAGGTCCATCTGAGAGACCAGCACGCGACTTCTGAGCATCGAGGCCATAGCGCGGCAAGCATGGGCTCGGTGGCCAGACCGATCGGGAGCTCAGCTGGCGAGGAGAACAAATTAACTTTTGTCAAATCGGCAGCTGAGTGCCCGAACACACACATTTCCCTGTACGGAGGGGCACCAATCTAGGTTGGTGCCTCTCCGTGTGGGGGCACACACTCTTTAGGGACATCAGGTCCAAAGTAATGCTAGCACCAAATTAAATTCAGTAAAGTAACTAGGGAGAAAAGCTTTTAGCTACCCCTCAATTTCAGGTGGCTTAACCACAACCATGTCGATACGTAGGGTTCTGTTCATTACCCAAATAGCCCTACGTAAAGTTCATAAGCCTTTGTTACGTATGTCACACGTAGCAAAGGGGTGGAGGAAAAACCTGGGGGTCAGATAGGTACCGATTCAGAATGACTAGCTCTTCTGAAGCGAGACCGGTTTGATCTTCGGTCATGTGGATCCCACTGACTAGCAGTGGTATACACATGACACTAGGGGTTGGGTTGAACGCTTCGCGTGTGTATGTGTGTGTGTGTGCCATATCTGATTCCAGTTGTAGTGTTTATAGATTCTTTTTTTTTCTATTTGAACTTTTACTTCGGTTCTGTTTTTTACATGTCGGTTCTCTATTATTTTTATGATATCAAGTAATCTGGATTATCTGTTGTACAGATGTATATCGCATCCGATAGTCTCACTGTGTCTTAGGACATTTCTAAATTAACCAAACATAGTTAGGCTAGTTCATTATATTATTATATACTTCTCTCCACAAGAAACTTGTTGTTAGTCTGGTATACTAATCTTTTCTTCAAATTATTTGATATTATTTTTATTATTAATTTCAAAATAGTACTTAACAATTCCTTTAGAGTATTATGGTCGCACATTACACCTATTGTAAAAGAAAAAACATAATACTCGTTCTCCACTCCTCATGTATTGTTGATGACCTTAACCCTTTATTAAATATTATGGTTAACTGTTGTATAAGCCATATTTTATTAATTTCTTTTCTGTTTTTTAACTTTATGATGACTTCTTTTATCTCATGTTTTTATCATTTGCGTTAACTCATTTGATGTTATATCGGGAGTTTCAAGAGCATGTTCAGTTTCCTTTGTTCGGTTTATTTGTCTAATATTATGTTGTCCATTTTTTTATTTATGTTGATATCTTATATTAATTCCTTAATTTCTATTATATGTCCCTCTTATAAACTTTTACTGTTTTATTGTTTTCTTCGGCCTGATTAGCCCATGTGCTGTGTTACGAACTCTCTTATATTCATAAGTCCCCTGCGTTCTTTCAGATCTATATTTTATATAAACATTCTTTTTTCTTTCAGATATATTTCTATACTTTGGGTAAACATTATAGTGTACGTTTTCTTTCATTTAAGTTTGTGTTTATTTTTATTCCTCCTAGAGGCTTGTTTGCTTTATGTTGTTTTAATTCTTTTCCCAACTAACTTAGTTATCTTCATCGCATGTAACGCTTTGTTGTTAAATTATTTGATCTAGCCTACTTTGATATAGTTTTTTGTCAAAATTGTCTTTATTAATTTTAGTTTCTAGTGTTGGTAGTTTGTGTTTATGATTCTTAATCGAATTAAGATGACTTTTTTCCAAAACTAAATTGTGGCCAGTCCCTACGTTAGCATAGATCAGGCTCCCTACATCTAATACTTGCTGGTATTATTAATTTATATTTGTAAGAATATGGTATCTCATTGATTTGTGTCCAGTTGTGTTAAATATTATTAAAAAAGTATTACATTGACTTAAATAACCAAAATTATTATATTTCTTTCAATAAATATCAGGTTCAAATTTTTAGAAATCATAACAATATTTTGTCATGTTTAAGCTTCTGTTTAAAATATAGGTTACTTAAATACTATACTTTTGCCGTTTTTAAGATCATAAATCTATTTTGAGGTATCCATTACTTAAACAATCGCGAAATGAGAAATAACTTTCTTGGCTTAAATAGGAAATAAAGAGGGGAATCCCCGAATTATCAAAATACGCAGTGAGCGAATTGACAACACCGTATGAGTCTATAAGGTCGTGTATATGAGGCCCCAAGACCACAATACGGATAAAAATTATACTGATGAGGCTGTAAAATCGGAAATCGGCACGAGGTGGTAATGATAGGAGAACCGAGGGGGAGAGTATATGTTAAATTTTGTTTTATCCAAATAGAAACTAGGGCATTAAGAATGTTTTGTTACATGTTTCGATATACACGATGACTAAAATATTATATACACCTGGAAATAGGAGAGGCTGTAAGGTTGCGCTATGGTTTGAGTCCTTAAGGATAGTAGGATGTAAATATATATATATAAATATATATATACATATATATATATATATATATATATATATGTATATATATATATATATATATATATATATATATATATATATTTGTGCATGTACTTATAAATATGTCGGACACCACAGCTGAAATCCACAAGTACACAAGCGAACTAAATTGATTGAAAATCGTTGAAAGGTTCAAGCGAAAATAATGTGTGTAGGACTGACAACTTATTGTGGGAAACCGCAGTGAGATTATATTGAGTTGACAGGAAAATGAGAAAACCTCGTTTATGTTTGATCTGTGTATTTGACACAATGTTGTAAGGGACAAGGTCACAAATGTTGTTTAAATTAAAATGATAATAGCTCTGGCTTGTGCTATAGGATTTAAAAGATTACAATATAATATGCAATATATATCAGTATCTTAAGAGCCGATATGATATAATAAAAAGGGCGGTGTTTTACCGATTTATAAAGCAAGAAGAACAGCAATGAGACAACTATAAAAAAAGAAAAACTCGTTGTTGAATCTTTTCGAGTAACTCAAACGAGAAAATGTAATTGATAGTTTTATAATGGAATAGTTAAATACTTGCAAAAGTAAATGAGAAAATGGCTCATTTCTGAATTTCAAATGGTTTTCATTTTATAAGAAAGAACTTTAACTATTAAAAAAAAATAATACTTCGGAAAGTTTTTATCTAAGATAAAGGAGGCTTTTCGAAATTTATTTAAAAAATTTAGCTCATCTATTCTGTTCCTTCATTTCTTACAATCATGCCTCTCTATAAGAAAAGGATACTTTCTATTCATTTAATTTTTATTTCCTATTATAAGGGGCAGCTAGTCAGAGAACAAAAATTAAATGAAAATAAAACAAAAATGTTAGAAATGAACAAAACTTGGTATAGATATGTAAAAATAAAAGATGCTTAAGTTCATGATCTTGCTAATAAAAACCAAGTGAATGTGGTCAGTTAAATCAAGAAAAACGAAAGACTTTTTTTTAATAAATAATTTTCAATGACGGTGTAAGGACTATAAAAAATTATTTTATACGATTCTTACATTTATAGTAATTACTATTTAAATGGGAATAAGTCATAATTAAAGGTTAAAGTTAGTTTATTGACGTTTTAATTTCCACTTCGGAAATCGTTCTCAAAATACAAACATTAGAAAATTAAACAAATTTTGTTTTTTTGTTGCTTGGTGAAAAATTCTTCTAATAATTTAATTTTATTTGACTCATTTATATTGACAATTCAGACACACATTATACATTTTAAAGAGAAGACTTTAAAATGATATTGCCAATATTGTTGAGTTGCGTTCCTGGGACGACTTTACTTAAGATAGTTCATTCGATTACATGAAATCAACTTTAACTTGAGATTACCCGTCAGAAAAAATCATAGCATGTAATTCGTATTTAAAAAGACAAACACATGCCATGATGACAGTAAAATTCCCCTGTTAGTGATTCCTTAGTAAATTCTGAGGGAAAACCCAGGAAAAAACCTCGCAATACTATCCTGCCATGGTAAGTATTTGGTCGTGCATTTAGTTTACTTTCAATAAACACCAAATTCTGATTTTATGTGTTTGTTATTAAAAAAAAATAAATGATGTATTCTCTATATGTTACTTACTTACTAATATTGTTATTTTTCTTTTAATAACTTCGTCTTTTAATTAGGGTAACCAATATTAATAATAATTAACTAATTTTAATGCCAACTACATAGGATGAAATCAAGGGAATCCTATTTATTATTATCCTAATAATATTTACTGTGTGAGTAGTGTTTTTCTCCAAATTGGAAGATATACATATGTATTGTCCTAGTGAGAAAAACACTACTCACGCAGTAAATATTATTCAGTTTTTTTTTGTCTCATGAAAAGTGCATTTTTTAACATATCTATGACATTTTGCATTAACGACAACGTTTTATAATTATAGTTTATTCGTCTTCCGGGTTTGGACCGTGTCATTTGTGAGTGACCCAAAAGTAGGTTCATCTCGACGTTTCGCTACAATTGTATGTAGCTTCTTCAGGAGAACAAAGAAAAAGAAATCAAAAGGCAGGAAGATGGGTAGTTAGCAACGGTAACTCAGTTACTCAACGCAACCAGAGGCGAATACTAACTACCAAGATGGGCATTTGGTCACAGTAACTCAACTACTTAACGCAGCCAGAGGTGAAAACCAAATGCCAGGACAGGGATTCACGTCCAACTCCCCGCCTCTCGACGCGTTAGTGTTCTGAGCTGTTGGACGTGAATCCCTGTGCTGGCATTTGGTTTTCACCTCTGGCTGCGTTAAGTAGTTGAGTTACTGTGACCAAATGCCCATCTTGGTAGTTAGTATTCGCCTCTGGTTGCGTTGAGTAACTGAGTTACCGTTGCTAACTACCCATCTTCCTGCCTTTTGATTTCTTTTTCTTTGTTCTCCTGAAGAAGCTACATACAATTGTAGCGAAACGTCGAGATGAACCCACTTTTGGGTCACTCACAAATGACACGGTCCAAACCCGGAAGACGAATAAACTATAATTCTGACTCTGGCCGTGGAAGCCTACGATTTGTTGTCGATCAATTGTTATTGATTAATTAGCGCTCAAAGGTAAAAAACAGTAGGTACTTTATCAAAAGCGCCATATTTTTGTGAAAATGCTTATATAATAATTTTTAATACATTGTGAATACATAAAGAAGCACATTTAATCCTCAACAAAATTAAATTTTATAAAACCAGTTCAATCCAATTGTTGCTTAGACATAATAATTTGTTTATCCTAAGACGAAAAAAGTTAAAAACTAGAACTTTTTGAGAAAAAAAATTGCAGGGACCTGAGTTTCAAGAAACTATGTTTAATTTTTAACATCAGAATCAAAAGTAGTGATCATTTAAATGAAAAACAGTTTATTGCTCAAATTAATCATTCCTGCATGATAAGATCCCCTCAGTTCTCGGCAATAATCAGTTCTTTGCTTGAATTCTAGAATTAAAAGTTCTAGAATAACATCTACAAAGAAAATGAATTTTCTGTAGTCGGCTGTAAACCTAGGTACCATAAATCACAAAAAAATTATTAAAAAAATCCTTTCTAACAGGTATAATGATACATCCTTGATATTCCGACGTTTTGCAATCCGATACAATCGGTAGTCCGACGAACCTCCTGTCAAGTTTGCCGCCATGTTTGCTTGTACTAAAACCTGTCGTGACATAAATCTCATTCTTACCGGATGCATTATTTCATGTGTTTTAAGTGAGCAGTTCAGTTCGATAGGGTTAACTCCGACTACGATATCTAGATTCTATGATAATGGACGTGCTACAGTGTACCACATTATGGAAAATAAAGACAAAATCAAAAAATGTATGAAATCTGTAGAGAATGATTCTAAAAACAAAAAAACTCTTAAAATAAGTTAATTTCCTGATGTTGAAAAAGCTCTGCACATCTGGTTTAAGCAACAACGAAGCAGATATGCTCCTAGTTTGGGTGACATTTAAAAAAATAAAGCTCAGTTTTTTATCAGAAATTAACAAAGAAAACTGATTTTCGTGCTAGTCAAGGTTGGTTGGAAAACTTCAAAAAACAGCACGAAATACGATTTTTACAGATAAGTTAAGGAGTGGAGATGAGTCTGAAATATCTGAAATTATTCAGTATTTGAGCAAAAAGATCACTGAATTAGACATAATTTCTGAACAACTTTATAACGCTGATGAAACCGATCTAAACTTATGGCAACTTCCAACAAAGACATTTGTCACTTCAGAGGAAAAAAAAGTTTTTGTTAGAAAACTTCAGGAAGAACATCTCACTCTTAAGGTATGCGCGAATGCATCAGGATCCCACAAATTTAAATTGCTAATCGTGGGCAAGTCCAAAAAACCTCGTGCCTTCAAAAATGTTAAAATTTAGAAGCTACCAATTACGTACACGTGGCAAAGCCGTGCCTGGGTAACAAAAGAAGTTTTTCTGGATTGGTATAAGAACAGCTTTGTCTTCTCTTCTTAGGGTGCTTGTCCGTTCCGAACGTTGGCGATCATTCTGGCTATGATTATTTTATTGGTTGCTATACGCAATAGCTGTGTTGAGGTCTTTCTATACCATGCTCTCAGGTTAGCAAGCCAGGATATTCAGGAAAAATGCATTGGAGTTGCTCGTATCTGCCTTGATTTCTCAAACAGCTTTGTCACAAAAGTTAAAAATGAGCTAAGAAAAAAAAACTGCCAGTGAAAGCCCTCCACTTGTTAGGCAATGGTTCAGGACATTATATATCGAGGCAATGTACTTACCGAAAAATACTACTGCATCGATTCAGCTTATGGATCAAAACGTTATTAAAACTCTCAAGGCACACTACAAGAGATAACTCCTTGTGAATATTGTAAGTTAACCTAATGCTGAGATCATTTTAATTTTGAAAAACTTTAACATCAAAGATGCGATTATCAATGCTATATTTGCATGGTCACTGCACTGATTAAATGGTGGACGAATATTTGTCCCAACAACCCATTCCTTCCAGTAGAAGTTAACAAAGAATCCAATGACCAACTTGTGTAAGTTGTGTATTATGTAAGTTGTGTGTAAGTTGCTTTTCTTCAAATTTACAAGGATATGACTAATTCATCAGCATCAAGAGAAGCTGTACAAGAGTGGATTTTTGATGACAATCTCCATGCTGACTTAACAGATGAAGAAATAATTAAAGGAATGACAGAATCTGATTAACACGCTAAACAGGAAGCACAGGATGAAAAATATTTTACCGTCAACTGTGATGCTATATTGGCTGCAAACACTTTGATGCGTTGGTGCGAGGATCGAGCATATGACTTTGAAAAAATTTTGATAAAGGAGATACAAGAACAAGCAATGACATACTGTCTAAACAAGAAAAAGCAGAAGACAATTAAAGATTTCTTCAAAGTGTGAGCACAGTATGAATTTACATACGTCCATAATTAATCTACCTTAGATGCGGCATTTATTAGTGCGTATATTGTTTATAAGTTATTATCTACATACTGTCTGTACATTAAATTTATTAGCTTCCATATTTCTTGCTACAACGTGTTTTAGTTAGACGAAATGGGTGTTATTTGTATATTAATCTAGGTAGCATTTTAGTCGTAAAATTTGGTATACTCTAGGCTACTGCTAGCAAAACAATGCCAAATATATAATCACTTTCAGTAAACCGGACACTTTTGGTAATCCGAAGTAAGTCGGATGTTTGTTGGTAAGTTGGTAAGTTTTAGACGAAATCTACTTCATGTTAACCTAAATCCAGGTTGCTAACCCTGAGACGAAGTGCCTATGAGGATCTGTGTAGGTAGCAACCTTATATTTATTGACTTTACTCATGTATAACTAGTAAACGCACTGATAGTGGAAAACTAATTCCGAAAACCTTCTGTGACATAGCCCGAAAGGTTTTTTATATTATTATATCTTTTATAAAGATTTTTTAAATAAATTTTTTCTCTGGAATAAACTTCTACAGCTTCAGATCAAAATCAAATATCGAAATCGGTTAACTTGTCACTGAGATATTACAAATTTTTTCAGCTTCACCACTTTGAAGTTTAGAATTCAATTTAAAAAAAGTTATCACATTGTGGTGATAAAATATAAGTCCTTAAGAAGAGAATGAGTCTTAGATTAGGTCTCTGCTAAAAAAGTTATGGCCCTTTACTATTTGTCTTGGGATAAACAAATTATCATATCTTAGCAACAAATAAACCGGACGGTTTTACAAAATTATTTATTAATGCATTTTTACAAAATAGTATGAAAACAATATGAATTAAAAAGTGCATATTTTGTTATCGCACAGTTATGTAAAAATTTGCTGTTGCCCAGACTGGGAATTGCTTCTGACATCGTCTTTCATAACGTCGTCAGCCTGGGCTAGTAGGCAAAACTTTTGGCAACTAATCGAATTCGTTGATTGTACTTACATAAATGTAAAACATAATTTAATTATAGACATGTTTTCTCCAATAGTATGGAGAATAAATAAAGTACAATTTCAGTTTTTGGGATTCTATTGTATATTTATTATGTGAAAACACGTGTAAAAATAAATATATAAATATGTAAATCTTTATAAATTTGTAATAATAAATATGATAACATCTTAAGTATTTTATAGTTACTCTTGTATACTGGAATAATACATTGTAAGTTTATTTTCTAGATAATCGTGTAATTATTTTGTCTGGACTAAGTTTAAAAACTCTTCTCTGGTTTTAGGATCGTCTCTAAAAACTCCCAGCATAGTTGAGGTTACGGTTTTGCTGTTGATCTTCTGCACTCCTCTCATAACCATACACATGTGTCTGAAAAATAAATTAAACATAAATACTTAATAATATATTTTTTATAGCGTATTAAAATTAAGTATATAGTATTTCGTCAATAATTTTTCGACCTATTCTTGGCATGATTTAGAAAATAATTTCACAACATCGCACCAGAAATGCTATGGGAAGCTATGTCAGTAATATTAGTGCTACATAAATTTGGATATACACGTTTTATGTTACGATAACCTAATGTACGAGTTTTTTCCAAGCCGGTCCTGAGGAGGTAAACCTTTTCTTGAAGGGTGTCCCCAAAACTTCTACGGGGATCCAGAACCGGCTTTGATGATATTCCAGAACGATGACGGATGTAAAATAAATAAGCGAAGTTAGATTTAGATTTTAGTCTAAAATAAATTGTTGTATCCCATAAGTTGTACAATAAATTAATATAAATGATTGTGTTTTTAGTGAATTAGAATAAGCGTAGAAAATTGTAATAAATTAGAATAACTGCAAATAAAGTTTAAATAAAGTGAATGTTAGAACATTTCAATAATCAATTAAAAGACTGTATATAAAAGATAATAAAAACATTACATTTATATTACATTTATACAGTATGATGCAAAAGTATGGAATAAATTTATGATTCCAGAAACAGATAACTTTAAAAAAATCTTAGAACAGGTCAATTTAAATCTTTGAATGGCCATCAATAGCTATATATGTGTTGGACATTACGTCATCACTGTGTGCTCTGCAATACCTGCAGAGCTCTACAAATATTAAGGTGAACATCTAGTCGTCAGAGATAAAAATGCCATTGAACCTCTAAAAAAATCATACAAACAAGCTGATCAAGCATGTATTGTTTGAAAGACTTAACATAGATACACACTATCTCTTCGTCGACTTTAAAGCAGCCTATGCCAGTGTGAAAAGAACTGCATTATATAATGCAATGATATAATTTGGGATCTCACCCAACTAACAATGCAAAACGTAAGCTCACGCGTTAGAATTGAAGGAGAAAACTCTACGTTTTTTGACATTAATAATGGTCTAAGACAGGGACGCGCTGGCGTGTCTTCTCTTTAATATTGCCGTGGAAAAAGTAATCAGACAGTTAAATATTAGAATGAATGAAACTATTTTTAATAGATCCACGCACATTCTCACATTCGTTGACCATATAGGTATAATGGACAGAAGTATGAGAGACATGGTGCAGTGTTTTACAAGACCTGCGGACGTGGCAAGTGAATTACGACTTGTGGTTAACGAGTACAAAACCAAATATATGTTGGTTTATAAAAACTTCCGAAATATGCAACAGAGAATTCAAATTAACCATTCCTTTGAGCAAGTCAAAGAATTCAGATATCTTGGATCGTTAGTAAAAGCCACAAACACGACAAGCGACGAAATAAAAAGACTCATAGCAGTAGCAAAGAGAACTGTTCATGCTTTCTAGAAACTTTTAAAAAATAAAAATATAAAACATGCAGTAAAGCTCAATATATACAAGAGCTTAATATTGTTCTGAAGCTATTTTCTTGTGGCATTGTAAATTAATTACTATTTATAACTGGGAATAAGCCACATTAAAGATAAAAATACATTTATTGACGTTTCAATTTCCAATTCGGAAATCGTTCTCAAAATACAAATAGTAAATTAAACAAATTTTGTTTTTTGTTACATAGTGAAAAAAATTCTTCTGATAATTTAATTTTATTTGACTCATTTATATTGACAATTCAGACATACATTATGCATTTTAAAGTAGACGACTTTAAAATGATATTGCCAATATTGTTGAGTTGCGCTCCTGGGACGACTTTACTTATAAGATAGTTCATTCGATTACATGAAATCAACTTTAACTTGAGAATATCCGTCAGAAAAAATCATAGCATGTAATTCGTCTTTAAAAAGACAAACACATGACATGATGACAGTAAAATTCTCCTGTTAGTGATTCCATAGTAAATTATGAGGGAAAAACCAGGAAAAAAACCTCATAATACTATCCCGACATTGTAAGTATTTGTTCGTGAATTTAGTTTACCTTCAACAAACACCAAAATTCTGATTTTATGTTACGTTATTTAAAAAACATAAATGATGTATCCTCTATATGTTACTGACTTACTAATACTGGTATTTTCTTATTAATAACTTCCTCTTTCAATATTGGTAACCAGATCCTACTACATTCTGCCGAGGAATTTGCGACACAATTGGCCTCATTTAGCATAATTAGAGCCGCTTCTTTGATTTTTCTTTTTTTACCATCCGTTTCTTTTAGGACTATATTTGAATTATTCCATTGAACTCTATGTTCATTATCCCATGCGTGTTTACAGATTTGAGATCTATCAAATTCTCTATTTTTAATATAAGATTGATGTTCACTTATTCTAACATTTAATGGCCTTGATTAATAATATAATAATATAATTATAATATAATTAATAATATAATAATTAATAATATAATAATTCAACATTTCAACAACATTCAAAACAACAAACACGTTGAGATCTATTTTGTCCAAAACCAAACCTAACAATGAACAAGAAAGGACAAAGAATTGCATTTATAAAATACCTTGTGAATGCGATCAGTTTTATTTAGGTGAATCATCAAGGCCATTAAATGTTAGAATAAGTGAACATCAATCTTATATTAAAAATAGAGAATTTGATAGATCTCAAATCTGTAAACACGCATGGGATAATGAACATAGAGTTCAATGGAATAATTCAAATATAGTCCTAAAAGAAACGGATGGTAAAAAAAGAAAAATCAAAGAAGCGGCTCTAATTATGCTAAATGAGGCCAATTGTGTCGCAAATTCCTCGGCAGAATGTAGTAGGATCTGGTTACCAATATTGAAAGAGGAAGTTATTAATAAGAAAATACCAGTATTAGTAAGTCAGTAACATATAGAGGATACATCATTTATGTTTTTTAAATAACGTAACATAAAATCAGAATTTTGGTGTTTGTTGAAGGTAAACTAAATTCACGAACAAATACTTACAATGTCGGGATAGTATTATGAGGTTTTTTTCCTGGTTTTTCCCTCATAATTTACTATGGAATCACTAACAGGAGAATTTTACTGTCATCATGTCATGTGTTTGTCTTTTTAAAGACGAATTACATGCTATGATTTTTTCTGACGGATATTCTCAAGTTAAAGTTGATTTCATGTAATCGAATGAACTATCTTATAAGTAAAGTCGTCCCAGGAGCGCAACTCAACAATATTGGCAATATCATTTTAAAGTCGTCTACTTTAAAATGCATAATGTATGTCTGAATTGTCAATATAAATGAGTCAAATAAAATTAAATTATCAGAAGAATTTTTTTCACTATGTAACAAAAAACAAAATTTGTTTAATTTACTATTTGTATTTTGAGAACGATTTCCGAATTGGAAATTGAAACGTCAATAAATGTATTTTTATCTTTAATGTGGCTTATTCCCAGTTATAAATAGTAATACAAGAGCTTAATAAGACCGGTTTTGATATATGGGGCTGAAACGTGGACCTAATCTCAAAATGATGAAAGACTTCTTGGTATTTTTAAGATAGAAATCCTTAGAAAGATTTTTGGGTCCATAAATGAAAATGGACTATGGCGTCAAAGATACAACTTTAACTTATATCAGTTATACACCGATCCAGATATTGTGAAATTCGTTAAATTGCATAGACTTACATGGGCTGGGACATTGCTAGGATGTTAGGTCACGAATACACGAAGAGATTAACATTTTCAAAATTAGAGGGCACAAGAAGTAGAGGACGACCAGAAACGAAATGGATTGATGATGTAGAAGAAGACCCACAGATTCTAAAGGTCAGAAGATGGAGGGAAGTTGCCGGGAATCGGCAGAAGTGACGACTTCTTTGTGAGCATGCCAAGATCCACAACGGATTGTCTAGCCACTTATGATGATGATGATGCCAATTTTAGAACACCAAAAAATATGCAAACAAATTTTCCCACTCCTAAAATTTACAATAGGTACTATAATAATACCAATTATAACACAAGCTAGTAAAAGCTAGATATTTTCCAAGAAACAATAAATAAAGATAAATGCAATAGAAATGAAACATATTAGGAAAATGTCAGGTAAGACTCAGTGGGACAGAGTGAGAAATTAAGATACAGAAATAAAATTTCTCAAGAACAAATATTGGCAAAAATCAAAAAGAAACAAATGAATCGGTTCGGTTACGTGGCAATAATGAGCCAAACTCGACCGGTAAAGAGAATAATGGAAATGGAAAGGCAACGAAAAGTAGAAGAGGCAGACCAAGAAAGAAGTGGCTGGATTGAATAGAAATATATAGAAGTGAAAGAGGAAAATATGTATAAAGAGGATAAACCGGAATCCCACTCCGACACCTTAAAGGGTAGCGGGGAGAAGATATGGAATTATGGAAATCTACATAAGACAAAAGAATATAAACTATCATTTTTTTTTGGTGGAGATCAGTAAAATTTATTTATTTAGTCCTGCAAGAGAATAACTTATATATTAGGAAGAAAATCTGTGTTTTTAAAACGTTTAACCTTCTTTATTGCAAAATATTATTACACATGTAAATATGTTTAAAAAGATTAGTTTTGTCAAAAACACTGATAACCAATATTTAAAATTAGTAGTTTTTACATGTAAAAGTAATAATTTTATCCACTTTTTAGCTACAAATGATGTTAAATTAAACAAATGATTTATATTTATAGTTTTATCACATTATATACATTTGTTGTATAACCAAGAAATGCTCATATCGAGGGAACTAATTATTTTTAGGTGACTCAATATCATAATAATGTTTAGAAGATAAATAAAAGGTGTACATCATACGATAATTAAATAGATATTCTTTAAAAACATAAAAAGCAATAATTGTCTATTTCTATTTAATTATACATTACGTCACTGAGATGCCAATCCCAAAAGCCATTATTGTATGTAGTATGTATTTATTCTTTAGTGCTGTAAAATTTAAGCAATGTAGCAAAAATTATTTCTCTCAATTACAAGTTTCTGCATTGTTCTGATATCGTAACGATTGATCTTCTATGTAATTAAATTTATGTCCATTCAACGGACATATTCGCAACTAAGAAACATAGATGTTGTTTCTAGTGTATTGCAATATATTTTACATTTTGTTTCCTGTTTGTTTAACTAAACTGTTTATCAGATGGTAGATGTAATTTTGCAAGCTTTGATAATAATATATTTTATATGTTGATAAATACATTTTAAAATTTAAACACAGGACTTTTAAAGAACTAAGACAGAAAATTATAAGCATAAGGTGTACATATAATCCAGAAGTTGTTAAAATAAAGAAGCCTATGGGAACTGAAAAGGGAGCCAGTAATGTGTATAAACCAAAACCCCTGGTTTTCAGTAGCTGACAGTTTCTAAAGACATAATATGGAAAAATGGGTGAAAATCTAATTTAGCAAGTTTTATTTTTCCCTTTATTTCTATACACTTCAGTAATAAAATGATTCTGATGTATTTTTCTAGTGTTTTCTCTGTTCGATCATTCTGTACTGCTAATCGACTGCCTCTGCCTCTATAAAATAGTTAGCAAAGTATTCTCTTCTTTGCCGAGCTTCAGGCAAATAGATATGCCCCAAAGTTGCACTTTTCAACTATACCATTTGACTTCACCCTGCGCCAATTTTCAAGAATTACTCGTGTTGTTTCATTATCCTCAATATCTGCTGTAACTGTTGTATCGTTTCCTACTTTTCGTATTCAGTTATGTAAAACACATGCAGCTTTTATTGATTTTACTACTGTGTAAGGAGCAAGTGATATTACTACACGTCTTGCCCTACAATGTCTATAATTAAATACTTTCTGGGTAACAGTTAATCGGTTTCATTGGGGATATGGTTTCATTAAATATGACTTAAATGATAAGGCTTCATCTCCTAATATAACAGATCCGTTAGGTTGGTTCAGTACATTTTGTCAATGGCTTTTCAAAGAGAAGACTTGCCAAATATTCTATTATTTGAACTGCCATAACTCTTAACATCAATAAATGTAAAATTATAGTTATGTTCCACAAGCAGTACAATGTTAAATGTTCCTCTGTAGTTACAGTATTAAGAACCAGAATTAGGAGGACACTCAATCAATATAGACATGCTGTCCATCAAGTGCTCCAATACAATTAAGAAAATCTTAGCGAGTTTTAAATCCATGTATCACTTTATTTCACTCATTTTCCCTTGGGATACTTTAAAAATAGAAACACGTTTAATGCTCGAATAAATGAACTTTGAAAAATGAAAGGCAAATATCGAGCACAATTTTAACAATTAAATCTTGCCCAAGTACTTTCGCTTACTACAGCATCTTCAGGGGCATTTCGTCAAATTGAATGAATGAATTTATTCTCTCTCCTGTTGCTGACAAAGAATGTAGAGCGTAGAACCATTTAAATTAATTTTAAACTGTTTGTTGTAAGCGAAAGTACTTGGGCAAGATTTAATTGTTAAAATTGTGCTCGCCTTTCATTTTTCAAAGAAACACGTTTGTTGAAACAATTCCAACTAATTAAAAAGATTATTTTATATATTTTGATTGCACAATGATCCAGGCGAAGTTTAACAAGCCCAATGTACAGTAATTAAAGACATTCAAATTATTGTGTGTTATTCATTCATTACATATCTTAATATTCTTCTTCTTCTTCTTCTTCCAGTAGTTCGTGTATGGAGTCAAAGACATCTGGTAGAAACTGGTTTATCGTAAACTTCGGTACTTGCTAAAGGTGCTGCAAAGATACTAGTGAGTAGCCAGTAGTAAGATATCGGCATATTTGATTTTTTTGCTGATAGAGGCATTCGCATAGAGCTATTATTCTTCTGTATCTTAATATTTTATCATTTATGCGCAAAAATGTTTAAAAGCATTTGGGATCGTTTACAGCAAGTTCTTTTAAAAGTGTGGCATAAACACCAAGTTTTCTTGGTGTTTATTTATTCTCTTATCCAAATCTCTTTAAGTTTGCCCCTTTAGGTGGGCCCTTTCATCGCCCAGTCTACAACGAGCGCTTATGGACATTTAAAAAAAAACTTTTGTTTTTTTTAATGTTTGAAGAATAAATAAGGGCTTTTGGTTATGAACATTCATTCTGTGCGATTGGTATTATTTGTCGTTCGGGAATTTGTGAGATAAGAATATCAAAGTATTAAGATATTTATTATTAATATTCATATTTTTTAAGGTTATGTTGTTGTTTGATTAAAGTTTTAATTATTTTTTACTGTGTTTCAAGGTATTTTGTTATTGTTTTTATCGGATATATTAGGTAATAGGCTTTGCAAAACCTTTTTTCCTAAAATTGATGATAATAAATCTTGCCAGATTGTTCCAACTTTCTAAGACATAATTTATAATAATCCGATTCATAACGACTTACGACGTTGTCTGATGCTAAAACTACATAGGTTCTTCGGTAGTTACAATCTTCTTCATTTTTAACCTTTTTATTTTTTTTTCCGTTGGTAATAATCCAGATAGTTGGATATCCAGAAAGCAATGTATTTCATTATTGAATTCTGAATACCTATCTGATACTTAATCGTGTCATTTGTTTTTTTTTGTCTAATCTAGATATATATTCTTATTTTTCTTTGTTTATCTGTCTTGTGTACTTCAGAATGCTCCATTAAGCGATTTATTGATTTATTAATAATTTCTAAACCGTATTTATACTATACAATACATACATCGATATGTGTTTAATATTTAAGAAATAACGCAGACATAGATTGATATATAAATTGCTTAGATTTTTTTTATTACTATCATTACAACAATAAAAGCAACAAAAGGAATAGAAATCATTCACAATAGGTTCGAAAATAGAAACTGACAATCGTTTAGCTTTTATATTGCCAAGATGCCAAGTGTGAAAATGTTTTGTTATGTACCATATGTTATACACTTTTGTGCCGATTGATGAAAACATCTAACTTAAGTTACACTATTAAAGATTCGACAAAAACTAATGGCGAAATTTTCCTAAAACTTTTGTTTAGAAGTGAAGAAACATTACTTGAAAACAAAAAAGATCTTAAAACAATAAACAAATTAAATTTTATCGACTATAACTAAATATTATATCGACTATAGCTAAAATTTAAATTAAGAATAGTTTTAAAATGTTCTCTTGTGTGTTATTAGAACATAACATATTCAAATATTATTTTAAATAGGATTATATCACAATTAAAATCCAAACGTCAAATGTGAAACGTCGTTTGTAATGTGAAAGTTTAAATTTAGCGTTTTTTGGGCATATACCTCATATTTGTTGCCAAAACTCAAATCAAAATTTCATGTTATAGGTTTTAAAGACAATGAAAATTTCACAGCGATCGGTTAATAAAACTAATAAATTTTATTGACGTCATGAGAATCGTAAAAAATATTTTTGACTTTTCTAAGATTAAAACATATCGAATGTTTGCCGTCGGGTTGATACAAAATTTTATTTAAAAAATTGACTTCGAGCGCCTAACCAACATTCAAAATCGCCGGTCGCATCAAGCGTTGTTTCTGAGAGAACGGTTTATTCAACAGAAAAAGTGATAATGGACATTTTTATTCAAAATTACCTCGGCTATATTTTTTATTGGAAATATTTTTTTACGGTGTACAGATTTTGGGCAAATCGATCTTTTTTATGGTCCCAAAATTGACATTCTCAGCAAAATTTAGCTTGTTCTTCTCGTTTTTAGAGGTCAAATATCTGAAAACTGGACTGTATAATCTTATATAAAATTATATTTAACTTTAACATGCCACAAAAAAAAAACAGTTTTAGAGGAACTGAGATAAATGTGTTTTACATTGGTTATAGAAATTCTACCTTTTGAAGGATTTTTCAAAGACTTGATTCTGCTCAATTCCATATGATAATATAAATTTTTAAGAATTTAGTTTTATTTATTGTACTTCTTCTTAAGGTTAGCGGTTATCATGACTGTTTGTTTGTATTTTGTTGATTGTCACTCTGAAGAGGACGTTAGGCCGGCTCAACACATGAGATCAAAAGTTGGCGCCAATTTTAGAGCCAACGTTGGGTCAACTGTGTTCCCACGTTCGGTGAGGCATCTATACATTGGGTTGAGTATTGAGTTGATAACAGTCTGTTTCCCCTAGAGCCAACGTCAACATATCTGACATGAAAATTTTCAGCATAAATCCAGTTCTGACAGACACGAAGGTGACTCAGGTGGCTGAAGATCGATTTTTACATGTTGTAAATTTGTTTTTTAATGTCGTTATCGAATGAAAATTTTCTTCGATAAAGTAATTTTTATTTTCTAAAAAGAATGCTGTGTAAAATGGCAGCACAAGTGTTTTTAAAGAAAAAAGAAGATAAGGACTCTTTTTATAAATTGTGGTTTGTCATTAGTTTATTTTGCTTTGCTAGATTGTGCAAAATTAGATACCTAATTTTATGCATGATGCGAATATTACGCGTTATGGTTCCAACACAGGTTTGTCGGTACACACATTGGACGAACGCTGTTATCCAACGTTATCCCCCATGTGTGGAGCCGGCGTTAGATTAGCAGTTAAACTATTACTAACAGTTAGATTATTTTTAGTAAATTGTATTACATCATATTTATTGATCAATTAGCTTTAAAAACATTAGTTACTATGCTTCCAGCGAAAACTAAATTTCGACTCGGAAAATTGACAAAAGGATTGGTAAAAATGCATTCATAGTACTAATTTAGGAATATCCAGAGCACAGAGCAAAATCAACAGTATCGTAGTGATACCTACACCTATTGTTCCGAAGATTAAAATCTTACACATCGTTTAAGAGTAATTGCTTTAGATTCTATACTTATATAAGTTCAATATTACAGGAATGGTTGACCACTACATTAACAACATCGTCCTATTCGAAGAGTGCAAATTCACATGCAAGATAGAGATGCTACAGGAAAGCGACTTTCTTTACGATCATTTTATCGTAAAACTATGTCTTCTGTGTTGGTCTGAGACTGTGCAGGGGTTAGCTCTAAACTGAGTAGGCGTTGCACAGTGCCTTAAAGAGGACAGACTAGATGTGGTATTATGGAACGTCCAGTGAATATATTTGACAGGTTACTGTCACACTGGCACATACACTTACACATATATTCATACACTAATATTTTGTTGTCTTTTTAATTCAGATGATCCATAATCATTACTATATTCACTACTTTCGTACTTCTAGGTTGCTTCAATATAGATACTTGGATTATGATTATTCCTCATTTCAAGGTTATAATCCTCACTATAGTGTGTTTAGAGAAGCATTCTTCTCCCGGCTCACCATATTAAAAAGTACCATTATTCGATTCTATATCAACTATATCCATCTAATTTCTTATACATTACATTATTGTTGAAATAAGTAAAAGTATCGAGTTTATTCGACAGTTAGTTTAAATAAAACTGGATTTAAACACTTACGTTCCCTCTACGATTACGGCAACTCCAGCAGGTTGCACTGCCTTGGTAACGGCAACGGCGATTTGCTTGGTAAGTCGTTCCTGTACTTGTAGCCGCCTAGAGTAAATTTCAACGATCCTAGCTAACTTGCTAAGTCCCAAAATTTTTCCACATGGTAAATATCCGATGGAAACCTTTCCGTAGAAAGGTACTAAATGGTGTTCGCACATGGAAAACATTTCGATATCCTTTACAACTACCATCTCGTCGTGGTCTTCGTCAAATATAGCATCATTCAGCACCTCTGCAATAAAAAATTATATTTAAATAAATATAATAAACGTTATCATACTAACTATCGTTAAGAAAAACAGAAAGACAATATACCCACAGAAAACGTATTAATAGTCTCTTACAGGGAAGCAAAAACAATATAGCAGCGAAGAATATACATCAACAGGCACATATTTGTGAGAAATATGTATATTACAAATACGTAGACAAAATATTTTGTTATTAAATGACATCAGATAGCAGAATCTTATTTTACAGTTTGTTTATATAATACTAATACGGATAAAATCTAACCTAACTAATTCTAGGTTTGTGTGTTAATGAAGCTTCTCTTTACGGTACCAAGAATGTTTCACCATCACCTATTAAAAGGTTCTATATTCTTAGATAAGTAATTTTATGTGAGGTGAGTACGACCGTGAGTGGAACGAACATATGAGTAGAATGGCAAAGGATAGAATAGTACGAATAGCACGAGATAAGTCACCAAATGGAGGAAAAGGCATTGGCACACCAACAAAAAGATGGTGCGACAATTTAAACAATTTATGAGGCTAATATTGAAAAAGAAACAGGCTTTAAAGCCTACATACTAGAAGGAAGAAGAAGAAGAGTACGACCATGTGGGACCTAAGGAGTCAACTTATTGTATCAGATGGTACCTAGGTTTAATTAGCAGTCTACGAGCTTTCAGGAAGTACAGTGTGGAACTCAAAACTTAAGATATTTTCTTCTGGAAGTAGCTATCCATTCTCTAGCTTCTCGTAGTACAAAAATGAATTAAAAAAAGTAAACACAGCAAAAAGAGTGAGCAACACTCTAGTTAAAGTCATTCGGACACTATTATGGCTACGGAAAATCGTGATAAAACTTAGCAATGACTGAAAAAGAAACAGCGAGCGAGCATGAGCGGCGCAGTGAAGAAAAGGTTGAAGAAAAGATAGGTTCAGTACATGAAACAACTCTTTGATCTACAATCTATAAACGGCTTTCAAGTTTCTATTGCAAATATCCAAAAGTATTTATTATGGAATGTTTTTATCTCACTTCTGTTATTTGCATTGTTACAGTCCGATAGTCATTATGAATGACACAATGATATAATATTCTTAATGACACAATCGTTGTTTCAACTGTGTTTTTTTGTGTTTGGCCATTTTTATTTTTTGAAAGTGTCTACGAACGCTAGCTATCATCATGATAAGCTATTTTATTAAGTCTGCTCAATGCTGAAATTAATGAAATATTTTGAATAGCTGTTTTAATTGTTAAACATAATAAATTGTTGCAAGAAAATTCTTCTCTAAGATTTCTTATCCCAAACATCTTGCTCAACGTAAGTTTGCCTGCATATTTCTTTACATAATTAATAGTAGCCATCAGTATTTATCTCCAAGTGTAAAATAACTCAACTGTACTTTTTTTGTTTCACTTATAGATGCTGTCTTATTCTTTTGGTTTGCCCTTTTGATTATTGATCTATTATTCATATATACATGTTATTTGTTTATATAGGTAGTTTGGTGACTGTTTTTTGTTATTTGTTTATATATGTATTTTGGTTTAAAAGTTTTCTTTGTAACTCGAAGAAAGGACAAAGTGGCGCCCCTTCTTTCTTTTTATTTCGTTAAATTTTTGTCCATTTTCTTTCATTAAGTAAGATTCATTTTTTTTATTCTTTCTGACTTCAATATCCACTGCTCATAATAAGCGATCTGTAGACTCACGTCCCAAAGCTGGCCGTTGTGTCCTTTAAAAGTCTTGAGTGCCAGTTGCAAAATGAACGTTCTTGGAGCTGGAATTCTTCTTCTTCGCGTGCCATGTCAGAATTATCCGACGTTGGCAATCACCATTGCGAAGGCTTCTCGGTCTTTTGCAATATGGAATAATTGTCCTGAATTTAACATCTAAGTCCATTCACGAATGTTTTTTAACCAAGAAACTTGTTTTTTTCCTACACCTCTACGGCCCTTTATGTTGCTTTTAAGAATCAGTTGTAATATTTTATATCGACTTCCCTTAGTATATGTCCCAGATAAGACATTTTTCGATGTTTCACTGTCTTTAGCAGTTCTCTATCTTTGTTGACGTTCCTTAGTACTTTTTGACTAGTTTTCCTTGCTGTCCAAGGTATCTTTAGCATTCGTCTATGAACCCACATTTCCAATGCTTCAATTTTGTTCATGATCGATCCATACTTCTGCACTATACAAAAGTACGGACCAAACATAGCACTTATTTATTCTTTGTCTTAGTTCTAAACTGAGATGGTTATTGCAAAGAAATGACTTCATTTTCATAAAAGTAGTTTTAGTTATTGCTATTCTACGTTTTATTTCTATGTCTGCATCTAGTTGGTCCGTTATCACAGTTACCAAATATGTCATTTTGTGAACTTTCTCAACTTGGACTCTGTTTAATTGAAGCTTTGCATAGGGATGTAGGTCACGACTAAACACTAAAAATTTGGTTTTGTTTAAGTTTATTTTAATGTCCATTTCCTCTCCTACTTCGTGAATATGATCGAGTAGAATTTGGAGGCCTTGAATATTATCTGATAGAATTACTGTATCGTCTGCATATCTAATCACATTAAGTAGTTCCCCGTTGATTTTTATTCCATTGGGTTGTCTCTCAAGTGCTGTTTTAAATAACTGGTCCGAGTAAATATTGAACAATGTTGACGACAAAATGCAACCTTTTCTGACTTCTCGTTGTATGGAGATTTCATCGATGTGGAATTCTCAAATTTTGACGATAGCTGTTTGATTCCAGTACAAATTTTTAATGACACGAGTATCCTTGTCAATTATTCCAAAATTTTTCGGTATTTGCAATAATTTTACATGTTGTACTTTATCGAATGCCTTTTCGAAGTCCACGAAACATGCAAATACATATTTTCTTTGATTACGGCATCTTTCTAATAGGATGTTAAGCGCAAAAAGTCTCCTGATTCCCATAGCATTTCTAAAACCAAATTGGGTATCTTCGAGATTTTCTTCGCATCTAATTTTGTTGTGAAGTATTCTTAGGAAAATTTTGAGTGTGGCACATTAAGCTAATTAATCGATATTCTAAGCATTTTCTCGCATTGTGTTTTTTAGGTATTGCGACAAAGATAGATTTGAGCTAATCTGTGGGAATCACTCCGGTGTTATATATTGAATTGTCTTACTACTGCTTTTATGTTATCACCCTCTATTAGTTTCAGCAACTTAGTTGGTGTATCATCTGGACCACAAGCTCTTCTAATTTTAGCATTATTTATAACGTGTTCTACCTCGCATTTCATAATTTCTGGGCCGTCAGTACAGTTTTGGTAAAATTCGGCAATATTATTCTTGTCATTTTCAAATAACTCTAATATATACTGTATTGTTTTGTGTGTTTTGATTTTGCTGAAGATTTATAATGTTTGAGAAGTGAACGAGTTTAGTTCCTCCTTTCTTTCGTTTTTTGAGAAATCCAGTTCCTTTCCGAGATGCCTTTTCACCTCACGTAGAATGATATTGAAGCAGTTTTGTTTTGAATGTGCCAGTTTCAGCTTCCAATAAAGCTTTCCGTTGATGTGCAGTTAGATACCCCATAGAAATTAGCCAGTTGTTCAAAAGTTTAAGTTAACATGTGTGAACTGAGGTAACATTTACGTTATTAATTTTTAAAGTAAAAATAGACATTTTCTTTTAAAAAGACAAAATTTGCTTTCTTTTATAAATTATTTTTTAAATTATTTACTAGGAACCATTTCGAAGAATTTTGTAACCTTTTGTAAACAGATATGTAAGTTTTTTCATTTGTATTTGACAGCTATTTTTATATAATATGCCTTTGTATAAGCTGTATTTTTGAAAACTGTTAGAGACAAAAATAAATGTTTAATTTGTTTCTCTGGTCTATTTTGAGTTTTATTTGAAAAAGATATTATTTTTTCTATATTTTTGATGTACTATAATTATTTCCCTAGTTACAACTAGTGGTTGTAATAGGTATAATTAGGCACTTCAAGTGGCGCCCTATATTAAATTTCTTGAGGTGGTTCCGTTTATTTTCATTCTGTTTGTCCCAAGAGATTGTATAAGTACCCCTTTATTTCTTTTTTTTGTAGTTGCTCCAATCCAAACCCCAATATCTTCAACTTATCCACGACCCAGCTCTCCAACAACCAACTGAGTGTCGTATGCACTTGTTTCGATTATTTTGTTTGCCCAATCTTGTCCCCCCATATTCTTACCCTGTGGTAAGCAAAATAGTCGTTACAATACAGCTGCCATTCTGTTCTTATTTCGTGCTCATTTACAATAATTTTTTTATTATTATCAACGAGCACACAGGAAACTCGGTTTTTTTTTAAATATGTTACTCATTTCTCTTAGTTTTTTGTGCACATTAAATAAGTCATGTTTACATATTACATCCTCCATTTCGTCGCACCTTTCTTTCATGCATTTTTCATTGGCTACTTTGATCTCCTTTTTATTCTTCTCTGCAGGTTTCTATATTCTGTTTCACTAGATTTTATTAGTCGACGTTGTTTCAGTAATTTCAAGATGTCTGTCATCCATTTATTTTTCTTGATTAAGTTTTTTCTATAATCATTGTTTGTGAAGATTTCGTTAACTTGGTTTTTAAATTCACTCCATAGTTCTTCTGGATCTTCTAGTTGTTCTCCGATATTTTTATATTTTATTGTTAAATTATTTTTTAATGTCATGTTTAAGTTTATATCGTTAAAGTAAAGTATATTGGTTTTTGGTTTTTGTCGCTGAATTTAGATCCAATATCTGCCCCAGGAAATGTAGTGACTTTTTTGATGGCATTCCGTGACTCATTTACAATTATATAGTCTATTGTATTCTTGAAGACTCAGGTTTATTGCCATCATCAAATGGAGCTTTCCAAATGTATAGTCGTCGCTTGGGTAGTTTACACCAGGTGTTTGCAATGATCATATCGTTTTCTTTACAAAATTCATACAATCTCTGTCCTCGATCGTTAGGTTGTCCTAGACCATAAGGCCTTCTGGAATTTTTCACTCAACTTAAATTCTAAGACTAAACTTCTTCTTGAGGTAATTTTTATATTACCCACCACAATACCCAACTTTTTTCCCCACCAGGCCATTGTACGTTACCATACCATAAAATAAGAAATATATATGTCTGCAACAATTTAAATACATTATACAATAATACAAAATACCTACAAATAATGTAAACAACACCGAAAGATTGAAAAACCTAACAAAAGAAAGTGAATAAAACAATTATAAGAATAATAATAATAGATATACTAAATCTAATTTAATGAAAGGAATTTAAATAATGCATAAAATGGTTGAAAGAAATAAAAGAAATGGAGTTTCTAATACAGTAAAAAATTTTGTTTTAAAATCTGTCCGATCTACAATCCAAGTAAAATAAAAGTTCATTTTTTAATTTCCTACAATTTTTTGTTTTGCTGACTTTGTCTTAAAATGAGATTTGAAATCCTTGTCAAGTGCTCAACTGAATAAAACCCACGCAGACTGAAAGCTAAAGACACCTTCTCTGCTCTGCAAATGTTCGGTTTCCGCAACTTAAAAGGATAAAGCGCTAAAAGTCTGCAGGGCCCAGAAATAAGGTCGAAAGCTCTCAGACATTCAGAATAAATGGTTTATATTATTCTCTCTGTACCATAAAGATTGTTAACGTACAGGGTGTTAGAAATTATATTTAAGATATTTTATTGACACGTGAATATGGTTATAATATGATAAGAAATTAGTAAAAAAATTTTATAAAAGGTATATTTAATTAAAAAAACCCTTTCGGGCTAAATCACAGAAAGTTTTCAGAATAAATATTCCATCTTCAGTGCTGCTACCTAAAATAAGTATAACCACTTAAATTAAAAAAAACGTGAGTTGAATTTTGACCAAGGTAAAAAGCAAATGTGGCTTAATACTTACAAAGGTATCCATGTTTAAAACCACTAAATACCTTCAAAAAATCTTCAAATGTTATTAAATTACATGATTGCTGCCAATTTTTCTTTCCAATAGCGCTACAGCCTAAATCAAGCCTAAGCCTCCTCCAAACTATGCCTCCAATCTTGCCGGTCCCTCGCCGATCTTCTCCATTCTCACTACATGATCAGCCCATCGAAGTCTCTGGAGTTTAACGAGTTTAGAGATCGGTGCCTCTTTGAACAATTGGTAAAGTTCATGGTTGTATATAGATCTCCATACTCCGTTTTTGTTAATAAGTCCAAATATCTTCCAAAATAGGATTTTTTGTTCGAAGACTTCCAGCTTTCGTTTTGTGTCTTCTGTCATCGCCCATGTCTCGCATCCACAACATACTATTAGTCTGATAATAGTTTTGTAGACCCTGATTTTTTATCTCCAGTGTGTGTTTTTGGAGAGCAACACATGGGCGACTGAAAAGTAAGCTTTGTTTCCGTTTACTATTCTTCTTCGAATTTCTGGTTCTTCCAATCCATCCGAGTTTAATGCAACTCCCAGATATGTGAAAATTTCTACAGTTTCAATATCGTCCTCTACTAGTCGAACTAACCTTTACCAGAAACGCCAAATATAATAACTGAGGAAAACACCGAAATCTCCCAAAATGATGTGAAAGAAGGAATAAACACATTAAAAAACAAAAAGTAACCAGGAGAAGATCAAATACCAAATAAACTTTAAATATGGAGGTGATTACCTTGTACGACAACTGCAACTTCTAGCAGTTAATTATTAAAATTAATCTAATATTAATTAATTAATAAAATAATCACCGCGAACAGAATACCAGATGAATGGAGGAGAGCGATCATGGTGATGTTCTTCAAAAAAGGAGATAATAAAAACCCCAATAATTATCGAGCAATAAATCTTTTAAATACAACACTCAAATTGACAACAAGAATAATAGCGACAAAAATAAATTAGTTTTTGTAATAAGACAAATAAAAGAAACGTCACTGGAATACAACAAACCAGCTATATGTGTCTGATAAATTTGAACAAAGCGTTTGATAGAGTGAGAATTCGGGACGCGATACATTTATTATATGAAAAGGGAATATCACTGGGTTTAGTAAGAACCATTGAGAATATATATAAAGATAACATAGCTATGGTAAGATGTAAAGGAAAACTATCGCAACCTATCAAATATGAAACTGGCATTAGACAAGGAGATTCGCTGAGCCCATTAATATTTAATCTGATAATGAATGAAATCATAAAGAAAGTTAAAAAAGAAGAGGATATAGAATGGGCGAAAAGGAAATAAGGATAATATGCTACGCCGACGACGCCATAATAACAGCCGAAAATGAAGATGACTTACAAAGATTAATTAAAGAATTCGAAGATACGGTGCTCATATCCAACATGGTGATCTCAACAGAGAAAACTAAAGCAATAGTGATATCAGCGGAACCGAGACGATGCAAACTAGTCGTAAATAACAAAATAATAGAACAATTGATGGAAACTGAATACTTGGGAACAAAACTGTCAAGCTACGGAAAGTGGAAGAAGAAGTACAAAAACAAGTGAACATGGCAAACAGAGCAGCAGGATGTCTCAACAACACAATCTGAAGATACAAATACCTCACAACGGCAATGAAAACCAGGATATATAAATCAACAATAAGACCGATAATGACGTACAAAGCGGAAACAAGAGCAGATACGGCGAAAACACAAAGACTGCTGGAAACAACAAAAATGAAAGTCTTAAGAAAAATAACAAACCAAACTCTAAGAGACAGAGTAAGAAGTGAGAAAATACGAGCGAGATGTGGTATAGAGGAAATAAACGCGTGGACCAAAAGAAGAAAAGTGGAATGGAATCAAGACATCGAAAGAATGACAGAAAATAGAATAGTACGAAGAGCAAGAGACAAATCGCCAAATGGAAGAAGATCATTGGGACGACCGAGGAAAAGATGGTCAGACAACGTCAATTGAGGCTAAAAACCGAATAAAACGGGCATTAAGCCTATTTATAAAGTAGGAAGAAGAAGAAGAAGAATACTGCCAATTTACAGACCTCGGGTAGGAACTAATCAAAATGATCGTAAAATAGTTTCGAAACTTCTTCTCAAGAAACGATTTCTCATTTTAATCAAAATGATTTTAGAAAATTTTAGAATGGATGTCTGGACAAAACCGTCACTATAACGTGAAGTGTCTGTCTTAATGTGACTGCAGCCAATATTATGAAGATTTAGATATTCTCATAAATTTCGTTTTCTTGACATTCATTGTCAAACCATATTCTTTCCCATATTTCGCCATTCTGGTCACCAGTCTCTGACGATCTTCAATATTTTCGGCATATGTCATCATCACAGTGTCGTCCGCATACCTAATGTTGTTAATGGCAACTCCATTTACTTTTACTACAGCTATTTCACCCTCAAGAGCATTTTTCAGGATCTCTTCGGAGTAGGCATTAAAAATAATTGGCGTCAATATGCATCCCTGTCTCACTCCACATCTAATTTCAATTTGTTCTGACAGCTGTTCATTAACACGTACTTTTGATCGCTGTTTATAGTATAAATTTGATATGATCCTGAAGTCGTTGTAGTCAATCTTCTTTTATTTCAGGACATTCATTAATTGTTTATGTCGTACTTTATCGAATGCTTTATTAGAGTCTACTTTTAGTAGTAACTTTAGCACATAAGACATCAAGCTAATTGTGCGGTAATCGCTGCACTCTCATACATTTTTCTTTTTGGGAAGACAAATAAAAATCGATGTTAACCACTCTTTGGGTAATACGCCTGAACTATAAATTTGGTTCAGGCGGTGAACTATAATTATTTAGGAATGATATTAACACCCAAGTTGTCGTATAAAGCTCATCTAAAAAAGCGCCAGAGTTTGGCAAAAGTGGCGATTCACACGGCTTGGAGTAGTTTAGTGTCTAAGGCTGAAATACCCTTTTTGGCTAAAGTAACAGTGTATGAGTCAGTGGTAAGATCGATTTTGACTTATGGGTCTCAGGTATGGGGTATTTTTGAGTACGATGAGGTGGAAATAGTCAGAAGATTTTATATAAAAAAAATGTTTTCTTGTCCAAGGTATTGTCCTAACTTTATGTTAGATTTGGAGACAGGTATTGCTAGATTCAGCCTATATACGATGAACTTACATAAAAATTATGTTAAAAAAATACTAGGATATACGAATGATAGGTTGCCAAAATTTCTTTTGAAGGAAATGATGAGAGCAAGGTGTGGCTGGTGGAAAGATTGGATGAGCATGGGAGAAAAATTTGGTATTGAGGTTAGGTGTGAATGGGAGTGGAGAGATAGCTGGCCTAGTATGATTGAAAATATGATAGAAAAGAAGAAGGAGGAGATACAGCGTCAGGCTGAGGACAGGGCACTCGAATCAAATTTTTGTGGACACTACAAAGAACTGAGGGAAGAAGGAGTAAACATACATTACCTACTGGAAATGGAAAATTTTGGGGATATTCGATGGCTCTTTAAATTAAGATGTGGGGTTCTATATTTGAATGATCGACCTGGCAGAAATGATGAAAGAAGATTTTGCTCAATGTGTAACACGAAGGAAAGGGAAGATGTGAT
Organism: Diabrotica balteata; assembly: GCA_918026665.1. Lineage (NCBI taxonomy): Eukaryota > Metazoa > Arthropoda > Insecta > Coleoptera > Chrysomelidae > Diabrotica > Diabrotica balteata. The sequence goes on from OU898276.1 coordinate 35,304,419, forward strand.
ACATTTTTTGGGAAAATGTTCGGTGTTGAGACATATTAGGTTAAAGTGGTTGGGTAGACATGAACTTAGTAGAGTGGAAGTAGTTACTATGATGAGACAGGGCAAGGCTGAGTTAGCAGGTTATTGTAGGGAGGCATGGGTGTATAGGTATGAGTTAGTGAGCCTATTTAACTACTAAATCTATTAGCGTGGTGTTATATTAAAATTAGGATTAATAATTTGTTTGCTTATATCTATTGTCTTTTTATCTATCTAGTCTATCTTGACTAATATTGTTATTATTCCAGATTTAGCCATACGGCTCACACTCCCTCTAAGGGGAAAATTCACTCATCCCAGATACCTACGGTATCAAAAGGATTGAGCTCTGGTGGGACTCTTTCCATGTTATCGAGTCCTAGGTGACTTGGTACGTCGGTGTATCTCCCAAAAATTTTCGCACGCATCTGGACGTCGAAAGTAGCACAGATTTCTGCATGATCTTATATAGATGTTCATTTAGACCCAGCTTTTTTATGTTTTCTAGGAGGTTCTTCGGAATGACTCCAGTGGTAGAAAGAATAATAGGTATCGTCTGGGTACTTTCCATTCTCCATTGTCTCCTTATTTGTATTTCCAGATCTCTGTACTTGGCGATCTTTTCGTTGTACTTAACACGCAGATTATTGTTGTTAGGTATCGCCACATCGATTAGAGTTGTTTGTCGTGTTAGTTTATTAACTAGCACGAGATCTGGTCTATTATGTGCTACAGTTTGGTCTGTGAGCACAGTGCGATCCCAGTATAGCTTGTAGTTGTCATTCTCAAGCATACTCTCTGGAACGTATTGATAATATGGGAGATGGTTTGTTTGTAGAAGTCCCAGTTTAATAGCTATCTCTTGATGGAGGATCTTCCCTACTGAGTCATGCCGTTCCTTATATTCAGTTGCAGCAAATGCCTGGCAGCCTCCGGTAAGATGTTGGATCGTTTCTTGGGCTTGGCATCCATATCGGCATTTGTCGTTTTGGACCTGAGGGTCTTTGACAATATATTTCAGGTAATTTTTGGTTGGTATAACCTGATCCTGAATGGCGAGTAATGAACCTTCTGTTTCAGGGAACATCTTTCCTGATGTCAGCCAATAGTTCGACGCTATATTGTCGACATAGTCTTGACTGACCTCATTCGGATGTCGCCCGTGTAGAGGTTTACCCATCCAGATGCGCATTTTTTCGTTCTTAGTAAGATGGTCTATGCGCATTTCTTGTTCCCTCAGTTTGATCGGTGTTGTATCATCTACTGCACAAATCGCGCGATGAAGAGTAGATGTCTCCGCCTGCACCTGAAAATAAGTTCTTAAATTATTAATCTGTTTTTCTAATTGCTCGCTTATATCAATAAGTCCTCGTCCTCCTAAATACCGCGGTAATGTCGTTCTTTCTACTGCACTTCGAGGATGGTGTTTTTGTGCCTTTGTGAGGTGTGTTCGTACTTTTCTCTGAAGAGCTTCTATATCCGTTTTAGTCCACTTAATAATACCAAATGAGTAGCTAAGCGCGGAAAATGCATAGGTGTTTAATGCCTTAAACAAATTTTTACTATTAAGATGTGAGCGGAGTAGCTGTTTTACTCTTCGTATGAACTCTGATGTTAATTCCATTTTCATTTGTTTATGGTCAATTTTCCGCGCTTGCTTTACTCCTAGATATTTATACATATCATTTTCGCCCATAGCCTCGATGTTTTGGCCACTTTGCATATCGAATCCCCCGGGCTGAACCTTTCCCTTTACTATATTTAATACACGACATTTGTCTAACCCAAAGTGCATACTGATATCATTTGAAAAAGTTTCCACAGTTTTTAGCATTTGATCTAAGTGATTTCGAGTGGAAGCCATTAGTTTCAAATCATCCATATACAACAGATGATTAAGCTTTGCCACTACATTGTTGTTGTTTTTAATGCTAAAACCTGAGTCACTAGAGTTTAATAGCTGGGATAGTGGGTTCATCGCTAGACAGAACCACAAGGGACTCAGCGAGTCTCCTTGGAATAGGCCGCGGTTAATTGCGATATTTTCCGTTTCGATATTGTTTTCACCAGGTATTTGGAGGTGAATTTTAGTCTTCCAATCTGTCATTATATGTCTTAAGAAGGTCACTATATTATCATCGACTTTATATATTCTTAATATATTTACCAGCCATTCATGCGGTACTGAGTCAAAGGCTTTCTTATAGTCAATAAAGGCAGTGAAGAGGTTCCTTTTTTTGGTGTATGCCTGGTTAGAAATGACTGAGTCGATAATAAGTTGTTCTTTGCAACCCATGGAGCCCTTAGCGCATCCTTTCTGTTGAGGTTCTATGATATTGTTTAGAGCGCAGTGTTGGTAGATACGCTGGGCTACACAGGATGTGACCAACTTATACAGAGTTGGAAGACACGTAATTGGGCGGTATTTGGCTGGATCTTGGGTATTATTTTGATCCTTCGGTATTAAATAAGTCGTTCCCTGAGTTAGGAATGATGGTATTTCCTGCGGATTAGAAATAACGCGATTAATTAATGTTGACAAGCACTCATGAGCACTCCAGAACTTCTTAAGCCAAAAGTTTTGAACTCCGTCTGGTCCAGGAGATTTCCAGTTATGAAGCTCTTTGATGATATTAGAGACTTCTTCTGTGGTGAAGGGTTCATAAACAGTTGTGCGGTAGTGTTGACAGCTGTGCGTCGTATCTACTATCCATCCAGCATTGGTGTTAAGAGCAGCTGGTGTGGAAAGTTGATTTCCCCAAAACTCCTGAATGTCTTCTTGGCTTGGGTATGATTTATTGGCACTTTCGGCAGTGGAATTAAGTTTCCGATAGAATGCCTTCTCGGCATGCTCAAAAAGTGCATTGTCACTTTTCCTGCTGTTGCTAACCTTGTACCTCCTTAGTCGTCCGGAATAAACGGAGAGTTTTTGTTTTAATGTATCCAGGCACTGATGGGCTGTGATGTTTACTGGATCATATTGCGAGTGTCTTGCAGTGCTTAGCATTATTTGATCAGCTCTTTTAATGACTTTTCTACTTGTTGTTCCTCGTATATATTCTGTCATTTGACCAATGTCCCTACGCAGTAATTCAATCTTGTTTAGAAGCCGTTTCTCCCAGGGTGCAACTCTGTTATCAGTCCTTCCGGCATTGGTACCCCGTCGTGTTCTGATCTTAATTCCCATTATATTAGCTGTTACTGTTGCTGCACAGTAAATAAGCATATGCAAATATTCCAGCGTATGGGCTTCTACGACGTAATTGGGTAGGACTTCAGTATTTATAATTTGTAACAGAGCACCTAGTTTTTTAGAAGAGTTTATTTTTGGTAGCGGTGGTCTGCTAAGTGGATTTGTTCCATTAAACTCTTGTACAGCTCGTGCCATTTCGCTTACCAGAGTATCGCGTAACTCGTTGTTGTCCTGTAGTGTATTATCAGGTTGAGTTTCTTGTATGGTAAGCTCAGGAATCTGCTCATGTCTTTCATTAGGGACTTGATCTACATTTACCTCTTGGTGATTAATCTCCCGTTCGACTTCGCTTCTGATGGTATTGCGTCTAGCCTCTGGGATAAGATTATTTCTTATAATTACCCGGTATTGATCAGCAACTCGTTGTTCAGTTACTTGAATTTCTGGGTACTCCCTGCAAAATTCGGCATAGAGATTTTGTCGATACCCGATCGTTTCTTGACCAAGGTTTGTCACCTGGTAATAAAAGCGCAAAATATTCTCATTTATGGACGCAGTCCATTTCATGCGCTGCCTCGGTCGTCCCGCTTGGGTGAGCGCCGGCTGATGTTCCAGCGCAGCACCTTCAGCGAGTGGAGCTGTTATTATTATTGTTACTATTATTATTGTTGTATCTGCAGCTTTCACTTCCTTAAAGGGATATTCAATCTTTTCAATTGTAATCTATACCTCACTGTTATACATTGTTATTATTGTTAAGTTTAGTGCGAAGTGTTACTTAGTAGGATATACACATTTAGTTTATTACTAACATTTATATGAATATTTACATAATTTATTTTTTATTTATTTTAATGGCCTTGTTAGATAGAATAAGCCTTTGTATAATTTTTTGTATATTAATTAGGGAATATTTGTTTGCCAACCCTCCTGATGGCATGTGCCAAGGAGAACAAATGTCACTAAAAGTATTGTATTGTATTTTTTTTATATTGAGAAATAAAAGGCATTATTGATTGATTGATTGATTGATTGATAAATTTGGTTCAAGAGTGTCACTAAAACATCAATGTGCTTCTCATCTAGAATTTTTAGGACTTCTATAGGAAGCATGTCAGGTCCAGGCCTTTTCTCACGCTTTCATTGTTTTTATAGCGTGTAATATTTCTTCCTTAGTAATATAAGGACATTTCTTCTGACGTAAGTTCTATGTCTTTGTACTTTCTCATCGTATGTATTATAGTAGTCCCTATTTTGTTTTCTTAGTCCTGCCAGTTCTTTAACTGTCTTGTGTAAATTAAACAGATCATATTTATTTTAAAGGTCTTCGATCTCTTTGCCTTTCTCTTCAAATTATTTTTCTTTTGCCTGCTTTATCTCTCTGTGTTTATTGTTGTCTTTGTTTTTAAATTGTCTCCGTTGTTTTATCATATTGAATATTTCGTCATCCATCCATTCTTCTTTTCTCTTTGCGGAAGTCTTTAGTATTTCTTTACAGGGGTCCAGTAGACAATGTTTTAGTCGATCCCAGTACTCCTCAATATCATTGGTGTGTGTGTTCAATTTGCTGCAGTTTATATGCAGTTTATGTTGGAGGCATTCTTTTACTTTAGGTTCTTTAAGTCTTATATCTATTGTAGGGATTCTTTGATGTCTTTTAATATTTTTAAGGGTGAGTGTAATCTTGGCGATAAGTGGATTGTGATATGAGACCACGTCTGATCCAGGATATGCTTTCACGGCTTTAACAGTATAACGGTATTTTTTATTGACCATAATGTAGTCTATCTGATTCCTGACTACTTTCTGTATGTAACAGTAGCAAACCGCAATAGGTTGTGTAAAACCTACCTCCCTGTAGGTTTTGAAATTGTAAATAAATTTTGTCCAAATTATTGGTAAAATGGGTTGCCTTATTGGTGACGTCATAGTTCATGGGAATAATTAAGAAAATTGAGATTAAATCATGAGTATTCCGTAATGTGCGGACCAGATGTGATGTATATTTTTTATTCATGAAGTCCAAACTTTAATATAAAAGATTAAAATTAAGTAAAAATCAATAAAATTAAGTATCTTTCTTAATCTCGGAATTGTGTCATCAAGATAAGTGGAAGACTTGATTATTGTTTTATGTCTAAGAGGTAATTTTAGACCAGAGGTTATTTGAAAAGGTTCGATTAGTAAGAGTCAAAGATAGATGCCATGATAATAATAGGAATCAGATTGTATAGATTGGATGATATTAAAAAAGATAAAAAAGACTCCAAAAATTCATTTACTTTTCTAAATATCAATCCAATTGCAGCACAATAATGTACTCACAACACTGTTGAGATATAAGAGCCTACATGTAAAAATCAACATTTGGTTCCTAAGGACTAAAAGATGTTAATCTCCTAATTATTGAAGACTGGTAGGTTAATTATTAATGAATGTATGAATTCATAAAATAAAACAAACAAAACTGAGGAATAAAAGAACAAGGTGTGTGATGGATCATTTAATAAAGATTGACTTAGTATGTTTTTTGGGATTTTTTTCTAAGCCGAGTAGTTCTCTTCAGAGCTCAATGTCTTTTTCAAAAGGTACATCTTTTGTTTAGTGGGTCCACATTTTCCTTCATGATTAAATTTCCACAATCTTCTGTCCAGTCAAAGCTCTCAAACTCAAACTCTCAGAGTCAAACTCTCCAGTACTTTATTTTATATATTTATATTATTATATAATTATAATATATGCTTTGCTTTTGTACAGATACTGTTAGACGGCTTTTCTGGTTACATGGATTGTCTAAGGTTGCATAACTTGAAAAAATCAACATACAAATATATATACAAAGAATAAAGAATTACTATCAAGTTATTAGAAAAATGAGAACCAACTAAAAGTAATCAAGAAATAATTATAATCTATTCATAAAAATAAGTATTAAAATAAATAAGTGACTACCAGTTGAAGAATTAAAGAGACAGAAGAAGTAGATTTGCTTTATACAAATATTCACAGATAGCAATATATTACAGCGTTTATTTCTTTCTATACGCTAATGGTACTAGTGGTCCCATTTATCTATTAAATACAAATGCAATTATCTTTGTCACACTGTAACCATCTCTAAAAAATCCTTTGTATTTCGAACGAGGAAATTTACTCAAGACGAATAGAAACCATTTGTAAATTATATTTGCAATTCTCTTTATTGTAGCTTCTCTACTCATACTCTTTCGAAAGAGTATCTGCACATTCATGCATTATTCTACGACTCTTACACATAGTCGGAACAAATTGTAGAATAAACTCTTTTATTAAAAGAAATCTAATTTTTAAATAGTTAGTCTAAGAATAAGAAATATAGTATGGAGAGACAAACCAATAGTAACATAATACTACTAACAACGAGGTCTTCTTCTTCTTCATGTACCATGTCCTTTCAGAACGTTGGTTACCATCATAGCTATTTTAATTTTATTCACTGCCACCCTAAATAGCATGCTTGTATCTACACCATACCAGTCTCGCAAGTTCTTCAACCATGAGGTTCTTCTTCGTCCTGGACTGCGTTTGCCTGCTATTTTTCCTTGCATGATGTTTTGTAGCAATCTATATTTGGGACCTCTCATTACATGTCCGAAATATTCCAGCTTTCTCTGCTTGATGCTTTTTATGATCTCAGTAGTCTTGCTGAGACGTTCTAGTATTGTGTAGTTACGAATCTTCTCCACCCAGGAAACTTTTAAAATTCTTCTATAGCACCACATTTCGAAAGCCTCAAGGCGATTTAGATCGACTTTATTCACAGTCCAGGACTCGACAGCATAAAGTAAGACCGAGAACACGTAGCAGCGAAGTAAGCGGATCCTTAATGCCAATTTTAGGTCTCTGTTACATAACACCTTGGACATCCTTCTAAAAGCAGCTCTAGCCTGCTCTATTCTGGATCTAATTTCGCCGTGATTTTCTGCATTACAATTTAATTGCTGTCCAAGGTAGACGATTTTATCAACTTGCTCAAGTTTGATATTATTTACATATATAGACGGTTTTATATTCTGTTGTTTACTTATTACGAGTATTTTGGTTTTCTTTATGTTAAGATCCAGACCTGCCTCCCTACAACTCTCAACGACACTATCATGTAGTGTTTGCAGATCTTCTTGACTAGAAGCTAGGAGTACTGTATCGTCCGCGAGGTCCGTACTGTGTTAATTAAAATGAAAAACGGGCGATTTCCAAAGCCTGTCCATATATCTGTAGAGTTACTTAAAGCAGGTACACTCCTAATAGAACAAATAACTTTTCTAATGAATCATTGCTGCCAACAAATTAAAGTACCATCTAAATGGAAAACCGCTCACCAAGTATCCATCTTTAAAAAGGATAATCGAAAAGGTCCTAACTGCTACAGAGGATTAAGTGTCCTACCTACTTTTGGGAGATTTTTTGGAAAGATAATAAATGGAAAAATACAAGATGATGTAGGACATCTAATTAGTGAAGACCAAAGTGGATTTACGCTTGGTAGATTTTGCACAGAGAACTTGTTTATACTCCAACAATTAATACAAAAAGAATATCGGTTGGTACCGAAGTACATACAGCCTTCATCGACCTGGAAAAAGCGTATGATATAGTTCCAAGACTTAAATTGTGGCAAACTTTACAACTACTCGGAATTAGTTAATACCTTTTAGGAATAATCACGGTACCAAATTTCCATAATAATGAAAATTAGATACCATACGCTACCTAATTTCCATAATTATGCAAATTAGGTACCGAAAACAGGGATATTTGGACCATTTTTTTAGCTTTATTTACTTAAAGTGGATATAACGTCACTGGAAAGAAGATTTGAACTTTTTACTATAAATATCTATTGAACAGATTGTAATATAGCTCTTATTATAGCTATTTTTAAGCATATTGCATAATTAAGAAAACAATCTAGTTTCATTAGTGGTGCAAATTATACCCTAGAAAAGTGATAGTTTGCACCATTCGATATTTTATTAATATTTGGCTACGAAATGCTTACTGGTGCGTAGTAATCCTATAGGGTTTTAAACTTTGCACCAATTAAATGCAAAAAAATGTTCGTCGGCCCAGTTTTTTTAAATTAAAACCTACCTACATTAATAAAAGAGGCATAAAAGTAAAGAATATTGCTACATTTTAAACGAACAAACTTTATTATGACGACAATAGTAAAAATACAAAGTTTGAAACTAATCCCACTACTATTCTATAATAATGTTATAGAATAATGTACAATCCTCGTCTGGAAATTTTCTTGGGATGATTTATGGCGTCAATTACATTGTCCCACGAATACCATATTTCATCGCATTTTTCTTGCCATTTTCAATACTTTAACTATCTTGCCATGGCATTGATCATCACTCCATTATTTTCTGTTACTGTTATCACTCCCGGGTAAACATGAACTTCATACAAAAATGAAACGTACTTATCAATATTTTTTTAACATCATCTAATTCAAAGTTTTTAACTTTTTTAGCAATATTTGTTCCAAGAGAACCTGAGGTGAGTTTTTCATTAAATTCGCTTTTTTCTTCCATCTCTTGTAGCCCATTTATTTCATCGTCTGGTAAATCACTGCCTAGTGAAAAGTGGACGTCCAAAACAATGTCCTCTGAATCATCTACGATTTGTGGCTCAACAGCATGATGAGGTGTGGAAGTAGATGCGCTTCAGTTAGATCTTGTAAACTAATTTCAGAATAGGCAATACTTTGTCCTGCTGGCACAGTTATTTTATTTTTCTTCCCACGTGTCTTAAACCGTATAGCTTCCTGTTTTTTATCTTCTTAACATCGAATGAAAGTGTTTTCGATATCCGACAAACTTGATTTATTATTATTTGTTATGTCACTATCAGATATCACATTAGATTGCTTAGTTGTTTTTAATCGCTTCAAGAGCAGTGTTACATCCTTAGGAGCGATACTACATTTCCTATGTCCCGACTTTAATATTTCATTGCTATTTTTTCGTATTTTTTCTATTAATAACCGTAAAAATGCTGTTTCTCAAGTACATTTGATCTACTCCCTACATGAGCTTCCTTATATTCAGATGAAATTTTCTCCAGGCCTTTTTCATTGGGGCAAATAGTGCAATATGTAACGGATGTGTAACGTGGGTGCTATTCCACAGCAAAAATATAAAATAAATGTCGTGTTTTCGACACAAATCCAGAACTTCAACATTAAGACGAGACGACAAATTGTCCTCCTAAAACGACCTCCTTTCCCTGAATTTTTTAAAGCCAGGGCAATATAATAGTATTAAACCAATTTGCAAATGTCTGTGATTCGAACCAACTAGATGCAGTATTTGCATAACGCATACCAGGGTGTACATTTTTAGTCTAGGTGTCCCACAAATGCATGGATTTGTACACCACGATAGGAGATACTAGCTCACTAAGTGCATTTACACAAATCATAAGAGAAATGCTACTCTTTGAAGAGTTACAAATTCATTCAGGATATTTAACCCCAGTTACTACCATTTTGTCCGAAATCATCCGATAATTTAGTCTCGCCATAATTAAAAATAGTATGAGGCTCCACATAAGTTAATGTTTGTTTTAAATTTTCTATGTATTCAGCCATTTGGTCTGCATTGAGTGCTGCTCTACTTCTTTTTATGCTTGAGGCTATCCTTGCAGTAAGGCCTTTACGACGTCTTAAAAATAATTTGACCCAATCCATATCTGGAGTATTATCCTTAAAGTGGGTTTTTTCTTAGCAATTTAAATAAGTCTTAAATATTTGTTGCAATTCCATTGCAGTAACAGGAAAGACAGCAGCACTAAAGCTATGAATGCATTACACGAAGTATCTTCCCTCTTCATAAGAGAATATTGATGGGTATCCAGGTTTTCTAGCGTCTATTCTTTTTAATTTGTAAAAAATAGTTCTACTTGGAATGTTAAAGGATTCAGAGGCTACTCTTGGACCCATGCCAGCTTTTATTACTGAAAAACATTACTTTAAATCTTTTTCTAAGTAGTCTGCATTCTTGCGAGATTCCAGTTTCCTTTTATAACATCTGGGCATATCCTGAAAACCCTTTGCCTATTTAATTTTTACTCTTAGCAATACTTTGCACCACTTGCAAGTTGGCGGTGTAAAGTATACCTAATTCCACGTGTTAAGTGAACATGTAAACAATGTGCACAGTATGATTTTGCAAAGCTAGAAAATAATGGAATTTCAAGATTATTATTTGAGCCGTTGTTGATAAATAACAGATGGGAGGAACAGCCTATGTACAGGCATATGATATATAGTCATTCATATAGTCTTGCCTATGTAGGTATATGAACACGTTCGGTGCAAAGTTACCATAATTGGTACAAAGTAACGTAACCCCATTTACGGTATATATTTAAGGCTAAGAAAAAGCTTCTCTTGTGTTAAAATTCTACCTCTAGTTCTTTTTCTGAATATACTATAATAAATGCCTGTTAAAAACTTCAGTGTTAGGTTGTCTAATTCTTTTTTTTTATATATAAAATTTTATCGTTGTATGTCTTTTTTTTAGCAACCTTCTGACATGCTTTCTTAATATGATTGTGCTAATTGTATTATTCTATAGTTTTTATTGCAAAAAATGAACACGTTCGGTGCAAAGTTACCATAATTGGTACAAAGTAACGTAACCCCATTTACGGTATATATTTAAGGCTAAGAAAAAGCTTCTCTTGTGTTAAAATTCTACCTCTAGTTCTTTTTCTGAATATACTATAATAAATGCCTGTTAAAAACTTCAGTGTTAGGTTGTCTAATTCTTTTTTTTTATATATAAAATTTTATCGTTGTATGTCTTTTTTTTAGCAACCTTCTGACATGCTTTCTTAATATGATTGTGCTAATTGTATTATTCTATAGTTTTTATTGCAAAAAATGAATATTAAACATTTAATTTACGAGCAATTTATAATTTTTTTATTGCAATTATTCATACTTTTTTTTAGTTATGAAAGTAATATTTTACGTTCTTTTTTTATACAATCTATTACTTCTGTTACGCCTTTGTGAGCTCTCATGCATTTATTCTGCTACTCTCGGCAGTAAAACGTAGAACCTGTTGCCCTTTAGATTAATGGTCCATCGTGAAAATACTGAGAGAATGGGATTTCATTAAAAAGAAGTGTTACATGAAATGTGTTTTAGCCACTCGACACATTTTTCTTGGTATTAGCCATACGGCCGTATTTCGGTTGTTATTTACCGATACGAATTGGTGTCATGCAATTAAATTATATGAGGGAATAAAATCTATAGAAAGGGTTAAATCGGTACACAATTTATCAAATCTAATAAAATTAGTTTATATATCTATACATCGCCAACGTTTGCTTGAGTACTTAAACATAATGGACTGCGTTAGGGTCTTAGGTATTTTTATTTTAAATCAATAATTGGTTCTCAAACTATTGAGAATGTAAAAAGATATTTTTAGTGTATTTAGCGTATTTAATCCTATTTAAACTGGTCTTAAGACCGAATTTTCATGATGATTGATAAATCTTGACTTGCCCTTCTTTTATTCCCCCTTTTTCCCGTTTATGATATTTTTAGAGCCTTATTTTTCTTTGACTGATCTGCAACACGTATCTTAACTGTTTTATTTTTTATATTAGCCATCCTTATCAATAGATCTCTAGTAGATATGATCTGATCCAATATGCGGATCAGATCATAAGCTTCTCGTAGCTAAAGTAAAGCTCAAACTTAAAACGCCCAACAAAGGAAAGTATGCCCTCTATTGGTAGGGACACATTGTACGAAATGTAGAAGATTATTAAATATTGTGTAACAATACTAACTCAAAAATACAAATACAAACTCAAAAATAATAAGACACCAGGTAGCGATGGTATACCCGCAGAGTGCTTAAAACATGGAGGAGAAGCATTGAACAGATCGATATACAAGCTAATTCAAGGTATTTGGCAAGAAGAAACAATGCCAGATGAATGGAAAGAAGGGGTTATTGTACCAATACACAAAAAAGGAAACAAAAAGCAATGTATTAACTACAGGGGAATAACACTCCTAAACACCACCTACAAAATCCTTGCAAACATCCTGCTAGAAAGAACCAAAACATACACAGAAGAAATTTTTGGAGATTATCAATGCAGATTTAGACCGGGCCGCTCTACAATTGACCAGATATTCACAATAAAACAGATAATGGAAAAATGCTGGGAGTTTGATCGTGAGCTTCATCAGATGTTCATAGATTTTAAACAAGCATTTGATAGAGTATGTAGGGACAGACTGTGGACAGCGATGCAGGAACTTGGCTTTCCAAAAAAACTAGTCCGGTTGATACGGATGTGTATGGAACGGTTACGATGTAAGGTGAGAGTTGGACAACAATACTCGGAGACATTTGAAATAAACAATGGACTAAAACAGGGAGATGCACTTTCACCACAACTCTTCAACTTAGCTCTGGAGCACATAATCAGAAGTGCAAGAATCGAAAAACCGAATACAGTATTTCATCGAGAAGGACCAAACTTACTACTGGCATTTGCAGACGATATAGATCTAATAGGAAACACGCGATTAAGGATGAAGGAGACTTTCGTAAGGTTTGAGAAGGAAGCAGAGAAGATGGGGCTCCAAAATAAACGAAAACAAGACGAAATATATGTATATGAGCCGCAATAACCAAAGCAGAGACAGAATCGGTCAGAATATTACCATCGATGACTTTAACTTTGAGCGCGTTAGGGAATTCAAGTATCTTGGAACAACAATAACTGAAGACAATAACGGATCACAAGAAATAAACAACAGGATTCAGGCCGGCAACAGATGTATTTTTGCCCTCCAAAACCTTATAAAATCAAAACAACTAACACGACGTACGAAGATACAGGTCTATAAAACAATCATACGACCCGTTGTGATGTATGGAAGCGAAACATGGACGATGACAAAGGCAAATGAAGAGAGACTACGTGTTTGGGAAAGAAAAATCCTAAGGAAGATCTTTGGTCCGGTGCTTGATGAAGCATCAGGACAATATAGGATAAGAACTAATAAAGAGCTTGAAGAACTTTACCCAGACGCCAACATCATAAAAGAAATAAAGTCCAGAAGACTCCAATGGGCAGGACACCTCAGAAGACATTCTGACGAACGAACAGTAAGACTGGTGTGGCAGGAAGTCCCAACTGGAAGGAGACCACGCGGACGCCCTCGTCTCCGGTGGCGAGATAATATAGCAGGAGACCTAAGCACTATGGGCGTGGAGAATTGGATGGAGGTTGCTCAAGACAGAAAACAGTGGAGGCATGTTGTCGAGTCGGCTAAAACCCACGAAGGGTTGTAACGCCACGGAGTAAGTAAGTAAGTAAGTAACAATACTAATTAATCGAACAAAGCTAAATAAATCTAGAAGGTCTTCTGAACATAAGATAATAGAACAATCTAGGAATTCAATATCCCACTATACAATTATTTTATACATTATCCCAAAGCGTTAGACAGGTCAAATGGCAACACTTAGGACAGATACTAAAAGAAGTAGGTGTACCACAACACACCTTATTTCGCTTATAACTGAATTATACGAACACACTACTGGAACAGAGTGTTTGACACACCGTCAAATGAATTCCATACAAAACAAGCTGTCAGACAAGGATGTATACTGTCTCCACACTTATTTAATATAAGTATACAAGGAGCGTGTGAGAAGAGTGCTTGAAGGATGGCAAAAGGGCTTGTCAGTAAATAAACGAAAAATAAACAACCTACGTTTTTCATATGACACTTACACATAGTCAAGACGAGATAATTGATCTCATATGGCTGGTTGAAAACGAATGTCAAATATTTGGTCTGCATTAAACATATCAAAGACAAAGATTATGATAGTGGATATGTTGCAGTCGATATTATAAATGAATTATCTATGTCAGGAACATATTGAAATTAACACTATTCGTGATCGCATTTGTAAAATTATAAAAGTTCTTACAAAAAGTGTGGTTGACTACCAATTCTTTGTGAGGATTATCAAGTCTGTTCATTCTGTTAATAATAAAAATGATTTCCGGAAGTCACCGTTTATATTATTTAATTTCAATACCGTCACTTTTAGATAAGCACCTTCCTCTTATTTCCTAGTGTTGAACTTATATATATATATATATATATATATATATATATATATATAAATTAAACATCTTAAATTAGTAAATAACACTATTTTAATCTGTTCAATTTCACCTGGGTTCACTGTCCCATATCACTTTTATTCACAAAATGTCCCAGTATAACAAATTTACTTATCTTAATCTATTTATGATATCATAACTATCAAAATAACCAAATACATTGCAAAATAAAAACTTTTTAAATAAACTATTATGCTAATTTCTTAAGGATGCCCTCATTTAAATACTTTTATAATATTCTCTAGTATATAACTTATAAATTACTTCTTTAATAGCCATTTAAGTTTATTCTAGGTTTCTTAACATTTTGATTACCTTCCTTTCTGCGATATTTGTGCTTCTCAACGAGTGTGCTTTATTTATTTATTTATGCATTAATTTATATATTGAATATAACTCCCATTTATACACTTCGTTCGTATTATTTACTGAATAACCTAGTTAGACTCATTTATGTACCGTAAATAACCTACAAAGTTCTTTTTAACACTTCCTTAAATTGCACCAGAGGCAAATAGACTTTCCAACCTTGCCTGGAGTTAACTAAGTTAGACCTGTTGAATGAATATCGAATCGGAAGTTCTGGAGGAGCAGCTTGCTTTATACCCACTCGACGAGTTCAGTCGAGAGGCGGTAATTTTGTTTTAGAGTCAATTACCAGAGTCCAATTAGTCTTACAACTTTGAGCAAGATCCTTTTGGGCGGCTTTTAACACTTCGCTGGAAATCTGAATAGATAACGCCAATTAGGAGCTTTTAGACAATGAGAGTTGAAATAATTGTGGACGAATGATCATTTTAGGTAATAAAATAAAAGGTATTTTTACTTTTCAGTTATTAACAATACAGTTAACATTTACAAGTATCTTCAGCGGTGATTTAATAGAAATATTTGTCGAAATCGATTTGGTAGTTTAATTTTTCGGTAAAGTTATGTATTAAATATGGAACAAAATACCATGGATAAGGGAAATATCATGTAATCTAATAAAAGCTGTATAGTATGAAAAAAGAATATAATAGGACTGGAGCACAAATTATTACAATCAATAAAACTGAGAGACAAATTATATAAATGAAAGCGAAGAAGAAAGTAAGAACAGGAATACAAGAGTTTTCTATAAGAAAATTAGTTAGCAAAACAAAACCTTCAAGTGCAACTTGAAGTTGCACTTGAAGGTTTTGTTGCATTGTTTCTCAGCATCGCTCTGAATGGCTTGATTAAGCTTGGGTTATACAGTTTACTTCTAATTGCTATCGATATTTAACTTCATGTTTCCTCACTAGAGGCCTCTAGTAGCATACTCTGGTAATTATTTTTAGTATAATTGCCTTAGTAGTCGGTGCGTTTTGATTTGGTTTGAGTCTTCTTACAAACTCCTTCTGATGACGGGTAGACCCAGAAACACGTGTCAGGGAGTGGTAAGAGACTCAAAAAATATTAAATCAAAACGTCATTTATTTTGTTATTGTCCTTACTCGACGCAATGAGTACAAAAATGATAGTATTTTAGATGGGTAAATTGTTGATGCATAGTGGAATTTTAATATTCTCAGCATCGCTCTGAATGGCTTGATTAAGCTTGGGTTATACAGTTTACTTTAATTGCTATCGATATTTAACTTTTCTATTAAAGTTTTAATGCTCTGCAGGTGATCATTTGTTCCAAATCCGGTACGAAATCCTGCTTGCCCCGTTGGGTGGTAAAAATCAAGTTTTCCTCAAGACGATCTCCTTTTTTGTACAATAAAATTACCTCAGCATTGTGCCATTTGTCGGGTATATTTTTACCCAAAAGGCACATGTAAAAATGGTTTTTACTAAAGGTAACTACACAATCTTCGCCGGGAGATTTGTTATTCTTAGCTTTTCTTAGGGGTAGTTTTATTTCGTCTATTGTGATTTCCGGCAGTAATTCTGATCCTTGGTTGACAATGCCCTTTTTCCTTGATAATATTTCTTGTACCTGATCTACTCTGCTATTTGCTTTGTGTTGGTTTGTGTATAGCAATTTGTAGAAGTCTTTTAAACTATTGTAAGGGTTTCCTCTCTATTCGTTGTAAGGTTACCATTTCTGTCTTTAATTTTAAATAACTATTAAGAGAGTAAGACTACCAAGAATCAAGTAAAATATAAAATGAGGAGATATGATAATAGGAAATGGACTAGAAAAACTAACGAGAAAGAAGGTCAAGGAAATTATACACAAAAGCCGTAACAGTAGAGCCATAGGTACTGAATGTGATATCAGTGACTAAAATATTAAGTACGGAACTTAAACATAAAAATGCCGAAGGAATTAAGCAAAGGACCAATTATAACGATCAATGAAAAAGGAGAAATATATTTTTATGGTGGTTTAAAAAATTTTTACAGTAACAAAAAGTTCCGTTAGTTTAGATATTTACTTTATAATATTCCAAATTATGATCCCCTTTAGATGAAGATGCTACGAAGTGTACCTCTATCTTTCGACCACTCCGGTCTAAATTTAATTTTTGTTGAATATTATCCCAAAAACCGTTAATTCAAGCTAGGTACTTTTTCGCCAATATAAATATAAATTTTCGAATCAAAACATTTTCCCATCTACCGCTGATAAGGACGTAACCAATGTAACCACCCCTGTTTGTCGAAAGACTACTTTTTTAATTGTGTAAGGTATGTTATCTTCTTCTTCATGTGCCATATCAGAACTGTCTGACATTCGTGATCACTATTGCAAAGGCTTGTGGATCTTTTGCCACATGAAATAATTGTCCTGCATTTGGTATTCGAGTCCATTCACGATTTTTTTTAGGCAAGAAACCTTTTTTTCTTCCCGCACGTCTCCTACCTTCTATTTTGCTTTTAAGACGCAGTTGTAGTATTCTGTATCGACTTTCCCTTGATATATGAAATTTTTTGGTGTTAACCAGTCTTTAGTAGTTCCCTATCTTTGTTATCATTATGATTTTTGCTACAATCCTAGATGAGCCTCGACCTTCCCGAGTCTATGTCGCCAGTCGTTCCTATTCATCGCCAACCGTTGCGTCGATTTTCCTCACATCCTCGTCAACACTATCCCTGCATCTCAGTCTTGGTCTACCTTTTCTCCTATTTCCTACTGGTGCCACTAATTGTCTGGGTAGATAATTTTCATTTGCTCTAAACACATGTCCAGTCCATCTAACACTACCTATTTTTATAAAAAGTATTACATATTTACCATTATCTATTTCTTTATAATTCTCGTACAATTCGAACTTATATCGCCTTCTCTAAATACCATTCTCACAGATTGCGCCCATTATTCTGCGTAGTACTTTCCTTTCGAAGAGGAGTAGGCGATTTGCGACTGTTTTGAAGATGGTCCATGTTTCTGACCCATCTCCGCTAAACCTCCTTAAAACTTCCTCGTTAGTATTTCTTTTCGCGCAAGGTATCTTCAACATCCGTTTATGAATCCACATTTCTAATGATTTAATTTGGTTCATGTTTGATACTTTTAGGGTCCAAACTTTCTGCTCCATATATGAGTACACACCAAATATAGCACTTAATCATTCTTTAGTCTTTGCACATCATTTAGTTAAATCTGTGAACAATGTTAAGGATCAAATGCAACCTTGTCTTTTTCTAATTTTTACGATGATCAATCAGGTATCTTAATGTTACTACTTACAGTGATTTAATCTTCGCCGTCTACAATATTCTTTGGTCAACCGCAGACACAACGACTATCTGATTAACAGATCTGTTTAAATCCAAAACTGGACTTAATTTAGGAAATATGTATGTTATTTGATACTTAACATTTTCTTTGTAGTCTTTAATCATAAACTGTGTAAATAATTGTTTTTTTTCCTTTTCGATGTTATGTTTTTCGTTTATAGACTATACCTACACTCTAGCTAAAACTCATAGACTATAACTTATACTTTTTAAAACGATCCCGGCCATTATCTATAACGAAAAATAACGGTGCCTTCGATTTACTGAGTTTTACACTAATCTAAATGTTCAAAGTATAATTCTCACACATAACAATTAGGTTTATCACAACAACAACGAACGAAGAGTGATGTTTTAAGAAACAAAAACGTGGCTCGAAAGACTGGACTAGTACAGATGAAAACACAGCTTCCGCAAATCTCATAAGAGCAGAGATTACCGATTTTTATAATGGGCCTCTAACGGGATAACAATATTAGTAGAACTAAAAGAGAAGGATAATGTGAACATGAGTAATATTCCTACTAAGCTCTATGAAAACCAACATTTTTTATTAATATATTTAATAGATGCTGCTAAAAATTTAAATTAAATACAGTTTCTCGTTAAGTTGAATTGTTCTACGTTCAATTGTTACAGCCTAAATAATCGTTCTGTAGAGCCATTGTAAAATCGCTATGAAGCAAATCTCTTGGGAAATCTTGAACGGCAGAAATAATATCGAAAATCTTTCAACTCACCGTAATTAATCACTGGGAGAATAAGGGAATGACCTACATTTAATCGTTGTTGATCGGCTTATTAACCAAGAATTTTCTTAAATGCTACAAGAGGATTTTTTGTTGCAATTACTATTCATATGTAAAAAATGTATTTATTGTTAATTTGACAGCAAATGTTTTCTAAAACAAACACTAAAAATATTGTTATCTATATTTATATTGTTAAAAATATATGTTTCATTATTTAATATCTTATATACATATATTTAATCGGATATTCAAAGAAAGGTAAAACCATAATTTTGTTCCGAATTATTATTAGACCAAAGTTATATTAAAATTGCATTTTTCAGATGACCGAATTTAATTTGTTTGATGTGTTGGGGGGATAAGAATTAAGCTTAAGTTCAAGATTGTGGGATCGTCACTCTTGTTCCCCGATACCGATCTTGGAAAAAGGGGGTGCAAAGGATTTTCACGCTGTACCACTTAAACTAGCAACTCTAGCAAAACTAGAAAATTTTATTAGACGTTATTTGTAGCAAATTCAATTGTCTACAAATTTCGATTACTTTTAATCGTAAAATGAAAAATAAAAAAGTTATAAACAAAAATAACTAAAAATTTTTGAATAAATTTTCTTTTGGGCTTTATAACTGTTTTTCTTGTCATTTTACAATAAAATGATATTTGAGCAATCATATAGTTAGTGGGTTTTTCAGAGAATAATAATCATTACAAATTTGTTCCATTTTATTAATTTCTCTTAAATTTTACAGCGTTCCGAAGTTGGCTGGGTTGTAATGTGAGCGTAGCAAGTGAGTGGGGAGTTGGAATAAAGGGCTAAGTAGCATAGAAAAGATAATAATTATTCGAAATAATTATTATATATTCCAAATTTAATAAGGGAGAATTAATACAGAGAGTATACATTTAGGTTACACAAAGAAGTTGACCTAGTTAGTGCATTGTTGTTAATTGTTTAAACGTAGAAAAAGCACGTCAAACAGAAACTATTGTTGTAAAAATAACAATACTCGTGACCCAAATAACGCCTAGGACTACAATTCAGCGAAAACACGACCTTGGTACTAGAGCCGGCGTTGAAAGTACGAGCACAATTAAACAAGAAAAAACGACGGTAGCCAGGCACTCAGTAATAGCGAGTCAGTCAGTGATAGCTGGGCACCGTGACTGCCCGCTCAGGCAGTGATCGCCGACTCCGGGTCGGACGCGATAGCGTCCAGTGCGCGATCAGTAATAGGCAGTCGGTATGTCTCCGGGGAGTGCTTAACACCCGACATAGAATCTCGTGTAGTCAGGTTATTGGTGGTAACTCGTAAGTTCGTAACACCGGAGGAGTCCCCTCAATTGACCGAGCTCCAGAGGACCGAAAACGTGTCGTTGTTGAAAGTCTAAATACACATAAGGTAACAGATTTCTATATACTAACCTGAGTAATTATAATAGTACAACTGTCAATTCTTCACTCTCTTGCTTCTCGTCTTCCGACGCGCCGAATGACTTATTAACGATTGTATTTGTAACTTCAGGGTAAATTCAATATATTGTAGACTCTAAATTGGTTTTTAATGTTCCTTTCGTCCGACTCAGATAGAGACTAGGAGAGTACAAGATTCTGCTTATGCATATCTCCGGCTTCAAAGTAAGCCCATAACCTCTGCTCTTTACAGGACCTGAGACCTAGGAGTCCTTACCCCTATCCCGAAAATCCCTTATCTTCTCGTAAATCCACGAAGACGAACCAGTCAGTCGGACCAGTGGGGCCAGTAAGGCTATCAGCCGCTCGTAGGATTAGCATCCTTTGAGGATCCATAAAGTATTGCAGTGGTGACAGTGGAGTCGCCTCTTGTATTACATCTAGTGACAACAGAAAGTGTGTGTATTACAAGGTTCTTGAATACTCGCCATCTTAAAATATGGGTGTAAGGGGTTTTCGCGTTGTATCTTGTAAACTAGTAACCAAACGGCTTTTTGTAGTGAAAATTATTCTTTGAAAACTCTCTATAATATTGCTCTAATGTCATTTTATTGCAAAATGACAAGGAAAAAAGCCAAAAAGAAAATTTGTTCTAAAATTTTTAGATATTTTTTTTATAACTTTTTATTTTCCATTTTACGCTAAAAAATAATAAAAATAAAGTACAAGGCGACAAGGGTGGCGTTTGCCTTAATTTTATCGATTTCAAATCCGTATATTATGCTTTGGTGAACCCTCATGAAAAAATACAGTTACCTTCATGAGACCTAACGGATTACAAAATTACCCTGAGGGCACTTCCAGATTGTTTTACTACCTATATAGTCAACATTCAACGTTACGTAGGTAAGTTATTTTTATTCTGAAAACTAATAGCTAATGTTCTATATTTGACGTTTTATTTAGGAAGAAAAGGCATTAACGGAAAGGACCAAAGAGTAGTGCTTGTTAGTTTAGAGTTAGCTGATAGGCTTTGGACGACAAAATTTTCATTATGTGGCAAATTAAGAAAAAAAAGTCATTTTTCCTAATTTTCCAAAACTTGAATTCACTCCTAAAAAACTGTTAAAAAAGCTATAATTACAATACAAAAAATAAAACCATGGCTACATAGTTTCCCAATTTCCCAAAAAAAGCGGTACCTTTGCGTGCACAATGGAGACAAAACTACAGTGAAAGATGAATACTATAAACCAGATATTGTATTAAATTTTTCCTTTGAGCATACGACTCAAAGGAAAAACGAAATCGATGACCAATGACATTGTTTAATCCAAGATAGCCCAGGGACACACGAAAGC
Source organism: Diabrotica balteata (assembly GCA_918026665.1). NCBI lineage: Eukaryota > Metazoa > Arthropoda > Insecta > Coleoptera > Chrysomelidae > Diabrotica > Diabrotica balteata. The sequence goes on from OU898276.1 coordinate 35,326,103, forward strand.
CTAAAAATAGTGAAGATATTCCAGAAACCTACATTAGCGAGCGGCAGAATGTTACCATTGTTAATGCATTGCTTGTGATAATCTCTGTAGCAGTTGAAGACAAAACGCCAAATATTTCCAGCGATTAGGAATTTCTTGGATGTTTTGACTTCAAACGTCCCTTCATGTTTACAATATGTTTTGTATTCGTATATTTTCTAATTGATCGGATAGATATTTAATTCTTGTGTTATCTTCATTTTTCTATATACAAATTCTTGTAAAATGTCATCATCATCATCACTGGGTCGACAACCCTTTTTGGGGTCTTGGCCTGTTCAAGGATTCTGACCTGTTTCCTGCTTTTTTTTTCCAGTTTTTAATTTTTAATGTTGTTATATCATTTTCTATTTGTTCTACGTATCTCAGCTTCGGTCTTCCTCTTGTTCTTTTTCCTACTGGCACTTGTTTGAATATTTTGTTTGGTATTTCGCCTTCTTCCATTCTTTCCACATGTCCAATCCAACGTAGCCTTCATATTTTAATGAATGTTATGATATCCGGATCCTGGTATATGTTGTATAGTTCAAAGTTATACCTTCCCCGCCAAATCCCGTTTTCTTTTGTGCCCTTATATATGTGTCGCAAGATTTTTCTTTCAAAGGTGGCTAATAATGTTTCCTCCCTTTTAGAGAGTGTCCAGGTTTCTGAACCGTATGTGAGTACCGGTCTTATTAAGGTTTTGTATATTTGGCATTTTGTTTTTCTGGAGACGTTATCTGATCTTAGTTGCCTAATTAAGCCATGGTAACATTTATTGGCAATAAATATTCTCCTCTTCACTTCCTCTGCAACGTTGTTATCAGACGTAACTAGGGATCCTAAGTATGTAAAGTTTTTTACCGCCTCAATGTTGTATTCTCCTATTGTTAAATTTGGCAGCTGCCTTATTTGTGCGTTTTTATTTGCAGGCATATATTTTGTTTTTGTCTGATTGATTTTAAGACCACTATTTTTTGCAGCTCGTTCTGTTTGAGTGAATGCCTCTATCATTTCTCTTCTTGATCTTGCGATTATATCAACATCATCTGCAAATGCTAGTACTTGCACGCTTTTATTAATTATTGTTCCTCGTGTATTAACTGTTGTGTCTCTTATTATTTTTTCAAGTATGATGTTGAATAATATGCATGATAGAGCGTCTCCCTGGCGTAGTCCCTTCTTCACATCTATTGTTTCCGTTAATTCGTTTTGTATCCGGATTTTACTTTCTACTTTTAGTGTTTCTTTTATCAATTCTATTAGCTGTGTTGGTATATTAAATTCTTTCATTGCTTTTGTTAGGAATTCTCGGTTTATATTGTCATATGCGCTTTCGAAGTCTATGAAGAGATGATGTGTGTCGATGTTATATTCACTTGTTTTTTCAAGGATCTGTCGCAGAACAAATATCTGATCTATTGTTGACTTCTGTCTACAGAAGCCACATTGGTATTTGCCAACTATTTTTTCAGCGTATGGTCTAAGTCTTTCATACATTACGTTGGACATTATTTTGTATGCCGCATTCAACAGCGTGATTCCACGGTAGTTTTCACATTCTAACTGGTTTCCTTTTTTATGTAGTGGTACAATAATGCCGCTATTCCACTCCTTTGGTAGCTGTTTATTCAACCATATCTTTCTTATCAGCTCATGTATGGCTTTAAGTAATGCGTCTCCTCCTTCTTTCAGTAGCTCCGATGATATTTAATCCGATCCCGGTGATTTATTGTTCTTTAATTTGTCCACTGCTGTTCTAATCTCTGCTATTGTTGGTGGACTCTTTTCTCTGTTGTCTACTTGGTCTAACGGTATATCAGGGTTCATCTCCGTCCTATTCACCCCAAGCTTTTCCTTAAAATGTTCTGTCCATCTTCTAAGTATCTCTTGCTGTTCTGTCAATATATTACAAATGTTCTTGTAAAATGTACCATTACAATATATTTATTATTTATTGCAACATATAATATGGAATATATTATACATAATATAATTAAAATTCAGAATCTCCATGAAAAGAAAATTTTATTACCCTTGGAACTCCCGAACCGCACGCTTTGGGCCGATAGAAATAAAAGATAATATCGAGATGATTGTCTGATAATGATAGCGCCGATTTAGTTGTCAAGTTGTTGCTATGGTTATGACACGGTCGACGTGACACGTGCGTCAACGTTTTGATTTTAAAGAGGCGGCGGTGGCAGTTTCTAGTCATTGAATAATGAGATCCTTGCAGTTGTATTAGTTTAAAATTTTATTTAAATGCGGACAATATTATTAATATTATCATTATTTTAATAAGTTATAGATTATGCATATTAATATATCTTGGACATACCATTAAAATCGGCAAAGAAAATCAAATAGCCGAAATAAAAAGACGCATACAACTGTCTTGGGGAGCTTTCGGCAAATTAAGCTTTATTTTGAAGAATAAAGATATACCAATGTGTCTAAAACGTAGAGTTTATGACAAATGTATTTTGCCTGTAACTACATATGGACTGGAGACCATGGCCTTCACAAAGAAAACCTTAGAGCAGCTCAGTACAACCCAAAGAGCAATGGAGAGGGCCATGGTAGGGATTAGTTTGAGAGACAGGATTCGAAATAACGTCATTCGTGAAAGAACAAAAATTACTGATGTCTCAGAACGTATTGCAAGGCTCAAGTGGCAATGGGTCGGACACGTTGCCCGAGATAACCCCGAAAAATGGACACAAAGATTAACAAACTGGAGACCAAGAGAGAACAGGCGAGGAGTAGGCAGACCGCAGAAGAGGTGGACAGACGATATCAAACAAGTCGCGGGCAAGCAGTGGATGAGAATTGCCAAAAGTAGAAATCGATGGAAGCAAATGGAAGAGGCCTATGTCCAGCAGTGGACGAACACAGGCTGAAGAAGAAGAGAAGAAGATATTAATATTAATACTTTTTCGAAGTCTGTACTCGTATATACCATGGTCTGTAGTAATCTATTAAATATATAGCTAAATTGAACGGCCTTTTTTGAAGTTGAAGAGCTATGTTAAAGAGTTAACATTCCACCACGTCGCGCGTTTTAGTGCGTTTATTTGTAAAAAGTGGTTAATATCTTTAGTATCCTGATTATCTTTATATAGCATTGGATTTATCGTTTTTTTTTCATGGGCACCTTCTGTTGTAAACCGGCCATACTTCAGCCAGTTGGCTAATTGTAATTGTACATCTTTTCTTGTGCCCATGATAGCCATTCCAAGATTCTGGAACTCGGTACCAGCTTGTACAGGTCTAGAAGATGGGCACTATAAGTGTTTGAATTTACTCGATGATATTCGAAATGTGTTTGCCGCCTGCGATCTAATGATTATTATATTTAATTATGCTCCTCCGCTACAGAGTCTGCAGCTTTAGTTTCCATCACACAGACCCATTGTTTTCAAATGTGCTTTGACTGGTACATGTCTAGTAAGGAAGCCTGTTATGACTCTGGGCTAATCCTGCTTATTTTTCATAATATTTCAGCTGTATTAGCATACGTCCGGATGCTAATAGATGCCATACATGAAAGATGTTTATTTTGAAATATTTTTATTGATGAAAAGTTGTATAAATGGTTAACATAGTTGTTAGCTAAGTTACATAGTTGTTGTCTAATATTTATCGATTTTCACAAAGCCTTTGACACAGTTGAGCTAAGCAAAATATTACAGGCGCTTAAAGAATGCAGGCTAGATTATAGATATACTAAATTATTATACAAAATATACCTGCAGGCAACAACCACTGTCAAATTACATACTAACAGTAATCGCATAAAAATAGAACGGGGGGTTAGACAAGGAGACCCAATGTCACCTAAACTTTTTAATACGGTGCTAGAACATGCTTTTAAGAATTTGGATTGGATGACAAAGGGAATAAAAATAGATGGAGAATATCTAAACAACTTACGTTTCGCCGATGATATACTTATAATAGCTGAAGATCTAGGTATGCCAAGAAAGATGGTACAGGAACTCGTTGTGGCTACAGAAAATGTATGTTTAAATATAAATATCTCGAAAACAAAAATCATGACCAATTTGGTGCCCAACCAGAACATCAGTATTGGTGGGAAAGAAATAGAACTCGTAGATAGATATAAATACCTGGGACATGAAATTATGATTGGCAGAGATAACCAGACTCATGAACTGAAGAGAAGAGTCGGCCTTGGGTGGGCAGCATTTGGAAAACTGAGAGAAACTTTTAAAAGTGAGCTGCCCACATGCCTAAAGAGAAAGGTATTTGATCAGTGCGTCCTCCCAGTCTTGACGTACGGAGCAGAAACACTTACCTTAACAAAAGCAGCAGCTACCAAACTGAGAGTCACGCAGAGAAGAATGGAGCGGTCCATGTTAGGAATAACTCTCCGAGACAGAATAACAAACGAAGACATCAGGAGAAGAACCGGAGTGACTGACATCATCGAGAAGATAGCCAGACTAAAATAGAAATGGGCAGGACACATAGCCAGAATGACAGATGGGCGATGGACAAACAGGTTATTGGAATGGAGGCCAAGGGAAGACAAGAGAAGCGCCGGTCGACCACCTACAAGATGGACTGACGATTTAAGAAGACTCAATAAAAACTGGATAAGAGCGGCGCAATATAGACGGGGTTAGAAACATGAGGAAGAGGCCTATGTTCAGCAGTGGACTCTTGAGGCTGGATGATGAATGATAGTTGTTAGCTGTGATTTATCTCCCCTTGATTAGATCAGATTAGATTAAGAGAGGTGGCCTTTCGGCCTATTCCACTGCGACCTCTTCAGATCTATTGGGGTCCTCTAGTCCTAGATAACATTCCACTGCGACCTCTTCAGATCTATTGGGGTCCTCTAGTCCTAGATAACATTCTCTAGCCTGACCTTCTTTATAAAGCCTAGTAGCTTCGAGACTGTACCTTTCATGTAGCTATTTGCCGGTGGATTTTCTTCTCCTAATGCAAAAAACCGCACATTTGCCAGACTGTCATACTGACATAAAATGTGCTGTGCTGTTTCTTCTTCGAGGTGACAGAATCTGAACAGGTCATCATCTGATAATCCCATCAGCTTCAAGTGCCTATTCAGCTTACAGTGCCCTGTTAGAAGACCTACCATGGCTTTGACTGTTTTCCTGTCTTTGCTTATTAGGTCTGCCGTAAATTTTGGCAAATGTTCTGTAATGAACTGTTTCGCCTGTCTTTGTCCTGGTGAATTCCTCTACCATTCCACAGATTTGTGAGCTACCCACATCTTTGTAGCCGTTCTTGTTACTGATTTTGCAACACCGCAATGTTCCGGTCCAATGAATGGCATTGATGAGCCTTGTTTGGCCATTTCATTTACTTTATTATTACCCTTATGACCCTCGTGCCCCGGTACCCAGGCTACCGTAACCTAGCTACGGTCTCCTAGTTTATTTAGGGCACACACGCAATCCTATACTACCTTAGAATTGACCTCTACAGAATTGAGTGCTTTAAGCGCTACCTGACTATCTGTGAAGATGGCAACTGAACAGAACGTTCTCTCCTGCCTTTTTTGCCACGCAGTGATGAATTGCAGTTATTTCCGCCTGGAAAACTATCACATCCTTAGGTAGGCTTACCGGGAAATGTATCCCTTGATTTGTCCCTACTATGTCGGCTCCAACACCCTCCGATGTTTTTGAGCCATCCGTGTACCAGGTAGCAGCAGCTTTTATGGGTACACCTTTATTCCAGTATTTCCTGCCTGGTATCTTAATTGTGAATTTATTGTTAAAGCTATATCTCGTAGCTGTTGCATCGATAGGTTTCCCCATCACAATATCGGCTTTTAGCTCCTCGATTAGCTTTCTGTTGTCAGTAACATGCATCTGGCTTATATGTCGCTGACTAAGGATTAATCTGTGCATCACTGATCTGGCTTCGCCCTGTATAAAGATATGAAGTGGTGGTAAATTCAACAGGACTTCCAACAATGCAGTAGGAGTTGTTTTTCTTGTTGTCTCCCCTTGACTGAGCAATGCTTTTAACGGCTTTACAATCAAAATCACTTATTGATTCTGTCAGATTTAGATGCAGAAATAAACTCTGCTAGTTTATCTCTTAGTGGATTACGTTATCCTTCCGATGATGAAGATTAACGTGGATCTAATTCTGTGATCACACCGCACTCCACCAGATGACTACTCGTTCACAGATAATAAAGAAGTGAGAGTGTTTCATAGATAAGAACGTTAGGTTAGGTTAGGTTAGGTTAGGTAAGGTGAGTGTTTTAAAAGAAAAATGAGTAAATAATAATTTTTTGACAATAACGACAGAAAAACTGGTGCCATCTGGCGGATGATAGCGTTAACAATCCTTTTCAGAGCTCTACTTTGAGTTGACTACGTAGTTGTTTTTAATTTGATAGAAATTACTGTATTTGCTTACAGAGTACGGTTGTTTTTCACAACAATTCTCTTAGTGGAATAGAAAAGTTTAGGTATATATCCACAGATGCTAATGCTATATCTGTATCTGGGTAGAAAGATGCAGAAATCATATGGTATGATGTTAATATATCTACTTTTAATTTTATTTAGTTTAGTTATATTTGAATCATAAATTCATCTGCATTTATATATATATATATATATATATATATATATATATATATATATATATATATATATATATATATATATATATTAACTATGGTATTTTTACAAAATAAATTTATAATTCGGTTCTGGAATTCGAAAATTTTATGTGCCGCTCATGTCAATTGAAAAAGGTCAAATTGCTCCAATTTGCTGTAAAATCACATTTTGTAGAACAGATTTGAAGTATTTTACACGCCAAATGGAACGGAATAAGGAAAATCTTTATAAATTCATATTTAAAGCAGAGTTAGTGTGGCGATTTTTGACATATTTTATGACAGTAGATGATTTTTTTAAGCAAGTAGGTACCAATATTAATCAGTTGTAGTGATTTTCTACATCGTTCACAGTCAATTATAAAATTAAAATTTTTTTTGTGTTTTTTCTCTTGTTTAAATCTATCATTTTTTATAAGGAAAAATGAAAATGTTTTTTTGTTTCTTCTTAGTAACTGTCTAAGCAAATTTATACTTCACTTTACGCTTCACATGTCTTACAAAACAATGCGATTTAGATATATTTAAAAATCTAAAGAAAATCTGTCAAATTCAGTAGAAACCACAGAAACATAAACCAGTTCCTTAGTACACTTCATAAAACACTCAACATATGAAAATATAGATTTTTATACAGTCAATTTATATTTTACCACAATTACGCAGCTAAAACATCCACTTACCTTCAAGGCTTTGATCATAACCTTTGGTAAAGAATAACATAGCCTTTGCAGCTCTTTCCGGAGTTTTTAATAGTCCCTGTCGTTCTGGATTTTCCCCTAGTGATGCCAATAGCAATTTGTACGATCTCGACATTTCCGGTAACATGTCTTCTCTGGTGGGAGGACGGTGGTCTAATTCTAAATCGTGATGAAATGTGCAGTTCTCGTGACCTGGAACAAAATATTAAGTTATGAATGATCTCACAAAATAATAACGATAAACATTTTTCAGCTATTAAAGACAAAAATGAGCAAACTAACAAATTTAACCTTGTTTATAATCACCATTAACTGGACTGGTCCACATAATATGGACTGGTCCACAGATTTAACATAAAAGCAAGAATTTAATATAACAATCTCATCTCAGAAAACCAAAACAATAGTAGTCAGCAAAGAACCAACCATATGTAAAATACCATGGAATTACACTGTCCAGCTATGGAGACCTAGAACAAGAAGTGAGAGGTCAAGTACAAAAAGCAAGTAGACTGTCAGGATGCCTTTATAACACTATAAGGCGAAACAAACACATTAACAGTGAGATGAAGTCAAGAATTTATAAAGCCAGGATAAGACCAATAATGACATATGCCTCAGAAACAAGAGCCGACACAGCCACAACATAAAGGCTACTGGAATCGGTAAAGATGAGAGTACTCAGAGGAATTACAGGAAATACGCTGAGAAATCAAAGAAAAGTGAAGACATTAGCAGAAAATGGAAAAATGTAGCCTTCTTCTTCTTAACGTGCCCTATCAAGTCCCCTTGACGTTGGCGATTAACATGGCGAAACTGTCTCTGTCTCGAGCTATTCTAAAGAGAATGTAGCCTACAGTGTATAAACGAATGAACACTAAATAGAAAAAAAAAATGTAATGACCACATAAGTAGAATGTGGGGGGGGGGCGTGTCGTCAAAATAGCAAGGGATAATAATCAATCGGCAGAAGTATCGGTCAACCGCGCAAAAGATGGAGTGACAACCTTCCATAGAGGTATTAATTCGCCAATAAACAAGAAGAATTGCTTATAAAGAGAAAGAAGAAGAAGGAGACATACTAGTAGTTGTCGGTTTATAACGTTCTCCGCCGTTTTCTGACTTCCAGTCGCCACTTAGTCCGGGTGTTCCATAGGTGTTCTTCTATGGCCCTCAGTTCTTAATTTATTCCTTCGCTCCAACTCTTTCTCGATCTACCTCGTTTTTTCTTTCCTTCTGGTTGCCATTTTAATATTTCTTTTGGTATTCGTTGTTCATCCATTCTTTGTATATGTCCGAACCAGATAAGTTGTTTTGTTGTTAGGTCATCTGTGATTGTTCGTTTGTTTCTCATTATTTCTCTAATCCGTTCGTTGGTAATCCTTTCTCTTCTAGATCTTTCTGCGGCTCTTCTCCAAAAATCCATTTCCGTCGCTTTCAGCGATGCCAGTGTTCTTTCGAGATAGGAAATTTTTCGGGATAGGAAAAGATAGGATCGAATTCCACCCAAATGCTTGTAGAGATATAAATGATTGAAAAGAAGAATAAAAAACAATGATCTAATTCATTTTAAAATTAGCATTCGAACACCTTATATTTATTAATATTAGTATACCTACTTTTATAGTTAAAGTTTTAGTTCAAATAAAGATTTCCACGTTTTCTACATTAACAACAAAGTAATAATTATATAATGTAATGCATTATTAAATAACAATTATTTATACTTTGATTTATTCGATATACATTTATAATTATGTAATTTCCGCCTCTTACGTTTTAGTGGAAAATCCAATTATTAAAAATATATTAACAATAATTACTAAAAGCTATAAACAAATGACAAAGACATTAAATATATATATATATATATATATATATATATATATATATATATATATATATATTAATACACTATTGAAAAATGTGTCACAAACCAAAAATCTTTAAAATTAAACCAAAATATTTTCATTTGTTAAATATTTAAATATTTTTAAACCAAAATATTTAACAAATGAAAAAGTTTGTAATAATATAAAATAAATACAGTATTGTGCGAATTAATGGAATCACTGTGAATTTTTTTCATTTTTTCAATATTCACAGTTGGCAACACTACCTACACAGTTGACAGCCGACCAAGCATTGAAAACATAATCTTACTGTGTGTTGGTGTGTTTGAGTGTGTTTGAGGTCATTTCTTCCCAAGCTTGTGTTGTTTTGGGGGTTTTTGTACTATTTTGTGTTGTTTTTGGTTTTATTCCAACATGGATATTACGCCTAGGAAGCGTGAAAAGATTGTCACGTTGAGTGAACACACTAGTATGTCACAAAGAGAGATTGCTAGAACGCGTGGAGTGGGTCAGGGGGTAGTAAGCAAAATTTTGAAGCGTAAACGAGAAACGGGATCTGTGGATGTGAAAAGGTTAGAAAAATGTGGAAGAAAGAGAAAAAAAACAGCAGCAGATGATAGATTTTTACTTCGAAAGAGCAAATTGGACCCAAGAAAATCAAGCCAAGACCTACAACAAGATCTAGCAGCATCAGCTATAGTGATTCATGACTCAACTGTTTGTAGAAGACTTTTGGAGAATGGTAGAAGGGCAATTCGTCCACAGAAAAAACAGCTTCTAACTGAACGAATGAAGAAACAAAGGCTACTGTGGGCAAAAAATACTCTAATTGGACTGTAGGCGACTGAAAAAAAGTCCTATTTACAGATAAAACCCACTGTATAGTTTAGGGACAACGGTCGAAATTCGTCAGGATGTCTGACAATGAAAAGCTTACACCATCTCATATTGATCAAACCGTAAAACATCCAGTCAAGAAAATGTTTTGGGGATGTTTTTCATACATGGGGGTTGGATTTTTGGTGCCAATTGAAGGCATGATGAACAGCCAAAAATACAAATCCATGTTGGAAAAGTATTTGGACAAACAACTCCAAAAATGTCAACCCCAAGGAGGAGAGATTCCTCAACAGGACTCTGCTCCCTGTCACAAATCAATGGAAATGATGGCATTTTTCAAAAATAAGAAGATTATTGTTTTAGATTGGCCCGGTAATTCACCCGACCTAAACCCCATTGAAAATTTATGGGCCATTTGCAAAGCTAGACTGCAAAAAATCGACTGTACCACTAAAACAAAAATGATAGAAGCGGCCATTCAGGTTTGGTATCGAGATGAAAGGATATCTGACAACTCCCAGAAACTTATAGAATCTATGCCAAAAAGGGGGACATATTTCCTACTGAATGATGTAAGTTTACCTTTATAGTTTTGTCAAAATATAATTTTTTACTAAATAAACTGTTTTTTCATTAAAACAGCCTATGATTCCATTAATTCGCACAATACTGTAATATAATAAATTATTATCTTATTAATCTAAAATAAAGCCAGCAGTACAAAAAAGGTAGTAGAAGATTGAGATTAATATTATCAATGATGTCTATTTCTGACAAACACCAAAGCACTTCTTTAAATATCAAAAGCCACTAATAAAAAAACAATTATTTAAAATGCATCAGTATCAAGGTATTTTAATTAAAGACCCCATAACCGCTGCATGGACAGGAAATGATTGCGTCGATGGTACCTGCTATAATCCGGCCTCTATAAAGGGTCCTTTAAGCTATGGATGAGAAAGTGACAATATCTTGGCCACTTTATGAGAGGGGATAAATATGTGTTGCTACAAACCATAATGCGGGGAAAAATACAGAGAAAACGAAGTATTGGAAGAAAACGCATCTTCTGGCTCAACAATTTGAGAAAGTGGTATAATTGCAGTCCCATCGACTTAATCAGAGCTGCAATCTCAAAAGTGAAAATAGCTGGGATGATTACCAACATCCTTAGAGAAGATGGTACCTAAAGAAGAAGAAGAAGAAGTTATGGACAAGACTGCACCGGTAGCATATTTAATACTTACAGCACAATAATTATTAGGTACTTATATGCTATAGACGCATATATGCATCTATATTTTTTGAGTCTATTTTCTCGGAGAAATAACAAGACTCCGGGAATCGATAACATTGTTGTCCAAATACTTAAAATTAATCCGCATCTAACTGCTGAACTTTTGCTCCCCATAATCCAACAGGTGTGGGAAACAAGTGGAAAATATTATTACGCTTCCAAAAAAGGACAACACACACTGTTGTTGTGCACAAATTGGAGAGGAATAACCTTGTTTACCGCAATAAATAAAATCACGACCATCATACTTAAAAAATTAACAAACAATATTGAAATCCGTAAACTAATTTTCGAAACCAAATTCAGATTTCTGCTTTAATCTGTGCCTTCTAAGAATTGCAAGGCAAAACAGACGTTGATAAAGATATTAACGTTAAATCTTAACTGTCTTTTTTTTTAAACAAGATTGAATTTCGAGCTAGATAAGCAGGCTTTAGACCAGAATGCTCCTGCCTAGACCACATTAATACTGTGAGGGTAATAATGGCACAATCGGTTGAATGGAACCATATATATGGGTTTTGTTGACTTTCGAGCGTGCCTTTGATAGCTTATCTCATGCTGCTTTATGGAAAATTTTAGAGCTAAGAAACATTCTGCATAAAATATTTTCCATTATAAAGTCAATGTAGGCGAAATGCAGCGTGACACACAATGGAATCAACAACGAATAATTTGACATACTTATTGAACCAATAAAGTGGATTGAACACTGAAGTCAATAAAGTAGATTTGAAAATTAAAATTAGTAAAACCAAACCTGAGACTAAATGCAAGAAACAACACGCTATTTACTATCAACAACATAAAAATTGAAAATTTGGAAAACTTTAAATATCTTGGAAGTGTCATAACAGAAAGCGAAGGTATAGAGAACTAAACTAGAGGCACATTGAGAAACAGACAGTCATGTTTACATACAAAGAAGTTAAAATCTTTTTTGCCCTGGACACGTTTTGTGCCTTCAACAGAGCGTCTTATCTTCGCCTCCTCTATTTATGACTGTTACTCCAAGGTTCTCAAATTCTGTTATCTTCTCAAATGTATACTCTGTCTGTCTCTCTCTCTCTCTCTCTCTCTCTCTCTTATTCGTTCTTAGTGATCCATTTATTTTCTTCTACATTTTCCCCTCACATTTCCATATAATTGGTGTTTTCTTGATTTATAGTCAGGCAAACTTAAATACATATTTTGTTATACTTCCTTAATACATTGTATGAGTATCAGAAAAATAAACAATTAAATTATTATTTATTTCTATTTATTATACGGGTGATTTATTTCGTCTGCAAATACCAAAGCAATTGAAAACACGAATTTACAGACAAATTAAAAAACTATAAAAGCTTTTGCAATGCTGATTTAATACAAATGCAACTTCAAGAACATCAGTAATTTACAACTAGGGATGTCGTAAAGGAATCTCTCTGTTCTCAAGATAATTTGGGGATCATACCCATTAAAACGTCGCAATTTAAATACTTTAGATATTTCTTAGAATAAATTTATGTTTACTGTCATTAAGCAGAACTAAATTATAACGAATAAGATTTCAAGGAAAGTTAGTCGATCGTTTCCGTTAGATTGTCACCTTGAATATAATAGAAATTGTACGCGGAACTCGATTAAAAGAGGGATAGGTTAGGTTTATCATATTTTTATTAACTTACTACATACTACAAGGTAAAATGGTAGAATAAAGTTATCTTAAAATTATAAATATTCTAAATAAATTAGTTTTTCTCTACTACGGTTCCTATCAGATGAGCTATTCCAACGAGTAACTATGGCAGAATAAATAATCCAGTCAATTTAGACATTAAAATAGTGGTCAAATAACAAAAAATTCCGGAAAGCCAAATATTGGTAGAGGTAAACCCCAGCTTACCATTACAAATAAAGTTTTAAAAATCCCCATCGATCGTCTGTATGCTACAAAAGGTTACTAAACAAACATGAAGAAGATACTGAACATATTTATTTTTAATTAATATGTTCAGTATCTACGCAGACATTATTCGTTTACAGTGATGGTAATATTTGACGGCTACAGTGACTCGACAAAGAATATGAAAGCTGCGTACAACGTCGTCGAACTATAAAAACATCATCGGGTTCCGAGATTATGTATCTTTGTTTTATTTCCATGTTAACTGAGAAATTAACAGCTTCGAATATTGCAGTTAAACAAGCTAAAAATGACGCAGATGTCCTCATAATTGAAACAGCAATTGAAAAATTTAATGCAACAAACACAATTGCAGTTGGTGAAGATGTCGATTTGTTGGTACTACTTACTGCAAGGACTCCAATGGATAAAATTATTTATTTTCTGAAACCTGGAAGGGCTCAACAGAGAACAGATACAGTAGAACCTCGATTAACCGAGGTAATTGGGACCGAGAGTACCTTGGATACAAAACTATATTTTATTTTTACATGCGACAACTAGCTGCGACACTTCGTCAGCAATGTACAGAAGGGGCAAAACGTCAGGAAACTTCGACAAAAAAGAAAGGAATTCGCTTTTTTCTTGCTGTTTATGGAGCTCCAAAAAATTACTTGCATTGATAAATACCGATACTTAACTTTTGTAAAAAATATGCGAAACAAGAAACAAGTACAACTATCATATCTTCCTTCAATATCTGCATCTGCTATTCAACACTTTTATCGACTATACTATCAAGTTTAAACATAACTAGACAATCAACTAAATCCAGAAGACTGGGGTTGGAAATTGATAGATAATACTCTGGAACCGATTAAAACTTTACTCCCACCTATTCCAGAAAAACTCCTGAACAATATTTTTTGCAATTGTAAAAAAGGTTGCAGTGCCAAATGTGACTGTAAAAACGTTAGGTTGCTGTGTTTTCCAACACTTACCAATTGCCAAGGTCAGTCTTGCTCAAATGTCCACTAGAGTACAATATTGGAAGATACCTGCGATTTTAATAAAGAGACCAATGTCTCATTTGAACAATTTATGAACACCCTGCAAAAGGAAGAAGAAGAAATCGAAGGAGACATTACTGTTAAAGAAGACTTTTAAGAGAACCTTTTGGTTTAACAATAAACATAAAGAAAACAAAAACCATGGTTATCAGTAAGAGGAGCAAAGTCATTACAAGGATCCAGATAAAAAATGAAGATATTGAGCAAGTGGACAAAATGAAATACTTAGAAGTCTGGATTACGGAAAATCTGAATCCGAAATCAGAAATCCGCTCAAGAATAGAGCAATCAAAATCAGCCTCCTTGAAAATGAGGAACTTGCTGAGTAACCAAAGACTCAATCTGCAAATCCAATATCGGATGGTAAAATGTTTAATCCACTTTATTCTTCTTTATGGTGTCGAAGCCTGGACTGTTAATGTTGACAAAATGAGAAAATTGGAAGCGTTTGAGATGTGTTTTTTAGGAGAATTTTGAAGATACCATGGACCGATGATGATGTTACACAGAATGGGAAGAGACAGAGAACTTTTGACCACTATTAAAAGGCCAAAGACAGCATATTTGGGGCACATACTTAGAAATCATAAGTACGAATTGTTGCAGCTGATTATGAAGGGTAAAATCAAAGAAAAAAAGGTCCTGGTAGGCGAGAAATATCCTGGCTGAACATCATTCGCGACTGGACTGAGTTAAACACACAGACACTCTTAAGGAAAGCAGAAGATAGAGACTAATTTGCAATGGTTATAGCCGACCTTCATTAGTGGAGACGGCATTAGAAGAAGAAGAAAGAAATCAAAACAATAGTTAATCCAATAATCAATAACAATATCAATAATAAGAACTTGATGGGTATTGTCCCCTTAAATTATCCTAAAGTTGTCATAACAGTTAGTGGAATAGGCCTAAAGACGAACTCATGGTTAAAAAACGCGCCAAATAGACTACCTCACAGGTAACGTGGAAATGTTTGCTTCTAATGTATCTCAGGAATGGTAACGTTAGGACCAAAAATATTCAAATCATTCTTGTAGATAATTTTAAGATCTACAACTTTGGTTAAAGGTTTTTTTTTGGTAAAACTTACTGATTTTGAGAAAAATCCAAAAAACCTCAAATTTTGACTGTTGACCTCGAATAACTTTTGTAGCACACATATGATCGATGGGGATTTTTAAAACTTTATTTGTAAACCCCAGGCCTCCACCAATATTTGGCTTTCCGGGAAATTTTATTTTAGTTGTCTATATTGACCGGAGTAAAAACAACATAAAAAAAATATTTATTATTATTGGTTAACTAATTTTTTAAAGTCTTTAAAGTTATTATAAGTGCCAGGACAGATAACTGTTACGAGATTGTTGATAGTCTTTCTAAGGAAGGGCCTAATACTCTTTTTCTCCAATGAAAATCATTCTGCGGTATACCAAAAAGCCGCACAGTAAAGGACGCCAAAAAGTTCAAAAGGGTACTTAAGGCAGCCTGTTTGAAAAACATTCCAGGCGAAAGGCAAGCAAAAAGTATATTACAGCCTACTGCTTGCTACAAAAAATATCCTTAGAGTTTAAAAAACTGAATACGTGTACTCACTGGTGTTAGAGAATACTGTAACTAGATGGCAGTTGTTTATCTCCTAACAAACGTATCACCGAAACAGATGATAAGTATTCATAGAAGCCTAGAGCTTCTGAACTAAAACAACAACGTAGAAACTTCTACACGTCATAAGGATTTCTTTAAAACCTACAATTTACAAGTCATATTTTTTACGGCACCCTGTGACAAAAAACGTAATGAAAACTCTGTTATTAAATTACATTTATTAGGGAAATCTGGGGACTGATAAAAATTGGCTGTTCAGAATTTTGTGAGACAATCACGAACAATTTTGACAAATCTCATCACGTAATAATAGAAAAGTAATAAAACTGAGAAAAGCTTATAAAAGTGGCCCTCTTTACCGTACTTTTGAAGAACATACGAATTTTATTTAGCATAGATTAAGATCAACAATATATCATGTAACAAACATGTTAAAAATGCAGAGGGAATACGAGAACAACAACCTTGGCCAAAGTTTAACTAATTTCTTGATTTGAAATAGTTTAACCTTGCTTTAGAAGTTTACAGTTTTTATTTATTATATATTATTAGACCAGTTTGTTTACTAATTAATTCTATTAGGGGGAAATGATCAAGTTTTTATTGCAGATTCTCCAACTTATATAAACATAAATTGGCAATTTAAACTTCAACTTGGTAGCTTCAATTATATAAAAAAAGTTTATTTCTTTTTAGTAGTAATAAACTCAAAAGTATCAATAGTTTTACATATCTTGACTCGAGATTTCTGTGTTCTGAGTATTATGTGTGTGTATATATGGTTATGATGATAGAACTAAAATATATTGTCAGAATTGTATTTGATATACAAGACAAAATTAAAAAGTTCTAAAGATAACATAAAATGTACGATAACAGAATGTTTGTCAACTTCTTCCACAAAGCAGTGGATGAGAATTGCAAAAGATAGGAAAGCATGTAAGCAATTGGAGGAGGTCTTTGTCCAATAATGGATAAATGAAGGCTGAAGAAGAAGAATACTTCATTCATCTAATTGAAAACGCTTCTGGCCATCTCAATGGATCGTTTTATTTCTCGTCATGGTCTCACTACTACTAACATCCTAGAAAGTTGTATCTGGGTACTCTCTATAAAACTTTTCCTTTAACGAATTTTCTTTTGTCTTTATTCTTATTCTTACTTAAAATCTTGATTTTTGTTTTTTTTTTTGTATTCAGAACCACTCCATACCTAGCGCAGAACTGTGTAGTGCGATAAACTAAAATCTGCAGCGTTATTCTGCTGTCTGAAAAAAGTATCGTATCGTTTGCATATCTGATTGTTTACTAGTATTCCGTTAATTGATATGTCTTTATTTACTTTCTAACTTTTAGTGCGTCTTAAAATATCTCTTCTGAGCACATATTAAAAAGTAAAGGAGATAGTATACATCCTAATATATAATATGTTCGCAAGCATGGTGTGCTGTATTTTGTCAAAGGCTTTTTCTAAGTCAACTAAACATATGAATACGTTACATTTGCCGTCTCGATATCGTTCTATAAGTCTTTGTACAGTAAATAATGCCTCTCTATGACCAAAGCTTTTTCTGTATCTGTCAACACTGAACTGTAAACAATATTATAGAGCCTCAACAAAAACGATGCGCTAAAGGTTCCATAGACATTAAAGACCAACATATGCACAGATTAGTTATCTCTAACCACTCATACCAAAAAATATTGTTGTTCCTGCCTTGATTGATTACAAAAATCTCTGACTTCAATGAGATGCCACATCAATGACTTACAGATATTTTAATAATATATACATTTTTTTCTTCTTCTTCCTGGTCTAATCACTGTTTTGTAAATTCTGCCTTTTATTTCTTTCCCGATAATTTTATTTCTACATATTGTTTCATTCAGGCAACCTGCAGCTCTGTTTGTTCTATTCACTTAATCTTCCACTTTAGTTTCGAGCTTTCCGAGCTAGAGCTAGATAATATGATGTCTAGCTAGTGAATGTTATAATCATATAATGCTGTTATAATCATGCATTTTCTCTTTTTTAGGGAAATTAACATGTTAAATTTAATGGCGGTTATATTAAATTAGTGCAACATAGAGAGTAGTGCAACACAATTAGAGAGTAGTATTGCGTCGTCTGAATAGCAGATTATTTTAAGAATTTTTCTCCCATTTGGTATCCTTTTCTAGTTCTTTTTTTTTTTTAATTATTTCATCAATAATCAGGTTGAACAATAGAGAACTCAGAGAGTCTCCCTGTCTTATCCTATGGTCAGCTTCAATAAGTTTGGTTAGTTCTTCTTCTACTTTTACTTTTAGTGTGTTGTTTTGGTAGATATATTTTCGATCGTTTAAATTATGCCTAGAAGAATCTCTCTTTCGTACAATAAGTGACTAAAATCCTTTAATATTACCCTGTCAAATGCCTTTTAAAGATCCACGAAACATGTGCCGGTTTGTTATATTCTAATAATTTATCTTACACTTGCTTCATAATAAATATAGCATCGGTGCATGATCTTCCCGACCTAAAACCTTGTTGTTCCTACGGTAGTATTATAATTTCATTCAGTTTATTTGTTATTACTTTGGTTATTAATTTTAGTGTTGTGTTTAATAAATAAATTCCTCTGTAATTTTCCGGGTCCGATTTATCTCCCTTTTTCAAGAGAGGTATAAGGATGCTTGATCTCCATTCTTGAGGAATTCTTTTGTTATATTATTTTTGGATCAGTTTTAATAGTTGTTTGGTCAGATCTGGTCCTCCGTACTTTAGGAGTTCGTTCGTTATTCCGTCCTCCCCTGGTTATTTTCTATTTTTAATTTCCTTAATACTTTCTTTACCTCTTCCTCCTCAACATTTATTTCTTTTGTTTGTCGTCACCTCTGGTGTTGGTGGTTCATTATCTTCACCATTAGCAAATAGGGATCGAAAGAAGTCTACCCATGTGTTTTGAATGTATTTTGTTTTTATTAGTTCGTTTATCTCTTTTATTTGTCCTCTGATCATTCTTCATATTTCTTTCTGTGTTCCGTAGAAGTCGTGTTCCATCTGTTTTGAGAAGTTCTGCCAGTGTTCCCTTTTTATTTGTCTGACTAAAGAATTAAAGAAGAGGGAGCATACGAATCAGTTTGCTTGTCAACTTTAAGAAACAAAATGGTTAATTTATTTCATATGCCAATCGCATTCGTGGATACAATAATTGGATTTTACACAAAGAGGAGCATCTATGTAAGAGATCATAATAACAAGCTAATTGGACCTCGATATAATTATCAAGGAATACCACAAGGCTCAGTTTTATCTCCAATCTTATTCAATATATACAGCTCTGACATACATAACATCCAAATAAATAACAGTTTATTCAAAATCGTACAGTATGCCGACGATTTCTGCATCTATGCAAAAAACAAAAAATATGAAACATGTATTCAAATCCTTAGCAAAGTATGTAAATCTCTTTTTTCATGGTTCTTAGAGAATAGTCTCAATTTATCTATAGAAAAATTAGTAGTATCTATCTTCACAAGACATAACATTTCTACAAATGAAAATATCATTCTGAACGATCAATGTTTTAAGCTTCAAAATCATGTCAAATATCTAGGCCTTATTTTGGATAAGAAGTTAACTTGGAGACAACACATAGAGTACATGCTTGATAGATGTAACAGAGGCAGCAATTTCCTCAGAATGACAACTAAAACGTGGTGGGGTTGCGATGTAGAAACATTCTTGTTGTTTTATCGCGCTTATATACGACCTATTCTAGATTATGGTGCTACTCTTTATGGTTCCGCCTCCAAAAACCTTTTAAGAAAAATTGACACGTTTCAAAATTCTATTATGAGAGTATGTTTGGGTGCTATGAGATCAACCCCTATACAACCCTTATATGTGAAAAAAGCCTCCTTAAAATTTTATTAACTAACTCCCAGGTATTTTCAAGCGTCCGTCAATCTAACGAGGCAGATCTTACAAACAAATATTGGGAGAAAAAAACCTTCCCCGCCTTTATGCATGGGATTACAGAATTTATGCATGTCCTATTCTTTTCAAGAAATTGCACACGGTTAACAGAAGCTTAGACTATTTCTCTTTATTCCACAGAACTGAGGTCATAATATCCACCTATAGTGAGAACACCATTATGAGTAGCAATCTTATAAGATCTCTACTGCAGGGTTACAGTGAAGCCACAGCAATATACACGGACACATCAAAAACAACAGAAGGGACTGAATGCGCATACTTTTTACCTGCTACAAACGTAGAATTTAAGTATAAACTACTAAATGAATTTTCAATCTTCTCAGCGGAATCAATAGCTATACTTGAAGCTCTAAAATATGTTAAAAACACCTGCGATAGACATATTTTAATTCTGTCAGATTGCCTTTCAGTTTTGCAGAGCAATAAAAACATTGAATTGTCCCTCCACATTTAGCAACCCTACATATTTGTAATAAAAGATCGATTGTATAATTTATCATCGACTGGAGTCAACATAAAATTTATGTGGGTCAAAGCACAGCACATATTGATCTCAAACATAATGAATATATAGATCATTTAGCTAAAATGAGTGTAACAACTGGCTCTACGTTGATATATATGCTCAATACATCAGATGTTACTACTATTTTCAAAAAAATTAGCAATTTAGATGGAAAGAGCAATGGAAACATTACTGTTCTACAAACCATAAAAGGTATACATCTTTACAATAAATTATACCTCAAACAACCTGGTTTCAGAATTTCAAAGCTCCTCGTAAATATATTACTACTATAAATCGACTACGCTTTGGACATGCATGCTACCCATCCATTTATTTAAAATAAAAGTCATTGATGATGATAGTTGCAAACATTGCGGTAAGTTAGGTGACCTCGATCACATCTTCTTTGAATGTCCTAAATTTATTCAGCATTCAAACTCCCTGTATACAAATCTAACTAAATACAATATATACGCCCCATATAATATACAACAAAAAAATGGCTCGATGATGATTGCCTGAACTCCATATTAGCAAGAAATATGGCTAGAAGCAACATGCTACAAAACCCCTTGCACAACAACAATGAAATGTATAGACAAAGAAGAACAGAGACAAGAAAACTAATAAAAAGGAAGAAGAGGAGGAACAAATAATCAGAGATATAGAAGAAAAAAGAAAGAACAAACAAGCGAGGCAGTTCTTTAAAGGAGTTTCAGATATCAAGACCGGGTACCAAGCAAGAACAGGAAACTTTCTCCAAAACGACAGTGGACAGCTTATCACTGATGACAAGGAAATCTTAAAAACCTGGAAGGAATACTTCTATCAACTATTGAATGACCAATCTAGCAGAAGTACATCAAACGTAGAGGTACATACAGCTGAAATAGAAGACCAATACCCGACATACGAAGAAGTAATACAGGCAATTAAAAAACTCAAAAATAATAAGACACCAGGTAGCGATGGTATACCCGCAGAGTGCTTAAAACATGGAGGAGAAGCGTTGTACAGCTCGATATACAAGCTAATTCAAGACATTTGGCAAGAAGAAACAATGCCAAATGAATGGAAAGAAGGGGTTATTGTACCAATACACAAAAAAGGAAACAAAAAGCAATGTATTAACTACAGGGGAATAACACTCCTAAACACCACCTACAAAATCCTTGCAAACATCCTGCTAAAAACAACCAAAACATACACAGAAGAAATCGTTGGAGATTATCAATGCGGATTTAGACCGGGCCGCTCTACAATTGACCAGATATTCACAATAAAACAGATAATGGAAAAATGCTGGGAGTTTGATCGTGAGCTTCATCAGATGTTCAAAGATTTTAAACAAGCATTTGATAGAGTATGTAGGGACAGACTGTGGACAGCGATGCAGGAACTTGGCTTTCCAAAAAAACTAGTCCGGTTGATACGGATGTGTATGAAACGGGTACGATGTTAGGTGAGAGTTGGACAACAATACTCGGAGACATTTGAAATAAACAATGGACTAAAACAGGGATATGCACTTTCACCACAACTCTTCAACTTAGCTCTGGAGCACATAATCAGAAGTGCAAGAATCGAAAAACCGAATACAGTATTTCATCGAGAAGGACCAAACTTACTACTGGCATTTGCAGACGATATAGATCCAATAAGAAACACGCGATTAAGGATGAAGGAGACTTTCGTAAGGTTTGAGAAGGAAGCAGAGAAGATGGGGCTCCAAATCAACGAAAACAAGACGAAATATATGTATATGAGCCGCAATAACCAAAGCAGAGACAGAATTGGTCAGCACATTACCTTCGATGGCTTTAACTTTGAGCGGGTTAGAGAATTCAAGTATCTTGGAACAACAATAACTGAAGACAATAACGGATCACAGGTCTTCAGGCCGGCAACAGATGTATTTTTGCCCTCCAAAACCTTATAAAATCAAAACAACTAACACGACGTACGAAGATACAGGTCTATAAAACAATCATACGACCCGTTGTGATGTATGGAAGCGAAACGTGGACGATAAGAAAGGCAAATGAAGAGAGACTACGTGTTTGGGAAAGAAAAATCCTAAGGAAGATCTTTGGTCCGGTGCATGATGAAGCATCAGGACAATATAGGATAAGAACTAATAAAGAGCTTGAAGAACTTTACCCAGACGCCAACATCATAAAAGAAATAAAGTCCAGAAGACTCCAATGGGCAGGACACCTCAGAAGACATTCTGACGAACGAACAGTAAGACTGGTGTGGGAGGAAGTCCCAACTGGAAGGAGACCACGCGGACGCCCTCGTCTCCGGTGGCGAGATAATATAGCAGGAGACCTAAGCACTATGGGCGTGGAGAATTGGATGGAGGTTGCTCAAGACAGAAAACGGTGGAGGCATGTTGTCGAGTCGGCTAAAACCCACAAAGGGTTGTAACGCCACGGAGTAAGTAAGTAAGTATATAATATACAGTCCTTGTTAGCCATAGGTTCTGTAACAATATATAATTTAATTATAGGATTTTTGTCAGACACATGCATAGCTTTATAAATCTGGTACTCGTTCATGAAAACTTTCATGAGCGTGTATAGGGTTAGACTTGCACCTTTGTTTATCCTATATGTAACAATACCTTATCCGTGGTTCAGTATTGTTTGCCTGTTAAAATAAATGTCTTGACGGGCCCCTAGACGAGAAGCGAGTATCCTTGTATTTTCCTTCGACGTATTCTTCTATCAATTATTCGTCTATTTCGTTTTTTCGTTTTAGGGATATCGCTGTGCATTTGTCTGAGGGAAATAATCTTTACTTATGTGTATATACTTTCTTGAGGAATATATTATAACCTTTCGAGACTGGCTGAATGATAAAGGTCCATGCCACAAAAAAAACTAAAGAATTCGTTTCATTTCTGATTCGTTTATAGTGGGTATATGCCTGTTGTGTTTGTTCTGTATTGTAAAAACGCTTTCTCCTTTTTTTCACATTTTGTCTTCACTTCCTCTCTAAACCATGGCGTTTTTTTCTTAATATTTTAGTGTTCGTTACTTTTCTCTCTCCAGGTGATTCTGTTGCTGCGTTAATTGAATCTTAATCATGTCCTGTATATAGATGATTTGAAATTAATGACTTCTTTCCAAGATTTTTTCTCAATCAGATGCTCAAGACCATATTTTGTCGAATATTATTAGTATGCATTTGTACTAGAGAAGCTTCGTAAGAATTATTGCTACCATAATGAACATGAAGCTTTTTTTGCCACATTACTAGTAATGATACATATCGATCCTACAAGACAAGATTGGGTGAAAGGGAGGCCCTTAACGTTTTTGATCGCGTTTTTAATTACACAATACTAAATCAATTTTACACGGTTTCTAAAAAGAAGTTTTTAATAACAAGAAATGCTTATAGTTTAGTTGTTCACTAAAACAAATATCGTAACTTCCAAGCACTATCTTTTGATTAAAATAGACCTTTGATAAACTCGAGATCTACTTCCATTTTTTTATAGGTCAATAACGGTAATAATTGCTTATCTGAGTAAATATCGGATTGTATTACCTACGAAATTTCTCTAGTTTTTTTGGTAAACAATAAATTTGTCTTATACTGACTGTTACAAATAAAAAGATTATCTGTTTAATTGAATTGAATATATTTCGTAGGCATCATGAGGTAATTATGATCTAAGTTGCATGATATATTTTGTCTGACGGTTAACATCCATACAATTTCTTTCAAAATTACAAATAAGTATTATTGATAGTTCTGCTTTAAGTTATAGTTCGGCGGTTGCTTGTTCTGGTAATTAAATATGTAATTAAAAATATTTATTTTTTACTTAGGTATATCCAGATAAAGCAGGACATATCGTATGGGTTAAAATAAATTTTGAACATTTTTTATTTACATTTTACCTTACAGGGACAGTCTCTCTTAACACATGCTTGCATTGATAATTAATGTAGAAAAGCCTTTTTTAATTAATGCTCTGTTCGTTTTATGGTGTTGAATCGTGGACCTTGAACGAAGATATGCACAGAAAACTGGAAGCATATGAGATGTGGTTATATTGGAAAATGCTTAAGATCCCGTGGACTGACCGAGTCACAAATGAGGAGGTCCTCAGAAGATTGAATAAGAACCGAGAGGTACTGACCACTATCAAATCTCGAAAGTTACAGTTCTTCGGACATATTGTGCGAAATATTTTGAACCCATCCCTCATTTTCTCCGCAATGTATAATAATTAGCCACGATTTGTTATTTGCGGGCATTTTTGATATTCACATGTTTGAACCATCTGTCTATCCTTTCTTAAATGTATCATGGGTATCATAGCAGGCTTCGTCTAAATAATAAATTTACGTAACAATAAAACACTGAAAACTTTGTTTTCAAACTTCCACGAAATTTATTTTAAATCTTATCACTACAGCTGTTTCGGCTGATTGCCTTTCTCAAGTGATCTATTTTTGGCTTGGGTTTACAAATTTATAGTCTCTAATGAAATAGGTTGAGGAGGGGAGAACTGTTGGTCTCAAGTTGGTCGTTCAGAATTATATCTGTGTTTTTTAATTTGTTGATTTCGATAGATTCTAACAAAGATAGCTTAAGGCCTTTATTTTGAATGTGAAGAATTTTAAATTTGTCATTAAAAGAATGATTATGATCTAGAAGGTGAAGTGCGTATGTCGAATCTGTTTTTCTATTCTGTTCTGCTATTCGTTTATCAAAGTTTCTACCGTTTGACCAATATGTGGCGACTGCCCAAATTCAATGTGGCGACTGCCCAAAAACTTATAACGGTCAAACTGGTAGAAACTTTGATAAACGAATAGCAGAACATAAAAGGGCTTTCAAGAATAGAAAAACAGATTACATACGCACTTCACCTTCTAGATCATAATCATTCTTTTAATGACAAATTTAAAATTCTTCACATTCAAAATAAAGGCCTTAAGCTATCTTTCTTAGAATCTATCGAAATCAACAAATTAAAAAACACAGATATAATTCTGAATGACCAACTTGAGACAAGCAGTTCACCCCTCCTCAACCTATTTTATTAGAGACTATAAATTTGTAAACCCAAGCCAAAAATAGATCACTTGAGAAAGGCAATCAGCCGAAACAGTTGTAGTGATAATATTTAAAATAAATTTTGTGGAAGTTTGAAAACAAAGTTTTCAGTGTTTTATTGTCACATAAAATGAATTTCCATCAAGTAAAGGTCGAATCCATCAATTATTAATAAATTTACCTACTTTCTTGACTATATTTAGTAATTTTTTGTAGGTAAGTATATATATTATATTTCGTCTGTTGACTATTCTTTAGCTTTTCATAAGTGTTTGACGTTTTATTATTGTTTTTAAATTACAGCCCACTTTATTTATTCAATGTTGAAGACTTTTCTCACAGCAGTTTAAGTTCCGACTGGCTGTTTCTATTTTTTTTATTATTTTTATTGTAAGTATTTCATTGCTTCTGTAGCAATCGTATATTATGGTTTTCAATAGTTTTATAAGTGAAGTATCTATAGGTCTTGAACATTTGTAGTCACATTACTTCTTGCGATGCCAGAGCCCATTTTGAACTACCTTGGATACAAATGAAAGTAGAATTTCTGTTAAATCAGAAGTTGCTTGTACCAACAGTTTTTCATTGAAGCCGAATTTCTTATGTAATATTTTTGTACACATTGAAATACACTTACCCTGTTTTATCATTTAAATGTATTCTATTTTTTAACGGGTACTTTTTTTCAGGAATTATATTAACACCGGAACTGGCACTTTCTATAATATCAGTGTTGTTAACGTAAGCAGTATTTTCAACCATATTGCCCCATGAACGTCACGATTTAAAATAAATGAATTACAGAAAAGAACACTCTACACTAGGGGTGCTCAAACTTGAACTGCTGGCGATCTACCTCAATATTTTTAGACTACTTACGATCGACTCTGAGAGACTGCAAGTGTGTGTGATGCAGGGTTGTTGTACATACACGATACACCCTACCTACCTAGGTAGGGCGTACCGTATCATATATAGATATTAGCTTTCTGCACAATATAGGTACATTATTTTAGTCAAGGTTTGGGTTAGGTTTAGTTAGGTTCTTCTCTACAATATCAATGAAAAAACTCATAGTTATTCAAAATTGCGAGTATTTGTTGTTACAAAACAAAAGAGTTACATATGGTGTTAAACTTAACTAAGGAGTGGCTTTGGATGTTGAAGCGTGGCACTGCATGTCCTCAGCATACTTTTCATAAGATGGTATTCTACGTAACCACTGACTGCTAATCGCAAGCATGATGTCATATGATCGTCAGTTAGTCGATTGCGATATTTTGACTTAATTATCTTCATTTCAGAAAATGCAGACTCGCACAAGTAAGTTGACCCGAAAAATGACGTCAGTTGAAGGGCGATTTGCCTTAATTTGCCTTACATTCGGATATTTATCTTCAGATATAAAACGCCAGAAATTTGTATCAGATACTGTAGCTTTGAGATGTATATCTGATATAATCTGCACCAACTCATTTTCAACAGAACAGAGTTCATATTAAACTGACTTGCTATTTCAGTAGCTAATTCCTCAATGTTTTTACATGAAAAAGGATAACTCATAAATGATGCTATATTTTCCAATTTACTGCAATCATAAAAACGCATTTCGAACTGTCCCAAAATATTTGATAATTCAGTCTCATACGTATCATAATTCAACTGAGGAATCCTTGCTTCCAAACATGGAAAATGTTTCAGATCCTTTCTTTTCAGTTGATCTATCATAAGTTGCAATTTACTTTTGAATGCGTTTACTGCGCTAATCATCTCAATAATAGTTTTTCCTTTACCTTGAAGCTCCAAGTTAACGGTGTTTAAGTGCATTGTGATGTCAGTCAAAAATGCCAAATCATTAAGCCATTTTTCGTTTTTCAAAATCTGAGTGTCATCACCTCTTTCGTCTAAAAAAGCTGTTATTTCTTAAAATAATTAAAAATAATTCTTGTTAATTGTAATAATTAAATAATTCTAAATAGTTAACATAATTCTTGAAACCTTTCTAGGAATTTTCCGCGACTCAACCACCTGACGTCCGTGTGAAGAACTAAATCAGTGTGTTCAGCTGACTCCCTATCTTCCAACTGCAACTGAAAGAGCCGCCGTTGCAAGCTACGTGCACGGATGGAATTCACAATTTTTGTTGCAATGCCCATAATTTCCTCCGTGTTTAAAACTTTTGAACACAAAACTTGTTGATGTATAATGCAATGGAATGAAAAAAATGAAGGGAATTCTTCATTAGCTCGACACAATGGCACAAAACCGTTTCTGTTTCCAGTCATTGCTGGTGCTCCATCGGTTGTAATGCACATTAATTTATATATTGGTAGCTCGTAGTTTTTTACAAAATTTAAGAAAACGTCATATATATCTTCGCCACGGGTCTTCCCCTTCAGAGGAATGATTGTCAAAAATTCTTCCTTAGCCAACATGTCATTGAATACCATCCGAATAAAAATACACAGCTGGGCAGTGTCTGTCATATCGATGGATTCGTTGAACTGTAAAGAAAAGTATGTACATTCCATGATATCATGTTTTAGTTTATCTGCGATGTCTTGACTCATGACTTCAATACGCCTTGTGACAGTCGGACGAGATAACTGAAGTTCTCTAATAGCAGACGTGATTTCTGTTTTATTTTTAAAATCTCCAAATAAAGTCTCACCCGCTTCAATAAATGCTTCTTTCACCACCGATCCATCTTCAAATGGTTTCTTGTGTTTCGCCAAAATATGAGATATTTTAAATGACGCGATCGTAGCAGCTTTTGATTGTTTGGCCGGTATTGTGAACATGGATTGTTCTTTTTTCAAACAAGATATCAAATCACTTACTTTTCGTTTTCTTAATTCACTCTGTGGCGGAAAATCCTTTTCATAGTTTTTATGAACCGTTTTATGATGCCTCTCTAAGTTACCACGCTTAGGTATTGCAACTGACGCACGACAAATAATACAAATGCACTTATCCTTCACCATAGAAAAGAAAAATTCTTCCTCGCAATCCTTATTAAAATGATACGTTTTAGATTTCTTCACTGCACTCATTTTCCACTATTTAATAATAAACTTTGTATCGACGTAGGATCGCTATCAAGTTACAATTCAGAATAACTCCAATTCCTGCAGGCGCAACATTTATATCGGCGTGAACGAAAGTCTCGAATGTTTCCGTCAAACGCGCCGCCCGAAACTAGACTGTACTGTCTCTCGTCTAGAAACAACACGGCTTTTCTTTGACAAGTGCCGCGCATTCCTTTGATAAAGCCACCTTTTGCCGCAAGCAGTGTTATTTTATTACGTAGTACATTTTTGTAGTTGATAGAATATCATCCCAAATTTGATTAATAATTATAATAAATATTGAATTAATAAAATAATTAGTTAGTATATGTAAATATAAAATATGCTGTGTGGACAGTATTTTGTTGTCCCCACTTCTTTGAATTGCAATAATGCTTAGTCAAGCATTCTATGTATTTGTATAGTTCAGTATTAATAAAAACGTTTAACTCTGCTGACAGTAGTTTAGTTACCTACCTACTTATCTCGAGATCTACTCAAAAAGCATTCGCGATCGACCAGTCGATCGCGATCGACCGTTTGAGCACCAATGCTCGACACTCTACTGACGAACTGCTTCCCAATTAAAACGGTTCGCACAGTCGTTCTACAATGTATGTTGCCGCGGCTATACAGTTGTTCATAGTTAGAGCCATAGCGCCAACTTTATATTAATATAATAATAATATAATAAAATTTGTCAACGCATTTAAGTTTATTTTATAAAAAAAGATAAATTATTTTCTAATAGGTAAGAGAAAATTCATCGTCGGGTCCCGATAAGATTACCTAACTACTAAAAGAGATATTGCAGTTATAGCTTATAAATTAAACTATATAATAATCTTAATATTAAGTAGTTTAGAATTTCATGAGTATACTTCAATATAGTATACTTAATATTTTAGTACCTTTATGTTATAGTTTCGTATTTAACTATGAATATGTTATAGTATTGTGTTTTTAAAGAGATTATTTGAAATTGCACCAATATTTAATAAGATTATAGATATCGTGTGGGCTTTCCTTTATCCATTGTCTCCAAGTACTTCTAGATATTTATGATTGTGATTTTTTAGTTGTTTTTAATTAGTAGAAGTATCATTAGTTTATAAACTATTATGAGGTCCCGACTAATACATGTCAGTGATTGGTCTCGTAGCCTAATATGGTCCTAATATAACTAACACAAAAATAACGCCAGATAATCGAGCTGTAAAAATAGTCCAGAGATGAATGCCCCAAGGAAACAGAACAAGAGGAAGGCCCCGTAAAAGATGGATAGACTACGTAGAGAGGGATCATAAAACCATGAACATCAGGCAGTGGCAAAGGAAAGTATCCGACAGGGCAGAATGGAAGAATATTGTTAAGCAGACCAAGACTCACAAAGCGTTGTGGTGCCATTAGAAGAAGAATATAACTTGTACTTGCTATTTTCAAGCACAGTATCAGGACATATTTATAATAAGGGAGATAGACCCATTTTTCTTTCTTTAATATATGACATGCATATTTCTGGTTCCTTCAGTTTTAGCTGTGATGTGTTATGATGTGTTATTAACTGCACCAAGTATGCAATGTAAAGTAGATGCTTTAGCATGCTCCTAAAAATAAGTTATTAGATTGGCAATATCTTTTTTAATTGTCTGTCTACTCTGATATAGACATAAGTATCCTGCCTTCTAAGTATCGAAGTAATTTTGTTCTTTTTATTACAACACAAGGATGATATGTCTTTGTCTTGAATACTTAAATGCAGAGGATGGGTATATCTTAAATGTCTTAAACCAATTGCTAAGATTTTATTTGTTATGGTAATGTTTTCCCATTTGTTTTTCTTCGAGATATTTGTCATATAATTTTGACTCACGGTCTCAATGTTTTGGCAATTTTATATATCGAATCCTCCTACGCTAAAAGCGAAGAACTAAAAAGGTATAGAATGAAGCTAAATGCAACTAAAACAAAAGTAATAGTAGTAACATAGTAATAGAAAAGACAGAAATAGAGCAAGTAAATCAAGACAAATATTTAGGAGTGCTAATAGACCAAAAAAGGAGACATAAAAGTTGAAATAGGCGAATATGAAACAAGATAAAACTTTACTACACAATGAACAATAACTAATAAATAAACAAGATATTTCCTACAAAACAAAAATTAAATACAAATCAATCTACTGCCCAACGATAGTTTATGGATGTGAAACATTAACAGAAAAGAAAGATTTAGTTAGGCCATAGAAATGAAGGAACTGAGAAGAATTCGAGCTATGACAAAAAGTACTAGATTACTTCTTCTTCTTCTTCTTCTTTCTCTTTATAAGCAATTCTGCTTGTTCATTGGCGGATTAATACCTCTATGGAAGGTTGTCACTCCATCTTTTGCGCGGTCGTCCGATACTTCTTCTGTCAATTTGTGACTTATTCCATTGACCATTGTGGGTATTCCATTCTTTTTTCTATTTTGTGTCCATTTATTTATACACTGTATGTTACATTTTCTTCTAATAGTTTTACTTATCTTTCGATCTCTCAGCATATTTCCTGTAATTCTTCTCAGTACTCTCATCTCTGCCTATTCCAGTAATCGTTGCGTTGTGGCCGTGTCGGGTCTTGTTTCTGAGGCATATGCTCAATACTAATGCCATCAATTTCTATTTTACATCTGATTGGTTCTTTGCTGACTACTATTATTTTAGTTTTCTGAAATGAGATTGTCATATTAAATTCTTTTGCTCTTATGTTAAATCTGTGGACCAGTCTTTGTAGACTATCTTCATATTGGGCTATTAATATTGCGTCATCTGCATAACAGAGTATTTTTATTTCTTTATTGCCCATTCTGTATCCTCTTCCTTTGTTAATGCTGTTGATGGTTTTATCCATGATTAAATTGAAGAGCATGGTGCTCAATAAATCTCCTTGTCTTATTAAGCTGCCTATTTCTATAGGTTCTGTAAGTTGTTCATCTATTCTGACTTCCATTTTGTTGTTTTAGTACATGTTTTCGACAGATTTTATATTGTTTAGGGGAACTTCTCTATTATACAGAAGATGGATTACATATTAGAGTCTTACTCTGTCAAACGCTTTCTTTGGGTCAATCAGACATGGAAATGCTGGTTTATTATACTCTAGTGATTTCTCAGTAATTTTCTTTATAACGAATATGGCATCTGAACACGATCTTCCACTACGAAAACCCTGTTATTTATCTGCTAAACTATCCTCTGATTTATGAGCAATTGTAAAATTTTAGTTGTTTTAACTTAGTATTTAACAAGTTTATACCTCTAGTTTTCTGGCTGTTTTTCATATACTTTTTGGAATAGTAGAATTAGTTTGCTCGTTCTCCATTCTTCCGGAATTTTATTGTCTTTTATAATTTTACTAATTAATGTTGTTAATTGTTCTGTTATTGCTGCCCCACTACTAGATTACGTAGTTCCTAAATTAGAGAAGATCTTAAAGCTGAATCTATTCTTCACTTGGAGGATGGACCACCAAAGACAGACTAAAAAAGTATGGGAAGCAAAATCAGCAAACAAAAAAGAACTAGGAAGGCCAAGGGCAACTTGGAATATTGAAATATGCAAAGTATCGAATAATAGGGGAGTAACATTAAATGAGGTAAAAACAAAGATAAAAAATTATACCTATATATGTTTTTAGTCGTTTTAGTTTGGTAATATTTTATAACTATTAATAATTTAATATCAATGTTAATACTTTTATCCAATAAATACAGTACTTTAAAAATGTAATAAATTGTCATTTGATTTATTATTTTATTCGTATTAAAGGGTAAGTGAAAAGTAATAGTCATGTCATTACACTGAACAATTATGAAAGTAATTGTTTAATTCCATCACAAATTTCTAGTACTTATTAGGTAGTAGTAAATCAATAATCAGGGAATGCTGTTTTGATGACCTCTATACTCGATTACACCAATGCGAGTGTGTTGAAAGTTTTTATCTTTTACGCTATATGGTCATAACATAACTGACTTCTAACAAAACTATGTATTATCTTGACATTGTTTTTCAGATCTACTACAATTATACAGTTTAAATTGAACCAATAATTCGAATATTTATGACTTTTGAAAAATTAATATTGCAAAATAAACGATGTTTCGTAGTCGGCAATATTTTTGATAAAAGTATCGTGGTATCGTAAGTATCACAAGTTTATATTGCCAATGTTTCTCTAATTTTCTCGATCTCTCACATTCTGATAGTGGAATGCTAATGATTAAGATGATGTGATCGATGTACTTTGTAGGGTAGCTGCTTCTGGTTCTTTTACCTTTCAAGACACCCTGTTATGTCTTCTAAAGATATGGCCAAATTAGACTATTATGTGATAGATCCCTTTAACTTTTTCTTGATCTTAAAAAGACTTGGTTTGTATCCAGAGACAAGGTGCTTTAAGCGGGATAATGCAAGCTACCTATACGAACAGCTGGATGCCAGAACACCATTTGCAATAATTCCAAAGCCATCACATTCACCAGATCTTAATCCCGTTGAAAACAGAAGTAGTACGAGTAACGCCAAGAAATAAAGTATTATTGATTCGATTAGTTATATTAGCCTGAACCATTATTGCCGAGCATTATAAATGTGATCTACTTTAGAATGTACTTGAGAGTTAGTGGTGTATTTAAGGATAAGCAGTGGTTGTGTACATCCTGATAACTAACTAGGCTCTGACGTCCGAGTGTTTGCCGGGATATGGCAATCCACCATTTACTGTCCAACGGCTTAGGGCGGATAAGCTAGTAAGTAGAAGGACACTCTGTTGTCCTTCCACTTAGGAAGGCGGAAGAACCAAGAAAGTGGTGAACGGCATCAGAATGCAGAAGGCAACAAGTAACCTATTCATTAAAGGTCCCTGATGACATCTCTAGTATAAATTATAATGGCTAGCACTATTTGCGACATAATCGAGGACAACCATCAGAACGCAAGGTCTCCTCGATCGTCAGCATGCGAAACTCTTGCACAAAAAAGCAAAAAAAAAATACTCAACCCTCCCAGATAAAAATAGCTACCTGGAATGTAAGAAGTATGTATCGGCCTGGAAAACTACATAATGTTATTAAAGAGAAAAAGAGGCTAAATATAGATATACTTACGGTTAGCGATGTACAATGGTCAGGAAATGGAGAGATATCAATAAATAACCACAATATTTATTACACTGGAGGAGGCAAAACTGATCAGCGATACGAAGTAGCTTTCATCATAAGCAACACTATTAGTATATCAGTGCTAATTGTGATTCAAATCTCAAAAAGAATAATAAAGCTAAAAATTCAAGCACAGAACTGTAATATTAATATGATCCTAGTGTATGCTCTAACAGCTGATAAGATCGAAGGTGAGATCGAAAAGTTTGATGCAGAATTGCACAATACAATCAAATTAACAAAATCTAGAGATATTACTTACATTTTAGGAGACTTTAATGCAAAAATTGGAGTAAGTACAGTAGAAGATATAGTTGGACAGTTCAGATTAAAAACTAGAAACAAGAGGAGAAAGGCTCACAGAATTCTGCCAAGAAAAGAATATGGTAATTGCCAATACTTGGTTTCAGCTTCCTAAGAGACGACTATATACATGGACGTCTCCTTCACATACAGAAAACCACATTGTCAAAAACCAGATAGACCTTATACTCGTAAATAGCAGATATAAAAACTCTATAACCTCAGTGAAAACTTATCCTTGAGCAGATGTTAACTCAGACCCCAATCCGTTAGTTGCTGACGTAAAAATAAAACTAAAAAGAATTGAACTCACAAAACAACTACCAAAAATTAATGTAAGGATGCTAAAAAATGAAGAAATAAAAAACGAATTAAAAAATAATGTGAATGATAATATGCAAAAAACACTAACTGACAACAAACAAATTATGGATGTAAATAAAAAGTGGTATAATATAAAAAACTCGACAGGAAGGCCTAGAAAAAGGTGGAAAGACGCAGTCAGGGAAGACCTGGAGAAGATGGAAGTAAGGCCATGGGAAATAATAGCACAGGATCGGAATCAATGAAAGGCAATAGTAAACGCGGCAAAAACTCACGAAGAGTTGTAAAAGCCAATGATGATAATGATGATGATAATATAAAAACACATTACTGAAACCAACTCAAGAAAGTTTGATACAGCATAGATCAGAGGCTAAAAGACAGTGGATGACAGAGCAAATACTATTACAGATGGAAGAAAGAAATATAAAGGAAAAGATCTACAGAAGTATAAAGAAATACAACGAATAATTAAGGAAAAACCCAAAACAGCTAAGTAAATCTATTTGATGAAACAATGAAACAATTTGACACATAAAAGACAAAAAAGGAGTACTACTAATAGATTTACCAGAGAAATTAAGACGATGGGAGGAGTAAGTTAGAGAACTTTTCCAAGAGGAAAGAGGTGAAATGCAGAAAATACAAGAATTAAATCCTTTAGAGAGACAGGAGATCACGATAGATGAAATCAAATATGATATTCAAAACTCTAAAGGCAATAAGGCAGCTGGATTAGATGAAATACCAGTAGAACTGTTAAAACTAGTGAAAGACGATAACTTAAAAGTATTGGCAGATTTATTCAATACGGTCTACGATACAAGAGTGGCTGAAGTCAGCATTTATAACCGTCCCTAAAAAACAAGCAGCAAAAGAGTGCTCTGATTATCGAACACTGAGCCTCTTGCGTCATACTTTAAAAGCACTGCTGAAAGTAATACATAAGATAATATAGGAAAGCTAGAGGAGGATATGAATATTTCATGGGTCGATCGTGTGACTAATGTTGAGGTCCTACGTAGAATAGGCAAGGAATGCGAGATTATTAACACCAGCAAAGAGCGCAAACTAGAATATCTTGGCCATGTTATGAGGAATGAACAGAGATACGGCTGGTTGCAACTCATTCTTCAGGGCAAGGTATTTGGAAAGAGAGGACCAGGGAGAAGAAGAATATCTTGGCTTCAAAACATGAGAAAGTGTTTTAATACATCGACAACCGGACTATTCAGAATAGCAGCAAGCAAAGTTAGGATAGCCATGTTGATCGCCAACATCCTGAACGGATAGGCACCGTAATAGGAAGAAGAAGAGGAGGATATTAGCGAGACGCAGTTCGGGTTCCAAAATAGAATGGATGTCGATGTCGAAATGTAAACTTTGATCTACACTTGTGCTTTGTTGACTACGAAAAAGCTTTCGATAAAGTAAGACATGAAAAACTAATATCAATACTTATAGGCAAGTATATTGACAGTAAAATCATAAATATAGTGCAAACATTATATTGGAACCAAAGTGCAATAGTTCAAATTGATGAGCAACACTCAGAAAAAATAAAGATCTGTAGAAGAGTTAGACAGGGATGTGTTTTATCGCCACTTTTGTTTAACTTATATTCTGAAAAAATATTTCAACACACGTTCAATAATATCAAAACGGGAGTTACCGTTAACGGAAATAATTAACAACTTGCGATGACACTGTGATTGACACCTATTGACAATCAATGGTAACATGATAGATCAAGTAGAAAAATATCAGTACTTGGGAATTTTAAGCAATGAAACCAATGATCATACTGCAGAAACAAACAGGCAATTAGAGATTGTCAGAACAGCATTTATACGAATGAAGCCACTCCTAACGTGCAAAAATCTAAATTTGGAGATCAGACTACGTACTATTTGCTGACTTGGAGATTTAAAAAATGCAATTTAAAAAGAATCGAGTCTTTCTACCTCTGGTTATGCTGCAGAGTATTAAAAATATTATGGACTAATAGAATTACAAATAAAGAAGTACTGGAGAGAGTTGGTAAAGAAACAGAAATAATCACCATTATACAAACCAGAAAACTGGAATACCTAGGCCACGCGATGAGGGGACCAAAATATGAAATTTTGAGACTCATAATGCAGGGAAAGATTCAAGGAAGAAGATCTGTTGGCCGAAGGCAGAACTCATGGTTAAAGAATCTACGTGATTGGTATCGATGCAGACCGAATAATTTGTTTAGAGCAGCAAGTTCAAAAATAAAAACAACCATTATGATTGCCAACCTTCGTAGGGAGACGGCACTCTAATTATATTAAAAAAAAACTAAAGTGTACTTCCTTTTTTAGAATACTCCACAAACCGACGTTTTGGAGAGATAAGGTAGATGAAATTGTGGAGCAAGTTAAAGAAATTATTCAGATAGTTATATAGCAGAATATAAATCATACCGCTGATGACAACTAAAAATTTTTAAAATTTCTAAAAATGTGTGTTATCAGGACGCATCTTTACTAAAATGTAAAAACGACTACTTCAATCGTAATAAAAGAGAGAGATAGAGATTATATAGAAGGAACGCATTCAATAAAAATAAGAAAATAAGTAAAACAAGATATAGAATAAATAAATAATAAAAATAATACACATAATAAACATAGTAATCGCAATTTATTTTAGAAGGGGTGAACAAAATATGCTCTACTCCCTAGAATAGTCTTGCATTTTTGTAAATGTTATTTTTATTATTAAATTGTTTATTATGCAACACAAACTAATTACCAGCAATAAATAAAATGTGTAATAATTTATAATTTTTTTGTATGATTCTAACACGTTACAAGATTTTCTGTTAAATTTATAGCATTTGAAAATTACATAATCGTTCTCTTTAAAGAATAATAATTTGTTTAATAATATGCAAACCGCATTTAAAAAGCATTAATAGTAATAAATGATCAAAATACCTGGAGTTGTAGATGTCCGAGGTGTTTGTGGCGAGCCAGGGATCTCAACATCTTTAATCTCATAATTTTCCGACCAAGTTCTTGCTAACAAGGGTCTCGGTTTCTTCGCCTTGATATTATTAGTATGATCACCATTCACAGTAGCCATGGTATCTATGATTTGAAATAAGACTTTCACTTGTTCACGTGTTTAGTTATTCGGCACGTTGACTGTCGCGAACCTCTCGTCCGCGAGCAAGAATCTGACTAACCGATAAATGGAGAATTCGTTGACTATATACTGCAGGTTATTCGGTTCTCTTTGGGGATTTTCGTCAATCCGGTAGCACTAGGAATTTCCTTGAAAATTTTTTAAGATATATGATGGATATAATAATCTACGTTAATCTACATTAGCGATAATGAGACTATTTTTAGTTCTTTTTAAATTGAATGATTGTTAGACGTCACCAATTTTCAAATTAAACTACGTAGGATCAAATATTAATAAAAATAAAATTTAGAATAATCATGAGTAGATTACCAAAAATACTTATTTTATTTTTGAAGCGGTGGTAAAGTTTATTTTTTCTGTAGTATCTATAGCCCCAAATTGATGAGTATTATTAATTACAAAAGAGTTTTTTCAGTTACCAGCAAAATATGCTGACACTAACACCAAATACATTTACTATATTTTGAATTTCGTTTTCCTCAAAAAGTTAATATATATGTATATATTATATGATCATGATAATTGTGGCTTTACAACCCTACGGGGGTCCTAGCCTCCTCAAGAATTTCTCTCCAGTCGTCCCTATCCATCGCCTTCCTTTGCCAAGTACGTATTTCCGTATTTCTCATGTGTTCATCGATGACATTAAAAAACCTTGTTCTGGGTCTTCCCCTTTTTCTCTGACCATTGGGTCGCGTTTTTCTAGCTGGGTCATTTTGTTCCATCCGCATTACATGCCCTATCTACCTCAAACGTCCTATCTAGTACTTCTCTTACGAAGCATCCTAACATGTTTTGGTTACTTTTTCTAGAGTCTAGGTCTCTGAACCATATGTTAGAACTGAGCGTATTATTGTTTTGCAGAGCTTTATTTTTGTATTTCTCGATACCTATAATTGTGGACTTAAGGGGAAGATTAAGCCAAAAATAGTATCTGCTGACCGTGCAAATTCTGCGGTTTATCTCTGCGGTAGTATTATTTTCAGTGTTAAAGAGCATTCCCAGGTATACAAATTCGTTCATTGCTTCGATGACGTCGTTTTCTATAATAAGTGATAGTAGGATTTGCGGTTGTGTGCTTATTTTCAAATACTTCGTTTTGTTGGTGTTTATTACTAAGCCCATTGTTGTAGCTGATTCTTTTAATGGTACATACGCTTCTCGTACAGCGTTTTCCGTTCTCCCAACAATATTGATAATATCAGCATAGCCAAGGATTTGCACTGATTTATTATATATTGAACCAATGGTTGTGATCTGTAACATTCGTATTACTTTTTCCAGATTGCACAGTGTACAAGACAAAAAAAGAAAGACAAGAATGAAAATCAGAAGAGCCCGAACATTACGAGAAGAACTTTGTATGGCCAAAACCGCTGAAAAACCTGCTATTTTAGGATTATTCTTTGACGGCAGAATGGATCGAACGCCGGTGTATTACAGAATAACATATATCTCTTGTTAGTGAACCAGGTTCTCAATATATAGGACACGTCGTTCCATAAGGTTAGATCAAATGTCAAAGCATCAGTTATACTTTTTTTACGCCAAAATTTTAATTTAAATGACTTAATTACTGTTGGATCAGATGGAAAGGCAAGTAAATACCGGAGTAAAAACGGGGTAATTCTTTTGTTAAAGAGAGAACTAAACCGTCCTCTGCAGTGGCTTATTTGCTTATTTCACTTAAATGAGCTTCCACTGCGATATCTGTTTAAAGAAGTTGATGGCGAAACTTCATGGCCTTGCGGACACAAAGGTTCAATTGGGAAAAAACTGGAATCCTGCCAGAATCTTCAAGTAAAAAAGTATCCTCCTCCTTCTAAGTGCCTTTTCTGTTAAGGTTGGCAATCTTCTCTCTTGTTGAGTTTCTCTTGTGTGGGTGCAATCTCTGATTAGCTCTTTCGTAGCTAAGATTTTTTCATTCGTTCTATGCCCCTTTTACCTTCAATCTTGCCTTGTAATATTACTTGGGGCTGC
Organism: Diabrotica balteata; assembly: GCA_918026665.1. Lineage (NCBI taxonomy): Eukaryota > Metazoa > Arthropoda > Insecta > Coleoptera > Chrysomelidae > Diabrotica > Diabrotica balteata. The sequence continues at coordinate 35,365,643 of OU898276.1, forward strand.
TCAAATTCCCTATGGTGCATTATGTGTCCCAGATATGTCTTTCTAATTTTGATTGTATTGACCAGATGAGGGTGTGTGTTCATTACTCTCATAAAAAAGTATAAAGGAATAGAATCAAATCTACCACAGCTGGATCGCAACGTGTCTGATTTAAGTACTGATCAACAGTATTTCTTGGACACAGTGCAATCAGTACGTTCCAGTTCCAAACTGGAAATGTATCTGTTTCCTTGGCCTCAAGAAATCCAGGGAAACTGTCACATGCTAGATGGCTTACAACAGCTAACCGAATTATGAGGCTTTACGTAGCAAGTGAAGTTCCAGATGAAAATCTTTGTCTGCTGGCAACTTATATATCCAAAGTATATGTCCCCTTTTGGTACAGAGTGAAACTTCGATCATCATGTGTTGACGGATCAAGACACTTATTTCAGTTAATCAAATCATGTAGCACACTACCTAAAATGGTTAATAAAGTATATATCCTGTTATCCAACGTAATGCATTTTTCGCTCATCCGGAGAATATCTTGTTGTCAATGCTTACGGATGAAGATCTGAAATACAAAGAACTTGGCATAGGACGTATTCTAAAGGCGATGAGTGAAGGTAGACAAACGATACGGGAGTTTAATATCCCTGAGCTACGTTTTGATGCGGACCATTATTCGGAGATGATATCTTGGTACAAAGTAAGTGCTACTGAACCACCAATGCCAATGAAGATGGATATAAATCTTGATTTAGTATCTAGTATAAATACTTCTGATTTTTCATTATTACCTTGTATTACTCAAGCAGTAGAACGTTGCGTTCGCTTAGTAATTGAAGCGTCAGCTACAATGTGTGGTCAGAGTAATCGCAATGGGTTTATTAAAAACAGGATTTAGTCAAGAACCATGTTACCATGTTTTGAAAAAAAATCTGACTACTTTAAAAATAGAAATAGTTACCTACTAGTTTCTTTTTTAGTTATTGTTGTGTTTTTTTATTATTTTGAGTTAATAAAAATGTTATTTAACTAAATACCGTCTTTTCGTTCCAGTCCAGCTATTTTTCAGGACATTTGAGGATCCATTAAATGTTAAAATTTCAATTTGAGAATTGTTTAGTTATTTTCTACAACCTTAAGCAGCATAATAAAATATGTGTCATGAATAAAAATGTCTTATAAAAATAAAAAAAAACAAAAATTAGCTAAGAGGCTGAAAGTTCATATATTATCAAATATGTCGTTCCTTTGAGGAACCTCAGGATATATGTAAAGTCACCTGTTTTATTTTTCGTATACTTGGATTTGATTGTAAGAAGCATATTTTTTCAATTATGACACAACGCTATTCAACTTTTTTTTTTATATTCGTTCCACCCTATTGTGCAGTTTATTATGTCTGTTTCATACCTTGAATCTATTAAGATGTGATCAATTTGACTCGTTGTTCTTCCATCAATAGAGATATAGGTTACCTTGTGTATGTTCTTGTGTTCAAATTAGGTGCTAAAGACTGTCATATTTAGTGCTGCTGCTGAGTTTATCAGTCGTAATCCATTATTGTTACTGTTGTTGTGTAGGCTATGCTTTACTATCGTATGCATAAAAACTCGCTTTCGTCCGTGCATTCATGTCACCTGCGAGCGCCCACCAAAGTGGCGTGGCAAGTAGCACGTAGCAAGTAGCACGCGTCTAGCATGTTTCTTAAAATGTAACCAATGAAAACGAATGATTAGAATGAATGACGTCACTGTTATTTTGGTGTACGCTGAATCATTCGTTTTTATTGGTTACATTTTAAGAAACATGCTAGACGCGTGCTACTTGCCACTTGCTACGTGCCACGCCACTTTGGTGGGCGCTCTCACTAAGGGAGAGCTATGAACAACTGCAGGATAGACTCCCGATACAGAATGCTCATACATAATATTTACAAGAAAGGTACAATGAAAATACAAATAGATGCGAAAATCAAATATATAGCAATCAACAGAGGAGCTCGCCAGGAAAATGTTATCTCACCAAAGCTATTCACACTTGGAAGACGTGTTCAAAGACATTAACTGGGTAGATGAAGGAATAAATGATAATGGAAGAAAACTGAGTCATTTGATATACGCTGATGACATTGTAATATTCGCTACAACTTTAGAAGGACTACAGACCATGATGACGCAACTATTTTAAGCTTCGGAAAAGTAGGTCTTAAGATAAACTTGGAAAAATCAAAAATATTGACAAATACACCGAACATTAGAGAAATAACGTTGAACGACATAAATTTAGAAACAGTAAGCGAATACATCTCCCTGGGAGAGATAATGAAAGTTGACAAAGAAATTTAAACTGCCGAAATTACCAAAAGAATAAGGTTAACATGGGAAGGATTTGGAAAACTGAGTTGAATCTTGTAAAGCACTAAAATAGAACAATATTTGAAAACCAGAATTTACGATCAGTGTATCCTCCCTATACTCACTTATGGTTCACAGACGTGGACACTTATACCACGTTGGACTTGTACGTTGGACCAAGTATAATATGGATAGAATAGTAAAAGCACAAAGGGCGATGGAAAGATCAATGCTCGGGGTGAGACAAAAAGACAAACAAATGGATTAGAAGCAAAACCAAAGTAAAAGACGCAGGAGAACATACTGCCAAATTAAAATGGAGCTTCGCAGGACACAATGTTCGACTAAAGGATAAGAGATAGAACCACGAAATACAACAATGGAGACCATGGTAATGAAAGAGAAGCAGAGGAAGATCACAAATGAGATGGGCTGATGACATTAAGAAGATCGGAGTACACAACTGGAAACAAGTGGCGCAAAATACTGATCTACACTGGATTGATTTGGGGGATGCCTATGCCCAAAGTTGGATTACTTAAGGCTAAAGAAGAAGAAGAAGGCTCAATGATATCAGCAAAAGAAGAAAAATAAATATTTACAACACAGTATTCAAAAATATCGCTTTCTTAGATGCAAAAACATTGAGATGGATAGAATATTTTTTTTATTAAAAATTCTTTTTAATTTATAATCTCTAAATTTTACAATGGATATGACAAATATATAGAATATGACAAAAAAGATTCACAGCTATTGAAATAGATTTATAGTGTAGATTATATATAAATATCACGACGTAACAATGTTAGAAACGAACAAATTAAACTGGGGCGAAAAGAAAATTATGAAAGATGTTGAGCAACAACAATTAATTTGGACGAAATCCGAATGAATGAATCACAGCTTCCGAAAGCAACATGTAATTGGAAACCAGCCGAGAGAAGAAAACGTCGGTAACTTAAAACAAGCTTAAAACAAGGGAAATTAACATAGAGAAGGGAATTAGTGAGAAAAACTTGGACGAAGAGATTTACTTTAAGTAAGTCTAAAGAAAGGACAGTGACGACAGATGCTATTATACTTTAATTTTAATTAAGTAATTTTAATCTCACCTGATTTGACAGATTTCCTGACTTGCCCACGACACTTGTACTTTAGTATTTTAATAATATTTTTATGATAAAAAACGATTTTATATCACTTATTTGCTTATCGCTGGAAATATTTGTTATGAGTAAGGAAGCTTTAGCGATACAGCTTTGCTTGTCAAAAGACAATTAGATATATATCTAATCAAATAAAAGTGGGGCGAAAAATATCGTCCACAATCTTATCAAATAAAGTAGAAAAGATCTCGGTAGCTGGAATGAGTCCATAATTAGGACTCAACATATATATAAAACGAATGACTCATCATAATCAAAAAGAGAAAAATACATTACTTAGGTTATGTGTTGAGAGATGAAAGATATGAATTACTCCAAATCATATTGGAAGGTAAAGTGCAGCGCAAAAGATCAGTTGGAAAACGCCAGAACTCGTGGCTGAAAGATCTGAGGAGATGGTTTGACCGCTCATCCACAGAAAACTTTCGTGCAGCAGTTTCCAACGCTAGAATTGCAATTTGGATCGCCAAGCTTCGAAAGAAGACGGTGCAATAAGAAGAAGAAGATCTATATACATAAATAGATATTGAATTAAATCTGAAAAGCGATTTTCAAATGCGTTTGCACATGACAAATACACCAAACAGAAGGCACATAATTCTAAATAGACGTTGGATGGCTAGATAATGGTAAATGTTTAACTGAAAATAAGGGAGTACTCTGGAAATGAAAATCAAGAGACCCACCACATAGACCCGGAATCTTTATAGAAAAGAATGCAAATAAATTAGTAATAACTGTTCCTATATCAAAGATATAGAGAGAAAGAGGAAGAGAAAGAGAGAGAGAGAGAGGGAGAGAGAGAGAGAGATAAAAAGTAATGATATTCCAGCTTTTGTTTGGAAAAGTATATAGTTCTTACTTGAATATTTTATTTTTTATATATTTTATATATATATATATATATATATATATATATATATATATATATATATATATATATATATATTTCTTAATATTGTTCACATAAAACCTTATTTAGTTACTTTTATTCAATATACTTCAATTTTTATAGTTTTTACCATTGTTATCCATTTTAAAATATTATCTCCCACGTTAAAATTGGCACTATATTCATGTTTTTCATGTTTTCTTAAAACTGCAAGCTGTGGGAAACAAGAACTATATATTTACCTCAATTTAACGTTTACTATTTCTCATTTGAATTTTCTCACTAAAAAAAAATTGAAGATCATATCGGTGAATTCCTTCAAGAAAAATCATCAACAAATGATATTAACATTCTAAATGACATAATAGTAGAAGCAATAACAGAAGCTCAAAAGAAATGCTGCCCAAAAAGCGTGAAGGAAGAAAAAATTAGTCTGGAAACACAGAAAAAAATGGAACAAAGAAGAATACTGAGAAGCGACGAAAACTCTAGTAACGACGATATAAATAGAATGAACAAGGAAGCATCAAGAGAAATCAGAAAAGACTTAAGAAAATACAAAGATGAGAAAATCATCAAAACCATTATGGAAAATAAGAGTATGAAAATAATGAGACGCAAACTCACAAATGGAAATAAACAAATAGTCAAACTCAAGGATAGAAATGGCAACATCACATCAAACAGAGAACATTTGTTACAAATTGTGGATTCATTCTATGAGACATTATATAGCAACCAATCGACCAAAATCAGGGTTCCGAAGATATTCCAGAAATCTCCTTGAACGAAATTTACAAGGCCCTAAAAAAGATGAAGAATAACAAAGCTCCGGGGGAGGACGGTGTCGTCACGGAAGCGATAAAGATAGGAGGCTCAGTACTGATAGCCAAAATTCAAAAGCTCTTTAATCTATGCCTATGGAATCAAAATATCCCAACAAAGTGGAATAAGAAGAAGGGAGATATAGCAGACCAGGAAAGATACAGACCAATCAGTCTCCTTAACCATCTTTATAAATTATACACCCGAATAATAGCGAATAGATTAGAGACAAAGCTGGATTTTTACCAACCTCGGCAACAAGCTGGTTTCCGCTCTAATTACAGCACAAACGATCACCTGCAGTGCCTAAAAACCCTAATAGAAACAACTAACGAATATAACCGTCCCTTGGCATTGATATTTCTAGACTTTAAAAAGGCGTTTGATACAGTGGAGAGTTTGATACAGCGTTCATCGTAAGAGCACTACAAGATTGCAGAATCGACCACAGATATTGTAATATAATTAAAAATATATATGAAAATGCCACAACAACCATAAGTCTATATTCTGCAACTAATAAAATAAAGATAAAAAGGGGAGTCAGGCAAGGTGATACCATGTCACCAAAGCTGTTCATTACCGTTCTTGAGTATGCATTTAAAAAACTAACATGGCAACAGAAAGGAATATCCATCGATGGAGAAAGATTAAACCATCTACGTTTTGCAGACGATATCGTGCTTCTGTCAGATAATCTGGGAGAGATCAAAGACATGCTCCAAGAACTGAATGACATACTATAAGTAACTGGGCTGGAGATAAATTTTGAGAAAACCAAAATGATGACCAATATGGTTCCCAGCGAAGAGATACAGATCAATAATAACAAGGTAGAATTAGTCGATAAATACACATACTTGGGTCATGAAATTAGAATAACCAGAGACAACCAAACCTGCGACCTAAATAGACGAATCATGTTGGGATGGGCGGCATATGGACGGATCAGAGACATTTTTAAAACAAATATCCCACTTCACCTGAAAAGGAAGGCATTTAACCAATGCATCTTACCAGTCTTGACCTACGGAGCAGAGACCTTAACTTTAACGAAAGCTACTGCCGAAAAACTGAGGGTAACACAAAGGCGAATGGAGAGATCAATGCTGGGCCTGACCTTGAAAGATCGCGTAAGAAATGAGGAGATACGCCGACGAACTGGCGTAGACGATATTATACTGCGAATCGATAAACAAAAGTGGAGGTGGGCTGCACATATTGCTAGAATGGAAGACGGAAGATGGACGAAGAGATTATTGGAGTGGAGACCAAGAGCCGACAAGCGAAGTCGAGGCAGACCACTCACCCGATGGACCGACGACCTAAGGTGAATAGAAACAAACTGGATTGCAGCAGCTAGAGATAGAGAGAACTGGAGACGTTTGGAGGAGGCCTATATCCAACAATGGATGTGAAAATTCGGCTGGATGATGATGATGATGATGATTTCTCATTTGATTAGACACAGTTTATGCTTACGACTTTTATGTATTTTATACATCCAGAATCTGTTTCTGTTATTAAATATTTTTTATGCTTAAGTTTTTGTACATGTAATCAGAGGCGTTGCATGAAGAAATAAATAAGAAATTAAATAAACCTGATGGCAGTTAACAGGCAGGAGTTCTTCTTTTTCTTGATGTGCCTATCCGTTACGAACGTTGGCGATCATCATGGCAATCTTTATGTTATCTGCAGCAGCGCGGAAAAGCTGCACAAATGTTGTGAACCAGATTCTGAGGTTCTTTAACCAAGATGTGCTTCTTCTTCCTGGACCTCGCTTTCCAAATATTTTTCCTTGTAGGATGGCTTGAAGGAGAGCATATATGGATTCATTTCGCATAATATGTCCAAAGAATTGTAACTTTCGAGATTTAATGGTGATCAGTACCTCTCGGTTCTTATTCATTACAATTCCTGAAGTTTATGTTAAATACAAAGTAAAAGGAGAGAATCACAGTGGTTGACTGTAGATTTAAGATTCAAGATTTATTTAACTACGTTTACAAATTTTACATTTATTTGTAGCAAGTCAATTATATGTATAAGTAAAAAACATAATATATAATGTACAAAAAATACAATAGGAGATGAAAATACTTTATTACGCATAACAAAATATACAAAATAAGACATATACCAACATAGTGAGTACATCCATGTTCATGTTACTGGCTTGATCAAACTATTCACAATAACAGACTAAAAAGCAAATCTCAAAAGGTATCTTTTCAGACTTACCTTAAATTTATTCATCGAAAGTTGTTTTAAATCCTTAGGTAGGAAATTTGTATATATTATAGTCAATTGAGTTTTTTTGTGATTTACTCAAACGATACTTAACTGTTTTGATGTTATTTACACCTCTTGTGCTATAGTTATTAAGTATCAGCGTTTTTATGTGTTTCTACATTAACGCTGTATAGCCATAATGTTGGCAAGAGCATTATCTTATATTTAATACACAACGGTTTGCAAGATTCCAAGTAGCTAACTTTTGCAACTATTCTTATTGCTTTTTTTTGGCAATTTATATATTGTTAGGGCATTGCAAGAGTCTCTCCACAGAATAACACCATGGCTTAAAAATGAATGGAAAAGAGAAAAGTACGTTATTTTCAAGGTATCAACACTTTTAACAAGTTTTAATTGTCTGAGTAAAAATAAGGTAGTAGAAAGTTTACCTTTGAGATGGTCAATATGGTTATACCAAGTCAATGTATTGTCAACTGTTATGCCCAACAATTTGACATAATTTTTTTCAAGACTAACATCGAAGGTAGACAAAAAAATTAAATTTTAAGTTTTGTTATCATTTAGTTTATTTACTAAGAACCATGATTGAGCATTGGAATTTACATACTCAGCCGTGGTTTCTAAAACTGAACGATTTTTACCAGAAAAAACAAAAGTAGTGTCATCTGAAAATAAAACTGTTTTAAATGGAGCCATGCGATTGGGCAAGTCATTAACATAAATTATAAATAATAGAGGGCCCAGAACTGATCCTTGTGGAACTCCATGTTTTATCTGCTTAAATTCAAAAAGACAATTTCCGTACTTAACTGCTTGATATATATCCTTTAGATACGATGTAATTAGATCCAAAGGAGTATCTCTTATACCGTAAAAATGCAGTTTTTTTTAGTAAAATATCATGAGAAACACAGTCGAAGGCCTTTGAAAGATCACAAAGATTACACAGTGCTATGGCAGAGTCATTATGCTTCTCAAGACCATCAACTATGGCACTCATCACATCTAAAAGTGCATGCAAGCAAGTGCAAATTGGGAATATCCCCTTTAAAAAAATACTATTAATGAGATGTGTTAAAGGTTTAGCTATTTCACTAGTGCTTTTGATAAAAGATGCGTTCATCTCATTAGTATCCAAACAATTTGAATTTTTTAATGTTTTTATAACTGCGAATACTTCTTGTTGATTGGTTGGAGACAGAAAGAATGAATTCGATGAAGATGGAAATTTTTGATAGTTCAAAATTGTGTCACCTGGTGTATTTGGAAGGGATTTTATAATATTCTCAGCAATTTCGACAAAAATGTTATTGAAAGAGTCACAAGATAAGTTGGTTTTTGTTGTAATTATGTAAACCATTTGTTTTATTTCGCTCATGGTTAATTACCTTCCAACACGTCTTGGATCTACTCTTTGAAGTCAATATCAATTGATCATATGCTAAATTTTTCGTTCTTTTTAACTCAGCATTGTAATGATTTATATATTTTATATTCGCTGTAATGTATTGGGTTTTTAGTAGAATCAGCATGTGTTTTATATGTTTGCAAATGATTTCTCATATTTTTTAAGTTGTCATTGAACCAGTTTACCGGACATCTTCTGTCTTTGATAACCAGTTTTTTTAGCAAAAAATATTGCGATTTATTGATGTATACCACAGTTTAAAGAAACTTACAGAGAATTAAAAGCTTCTGGTGTTTAACGGTATATTTTATTAAAAATTACAATTCTTCAAAACGTTTTCGGCCCAGTCGAACCATTATCAGTGAAACATTTTAAGTTTTTTATATTAAATATTAAGATTTTAATATGACGTCTTTTCATTTCACGTATTTATGATTTATCAATGCTGATCCAAATTGATCGTAATGTCAGAAGTCTGAATGAAAGAAATCTTATGATTTTTTATTCATATCAGATTAATTCCAATCATCACAATAATCAAATAGTAACTTTATCATGATGACAAATCATAAATATCAAATATGATACCGTCATGCCATCTTTAATATCTATGGTATTTTCGTATTTACATATTTATAACAAACTGAAGTTCCTACGTTGTTTATGTATAAGTTAATTTTAAAATCCTTAATTTGTTTATTAAAATTAATTATTAAAACTTGTTTGCAGAATAATTCCGACGGAAAAAGAAAATTTGGGAAAAGGAAAATTAAAGTTTTTATTAAAAGTGAAAGGCTCTACAGTTAAACTAGAAAGTTTCCGGAAAAAATTGACGTGTCCGAACTCATCACTGTATGAGTCTCCCATAAAATTGAAGACTTTAAAGCAACAACGGTACATGCCACAAAAGTAAGTTTTTGAGAAAATCAACTATAAATGTCTTAATCAAATCGTGAAATACCAAAAATAGATTAAAAATTCAGTAAATGGTGCTATTTAAAAACTGTATATCTATTAACCTTGAAACGCTAAACTAATTTTAATAAAGTCGTTTTTGTAGGAAAAAAACATTAAAAGTTATAAAAATTGTGGCTTGCACCTTTAATACAAAAAAATTATGAATATAACAAGTAATAAATAGGTATTTTAATATGCTATTAAAAGGTATGCCTAGTATTAAACGAGAAAAAGCACAATAAATTGCAATTCCATACTTAGGATTCTTTTAAAATTACTTTAATTTTCATCCTTCATATCGCTAAAGTCATCCAAATGTCTGTCTCATTATCTCATTATCTGTTCCTATATTTTCAACAACACCAATCTTTCTATAGTAATTTTGATAATTCGGTTATATATACCGAAGAAGCATTGAAAAATTAGATATATATTTTTTGGATTTAATAGAATGGATGCATCATATTTAATCTTTAAATCCCTTACACTCAGGTTTACTGCAGTTCTTAAAGATCTCCTACCAATATTGATAGATTTAAATTCTTCGTTCCAAAGATGTTTATAAAACATAACATTCAGTCTCTTGAATAAATTTAAATTTACAGATTTTACTGAAATTAAGCTTTTCTTTATGTTCTGTTTGCGAGTTTTTGGTAATATTTTAGATCTATGTGTCCTTAACCCCTTCCGCTCCAGGCCGTTTTTTGAGATAGGGAGCTGTATACCAGCAAAAGTTTTTTAATGAAAATACATTTTACGATAGTTATGATGTATAATAGAAGAGATATTGACCTATGGGGGCCAAAAAAATGTTTAAAGCAATTTGAATTTATATGACAATTTATAGTGTTTACCAGAATATCCACATAAGGATATTTGGGTGTACCAGTATATCCACTCTTGGATATCGATTGTACTACCAAAATATCCACATCTGGATACCATTAAAATGTATCTATGTCTATTATTTAATTTATAAAGGCACGCTAAATAAAAATAAAACATATATAAAAAGACAGTGAACAATTTAATTATATTCAGAACAAAGCAAAAAATAAAAGAACATTATTTTTATTACTTATGAAAACTTTCAAAATGTTCCGCTGAGCAAAGTCCAGGCTTGTCCGGACAAGCAATGCAACATTTTCTCGTTAGTTTACGCACTCCGCGTCTTTTACAAATTACACAAATTTTTCGTAGAGCCCTCTTTTTTCCAATTTCTTTTGGAAAATCGGCCATTGCATGCAACGGTTTTCCGTGATGTAGTAGGTTGATTTTTTTTATTCATTTCTTGATATCCTTTACTATATTTTAGAAGTAGCCCCCGGCAGCAGAGTTTTGTATATTTATACATTGAAACTTGTTTTTGATGGGCTTGGCTGTAAAATACTCTGGAGTTCAATAGCATAAGATGTAAAAGGTGCAAACCTATTTTGGTGAACCACGTGTAGGACTTCCGCAAAGGACTGTACGGTTCAACATCTTGGTCTACTGCATCAACTGATCCCATATTTTGATTGTAGAATTGTACATGTTTCGGTTTGTTATAATAGCGAATATTTCCTCCTACAACATATCGTTGTCTTTCGCAAAATCCTGCAGTATGTTTACTGGTAAGCAGTTAAACTTCATTGTTGTCCTTGTAGCGAACTAGAAGGAGCATATTCTTGCGAACAAAACATGATTGTTGCCTATCTAATGGAACCAATGTTAATTCTTTTGGAACACCCCTATTTGGTCGAATAATGCCTGTAAGGAAAGTGTGTTGTGTCAATAGAAACTCGCAAAGACGAACTGATGTATACCAATTATCTAAAATCACTTCACGATTACTGTTCAGTAGGTTTTGGCAAAGATAAACTACTATTTTCTCGGAAAAAGAAAGGTTTTCTGTTCCTGAAATGTGCGATATGTCATACCTATATATCTTTGCCGATATATATATACAAAAATTCCATGTGTATCCTCAAAGTTCAGGCGCACTGGGACATAAGGAAAATATTTTGATGCCAAATCGACTTCTTTTGCTTTTTATGAACTGTCGAAAATGGAGTCGACCTCTATACAACATAAGTTGCTCATCTATTGCGAAAACTGGTCCTGGATCTACTAAGTTTTGACAATTATCTCTAATAAGAGCCATAAAAATGCCTAGTCTGCTAAGCGGTGCATTACTTTTGGCAAGTTCTGGTGGTGAAAATCTAAGGAATTTAAGAATTGCCAAAAATCGATTTCGGCTCATAACAGATTTATGAAAACATGGAGGACCAGTGCATATATTATCTGTACTCCAATAGTCTGAAATTTGTGAACACTTGGTCAATCCACTGAGAAAATATAGTGCGATAAATACATACATTTCTTCTGTTGTCACTGGTTTATAAGTCAGACCAAAAACTTTCATGGCAGTATGTGGATTATCATTAAAATATTTATCAGCTCTTTGATCGGTCCATTCGCATAGTTTTTTAACAATATTGGTACTTACAAATGACTCAAAACAGTTTACAGCTTCCATACAATCTTGAAAGTCAATAGCTGGGTGAAAGTTATAGTCAGCACGAAATTCGGGTATATCTCTGGGAAGCTTATCATCAAACGGATCCGTAACGACTGTCCATCCGCTCATTTGTACCCCATCAATGACTTCTTCCTCATCCGTTGATGAATAATTGCTGTCTGAATCGCTCTCGAAGTCACTATTATTTATTTCATAGCTCAAATCACTATCACTTTCGAGATCCGAATCCATTTTTCTACTATAAAACACAATTACGTATCTAAATATAAACAGAACAGGCAATAAAAAGAGCACGTGCTCTCTCAACAATACCTAAAAGTGTACTAAATAAATAATATAAATTTCGCCGTTGCTTGGGTTGCCACCAGACTGAACGTCGACCTTGAGCTGTTTACATTATTCTGGGAATTTTGTAAAAAAATGACTAACCATGATATCGCCGTATGGATATCCATGTCCTACCGTAATTCAAATTAATCTACAGAGCACTACACCACTTTTACAGAGTGCAGTAATATCCCTGTATGAATATCCGTATGTGGATATCGTGGTAGAGTTCGCCATACCTAAAAATATCCATACGTGGATACGATGGAGCGGAACAGGTTAAATGACAAAATATCTTGTTGCTGTAGAACAATGGCATTGAAAGGATGCTTTCTTTTTGATTTTAAAACTGCTTGATGCCAATCAGCAGACGTATATACTTGATTTAAATACCGACGTTTATGCTTTGCAATGATTGCGTGTTACGATCAGAAGGAAAATGTGTGTGTCCCATTACTAGAAATATATGCTCTATTGTATCAAAGACACTTTCTTTAACTAGTTGTTGCCACAAATATACAATTGTCCAATTTTTGTTTTATCCAGCGCAATTATCGCTATATGCAAGCTTGCTATGTTCGCTCGGATTTTCCTTAAAATGCTTATATAATATACTAGCAATCTCATCACTTCCACGTTTTGCCAAGTATTCGGGCCACATATACATATCTTCCATATCTTCAACGCAGACATGCATTCTTAAGTTATAAAGATTTTTCACAGATAAAAAGCAGAACCAACTGTCAACGAAGGTACAGGTATAGCTTGTTATTAATCAAAACTGATGAAAAGGTGTCTTTTGTTTTCTTCATCAGCATTTTCCACTTCATCTTTAAGGCTTTTTTGCATCACTTCGGCCCTACGATGGCGTAGCTCAAGTTGAGTCTTTAAGCTATCTGCTAATGCTCCCGTACTGGCAAGATTTCACATGTTTTACAGGTGTCCGTTTTGGGTAATTTAGATCCAATGTTACACCCTTTGCAAAAAACGTTTCTGTAGCAGCTTTCTTTTACTGGATTGGCATTTCTATCTTTACACCATTCCAAGTAATAATCGTGATAAAGAGCAGAAATGAATAAATCATGATCTATGTACATTTTGTATGGATTTTTTTGCCACTATAGTGACTAGTGTATTTTGGGATGGACTTACGAGGTTTTTACATTTTCAAGATAACCGTCATTAATTTTATTGGACGTTTTTTACATTTGGTCCCGGTGAAGATAGCCTCAAATGGTTTTGACAGAATAAAATATTGGTGTTTGGCAGTGTTGAAATTTACATTACAAATGAAACATATGCAATCAAAAGCCATAATAATATTTAAAAACTAATACTTAACAATTACCAAAAAAAGAAAAATTAAATAGTTTTAAAACAGTTTTTAAAATTAAATAGTAAAATTTCAGTAAGAATAATAAAGTTAAAAAATATCTGTTCAATTTGGCAACTGGTGTTTTAAGAGTTCTGACTCTATTGCCAAATTTATCCGCGACCCTATCAAAGAGCAAATGCCAAAAAAAATTCTAATAATTAATTGCAATTAATGTTAAACGAAACAAATATTAATTCATTAATGTTTTATATAAGGTATAAAATTGCAGAATCCATAAAATAATATAATAAAAATGTAGGTTTTAAAAGCTTTACCTGTCTTTGTGTTTGAAGCATGTAACATATACATTATAAGAACATAGCAACACTGCCAACCTAATATTTCGTTTTGTAAAACTTAATTGACAGCTAATTTGAGGCTATCTTCACTGGGACCAAATGTGAAAAACGTCCATTTTATTTGCGACATTTATCTGTTTTTGGAGTACTAGCACCTTCTGTGTTTCATTTCCTTGCATAGCATCTCGACATTTCTTGCTTCTCTTACATTGATGTCCGACTTCCCTATCAGGTATTTGTTTTTGCGTTTACTTACATAATTCTCGCCCTTGAGGAAGCATACAAGTTTTGTAAAATTGTTTAAGTCAATAAGGGAATAAGCCACAACTCGACGTTAAATCGACATTATAACTTACAAATCAAAGATGATTTAATTTTTTGTGGCAATATTACGAAAGTAGTAGTAAGTAGCTATGATATTTTAGCATTAAGGAATTATATTAACATTAACATAAAAAAAGGAATATTTAAGTGACAATAATTTTACTTAAAAGGGGACAAGCCACAAATTTTAATTACTCACCTATGCTTGACTACCTAAAGAGTCTTTGTCTTAAACACTATCATCAGATTCAATATACGAATCAGAATGTCTTTTATAATAAAACGAATTCTCTTCATAATAAAACGAATTTTGTGGAGCAGTTCTACTACTTGAAGCGGCCATTATAAAAATGTAGTGGCTAGTACCGTTGTTACACTTAAAATGGTTGATTTCGGTATGTATGTATGTATGTAAAGTAACAACGATATTTGTAACTCGTGCAGTCATATATGAAGCAAAAGCTGTAGTTTTTATTTTGTAGGTAGATAGGAACCTAACCATTTGACAAATGGATATAACACATTTTAAGTAAGATTGTGGCTTGTACCGTTATTGCCTTTAGGTCTTCAAATATTAGGACTCTCCGAGAAATAACAAACTGATCACCAGCATCCTTTGGAGATAATTAATTTGTGATGAGTTTACGTGTACCCTAAAACGGCAGATTTATAATTTTTCTGTATATACATTTCTGTATATATCTTTCATTACAATAGTACAACAATTAATTCGTTTTGTTTAACCATACATACACTTATACAGTTTCCGTTTAACCATAAAAATTTAAATACACGCCAATGTACACTTAGTGTAATAGTATTTGATAATGGTGGTCTAAACGGAATAAACTTTTTTTATTTCATAACGCTACTCATTTAGCTCCAGTTTTCGTTATTGTGATTTCAATTGCACTAAGATCTGGTGAGACTTCTGGTCATAAAATTCCTTCCTAATGTTCTTTCATATAAGCTTCATTATAGGCAGCAGTTATTATTTTATTTATTTATACTATTGATTATCATCATTATCACAAGCTCGACAAACCTTGTTGGATCTTGGCCTGTTCCAGGATTTTTCTCCATTCTGATCTGTGTATTCTATTGTTCTGATATGTATCTGATATTTTCTTTCTATTAATTGTTCTATGTATCTGAGCTTCGGTCTTCCTCTTGTTTATGGTCCTACTGGCACTTGTTTGCTTGCATTTTATTTGGTATGTCACCTTCTTCGATCCTTTCCACATGTCCCCTCTTACGCAGCCGTATTTTAATGAAATTCTATTTCATTTTAAAATTGCAGTCCATTTTCTTTTGTGCCTTTGTATATGTGTCGCAATTTTTTTCTATTACGGTTGTACATGCTAGTAGCCACCAAAATATATGGGTCAAAACCCTTTAAATGTTTTAAATTTGTAGTTGTTTTACATTATTAGTATTTATAATATAATTTAAGATGTTTAAGTTACCGTTGGATAGGTAACATAGCGGCGTATGACTCTACATGAGGTAAATGGTCCTGAGACGAAGTGTCTACGAGGACCTGTTGATAACAACTGTTTGCACTGATGATGGATTGTTTAATCCGAAAACGTTTGCAATGTGTTTGTGATAGCCCGTTTGGGGCATTTTTATATACCTTTTATAAAGGATTTTAAACAATTTTTTTTTTTAATTATGTATAACTTCTGGCTAATCAATGATGATTGACCATATTCCTGATTGTACCATTAATTATTAAAATACATGAAAACTTCAATTAAATAAGGAGACGTGTTTACCATTTTATTGCTGCATGACAAGAGAGCAAAATTACTATGTGACAGCCGTTACATCAATCATGACAGGCGTGCCAACTCTTTTACTACATAAGTACCTACACTTAACAAAATAAAATTTTTGTCTAAACAGATTCTTCATATGACCTACCCATCTCGTTGGAGATTTTCCTATTGGTCTTCAGCCTTTTATCTTTCCTTCTGTTACAAATAGTTTCATGGTCCCCGTTCTTCTAGCTATGTGGCCAAAATAAATAGAAAGCTCAGACTTACAGTCCCAGAGAGGCGTGGTTCCTCTGGAATTGTGAAGGTACACTAGAAATTTTGACAGGTGTTAAATTTTTAAGAATAGTATTTACGAATACAACCGAAACAAAAGAAAGGAAACCCAAACAATAAAAACAAAAAAGTGCAAATACCAATATATAAAGAAATATTTTATATAAAAAACGTATTATAAGAAGGAGCCGGCAAAATTGCAATTGTAAAATTAAAAAGGAAATATGTATACAAAAGTAATTTCGACACAATGGAAATAAGCTGTAAGTAGAATGTAAGATAATATCCGCGTAAAATTTTAATTAATCCGCGTAATTTTATCGTTTATTAAGTCATAGTATACAAAACACTTGTAATAGAAACTGAATTAAACCTTATGCAGAAGAATGTATAAGGAAATACTAGTCAGCCTTTAGAGAAGGCAGGTGAGCAACAGATTAGACTTACATACTTTCGATTGTTTTTAAGCAGGCTTATTATAGAATAAACAGATCTATAGGTTATCGACGTGTTAAAATATTTTAGACTCTATTAGACTATTAAATGAAACAAAGGAAAAAGTTATATTTGTAGGTCTTATCTACCAAAAATTTAGTTCTTAATAGAAATTTGAGACAAGGCGATATGCTATCTACACTTTTTTCAATATCTTCTTGGCAAACAAATAAGAAAAAGTGAAATCCACGCAAAGAACACTACTTATCTACTACTAAAGACATCAGAGAGTTTGATATGCTGACGAATTTTTTCTGAAAGATTTTTTGTGTATTGCAGGTACATATGAGTGTATTATAAAATAATCTAGTAAGCTATTTTCTTGTACTCTTGTCATCTTTAGTATCGCCATCATATTAATCTTTAACAAAATTGGTGATACTTCTTAAGCAACTACATTTTAACTTATTGGAAAAGTTGATTAATATATTGAAATGTGATGTATCTCGTTTATTGTTTATTTACAGAGGTACGGAATTTTTGCAAATAAAAAACATGAATTTCGCATTTACTTTTTTTATAATTACAAAATTTCGCATTTATTTCGCATTTATTTTTAACTACGAGTAAACAACAAAAAACATTAATTAAAAGCTAACATCGTTGTAATTTCGACATTCGACTCTTTAAGAGCTGTTCTTCGATCTGTCACTACAATATTATATTTGCTGAAGAATCGTTCTGCATCTACGCTGTTCGTTGGACTCCAGATGCTCTGTAATGCTGCTTTAGCAAATGACGGAAAACTGCATTGTGTAGCAAGCAAAATATCCTTCACATTGGGATCTTCGTTCCTTTGTATCGATTGAAGGATTAATCTGTGAAAGTGAGTATATCCATCTATGTACTCCAATTGTGTCATTGTTCTAAAAAAAGGAATTTTAGCAAAGCTTTCTGAGAGTACACTCGGGTTCACAGTAAAACTTGCAGCTATACATGGGTTAAATAACTGTCCAATGTGTAAGAAAGCCTCGTTTGTGTCTATTAAAGTCATATGGAGAGTTAGTTTATTAAAGGCTTTGTCGTTTGCTTTCATAAGCATTTTCTTCAATGTAGCGTCAATTTCTTCGTTTTCAGTGAGCAATCGAGATGTTTTTACACCAAAATAACCTTGGCGATGGTGTTCAAGTGACGATTTTAAGCCCTCTAATTTGTTCCATAAAAGATGGGCGAATGGATAACTGGCTCGTTCCAAATCGTCTATTAATTTCATTAATTTTGGACAGAACTCGGTGGTGAAGGTCATTTGAATTTCTAGTTTACGCCTGAAAGTTTCATCGGCGTAATTGTCTTTGAGAATTTTAATACTGGAATTTTCATTCTCCCACACATCAAAAAAATTGAGTAAGTGATTAAGATATTCACTTAGATACGACACTGCTGAGAACCAAGAGTTCCATCTAGTTACAACTGGTGCTGGATAAAGTTTTGCTGGGAGATTGGGCACGTTTTCTTTCAAATAATTCAAGTAAGAGTTCTTCATTTTTCTTGAAAGACAAAAGGCTGACTTGACTTTTGCTGTAAACATGTTTAACTCCTTGAACTCTCCTACAAACACATCCCCAACAAGATTAACTTTATGAGCCCAACACTGGTAATGTAAGATATGTGGCCCTATTAGAATTTTTAATAGGTTAAAGCAAGCAGACGTGTATCTTGCGGAATCAGATACCAGGCCTTTAACTTGTGAATAACCAATTTCAAAGTCTTTTAATGTATCTATAATTGCCTGTGAACACGTTGATGCATTGGCAGTATCAAGGAAGTTAACACTTGCTAAAAAACATTCTTGATGTAGTACAGAATCTATAGTTCTGAAGAGAATAGCAAAAACACATCTTCCTTGTTCATCCGAGGTTTCGTCTGCTACTATTACAATGGGCTTGTCTTTCAGCTGTTGCTTTGTATTGGCTTTTTCAGACAGCCCACACCGAGGCACTACCTTTCTCCTTAAAGTGTCCGCACATGGAAGAGCACCCGACCCCGGCACATATCTAGCAATATATTCACGCACAGCTGGATGATCCAATTTATGAAGTGGACTGTTGGCTTTCAGACACATACTAACTGTATCCTCCACAAAAGTATCATTTTCTTCTTTTGCTCGTTTCTGTCTCTCAAAGCCACTAGCAATTGACATTTGTCGCTTAGTTCCTGAAGTAGATGCTATAGATTTTTTCTTGTTAATGTGGTTAGTCGACTTCACATGTTTCTGCAGTGTGTCCTTTTTATCACCTTCCAAACGAGTATTACAATACTTACACATCACAATATTTGTGTCACACAGATATAGGCCATCGGTTGCAAATTCTTTGACTCGATCACTCAAAATTGTTTTAGGGCGTCCCATTTTAGGAGATACTTTAAGTAACTTTATTTCACTATGAAAACTTTTTTGATAGACTATGTTCTCACTTAGTAAAAATTGACGGAATGAGCATTGATTGTCCTGGTTGACTAATTTATATGTTTAGAAAATAAGAATTAGCCGACTTTTATCAACAACAGTCGGCTTATTTATATTTCTCAAAGAATCAACATTGAAAAAATCAATTCCTTATCTTATCTTTATCTATTTAATGATGAACAATGAAAGATCCTTCTGTTTCAACACGTGTTACAACAGTAAACAATCCTTTCAAAAATTACAATAGAAAACTTTCTGTAAAATCTTTCTATACCTTCGTAACTACCTACATATTTAGGGGTGAGTTGAGCACCTGCAGATATTTCGCGGAAATAAACAAAAAATCCATATTTCGTATTTATCGCATTTATGTTCAAAATTTCGCCGAAATTCGCATTTATTTCGTATAAACGAAAATTCCGTACCCCTATTTATTTATATTAGTTATATCATCATCATCATCTTTATCAACGTCTGTTTTGCTTGCAATTCTTAGAAGGCACAGATTAAAGCAAAAATCTGAATTTGGTTTCGACAATTAGAAATCTTCGGATTTCGAGTTTCGAGTAAGAGAGAAATTTATAATTGAAAATATAAGCTAATGCTAAGAAGTAGGAAGATTAAAATAATTATTAGAAAAAATATTATTCAACAACAATTGCCATAGAATAGTATATAATAAAATAACAATAGATAAGAGTAAAAAAGGAAAATCAATAAAACATTGTTTTGCTAAGAAACTTATTAATTGGGACGTACTGTATATTACACAAAAGAATTATCTCATATCCTGATCTATTTGCGCCACGCAGGTAAAAGTAAAATGCGAGTATCTCCTTGACCGTGATCATCTGAAAATTTGCTAAAAGATAACCTTCTTTTAGACATATCCTCTTTGCGGCTTGGCAATAATAAATTGTTACGCAAAATAATTTTTTAATTGGTTGTAGCATAGTTATTCATTTATGTGTTGGTAAATATGACCTTAGATAATACGATTTAAATGTGCATTTTAAATTTCACGGTATTTAAATAAAGTAATTACTTCTGCGATATTGAATATTAAATTTTAATCTACTTTCTGTCTATATTAAATTATAAAGTCGAAAAAGGTGACAGATTTGAATGCATATTTATACAAAATTTATTGTAATCAAATGCTCCCGCAATTGCCTACTGTTAGACAAAATTATCAAGCGCTGTAAAATCAGCAAAGACAAAACGCCATGGTTCTGTAAGGAAGTAAAAGAATAATGTGAAAAAAAAAAGAAAAAAACATATCTGGAATACATGAATAAGACACTATGTCCAATGAAAAGTAAAAAAAATCGCAGTGAGATGCAAATGATTATTAGAACAACCAAAAATATCCATTGGGAACTCTTCTCCATGATCTGGAACAGGACTTCTTCGGATTACAAAAGGGAATGTGGAGATTTATAGGGGGACAGAGACAAGAAATGAGAGAAGTTGTAGAAGTTAAAGGTATAGAGACTTGGATATATTAATGGAAAAGGTTTCCAATTTTTTCATTAATGTTTCTGAAAGCGTCTATCTCTCAATACCAAACAGCAATGTGGAGAACATGTAGCAGTGTATTAATCTGATTTTCAGGTTTAACGTAATATCTCTACTAATTAGAATTTTCTTTAATTTATAGAAGGCGTCTCTGGCTTTTTCAATGCGTAGTCTTATTTCTTTATTTATACCCCAGTTATCGTTAACGTTTGCGCCCAAATAGGTAATATTGTGTACGTTTTCCAACTATATTCCATACGCTCTGATGTTCGTAGGTTGTAACTCCGTTTTGCTGACAACAATAACTTTTGTCTTAGAAGTATTAAGTTTTAGCCCATATTCATCACACGCCTCGGTTACAGACTACCGTATACCTAGCGGGGTACATTTGCTGTGATTGGTCGGAGGGCGTGTCTTAATTTAAAATTTGGCGGGTTTAATATTTATTGAACTGAAAATGGGTTATTGGTAGGAAGAGGATAATATCCGTATTTTAGGATTAAGCAGACTTATTACAGTTATATTTGAAATGACATAATAAATATAATGGCAAATAATAATACAGATTATTAAAACAATTTAAATGAAAAAGTTTTAAATTGAAATTATTTATGTAAGCTTGGAGTGGAAATAAAACCGGCGCCAAACAGAGAAAAATAATTTTATGTGCGCTTGGTGTTAAATAATACCGCCAATCCAATATAAGACACATAACCTCACAAATCATAAGTCAATAAACATTAAACCCGCCAAATTTTAAATTAAGACACGCCCTCCCACCAATTACAGCAAATGTACAGCAAATGTACCCCGCTAGGTATAAGGTAGTCTCTCCGAGTTACCCTGTTTATAAGTCGTTGCAGATCTTCTTCATTGGATACAATAAGTACCGTGTCGTCTACATATCTGAGATTGTTGAGATTAATTCCGTTGATTTTAATGCCTGTATCTTCAACGACTTCTTTGAAAATAAATTCGAAGTAGATATTAAAAAGTAGAGGCGATAGAATACATCCTTGCGTTACTCCACGTCGTATTTCCACTGCTACCGTCGTGTTGTGTCTAATTCGTATTTTTGCACATTGATGCCATTACCAATTTTTGATAATACGGAGGTCTCGGTTATCAATTCCCACCTGTTGCAAAACACCTATAAGTTTATCATGGTTTGCTCCGTCAAAAGCCTTTTCGAAGTCGATAAAACACATATATACCGATTGTTCGATACCTATACATCTTTGAACCATGACCTGCAAACTAAAGAGTGTTTCTCTGATTCCAAGGTTGGTTCTGAAATCAAATTGTATTTCACTTAGTTGTACTTCTATTTTGTTGTAAATTCTCAAGTGCAGTATTCTTAGGAAAATTTTCAGTATATGACCTATCAGACAGATAGTGCGATAGTCTGTTTAGCATTTATTTTTTCAGTATCATACAAATGTTGAGAGTAGCCAGTCTGTTCCCTTATCGTCGAGCAGTTTGATTATTTTGCTTGGAATTTCATCTAGACCAGTTGCTTTCCTATTTTTTCCTATTCTATCGTCATCAAACAGCTCCTCAATATATCCTTTCCACCTCTCTAATCTATCTTGTTCATTTACTATAATATTTCCTTGTTTATCAAGTAAACTACTTGCAGTTAATCTATATGTTCCAGCTACTTCTTTCACCTTTTTGTACATATTAAACGTATCATGTAGCTGTCATAAGAGGGGGGTAGATTGGCTGTAGATCCGCTATACTTAGCATTAGTAGATTATGAAAAGGCTTTGATACATGATATTTACCAAAACGCAACCATGACCGTAATTCTGGACGACAAATTAATAACGGATAATATAAAAGTTAAACGAGGAGTCCGACAAGGCGATATAATTTCACCTAAACTGTTTACCTTGACCCTCTAAGACATAATAAAATCAACAGATTGGGAAAACAGAGGAATATGTATTAACGGAAAATACCTAAATCACCTTAGATATGCGGATGATATACTCCTGATCTCCTCGGAACCACAAGAACTGGAATTAATGCTGAATGAACTTCATGAAAAATCACTGCAAAAAGGCCTAAAAATTAACTTCAACAAAACAAAAGTAATGACAAACACGGAAGACCAAGAGGCAATAAAAATAAAAACAGAAAAAATAAAACAGGTAAATGAGTATATCTATCTAGGATAAGCAATCAGAGCTAATAGAGAAAATCAAACAGCCGAAATATCGAGACGAGTAAGAATGGGATGGGCAGCGTTCAGCAAACTTTCTTACGTTCTAAAAAATCAAACAATCCCTCTACACTTACGAAGCAAGGTATATAACTCCTGTATCATACCGGTGCTCACCTACGGTGCACAGACATGGACATTTACACAGGCCAATTTGGATAGGATAAGGAAGGCACAAAGAGCGATGGAGAGACAAATGTTGGGTGTATCACTTAGAGATAGAAAACGTAACCAGTGGATCAGAACCAGAACAAAGACAGTAGACGCGATAGAACAAGCAGCAAAACTGAAATGGAAATGGGCTGGACACAATGAACGTCTCCAAGTTGGTACAATGCAAAGAGATCAAGAGGCAGACCACAGATGAGGTGGAAAGATGACATCAGGAAACAAGGAGGTCCCACATGGCAGAGAACAGCTCAAGATAGGGAAAGATGGAGAGAACTGGGGGAGACCTATATCCAACAATGAAAGGATAGAGAATAGATTAAAAAAAAACGTGTCAATATTTTTTCTGTAGTTCTTCTATCTTAAGTCATTTATTGCTGTACCACTTTTCTTTTGCATCCCGAATTTTCCTTTGGATTTATTTATGGATTTAATTGTATTCTTCAGTGTTTTTATTTTTTTGTTTTCGTCTGCTTTCCATTAGTCTCAATATTTCATTAGTCATCCATTGTTATTTGCGCTTATTAATAGTTTTATACTTTTTAGTTGTTTCTTGCATAATGGTTTTGACATGATTCCAGTGGTCTTATGGTGAATATTAAATGTTACGTTATGTGTTTCTTCCGATTTTTCAAACTTTTTTCTATCTCGTGTGTAATTTCATGACTATTATTTCGAATACAGTTAGTGTTTATTTGGTTAGTCAGTTGTTGGCGTTTTACATTTTTTAGGTTTAAGTTTTATGTCACTGATTAGTAAGTTATGATCTGAGAGGATATTAGCTCCAGGTAGTGTTTTAGTTATTTTGATTGAATTTCAAAACAAACAATATCGAGGAGTAAATACACTAGGATGGAAACTAAGACAAGACTTTACAAAACGGATATAAGACCGATAATGACATAGACTGCTGAAACTACATCTGATATATCCAAAACAAAAAAGAAGCTAGAGACAACAAAAATGTAAATAATAAGAGAATAGCATACAAGATAGAAAAAATAGGTGACTGGATACTGCATAGAAAGAAAGAATGGGACAATTATATAAGCAGAATGACAGATGATAAGGTAGTCAAGATAGGTAGATAATCAAAATACAAATCGGGTAGAAAAAGTTTGAGCCGGCCACGGAAAAGATGAATATAACATTAAGACACTATCCAAGGAAATAGAAACAGGCAGAATTGCCTAATAAGAAGGTACAAGAAGAAGAAGAAAATTGTAAAATGAAATCATAATGTAATATTTCATAATAACAACACTGTATAATTTTATAAAATGAGAAAATCACTTTATATTAGCTTTATTATGCAGGGTGTGATAAAAGAAGTGGGATGGTCGAATATTTCGCGAATTAAACATCACAATATTTTTCAAAAATCTGTCCAATGTCCCCAAACAGGACCGCCCAACAACATTAAATAGAGATCCCAATTTCTTATTGCATATTTGGATTTCTCATAAAAATAAGTAACTTTTAGAAGAATCATTTTTTTAATTGTGGATAGATAATTGTGGTGATTATAATCTGAAGAAACGATTTATCGTGGTACCCTAGGAAAATTATGAAAACGGTTTATTCTCTCGAGAAAAAAAGTAATGACAAACACGGAAGACCAAGAGGCAATAAAAATAAAAACAGAAAAAATAGGACAGGTAAATGAGTATATCTATCTAGGACAAGCAATCAGAGCTAACAGAGAAAATCAAACAGCCGAAATATCGAGACGAGTAAGAATGGGATGGGCAGCGTTCGGCAAACTTTCTTACATTCTAAAAAATCAAACAATCCCTCTATACTTACGAAGCAAGGTATATAACTCCGGTATAATACCGGTGCTCACCTACAGAACACAGACATGGACATTTACACAGGCCAATTTGGATAGGATAAGGAAGGCACAAAGAGCGATGGAGAGACAAATGTTGGGTGTATCACTTAGAGATAGAAAACGTAACCAGTGGATCAGAACCAGAACAAAGACAATAGACGCGATAGAATAAGCAGCAAAACTGAAATGGAAATGGGCTGGACACAATGAACGTCTCCAAGACGGACGATGGAACAATGCCGTCGAAAAGTGGCGTCCATACAATGCAAAGAGATCAAGAGGCAGACCACAGATGAGGTGGAAAGATGACATCAGGAAACAAGGAGGTCCCACATGGCAGAGAACAGCTCAAGATAGGGAAAGATGGAGAGAACTGCGGGAGACCTATATCCAAAAATGGAAGGATAAAGAATAGGTTCAAAAAAAAATCTCGAGAAATACACCTCCAACTAAAAAATCAAAAATGTTTTTATTATTTTTCAAATTTTATTGAATGGCACCAAAAGCGAGCACGCACCACCACCCCATCGGGGTTGGGCAGAGGAAAACTTTAAAATCTTAAATAAAAAAGCACATTTTTTATTGCGGATTAGGATTCTACGTAAGAAAGAAAATACGTTTTATATAAACTTCTTGTCGTTTCACGATAGATGGCGCAGGAATCACAGAAAAACATATACAGATTAGAAGCCTGCATACTAATTTTTATGCTCATGTTTTTTAAGAATGTTTTTGTAGATTCAGAATCTGCAATATAAAATGGGGGTTCCTATTTAATATTTCAAAGTTGCACCAGCCAGGAAGTGCGGGGTCGTGTTTGGTAGAGGAAAGGTAGGTAAAGTGGAATAATTACCGATTCAAGCTTGTATCCCGGTAGAAGTATTCGTCTTAAAAGTTTGAGTTTATGGAAGAAGCCACTTACGTTATAGCCCTACGTAGTACTGTTAAGAAATTAAACTAATATATCACCACTTCGGAGAAAAACGTCAAAAGTAAAAGTGGTGTAATATTCCACTTTACCCGCCATATTGGAGGTAAAGCGGAATACAAAAACTTAAAATGGATTAATATTATTTATTCAACTAAGCATATAAACAGAGCTCAGGAACATTGAAAAACCCTCGTCTTAACTGTTTTGGTTCATTAATAATCATTTTAATGTCCTTAATGTTGTAATCTAATACATCATCTTTATTAGGCCATTTGAAATATTTTTGCGTCCTTTCCATACACTTTACAGACGCTGATTCACCTGATTTTGAAATTACTAAACCGGGAAATGTTTGTCCGTTGTACTCTACAGCTACATATATCCCTTCCTTAATATCTTCTGTTTTTATGGTAGGAATTTGAACTGGTAGGTCCAACTCTGAACCGCTGTCGGTGTCACTATAAATGCTGATGTTTGCATCATCTTCTTCGCTGTCGCTTTGAAA
This sequence comes from Diabrotica balteata, assembly GCA_918026665.1. NCBI lineage: Eukaryota > Metazoa > Arthropoda > Insecta > Coleoptera > Chrysomelidae > Diabrotica > Diabrotica balteata. Next base: position 35,392,483 of record OU898276.1, read on the forward strand.
TAGTTATTTCGTAACTTTCTTGGTTGGATTTTTTGGGGTCGGAGCCTTCAAATTCTTTAACTCTTCAATAAAAGGGGTAGAAGTTGCTACTACAGTTTTTCCTGATCGAGCCCTTTTCTTCGTTGGATTTTCGATATTTGAAGCGACCCGTGGGATAGGTAAAATATCCGCAGGACTAACAATAGTCTTATGGAGGAGAATGTCATTTGACACTGGAGTGGACGCTGATGGCAGGTTAGATGTAGCGAGTAGAGGCCCAGGACGATCAGTTGTATCTGCAGCCACGAAAACGTTTGGATCAGGTCTCTCAAACGGCCAAATACCCGTCTTCTTAAATCCTGAGATAGCTGTTGCCATACTAGCTGCCTTCAAGTAAGCTTCTCCGAAGAGAGGACCGACATCATGAATCGTCACAACTTTCCCCGGGTGGGTTCGCAGCCAAACTCGCACTGCCTGTTCATAGAAGGTCGACATGGGATACATACATGATACGTCCAGTGGCTGAAGTCGATGTGTGCAATGTGGTGGTAGCACCAGGATGTCTACAAAGTTTTTCTTAGCAAGCTCTAAGACTTCAATGTTTTTTATGTGGGTTGAATGGCCATCTAAAATTAGTAAAACCCTGTCCTCGGAGGTAGGCTTCGCAAATTTAATAAAATGGTGAAACCAAGCCGTAAAGATTTCGGTCTGCATACATCCAGAAGCATGCGTGAAAATTTTGGTATTCAGAGGAACTCCAATGTCGAATGTCAAGTGATGTCTCACCCGTGGAAAAATAAGAGCAGGAGGGATGTATTCCCCTGCAGCGTTGAAGCAAATTTCTGCAGTTGTAAGCGTACCTCTTTCAGCTGATGATAAAACTCCTACTTGCTTTTTCCCCTTTTTTGAAATAATCTTTGAAGGCTTATTTGGCACGGTAGAGATTCCGGTTTCGTCACAATTATAGATGCGGTTAGGTTTGTAGTTGTGTTTTTGGTATAAGTCTTCCAATAAATCAAAGAACTTTCCGACACTAACTGCGTTAAATGCTGACGCTCGCGCTGCTGACGTTTTTTCTGGAAGTCGAAGTGAAAGAACTGGGTGCCGTTTCATGAAACCAAGCAACCATACTTTACCAGCTTCTTTCTTCTCATTATTGAATCTATGTTCAATGTTATTTCGTATGGCAAACTCGTAGGTAAGATATTTTAAGTCAGAAATAGCCCAAACAGGCGTTCTTCCATTTTAAGAATATAGTCTACCAACATCCTCTCTTGATCTACCGTGAACACGCAACGGAATCGTCCAAGTTGCTTCACTAAACGTTCTTCTGGTGGTCGCTTTAATCTTCTAAAAAGAGTTGTCGATGGAATGTTATATTGTTTTGCAGAAGAATGAATTGATAAACCACCTTGACATGCAGTTAGAGCCTCAGCCATTGCCTTCTCGTCCCAACTCTGCTGCGAAGTCTTTCGTTTCTAAAAATTAGGCATGCTAAAAAAATGTTGTCACTTAATAACATTGTTAAACTTTTAGGAGGTAAAGTGGAACGTCATTCCGCTTTACCCGCATCAACATTTTTTCTGTACAAACACGATAGCTACTAACCAAACGTGCTAATAAGTTAAAGAAAGAGTATTTATGGCCACAAATAACCATTTTATACAATAGATAATAAATACGGTTAGAAAAACTTACCTGTTGCTGATAAGAAATTTCGTCTTAGTCACCAAATATTACAACTTTTTGTTAAAAAACAATGATCTTGTTTAACTCACATGAACATATCAATGAAAGTGCGCCATATTGAAGTAAATATTGCCAAATGTCAAAAGGTATATTGTGGTAGGAGTTACAACAAAAACCGCCAATTTTGAAATTAAATTTTAACACCTTGACGGACACCTAAGTTATTCAAAAATAGTCAATTTGTACAGTGTCCTTTTTGTCGATATTATTACCATAATATATTACGATAATTTACCAGATGGGTAATAGATTGGAAGGTATAGATAGGTATTCTACGACAGTGGATTACGTGTTACCATGTATTTATATTATAAATATAACGCGGTACAGCGTTCTGCCACGATATTAGATTTTGTTAAGGACGCTTCACAGCGTTCTGTCACAACACAATTTTAAAAAAAGACGCTGCACAGCGTCTCTGTCCATCAACGTGTTAAGCTTATTCCGCTTTACCCACCCATTCCACTTTACCTACCTTTCCCCTACCATTGGTTTTTCATTCGGAAGTATATTTCTCGAGATATTAAACCGTTTCCATAATTTGTCTAAGGTTCCGATAAATCGTTTTTTTTTTTTCGATTATAAGGCCATCGATCAACAAAATGTCAAAAACAGGAATGAGAAAAACACTTCAAACTAGTTAACTCAACGATAAAAGTGAAACACTTATAACAGATTCAAACCAGAAAATGCAGAAATGGACACAATATATAGCACAGCTTTTTAAAGGCAAAAAAAGAACTGAAGCACCAATAGAATTTAAAGGTGATACTGGGCCTGAAATTATACGAGAGGAAATCGAATATGCAGTAACACAAGCTAAAAGTGGTAAATCTCCTGGGCCTGATGAAGTTCCCATCTAATTACTCAAAATTGTGTATACTGAATCTATTGATCTTATTTTGGCTCTATTATCCCCTTTACATTCAGCCATTCCAAGCTTCCAACTTCTCTGCTCAATTCCCTGCTTATATAATACCTAAAGAATGGCTCCAATCGACATTTATACTGCCTCCCACAAATGGAGATTTTTGGGAAGCAATCCCAAATGGGATTTAGATTTAGATTTAGAAAAAAAAAAGTCTGGGAACACGGGATGCACTGTTTGCAGTGAGTGATCTTTTGCTGAGATGTCTAGGTATAAACCAGAAAGTATATGCCTGTTTCATTGATTTTGAGAAGGCATTTGACAGAGTGCAGCATAACCGGCTCAAAGAAATTTTGTTAAATAAAAATATAGATAGTAGCGACATTAGAATTATATGTAACCTCTGTTGAAATAAACAAAAAACAAACAGCGAAAGTGAAAGTTGAAAATGAACTGACTGATTTTTAGATTCGTTGTGGGGTGCGTCAAGGTTGTATTTTATCAACATTGTTTTTTAATTTATACACCTAAGCCATCTCACAATTAGCGTTGACCGAAGTCAATTTCTTCCTACATCTCTACGGCCCTCTATTTTGCCTTTAAGGATCAGTTGTAATATTTTATATCGACTTCCCCTTACTATATGTCCCAGATAAGAGATTTTTCGATGTTTAACAGTCTTTAGCAGTTCTCTATCTTTGTTGACGTTCCTTAGTACTTCTTCATTAGTTTTCCTTGCTGTCCAAGGTATCTTTAGCATTCGTCTATGAACCCACATTTCCAATGCTTCAATTTTGTTCATGATCGATACTTTTAGCGTCCACACTTCTGCACTATACAAAAGGACGGACCAAACGTAGCACTTAACCATTCTTTGCCTTAGTTGTAAGCTGAGATGGTTATTATTATTATTATGGTTATTGACACCATATTGGCCCATAACTTTCCCCATTTAATTAGTTATTATAGGTATTTGGTTATTTAATTTGTAATTTGAAATTTTTTTATATTTATATAAAAGTATTTTGCTTATATAAAGTATATAAAAGTAACTTGCATTAACACGTTGACTGCCAACTGCGAGATACTTCGTAGGTTGTTTATCTAACCAGGACGCCAACTACGAATTATATAACAATTTTATACATCTTCGAGAGAAGTCGTAAAACATCAGTGTAAATATGAATAGTTCGCCTCTAGGAAGAGAAGAAAAAAGCTGGGTTTGCTTCAATGAATAGATAATAATTTATTAAGACAAACAAGACATATAATTGTACAAATTACATTCAAAAAACAAATGTTTATTTTTACTAAACCAATTTACTTCTATATCTATATATCTAACTTAATCATTTATTTTTTTGTTATCAAAATTAAAAAAGCTTCATCCGGTAAAAGTGCCCCGTCATAATTATTTTACATTTTTGGAAAGACAAAAGAGATATGGTTTCTGCACAAAAAATATGATTGTCGTCTTGATATTATTCAAATATATTGCCAGATGACTCAGAGATGTTGGCTATCAAAAATTTATTTAAACAAGTTAGGTCCATGCCTGATGTAGAGTGTTTAAAAAATATTAAGTTTAAAAAATATTAACTGAGGGTGAAAACTCAACTCTAAATTTAAATAATAAGATTATTTGTTAGACATATTTTTTTAATTTCACACTTTCATAAAAATCTTAAATAACAAATTAAAATAAAACTTCGGGAGACTATGTTTACGCTTGGCACCAGATATTTTTGAGACCATCGCCTTCGTAATATTCGTATTTAGTAACCCCAAAAACCCATGAGTAATGACTTTTGACTGATTTCGAATGAAAATCCAAGAGAAATAAAATTGAACTCATTCCTGTCCATATTTTCTGAGTTGCTCATTTTCCATTTTCTATGGACTTTGGAAATGCATTTTCCTTATGCAAAAAATGCAATTTTCATTTTACCACCATGAATTTTGTTCACAAACTTTCCTGACACTTTTCCTAATAGAATGCAAAAAGTGGTATTGCGATTTATCTTGCTATGGAAAATTGGTATTGCTTGGTTGCCTCGCCTACAAATCAAATTAACAACTCGTTTAAATTTCAAACCAGTATTTAAGAATATTAAAAATTCTCATTTATTTGATTATATAAATATAAAATACTATTTAAAACATATAATCATCGTTATCATTAATTACAACTAAATTACTAAGAAGATATAGCAAGTTTAAGTATTTTTGTTTTTCTTTTTAATCGAATCATTTAGTCGGTAAAGCTGGGTTATTCCACAAATACATAATTTTTTAACCTCCTTTGTTAACTACCGGACTGCAGGTCGTACTAACCACAATTTAATTCGTGGAATCATAAATGACGTAAAGAAAACGCGTGACTGAGATGGGGATTTCTTGCATACCTATATACGCTATGTTCTTCGGTCATTTGTCCAAGTTTTTTTAGGATTTTAAGATCATTTGCATAACTGCAACTTTGCCTCTGTTGATTGCGGTTATTCATAGAGGACAAGTACAAAAGTACAAGAAATATAAACAGTATTTTGATGTTAATTTTTTTTATATGTATGATTTTAAATTAAAATTTAATCATTTAAATTATTTCTTTGTCAGCCTTAAAATCTAAATGAGTCCACTTTACAGAACAAACATAGATCTAATTTTTCTTCTATAACCCTAAATGAACCTCATTTGCAAACAGTTGACCAGTTAAAACTTCTATCATATTTGACAAAAATCTTACTTGGAGAATACGTCATATCCAGGAAACTGCCTCCAAAGTATTAATCCGGCTAAATATCTCGTCTCTTACTATTGCAGGCCCACAAATGATCACTTCTTAAAATATATCGAGCTCTGATTCGCCCCAATCTTGAATATGACATTATTCTTATATGTCATTCAGTAATTCGTGGCTAAGATTCCTAAATACCAAGGTCTCGGTATAGTCAAGTAGCCATATACATAAATCTATACCCACAGCACCATAAATCATAAATTCTTTATTAGGTACCATCAACCTCTTAACTATAGCTATTATTTGTACTTCACTAAACCGTTCATGGAGTTGTAATCCTTCAGATTTTAACACTGATCTATGCAGATTCTATAAATCAGTATCCTCGAACTCCATCCCTAGAAAATCCTTTCAAAATATACTACATGTTTCTCTCCATTTGACAGCAGAGATTTGCATACTAATGACTCCAAGGACGAAGAAGGAGTTGGCTTTACTATGTCTTTAACGACAACGACAATCGGACTATCTATGGCCTCTAGCGTTTGCATTGCAGAATTATAAAAATATGACAGAAATTAAAGACTTTAATAAATAGGAAAAGTTCTATTTCCGGATGTACTGCTTTCTTTTCTCGATGTATTCTATATTCATTTTAAGAAACATCTACCCAACAAATCCCCTGGTTCAAGAGATACACAAGATCTGCAATTACATGCGAAATGAAACCAGATCTTCTTCTTCTTCTCGTAGCACTTCAACCCGGGGTGGGTCTTGGCTTACTGCACAACTTGCTACCATTATGAATAGTCGTCCATAATAGTTGGGTCAGTGAGGCCCAAAGCCCTAAGCCCCATTGTTATGCTTAGATTAGCTATGCTTATGCTTAGCATAGATAAGCTCTCCCTCAAGCGATCATGCAAGAAAAAATATTTGGAAAACAAGGTCCAGCAAGAAGAAGAACATCTTGGTTAAAGAACCTCAGAATCGGGTTCATTGCAACATCTGTGCAGCTTTTCCGCTCTGCTGCAGATAAGATAATTCGTAATGGATAGGCATATCAAGAAGGAGAATTTCTTACCCAGTGCTTGAGGTTCTCCACCTTACATCTTCGTCGCCAATCTGTACTTCTAGCTCTGTTATCTTAGTTATACTTTTATCTTTGCTGTTTCTAACATCGTTTTTGTACTGCATGCCTCAGGTCATGTTTCTGCCGCGTATGTCATTATTGGTCTGAAGACTGTTTTGTATTGTAAATTCTCCCTTTCATTTCTTTCCCGATATTTTTATTTTTCCATATTGTTTCATTTAGGCCACCTGTGGCTCTGTTTGCTCTATTCGCTTGATCTTTCACTTCTGTTTCGAGCTTTCCGTAGCTAGATAATGTGATATCTAGATATCTAAAATCCACCACTTTTTTGGGGAAATTAACATGGTAAATTTTCTGGTGGTTTTATTAAATTGGTGCAGCATATATTGTAAATCATCTTCACTTTGAGAAAGTAGTATTGCGTCGTCTGCATAGCAAATTATTTTAAGTTATTTTTCTCATTTGGTATCATTTTTTAGTTCTTACTTTTTTATTATTTCGTCCGTAATAAGGTGGAACAATAGAGGACTTCTGTGATCTCTCTGTCTTATCCCATTGCCAGCTTCAATAGGGTTGGTTAGTTCTTCTTCTACTATTACTTGTATTGTGTTATTTTGGTATATATTTTCGAGCGTTTTGATTATTTCTAGAGATATCTCTCTTGCTCACAATAAGTGGATAACTTCCTTTAATTTGTCCCGGTCAAATATCTTTTTGAGTTCCACGAAACATAGATATGCCGGTTTGTTGTATTCTAATGATTTTTCTTCCGCTTGCCTTATTATATCCATATTATAAGTATAATGTCGGTGCATGATCTTCCGGACCTAAAACCTTGGTGTCTTCTGCGAGTGTTATAGTTTCGTTCAGTTTATTTGATATTACTTTGGTTGTTAATTATAGTGTTGTCTTTAATTAATTAATTCCTCCATAATTTTCCGGTTCCGATTTGTCTTTCTCTTTTGAAGAAAGGCATTAGAATGTTTGATCTCCATTCTTGAGGAATTCTATTATTTTTTTAACCAAACGGCTAAAGCAGTACTTTCACTTGGCCTAATCGTCCAAGAAATAAGAACCCACACAAATCTTAAGGGAGTTGGAGAAAGAAAAAATACTTCTTCATGGACAGACCGCTGAGGTAAAATAAAAACTAAGTTGCATAGAGTTCAACCGAACATTTACCGTTCATAAAGCCACTCATGAATTTGAAGCCAGTACTGAAATCCTTTTCATAGATTCTTCAGCTACGATATTTTTCTTCTGCTAGAACCACGTTTACCTTGGATCTTTCTCTAAATGACGAGATGCAAAGATCATATTTTTCAGTATGTCTTATAATGTGCCCCAGGAAATACAACTTGCGTCTCTTTATTATATCGACCAGACGTGATGTTTGCTTCAGCCGTCTAAAGACCTCCTCTTTTCTAACTCTGTCGACTCAACTTAACTTTAATAGTCGTCTATATATCCACAACTCAAAGGTTTCTAAGGGTTTCTAATCTCAATTAGAAACCACGCTTACACTCCATATAGTAGCAATGGAAAGATACAGCAATGGGTTATCCGGACGCGAAGGTCAATACTAAGAACATGGTTGCAAAGTACGCTAGTAAGCTGACAATCCTTCAGATGTTTCCGTTAAACATGTTCTAGTGTCCTGTAATAATTTTGCTCCTTCTAGAGAAAACACAACCTGAAAGGAAATCTAAAAAATATTCACAGTTTCTCGAACTGATTTGTTATTGTTTTAGAGTTTTTAAAAGAGATATGGTTATTAAAATTAATTTAAATCAGTGAAAGACTGTTTGTGTTAAACGTGTTTATTTATAGTGTATATAACAATGGTTGTAAACTGCGTTCGAATCAATAACAGCAAGTAATCGAGGCAGGTTAATTGCAAATAAAAAGATATTTTTATTTGTATTGTTATTAAACCTGTCGTCATTATCATCACTTTCTTTTCTTGATTATTATTCAGGGTGAGATTCCCTATTAATGTTTTTATTAGTCTATATTGAAACACCTTTCTAGAAACTTGGTATCGCAAAATACATGGGTACATATTGTTTAAGGTAATAATATCGTTTTTACTTGCTCGTTAAAGGTTTTTTAGTAATTAAGGAGAATGTGCTATAAAAGAAAATATAACAATTTATTCGTATCAGCAAAATAAACACTTTACTTATGACAAAAAGTAACTATATACCAATATACCTTGTTTAACAATATACCTTTAACATTGTAAATATTAATCAAATTTTTTAAATTTGAAATTTGTATAATTTGAATATAGATATTATAGTATGTATAAAGTTTCGTTAAGATTATCATTAAGATTTAAATTTTTAATACTTTTTTTTATTAGAAAAAGATGTCGTATCCACCAAAAGGTTATTAGCGACGGAACAAAATATAAAAAACAAAGTTAAACACCTTGGTCATATTTACTAAAAATTGTTAAAAAATGTTCTCTGTTAATCGGACGTTACACTGATCACATATAGGTGGATTTTTCTTTGTGAAAAGGTAGGAGTACGTTAATCTGGTATGTCCTAGGTGTAAACGCGCAACCGCAATTTGTTCTCGTCTATTGAGCGACGATGGAAACCACTGAGACACATTATTTTTGATTTTATTTAGATTGGAATTAGTTTGAGACCACTCATTTTGCCACAAACACCACACTTTATTTTTAAAATAAGCTTCTAAGTCACTGGAAACACACTTGTCTATCGGCTTTGACAAATCACTTAAAATTGCCTCCCGTGCAGTCCTGTCAGCTTCTTCATTTCCTGTTATTCCGACGTGTGAGGGAACCCATAAAAATTGGACGCCTCTTCCATGTTCATAAGAAATAATAATATCTGGAGAATATTTAGATAAAAGAAGCTGTAGCATAGGGAGACGATGAAAAAATCCATCAATGTTCCATTGAAGTATCGAGTTAAATGTTGTTAACAGATTCGGAGTTAGATGATACAAAACAATTGTCTACAGAAGAGTCACTATCTAAGTCAGAAATCTCTAAATGGTTGTATAGTTTCTTTTGAAGTTTTGTAAACTTGCTTTTTGTAGATCTATCATTTGCATATTGATAGCTGCTTTGTAAAAGATGGAGTAAACCATCCATATCAGTTGTAAATTCTTTGACGACGCTAATAGTGTCGGAGGAGCCTTGGACATTATCAATCAGTAAGGACAATTGGTGGTAATTTAAAACGAATAGTGGGGTATGATTATCAATGAAATTTTTAAGAGTTTCCCGTGTAGATGGGACTTTAGATGAGCGCGGTTTTTTTAGTTTAGAGGGTTTGGGTTTTGCAAACAGATTTTCTGATAAAATTACTGAGTCTGAAGGAGGCGTGACGATCTCACCCATACTGCGTTTTATGGAAGAACTTGCGTTTTCGTAATTGCTATTAGAGTTTTCACTTAGATGCTATGGCTTTATTACATTTGGAAGTACTGAAGCAAACTCATTGGTAGTGACAGAACTCGAGCTTGAAGTTTTATTTGTAAGATTGGTTGAAATGGTTGTTTCAGAAAAATGTCTTGATGTATCAGTTTTATTAAAATTTTCTGCAGTTGTATCTAATGAAAAAGGAGCTAATAGATTGGAGGATATTGCTTCCGAAGTTTGTGAAAACGGTATTGCTACTGAATGAGGTTGATTAAAAGTGTTATTATGAGTAGGAGCGTTAGTAATTTCTTTGTCATGGAGATTTGTAGGTGTAGGTGATATGCTTGGATTTGATAATGGATAACTTGATGACTGCTGGGTGTTTGGTACCTTGTGTAGTATACTTGTTGAAGCTGTTTGATTTGGTACTTCATTGTTTGACTCAATATGAGTTGATTCCGTTACTGAACTGTTATTGCATTGGGATGATATGTGTCCTGTATTTTTGCAAATAAAGCAGGTAAGTATACCTTATGACAAAAATATGCGGTAAGGTATTTGATCGAAATTTATTAGAATAGAATCTGGAATTGGTGATGTTATAGGACTTATATAAACTTGCCTCCGAAAGCTCAATATGTGACTATATTCGGGGAGAGTCGAGCTAATTTTCAGAAATGATATTGGGGAAATAAGCTTTAAACCGATATTCTGTAATTCTTCAACTAATACTTGATGAGGAATTGACGGGCAGACTCCAGACAAGACTAGTCTTTCTGCTGGAGAGACAAGTGTTCGTGCTGTTACAACTTCGCCGAGTACTTCTATAGAGCCATGTTGTGTCATGAAGTTGTCTACTACGGTTTTGTTTGCCAAATACATGCAGATTCTATTATGAGATAATCTAGATGAAAAAATAATATTTTTTGGGTTGATGATTGTGCCCAAAGGAATGAGATAATCCTGCAATTTAGCATTATCGATGCAACTAAATACAATTGCTTGGGTCTTACTCGGAATAGAGTGTGAAGCGGCTGATACATAACTGTTTATGATATTCGAACGTTGATTTACTGGACTGGTTTGATCGGAAGGTGTGTTTACATTCTGTGAAGTCATTTTAAGCTATGGCGGTGAAGGCCTTACCCCGACTCTGGTAAGTGAAAAACTAACAGCATGCTACTATAAGGTACTTATAACAGCTAACCTCACAAAATGATTGTACGGTAGTATATATTTATTATTGACGTTTTCTTTTCACAATAATAAAATAATAAATACGTATAGATAACTTACGTAGTAGTATCTAGTAGATAAACACTTTAATTTTGAATTTTTTTTTAATACTGTTTTGTTATTTTCCTTATTGAGAATTAAACAGACTACAAAATTGCAAATACTTAGTGGCGGCACCATACTTTGCTGTATTATTTGTTATGCTACTTCACTGTATTCGCCCAAATATTTGTTATTCTTCAACAAATAATAAATACGCTACTCCACACTTGTGCCGGTGGGTCAAACATGCCAAATATTTGCGTCATGAGTGTTTGGCAAAGCCAAAATGGACGTGGACTTATTGACGGTCGCTGCAACTTATTTTTACTTAAATGCAGTTTACCAATTCGTTCGTAGGCGAACCATGAAGGACTGAAACCTTCAGAGGCACCTACACCTGATACTTTAACTACTAATTCACTTTCGTTTTATATCCTCGGTACATGTACATAAGAGAATCCTTCTTTTTCTTCAGTTCTTTCACTGTGCAAATTGGTTCTTTTTATGTCAGTTTTGATTTAATTTCAGGCATCGTTATTCTTTGTTTTTGATTTATGTAACTATTTTTTGGATCGCAGATGCAATGCTGCATTTGGTATAAATCCAGAAATCTCATAACCTTTTCGTTTGTTCACCTCATTTTACAGTAGGTACACCACAAACAAAAGCGTACGTGCAATAGGTATGATATATATACAAACACATGGAAAATGTAATGTCACTCAAATGTAATAAAATTTACATGAAAATATTTGTCTCGAAATTATAACGGTATAAATTGTCATTAAAGTTTATTAAAATCACATTTTTGAAGTCGGTAAAACTGTAATTCATAAATCCTATTAGTTTAGTCGCTATAGAAAACAAATTAATCCAGCATGAGCTAAGCGGATCAGAGGAACTATTTACTTTCGTAATGGTACTTTACCTAAATACCTGCAGATTGATATATGAACTGACGATTAACAAAATCTCCTTTCTCATTCTAACTCAGGTACATATCCATTTGATTTTAGATTTATTTATATCAATGTACGCTGATATTAATCAAAATTCGGAGTTTGTGCTGTAGCATGTGCAATTTCATTGATTCTTTGGTATATATTGGAATCCCTCTTATATGTAATATATTGAATCCCCTCATATATGTTTGAAAAGTCGCAGAATATATTTTAATACATTTCAGTTTCCTATTCTTCCTAAGTTTGTACTATGTTAGGTCCGCTTGCCATTATGCTAATTTCAGTACTGATTTCAGTGCTAAAAATATTAGTTAGTTGCGCGAGTCGATTTAGTATGAAAAATGTATGTTGGTGTTTGCAACTATCCTGATTTTAATTAGCCTGTAGGCATGCGCTCTACCAATTTTGTATTGACAGTCTAACCTATCTGAAGTTTGTTTTGTAGTTTTATGATTAGAGTAAACAAAACAAACAGGAATTTGTACAATTTCGCCTTTATTTCTTCCAAAGCATTTACTCTCGCATTCCTATTTTTGTATAATGGATGTTTTGGCACATATAAACAAGGATTTGCTTTATATAGTTCGATTAAATTTTCTATTTGCTTTTGACTCCACATATTTAAAGACAAAACATAAACATACGTAACATAACCTCAGTTTTAGTTAATATTGGATCATTTTTAGTACAAGAAATTAGAACATGTTCTAATTTTTAGTACTGAATCGGTGCGCGCACTTAATTTGTAGATACAATATTTTTAGTGCTAAATTCAGTACTGAATTTAGCATAATGGCAAGCGGACCTAAGATTGGTACATAAAATACAAAATTGGCAGTGGTGTAAAAAACCTTTATATATTTGGGAACAACTGCGCAGGGCAGAATAGAAATAATACTGTAATTCGCATGATGATGTACTTGTGTGAGATAAAAAAAGTCAAACTAACCTTTCCTGTTAGGTGCCACTCTTTTATGCCAAATGGCAGAGATTAAGGCATCATTAGAAGAAAATTAAAACAAGAAGAAGGATGTTATACTAATAATGAGGTTGAAGAGCTTATAATGAAATCATCAAAAGTTGACGGCAAATTTTCTGTTATTAAAATGACTGCTGATGATTTCATTGACTGCAGTTCATGGTGGCAACAGTTTTATACAAAAAAACCTGCCTAAGTGATGATTCGTATAGCAAAAATGTCCAAAGAAACCAAAAAAGGGCTTTTGCCATATCACAATATAGAGAAATGACTTTTTCATCAAAGAATCCTAACACGGTTCAATGTAAGATAAACATCGGCGGCTTCATAATGGATGAATTCAAACTACGGAATGCAGTACAGCCAATTCAGGCTCCTACTAGAAGAGCATATTCAACTGTACTTCCAATTAATAACAAGAAAATGGAAGACATGAAGAAAACATTGGTATACATCTCGGAAGAAAAAATGAATTTTTGGAGTCCTATTTTATCATGGCCAATTACACCTGCATTTACAGAAAAAAATTTTAAAACTTCAACTGAAATTTACTTCAAAGTTTTAATTTATGATTTAATTGCTGTCATGTATATATGGGACATTGTTTTATTTCATTAAAATTAATTCTCATAAAATATTCTGTTTGTATATTTATTGTTTTCCTTAGAACTTCTTAAAGTTTCTTGTTTACGGCAGAAAGGGAACATGTCCTCTTAACACAAAAAAATTTTCTACCCTCTTCTCTTAAAATCTTTAAATATTTTATAAGTATGTAGTAGTCCAGAATGCCCAATCACATAAAGCTTAAATGCAAAAAAACTAATACCAGTAGTGTGTTTGAGTTTACCAAGTTTTTTGTCTCTCCTGAAAAATTGGCAAAACTGGACTTGTTGCCTTTCTGCAATTAACGATTCATATATTATGTTCGTAAAAACAAAAATGCTTAACGTTATTGCTTGTATGTAACAGATTGTATTTTAAAACAAACAAATAACACTTTTATTGCTATCTATTATTATTGTATTATTATTATATATATTAGTATATTTGCAAAAGTTTGCAAAAAATCATGTGTTTAAATAGGTAGCAATAGCGTGTTATGACGTCATAAAGCATAGATGCTGAAATGACGATGCTGAAGTGAAGTGAAAGGTAAGGAGCATATTTTCTTTAAGGTACACTTGTTAAGGTGGATATGGCAGATGGGATCCGGACGACCGAGAAGAAGACGAACCCGTTGGAGGAGTCGGCACACCGATCGAGAATGGACCTGCAGGAGCTGGAGATGCCGTCAACGCCACTGACCTTCCCCGTTAGTGCAGGTGTTGTGAGTTTCAAAGACAATTTGGTTTTATGAACTTTATTACTACTTACTTTACTTTTTGCCTTTTCATGTATTTTCTTTTTATGTATTTTACATGTATTTTTATTGTATTTTTATTGTAATTTTTAATAATTCAATAAATTTCTTTCCCAGCCACGGAGTCTCCAGAGGAAGAGGGATGTTCTCGGACGCGACTAGTGCGCGCTCGAGACGCATCGCCCCGCCCCTCATTTTTTCTATTGGTCCCTGACCTGGAAATCCCTATTTATCGCTACTTCAACATGTATAAAAATAGGCGATTTTCAGGTCAACCAGGTCAGTCCCTCACGGGCTCTCCGACAGCTTAGTGCTCTCGGGGCTCTGCTTCCTTTTTAGCTTTCCATACTCTGTGGCTGAGTATTTATTCAACTTTAAACTTGGTGTTTTATTTTCGATGTTAGACCCATTATTTGTTCCCCCGCGGTGACACACTGACTACATCGTTTCAACCATTAGCCCTATCAGAATGTTAAAAATTGACAGAAGATCGAGAAAAATGGAGGTTCATCGGCAATAAAAACTTATGGGATCAGACCCTACTTGGTACACAAGTAGACAAGGAAGATGAAATGGATATGAACTACGTAGAAGAGAATGAAGTGGAAGCTCCAACCATAGAGGAAGTACTTGAAGCTATTAAGGTATCATCGTCATCATCATTTGGCTCTACAAATCTATGTGAGTCTTGGCCGCGTTTACTATTTACCTCCATTGTTGTCGGTCCTGAGCAGCTATTTCCCATTGCTGTATTCCCATTTTGCGTAGATTACTGGCTACTACGTCCTTTCATCTCTTTCTTGGGCGACCAACTGACCTTCTGCCATCGGGTCTTTCCTACAATGTGGCGTTTAGGAGTCTTTCGTCACTCGATCTTAGTACATGGCCCCCCCATCTTATTCGATTTGCTTTATTGTAGCTTCTATGTTTTCCTCTCCATATACTATCTGGAGTTCATCATTGTGTCTTCTTCTCCATTCTCCAGTTGTCTCTTTTCTGCAAGGCCCATAGATAGTCTGCAGTATCTTTCTTTCCAGTACCAGTAATTTTGTCGTTTCCCGCTGGTTCAGAGTCCATGTCTCGCTTCCATACGTTATTGTGGGACGAATGATTGTCTTATACACTCTTATTTTTGCTGGTATTGAGAGAATTTTTTATTTCGGTACGATCATTAATGAGTAATATCTCCTGTTTCCTGCAATGATTCTGGCTGCCACCTCGTTTTCATATTTATTTCCAGATGTTATGATCACTCCTAGGTACTTGAATTCTTTGACAACTTCAAAGTTGTATTCATTGATTGGTAATCAGAAAAACATTAAAGGAGTTGACGCAATACTAGCAGAATTGTATAAGGTAGGTGGCGACCACCTAGCAAATCACATCGACGCGCTCATCAAAGACATATAGCAAGAAGAGAAAATTCCCGACGACTGGAAGAAAAGTACAGTATGCCCAATCTATAAAAAAGCAGACAAACTCCAATGCAAAAACTACCGTGGAATTTCTCTACTATGTACAGCGCATAAAGTCCACACGTATATAATAAACCAACGGCTCCAACCACTAGCAGAAAATATTATTGGAGGGTATCAGTCAGGCTTCCGACGGGCAAGATCGACATTGGATTAAATATTTACAGTCAAACAGATCTTGAGTAAATCATGGGAAGATGACATTAATGTGCACAACGTATTTGTAGACTTCAAACAGGCATACGACTCAGTCAAAAGGAACAAACTCTACAATATATTGGCTGAATTGGCAATACCACATAAGCCAATTAGACTTAAGAAATGCACAATGGATGAAATTCAGGCACGTACAGACCGTACAGACGTTTCAAAAACTATAGCAGCGAGATGGGTTGGCCCCAACTTTGTTTAATCTGGCATTTGAGTATGCAGTTAGGCAAATGCAAACTGGACAAGAAAACCTACTGACCAACTGGCCGCTTATGCTGATGATATTAATATTATGAGTAAAACATCAAAAGGAGCATAAGAAACGTACGCAGAGTTAAAAACGCAAACAAAAATGCTAGGTCTGGAAATTACCACAGAAAAAACAAAAATAATAATACAGAGGAGATGAAATATAGTCCCACAAAACATTATTCATGAAAATGACATTGGAACGGTTGGAAAGGTTACGTACCTGGAAGTAGAACGACGAATCAGAAGATGGAGAAATACGGAAGAGAATAACGCAGGCAAACAGAGCTTATTTTGCCCTCCCCCATATATTCCGATCTAAAAATGTCCACCGAAA
This sequence comes from Diabrotica balteata, assembly GCA_918026665.1. Taxonomy (NCBI): domain Eukaryota; kingdom Metazoa; phylum Arthropoda; class Insecta; order Coleoptera; family Chrysomelidae; genus Diabrotica; species Diabrotica balteata. The sequence continues at coordinate 35,409,159 of OU898276.1, forward strand.
TACAAAGATGAGAATCTGTAAAACCTTAATTCGACCAATAGCTTGCTATGGCAGCGAAGCATGGGTCCTGAAAGAAACACCCAAAAGCAAACTCGTCACATTCGAAAGGAAAGTACTGAGGAGAATATTAGATCATACTGTGATGTCCTCTCGTAGGAGTCACTATCCGGGTAGCTTTTAGACAGTCAGAGACAGAGTTACAATTTGGTTAAGTTAAGTGCAGTTATCATATTTACAATTTGGTTTAGTCTTCTCAGTACCTGGCCTATTTATTCAAATTAAGTTTGACCTTGTCATATGAAATTAGTCTTATCGGCAAGCGAGTGTGTATTTGAAATTTTACGGGAACGTTGTATCGATTTAATAACAGCGGACGATAGGTACAAAGAAAGGAAAGGAACTAAACACGTCCCTTAAGTGATTCGGGTTAACAGGACACTCCTCGACAGTCTCAACACGACTACTTCAGAGTACGGGTAGTGAAGAGCTCAAAACGCTCTTCGGGTAACGGCGGTATGGGACGGAATAACTTGGGAACTCAACACGTCCACAAGCCGGGGTAGGAAAGAAGAGAACCTTCAGGCAACACCTGTCGATTCTGTCTCTATGAGGAAATGTTGCGGTTTATATAGCGGAGCTTGGTAATTAGTTTTGCCCTTTCTAACACTCCTACTTCATGGGTTGGTTCGCGCGCACGCTGGTTTAACGGTGATGGCTTGGACTCATCGTTACAATACAACAACGAGCTTTATCTACTTAATAAGGAAGTACCACTGTCAGATTTCAGTAGAATACAAAGATTGCAATGGGCCGGACGTGTGATAAGAATGGGAGAGGAGAATCTATCAAAAAGAGCTCTGAATGCTAGAATGCATGGAAAGAGATCGGTTGGAAAGCCAAGAAAGCACTGGGAAGACACAGTAAATAGCGACGCATAACCCCTTTTAGGAATCCTTGTAAGGAGAACATAAGCCACAGACAAGCAAGGGCGGAGTTAAAAAATAAAGAAGGGCAAGACTCAATTTGGGCTGTGCTACCGTAAAAGAAGAAGAATAAGATGATAACACCATACCTGTATCAACTTAGCAAATAATCATATACCGGTACACGTGATTGACATTAGAAAATATGTTACTAGTTTTAATTCATTCAGACTTAATTCATTACTAGCATTAGTTTTTTATTATTGCACGCTGAATACTATACAATAAAATACAAGATTTCTGTAATTATTTCAGGAATTATTGGCATTCTTTATCTCTTTCATTATAATTTGCAGAAATCAATTTGTTAGTATTAAATGACTTATCTACAAATTAGTCGACCTTGATAATTAAGTGCAGGTTTTTATAAGTTTGTTTCAATAATTTAATAGGAATGTATATTGCATTTAGAATTAACGAATGTGTATCTAAACAACTAGAGAGCAATTACAAACCAATAAACATTTTATGGAAATCTGTCTATACAAAGAATACATCCGCTAATATGTGCTGTAAAGGACAACTTACAGATGTTTTGCGATATAAGATGTACGGAAACGGAAAAGGAAGAGCATTAATTTTAAGTCATTTTCATCAGACTGACAGTGGCGTCTCTCTAAGGTGAACAATTGAACACTTGCATCTCCTTGAATTTTCAAACTTAAAAAATATTGTGCTATTCGCTTAATATTCTGCCTCGTATTTAAATGTCTGCAGCACAAGTAATAATGTACGGTACTTAATGTTGACAATTAAAATAAAAGGAAATTAAAGAATTCATCTTGTAGATATGGGCGCGCTTACATGTGTCCCTCTCCTTCTTGCTCTCAGCTTTTTTTTTAAATGCCGTCGATCAGTATGAAAATTCCAACTTTAGATACTCACGTTTAAAGATAGTGAAAGAGACAAGGATAAGATAAGATTTATTAGTTACATGAAACGGTAATTTAAGCTTGGAGGGAGGATTTCTTCTATAAAGCGTTCTTAATAATTGGGTCAGTGGAATTCATAAAAAAGGTTGTCTATGATACCACTTTGTTGTTTATTTTTTATCCACTTTCTCCCAACGTTTCGGCAGGATATCCATATCCTTTCAAGAAATATTATTGACTAACAAACACTTTGTCTTCTTCTTCTTCTTCTTCGTTCTAGTATGTAGTTCTTCAATATTAGCCTAAACCTAAATTGTTTAAATTGTCGCACCATCTTTTTCTTGGTCTGCCAATACTTCTTTTTTATAAAAACATAAACAAAAAAAAAGACGCTTTATCTAGTTGCAAATTAAAAGTTGGTTGTTTTTTAAGCAAAGCTTCTACATTGGCGTTGTATTACTTTTTTTTTCCATAGTAAAATGCTGAGGCGAGCATCACGGAATTAGTGCCACAGGATGGCGTCGTCATGGATTGCGTCACAAAATAGCGGTTCCTCGCATCGATCCACTACTCTCGATCAATTCGTTTATAGTCGTCATATATTTATTCTAAGCAGGTTTAAATTAAAAACTTCATAAAAAATAACTAACAAAATACATTAAATGAGAAGTTAAAAATTAAAAGGATATTTGTTATTCAAAGATTCGATTCGCAATCATTATCAATATTAAAAAGTCAGAAAAAATATCATTCAGTTAATAAAAATATTGAATCTGTTTTAATTTTTATACCATTTTCCGTTTTAAAATAATTTCATATAAATACAATTAAAGACCACAGGAAAATAACTTCGTAAGTCACATTTTTGGTTTTGTTCAGAACATTTTTAGAGTTGTAAACTCTGTGACTATGTTAAAATAAATCTTACAATCAATCAGTAATAAAAAGATAAATATTTCATTTGTTGTTGGTTTACGTTTTAGTTTATTTTAATATATATCGCATATTAATGGTATTAATTGTTTTTTATTCGCATTAATAGACTTAACTGAAATTTTTCTCCTGTAAAGAAGGATTTATCACGTTATTTTTCTATAAAATCATTGGCTGTCTATTTTTTGTAAAAAATAAAAAGGAATAGAGCAAACATATTTATAATGCAAAAAAATATTATATATAAAAATGCAGACTCATTTGAATGGTATACATTCTAGTATCAAGTTCACTATGGAGGTGGAAACTGATTCATCCCTACCGTTTCTCGTCGTTATTATAAAGAAAAAACAAATCCCAAGGTTTTTATCACTTAACATCATGTCATTAATATCTTTGTCTCCAGATCAATACTGTCCGTTGTGTACCGCTGAACTGTCTAGTTTAAAACAAGTCTTCATCCAAAACAGTTCCTGCGTGAAAATCACACCAATAGGAGCATGCATAGACATCAATATCCCAATCAATCTCAACCCAAAGACTCAGAGCCTAATCATACGAAAGCTTTTCTTCCTTACATCAAAGATATAACTGATAAAAGACAATATTCACCCCCAACAAAAACTCAGCTCTTGTCCGTTCAATCAAAGATATTCCAAATGAACAGCACGAAGTTTATAAAATTCCTTGTGCAGGCTGCCCTCGATCTTATATAGACCAAACAAATCATAGAATCCAAAATAGAATGTATAAACATTTCAGTTCTGTTTGCAATTCCGATTCAATCTCAGCTCTAGAGCAACACCATCTTCATAAAAGTCACAATCCTCTCCTGCGACAGAAATGTTCACTCCATCGCAAACCTCCACCCGAACCTCGTCACCATCAACTGTATAAATGAACTGTCTGCTGTTCCCAGTAGCTGTGAGTTTATTAATAATTTTTGTAATAGTATTAATCTATTTATGAAATACCTCTAAATTTAACCTTAATGTATTTCGAGAAGGATTTGAATTTATATATTCCAAGGTATTAAGAGAAGCTTTGAATAACCAAGGCATTTCTCACTACCAGGGGCGTCCGACAAGGGGATAAAATATCCCCAGCTCTTCACAGCAACCCTAGAAAATATATTTAGCAAACTGAATTGGCAGAATATATAACAGGAATATCCACTGATGAAGAACACCTCAGTCATCTAAGATTTGCAGATAATAATCCTGTAGGACTACAAGAACTTATTATATACCTACAATTTAGCTAGCAATGAAATTCGCCTAAAAACGAAAAAACCATGTACAATCAGCTAGTGACGAGTTTGTATACTTGGGATAATTAATACATAAATCTGGCTCCTTAGTCCATAAACCAACAGAAGGATGAAATTGGCTTGGGCATATTTTAGTAATAGTGTTGTAATATTCAAATCCAGAATGTCAGGCCACTTGAAGAAAAGAACATTCGATCAATATTCATATACTACCAATTATGAAATACGGCTGCGAAACTGGGACACTAAAGAAGAGATAGTAACCAAACTGTCACTCAAATGTCAATGGAGCGATGAATCCTAGGTACAACAAACAGAGGTCGAAAAAGAACTGAATGGATCAGACAGAAAGCCCAGGTAACTGATTCAATCCACAGAATCAAATCTTTAAAATGGTTTGCTGCATTTTTCGGTCAATTTTGACATCTCGTGTGTACGATTTAAAAAGAATCTTTAGAAACATTACGTAACTTTATTCTTTATCTTTATAATGTCGCTACTCTTGGAGCATTTGATACTCTCTCGGTATAATTATAGTTTCCGTCAAGATATAAGAAATTTTGCCTGACGCAAATTAACAAAAAAGTTCAAGTACATATAATATTATAATAGGGTTGGAATAATAAAAATAAAATTTGAAGTTTAGATGGAAAAAAATAATTACAAATTACAATTCTATGTCACTACCGCTGTCATCTTCAGTAGAATCGTCATCATCTAATGTTATAATTATTGATTTAATACGTGAGGTTAATATTCTGTAATGATCTTCTGTTTTTATAACATGTGAAATACAATTTTGCCATAGTGTTGGAGAAATCTTTTTTATTTCTTCTACAACATGTGATACCGATTGGCTACTAAATTTGGGACAGTAGTTGTTTTACCGTAAACTTCCCTAAAGTTCTCTCCAGATTAATTACTTTTTAAATTAAACATTTCTTTTTTATATGTTTATATACGCATACGTAATACGCATTGAAAAAGCCAGAGTTGCCTTCTATAAATTAAAGAAAATTCTAATTATTAGAGATATTACGTTAAACCTTAAAATCAGATTAATACGCTGCTACATATTTTCCACATTGCTGTATGGTATGGAGAGTTGGACCCTTTCAGAGACATTAATGAAAAAATTAGAGGCCTTTGAGATGTGGATTTATCGACGAGTATTGCGGATAAGTTGGGTTGATCGAATAAGAAATGAAATAGTTTTACATCGAATGAAAAAGGGCACAGAAATCACAAAAACGATAAAAATTCGAAAGTTACAATATTTAGGTCATGTAATGAAACATCCAGAGAGGTATAACCTTCTACACCTCATAATACAGGGTAAGATCGCCGGAAGGATAGGCCCAGGCCAACGAAGAACATCCTGGCTCTGAAATCTCCGAGAATGGTATCAAGAAACCACCGCTAATTTATTTAGAGCCGCTGTAAATAAAGTTATTATTGCCAATATGATCGCCAACGTTCGATAATCGGACACGGTACTGAAAGAAGAAGATCTAAAACCGATGTGATTCAAAAACTTTGATAAAGTTGAAGGCGAATACGTAATAGAATAGTCTTTAACAAGTTGATCTTATATCATACTGAGCGTTAGAACTAGGTTCTTAGAATAGAAATTATAAACTGCTCTTATAATTACCTCAGCGTTTTTTTCATTTACTGGTTTATATTATGTAGAGAAGTTACTCCGCTTTTTACGAGGTTGAATTATATCTGTAACAATTTTCGACACTGTTGTATATGGCATCCTTGTTAATCGAGATGTTGCCCTGATGAGAAATTTACCGTCTTCTGGATTTGGATTATCTTCTTTTACTGTTTGATAGACATTTCTAATAATTTCTTTGACATCATCAGATAAATGTAAACGTGTTTTACACTTAGCACTAGCTACATCGATTCCTGACATATTACTTGAATAGTCTTGACCTAACCACCGATCCAAATGCAAGAAAATAACTGCCTGAATGTGCAAATGTCAAACTTAAATATGTTTGCTCCCTTTTACAATGTTTCATAATTTATGTTTTCTAGATAAATAAATGATACTACTACTACTACTACTACTACTCGAAGATATCTACCAAAATAACACAATAAAAGTAAAAGTAGAACAAGAACTATCGACTCTATTGAGGCTGGCAATGAGATAAGATAGGGAGATTCCCTGAGTTCTCTATTGTTACTGATTATGGATGAAATAATACAAAAAGCAAGAACTAAAAAAGGATACCAAATGAGAGGGAAACAATTTAAAATAATCTGCTTAGCAGACGATTGCTGCACCAATTTAATATAACCGCTAGAAAATTTAACATAGTAATTTCCTCAAAAAAGACAAAATGCATGGTTACAACAGCAAATTTACTGAGATATAAATTGGAGCTGGAAGGTCAGATAATAGAACAAGTGATGGAGTTTAATTATCTAGGCATCACATTATCTAGTTACGGAAAGCTCGAAACTGTTGTGGAAAATCAAGTAAGTAGAGCAAACAGATCAGCAGGCTGCCTGAATGAAACAATATGGAAAAATAAATATATCGGGAAAGAAATGAAAGGCAGACTGTACAAAACAGTCATCAGACCAATAATGACACGTGGCAGGAACACGACTCAACACAGAGAGGACCAAAAGGATGTTAGAAGAGATGAAAACGCTTAGAAAAATTAATGGTAAAACAATATGGGACAGAGCTAGAGATACAGATATACGACGAGGATGCAAGGTGGAAAACATCAAGATTTATTTATTTAGCGTATGGCTACGTCACAGGTTCATATATATACATATAATATAAATTATATAAATTACAAACAACAGTAAATACAAAAATATTATTCTACAAACAAACATCTAGATCATAAATATATTCGATTGACTCTTTTGTAGCAGCCAGGAAATCCGAAGGGTTTCCGTTATAGGATCTAATCGGTCATTCCTCTACCTGTACTTTATGTTTTACTGTTTGCCTTTTGTGATTGTATTTTTCCCCATCTAAAAAGTGAGTCGAAACATCTGCCACAGTTCGTCCTTATTCTATTGAGTGTGGTCCAAATTCGTCTCGGTTGGTTGAAGCCCTCAGGTTTGCTTGTAATACATGGCATGTTTCAGTTAGCTGGTGCAGCGTTATTCTCCCATTGTTCTCTCCACCGTTCAATTGCATTAAAGTTTTGATCTACTAGCCTTTTTGCTGTTTTTAGAGGCGGGTGTCTTGAACGGAGCCTATTTATGTCTCTGGCGGAAGTTCCGGCATGGGAGCGGAGCTCAGGATCAGTATTGACTTTTTTAAATTCTCTGACAAGGGCATGTTCCCGGCGGATGGGTGGTGGAGCTATATGACTTAAAGCTGGTAACCAGTAAGTGGGCGTGGCCTTGATTGTGCCCGATATAGTTCGCATGGCTTGGTTGGACATCAACACGGTGAGTGTGTGGACTGTTTATCCATACTGGTGCACAGTATTCCGCTACGGGGTATACCAGTCCTAATGATATCGATCTAAGTGTGGGTGCTGAGGAGCCCCATGTAGTGCCGCACAGCTTTTGCAGGATGTTGTTACGAGTTCGGAGTTTTGCTGCAGTCTTAGTAAGATGCTCTTTAAAGTTTAGTGTTCTGTCAAGTGTAACACCTAAGTATTTTGGGTGTTTATTATAGTTAAGTAGTATATCCTCAAAATGGATTTGAGGTTGATAGTTGACCATCTCGTTGTACAAATGGAAGCAGGACACTTCTAGGGCATTTAAATTGTTTGTTAGAATGCGTTCAGTGACCTTGAATTCTTTATGACTTGCGGCAAGCGTCCAGTCGTCTGCGTATCCAAACTTTTTTGATGTGGTTTCTGGCATGTCTGCTATGTAGAGGCTGAAAAGCATGGGAGTCAGCACGGATCCTTGTGGAAGTCCATTATTCAGTTTTCTTTGGGTACTAGTCTTGTCTCCCAATATAACTTTAAAGCATCTGTTGGATAGCATGGCGTTAATAACCTCAGTGGTCTTTCTGCATGGGATTATTCGCATTAATTTATATATTGCCCCTTGTCGCCACAAATTGTCGTAAGCAGCAGATAGATCGATGAAGACAGCGGTTGTTTTTAATTGCTTTGAAAGTTTGATTCCACATAATTGGTCAGGGCGAGTACCGAGTCTCTGCGGCTGTGGTTGGCTGCGGTAAGTGTTGGAATATGGTTTTGCTGATTCTATTATACAACAGTCTTTCGAACAATTTGTACACCATACTTAAGAGTGCGATAGGGCGGTAGTTTTTCGGTGAATTATTACTTTTCCCTGGTTTTAAAATGGCGACGATTCTGCATTTTTGAGTTGGTGGGGGACGTTTCCCGTTTGAAGGATGTCAGAAAAGAATTCTGCGAGCCATTGCCTAGTGAATCTGCCTCTATGTTTGAGGAATTCAGCGTGAATGGCGTCGAAACCCGAAAACATCAAGAACTGGGTAAGAAATAGAGGAGTAGAATAGAACGATCATATAAGCCGAATGACAACAAATAGAGTAGTAAAGACGGCAAGAGACGGTTCCCCGATAGGAAAACGATCAGTAGGAAGACCATGAAAACGATGGAACGACAACTTAGTCATAAAAATAGACAGAGTCATGTCTACATAATAAGAAGTAAAAGAAGACTATTTAACTATATGTTACTATTTAATTGTGATGTTTTTTTACTAAAATTATTAGCTGAATTGGGATTAAACAAAAAGGGGTGATCATTTAAATTGAACCATTTACTGAATTCTTTCTGTCCCATTCCATATCGTTTTACTAATTCCTGGATAATGTATACTAAAGTTTAAAATAGCTTTCTTTAGTCTAATATTCGAGTATCAATGAATTTTGTCATCTCTAGAGCATTACCTAGTTAACGATAATGTAAAAAGACTGGTTAGTTAGTAGAATGCATACCGTTAATTAAGATATAGGTATATTTCCGAACATAATTACCACAACGCGTGCAAACTTTAACGACTTAATTTGCAAACAATGATGAAATTACGGCCAACATTACGATGTTTATATTCAATATAATATATACCTAGTAGTTTGAAGGCGACTAATTTGGAGTATAAAGAATTCATTTACTATGTTAAAATTGGTCAAATAAGTTTCACAAATTGTGTTGTTGCATGCTTGAAAAAAATTATGTGCCAAAAATAAAGAGCCTTGCATTTTAAACAAAATAATAACGAAACTGCATAATATGGAAATTTTTTGGATTCTCTCTCCTCTTGCCGACAAGAATGCAGCGTCGACTAATTTTTAAATAATTTTAAACTGTTTGTCAACATATAAGTCAACAGGTGGCGTTAGGTTGAATATAATATAATTTATTTAAAATACAAATAATGAATTAATAATAAAATTAAGGTAAGATGGGGCAAGTGCGAACGAAAAATTCATAATTAATATTCATTTAACTACAAAAATTGCCTCTTTCAAATTAAGATTTTTTTAAACTTCTGTCGTATAATTGTGATTATTAACCGACCAATTAAAACTATTTAGATAACAAAAATACATTACCTACCAAATTTGCCTATACATTTTTTTTTCGCAAGTACATGTTACGCACTTGCCCCACTGATCCGGGGTAAGAGCAGAATGTGCCATTATTTTTGCTAATAATAATAAGTGTTCCATACGGGGCTAGTGCAGAAATCCTACATATATGTAATTTTTATTCTTTATGCTTAACTTTAATAAAATATTAAGAAAAAAATGCTACGAAATATTTTTTAGGAGAGAGTCAAAACAATTTCAGATATTTTGACTGAAAAATATTTATTTAAAATAAAAACATAAACTAAACGTACCAGAATAAATAAATCCTGTTAACAGTAACAAAAAATAATAATAATTGGAAAAAATACTTATGCTATGCTTCAAACACTTCAGGTGCAGTCTCAAAAATATACTTTTCGTAATCAGCAGTTATTGATATTTTTGGAACAGGTAGTTTTGTTTCTATGTCCGACAGTAGAATAGTGCAGACATCGTTGGGTTTTAAAATAAAATGGCACTTATTTGTGAGCCTTTTCAAGCCTGTTACTTCGGCTTCATCACCATTGATCAGTTGTTTCACCAAACAAACATATTTGAACATTTTCTTTTTTCCAGGAAAATTTACTAATACAAAATCCCCAATTTGTATTTTGGTAAATGTAAGTTTGTCAGTAGGGTTTTTTTCATCAAACTCTTCCAAATCACTTTTGCTTAGCTCGTCAAATTCAACAATTCTGTTTTCGCTTGAATCACTGTACCAAGAACTATTATCATTTTCGGAACTGCTTTCAGCAATTTTTTTTTGTAAATCTTTTTAATTTTTTTTTCTGGTTTATATTTTTTTGTTGTATTTGAACTTAAAATTTTTTCAACATCGGCTCTTGTTATCACCTCTGCGCCCAAGCACACGCGTTTTCTTTTCTTCGAATTAGAATTGTTTTCACGTTTGGTTGACCTCAATAACAACTCTTCCAATGAAACATCCAGAATCTTCTCAGTTTCTTGATTATGTTTGTATATCTGTCGAGCTGGAAGTTGACAGTGCTTAGACTGTGATTGGATTTTCATTATTTTTTGCTGATGTACTAGGCAAAGTTAAGTCAGGACCATCAAACTTAGCCACCTTACGGGTTTTTTGCCAACGTTGGAGAGCCACTGGGTCAAATAAATCTTGCTGAATAATATTCCTATTCAGCGGAACTATTCCTGCTTTAATGAAACCAGTCACTAATATTTCGGGCCTGGTTTCCTGCCATATTTCTCCTATCATCTTGGAAAACATACTTTTTGTTACAGCGGCCCCCACATTTCTTCTCTGCCATTCAACAAGTTTAGCATTCCAACGGGTCTTCAGTGATTTAAATACACACAAATCTAAGGGCTGGAGTACATGACTGGTGTGAGGAGGGAGCTTAAGTATCGTAATATGGTTTTCAACAGCTATATTTATGACATCTGCTGCAAGATGACTCGCGTGTCCTTCGTAAATTACTAATACAGGTCGTTCTGAACCAATAAACTTTAAAAAACTGTTTTAAAAATAGTTTCTAAATACAGTTGTCTCCATCCACTCTTTAGGAGTGGCAGCGTAGGTAGTATCTAAAAACTCCGTGCCACGCGGAGCAATCCACTGGTCCCAAACATGTTTACCTTTGAAGACAATGAGCGGAGGTGCTTTTTTGCCACTTGCGCTGCAGCACATAAGAACAGTTGTATTTTGTTTGCCAGGCCCACTAATAGTTCTTGTGGATGGAGCTCCCCTTTGTCCGACAATTTTTGTTTTTGACGGATCTGTGCAAAAACTGCTTTCATCCAAGTTTCAAATTTGCGACGGGCGTTCTTGTAAACCAAGTTCTTCTATAATGTTTTCAAGTAAATCAAAATAGTTGTAGATCAGGAATGGGTCAAGGTTTTTTTTTCTAGCAAATTCAACACTCTGGGGTTTTTTAATAGAGAGGTTATGTCTACGCTTGAAATTAAGAAACCAATCTTCTCCTGGTTTACCATCTTTAAACTGTGTCTTAATGTTATTCTCTTTGACGAAGTCAGCTACAACCTGCAACACTTCTTTTCTAGAAAGGCCAAAACCCCATTTTTCCATAGTACGAAGGCCATTTGCTAGTTTTTCTTCTTCCTGTTGAGGAATGTCCTGAGTTCTTCCATAGCTGGAACTTTTTTGTCCTCTCCTACCTTTAAGGTGATCATGGAGAGTACTTCTTGGAATTGTGTACACTTTAGTAGCTCGGTATAAAGTCATTTGCCCAGATTTAATTGCCGACAGTGCAATTTTTAAACTCTCTTTCGTATATCCTTTGCCCCTGCTACTTCTGCGAATGTAATTTCTCACCATGGTGGAACTAAAAGCATAAAGAAAAACTGTGTGAGATTTGGGGCAAGTGCGTAATATGTGCCGCTCTTACTCCACAATTTTATCCGCACTAGCCCCGACTTTAAAAATACGTGGAGCAAGAGAGGTACAACAATAAAAACTGTCAAAAAGTAAATATTTAAAAAATATTTTATGTTTATCATAAACTATTGTGCCTAAGATACTTACCTATCAAAAATAATATAAAGATGTTCACAGATTCTTCTTCTTCAAGTGCCGTCTCCATCAATGGAGGTTAGCGGTTATGGTGGCAAACGTTTGTCTATCTTCAGCTGCTCTTAAGAGTTCCTCAAATCCAAGTCCTGATTCCTTCACAGATTCGGTAGATATAAATGGATTAATTTTTATCAGTGACCTTGCTCGAGAAGTTGCAAAACACAAGTGACACTACCGTACCTATAACATCAGTGAAACCTAATAAAGCAGCTCGCTGTTGTTAAAGACTGTTGTCACGGGTATTAAAGATACCAAATAATAGATGGCAGCCCATATTTCAAAAGTGATAGGTTTTTATGATAATGTTCTGCACTTGCCCCGATAATGCACTTGCCCCATCTTACCTTACTTCATTTAATTTTAAAAATATTATTTAACTTTTAAAAGTATACAAAACATAGTACATATAAAACTTCGCGTTAGTCTACTGTACCGCCTACTGTCACATATTTTTTGTATAGGCCAGAATCTCTATTGTAAGTATTGCTCTATAAGCCAATCTATTGCTTCCCATATATATATATATATATATATATATATATATATATATATATATATATATATATATATATATATATATATATATGTAAATACTTTTTTCTTTTTGGGTGTGGTAGTCAATAAAAAATAGAGCTTTGCTAAGGCGTACTATTTATTCTGAAATCCGAGCTTTCGGTGGTTATTTGCCACCTTTATCAAGGTCTACAATGAAAATTACTGTGTTACAACATTAGGCTGATGTAATATAAAAATTATAAAAAACTTACCAGAAAGTAAGATTCATAGCACTTTCTTTCATTCTTACTTTCTGGTAAGTTTTTTATAATTTTTATATTTCATCAGCCTAATGTTATAACACAGTAATTTTCATTGTAGACCTTGATAAAGGTGGCAAATAACCACCGAAAGCTCGGATTTCAGAATAAATAGTACGCCTTAGCAAAGCTCTATTTTTTATTGACTACCACACCCAAAAAGAAAAAAGTATTTACATATTTTTTCCAAACTAGTCAAAAAATTTTGGACTACCTTATATATATATATATATATATATATATATATATATATATATATATATATATATATATATATATATATATATATATATATATATATATTACCTATATTGTTGTAGAATTGTATATTATAAAAAAATTAATTAATATCGGTTAGATTACTAACTCAGTAGTAATAGACGAAATCAAAATAAGGGCGGTACGAATATCCTACCAGTAGTACTATTTTATTTTAATTCGTTAATGTAAAGAAGGCGGAACTGGCTTGTTACTAATTGATGTTTAAGTACTTCCTTTTTAGTTTTAAATTTCATTGGACAGAATTTGTAAAAAATGTACATACAAACTTATGATTCACTAAGAATTTATTGGACGTGAGCCTTTTGAAGGTTTGTCCAGTACATTTTTTATTCTTTGTAGTAGCTGAATTTATAAAGCGATACATTCTTAGATAAGAGTAAGGCTTCTCGGATGATTCTTGTTTTGCAGAAGCAGATTTAAAACAATGTTATAATATAATACTTCAATATTATGTAATATAATAAATTAATTTTAAGTTAAATATTTTTTATAAACAAAGAGTTGTTAGAAAATAAAGAAGAAATTTCCTGATGAACCAGAGGTTATGGGATTACACTCATTTACACTATTCAAATATTTGTTCTACGGTACCTACCATCAGGTTGATAATATAAAATATTATTAAAAAGTATATAGTATAATATTAGTTATATGATGAATTTAATTAAAGAATATCGCTTACAAAATTTCTGATCCAGTGTTCTGAAGAAATTTTATAAAAATGGATTTAATCATGTTGAATGAGTTGATTTTTCTCATGTAGGTTTTTTAGATCTCGGGTGAATAGTTAAATATTTCAGGAATAAAGTATGTGAAATTGTGTTTTCCAATTGATTTATAAGCACTAGTAACGGACTAGTAGCGGAGAAATCTTGCATTTTTTACTGCACATTTCATAGATTTCATAAATTCATATTGTCAATTAGCAAATTGTCATATTTCATATTCGTTTGTTTATTTACACCTTCTGTCACTGAAGAAAATAGGATTTAGTAAACTTATGTATAAATTGTAAAAATACAACAAAAAATTGTTGAACAGTTATTTTGGTGATTTACTTTCTAAAATCCAGTTTTTATTATTGCATCCATATGAACAGTAATGCTGTAATTTAATAATATATTTATTTGTATTTACGCTACATACAACGTTTACCTTTTAATAACATACCGAAATAACCTCAATCTTACTTTTTTCTCTTATTTTTTTTTTTGGGGCTACGTCCTTGACAGTTATCCGGTAACCTCGATCTAACATTAAAGCGCAATAAATTTTGTTGATTTACGACACCAGGTGTCGCTCTTCCGAACTTGCACGGTCCCAATTGATTTTAATATATGTTTACTTTTGTATGTAAGCAAAATTATGTGCAATATGACGGTCTAACATTAAAAATAGCTGCTTGCTGAAAAAGAAATTGATGAATATAAGCGATATTTTTTTAGCATTATTTTCAAATACCTCCTTTGTAGTATTTTGAGTTTATTCAAATGAGAAGCATGTTCCACCCCATGCTAAAATGGCATATCTTTACGTACTATCGTACGATATACGATAGTATGGGAGTACTATCTTTACGTAAGGAAAATTAGAATATTGCTGAGATATCTAAATCTGTATAATAACCTTCTTAGGGTTTTACATATCATATCAATATGTATTTCCCACTTAAGTGAAAATCAATGTAAACGCCTAAATATTTTATATATTATTTCCTATTTATTTTAATTTACGCGTTATTGTAGCTTAGATTTAAATCCAAAGAAGTCAGGTAAATTATTTTTGTATATTGAGAATAGCATGAAATAAGTTTTATTAGTATTAACAGTCAGTATTTCCTATTTAGCCATTCTAGAACCTTTATAGTTTCTGTTTCTGCTCAAATTTTAAGTTTGTTCCAAGCATCACTAGTGTAAAGTATGACAGTATCGTCAACAAAACAAATAATCTTGCCATGTATTTTCATTGCTTCTACATCATTTGTACTATATATTGAAAACAGTAAAGGACCTAAAACAGTACCTTGAGGCACACCATACTCAATGGTTTTTCAACACTTACCTTGTTATTAATTTTGACAATTTACGATGTATTTTTTAAATAACTTTGAAATAGTAAGTTCGGTATGTCTCTTATTCCAAGATCATCCAAAGCACCTAATAATTGCCGATGACTAATCAAAACTCCAAAACTATGGTTTTGGAGTTTTCAAAATCAATTTTGTGATCTTTATGAAGATGGTGTTGACATAAAGCTGAAATTGAATTAGAATTGCGAACAGAAATGGAATATTCATAAATCCTATTTTATCCTCAATCATCGGTATGCTATGTATACACCTTGTAGCTCCTCAGCTAAATATTATCTTCCTCCGCTGTCTTTTATCCACAATATTTTTCTATTATATTTTCGATTCTTTTTCTTTTCTCCCGTAATCACCTCTGAGTATCTTCGTCTGGATCTGTCTCTTCTCCTTTTTAGAGGGAGATTTAAATCTCCCAAATGGGAGAAAAGAAATAGAATCTAAAATATGAAAGAAAAATATTATTGATAAAAGAGAGCGAAGGAAGATAACATTTAGCTGAGGACCTACAAGGTGTAAACCTAGAAGCAATTCTTGGTCTTATATTAATAGCAGAGAAACATTTGGAGATCCAACGTGATATGTATGTAAGACTTTTGAACATGGAAAGGAGTAGAGCAAAGGTGAAGCAGAGATATGTGCTGTAATGTATTTTGTTTAACATATATGCTCTTGTACACGATTTGGCCTTAAAATGAAACTTTTTTCCAAAAAAAGGCTTTTCCAAAACACAATACATGTACTGGCCAAGAACATTTTAACTAATGGAACGCCAATTGAAATTTATTTTCATTACAATAAGACCATAGCCCAATTCAACATTTCGGAGGTTATTTGCATCCTTAATTGTTTTTTGTCTATCTATATTTGTATATCTTCCTACATTTTTTTTTGGTATAGTATATTTTTTAAGTCAATGTTTACAAATATGAAATTGAGTATGGCTAAACTCTGCCTGGGAGTTATGAGAGCGATGACTGGACTCTTGAGGATTGAGTAGCTCAGAAGCCGCGTTCATGCCCACAGCCGGTTCCAAGTCGGATAAAAGAGGAGGGTTGATGGGCCAGGTTAGAGTTCTACCTATTGTAAAAGAAAACAAGGCCCAAAGAACCGATATAAAGCCTCGGAACCTCAGGAAGTAGAAATAGCTATAAACTCACTCAAAAATAGAAAGTCACCAGGACCAGACGGAATAACCAACGAGAAGTTCGGAAAACACGAAGGGGAAAGTATAAACCTAGAGATAACAAAATTTATACAAAAACTAATATTGCACTGCAAGACGCATGAAGAAACAGCATAATGATACCAATGTTTAAGAAAGGAGATAAAGAAGATCCCAACAATTATAGAGGTATAAATCTACTGAACACCGCACTTAAGTTTACTACAAAAGTCCTAACCAACAAAATCAATAAACTAACAACTTTATCAGACAAATAACAAGGATTCAGATCCGGAAGATCCTTCGTAGACGCCGTATTTGTACTAAGACAAATCACAGAAAAGGCCGTCGAGTACAATTACTCGCATTTGATCGCATCCATGTCAAAGACGTCTTATACCTACTGTATAAAAGAAACATACCAATCAATATTATACAAACCATCGAAAACATCAACCTCCATAATCAAATACAGGCAAAGATAAATTGAAAACTAACACGGTGTATACCAGTATAAAGCGGGGTCAGACAGGGTGACTCGTTAAGCCCACTTCTCTTTAATATAATAATGGACGAAATAATACAAGCAGTACGTAAAGGTCATGGTTACAGAATGGGGAACAAAGAAACCCTAATATTATGTTATGCATATGACACCGCCGACATTAATCGCCGAGACAGAAGACGAGCGACAAAGCTCCAAAACACAAATCTTCAATACAACAGCCAAGAAATACAATATGATAATATCAGCAGAAACAACCAAATGTATGATAACATCTAAATACCCACTACGATGTGAAATCGAAATTGATGGGAAAATAATAAAGTAGGAAGCAAGGTTTAGATATCTGGGAATAGATATAACTAGTTACGGAGATGTTGAAGAAGAAGTACGACAACAAAGCTTAATAGCAAGTGAAGCGGCGGGATCTCTTAATGACACAATCTGGAAGAATAAACACCTAAAACAAGACACAAAAACAAGAATCTATAAAGCAGCAATTAGACCTATATTAACATACACGGTGGAAACAAGACTTGACACATCTAAAACGGCACGACGCGACTACTAGAAACAACAGAGATGAAAATACTCCGACGAATATCAGGGAAAAATCTGTTGGATAGGGAGAGAAGCGAACATAGCGAACATAAGAAGAGCATGCAGTATGGAAGAGTCTTGGAAGAGCTTAATCTTAGCGACTTGCAGATGGTAGGGCAATCCTATGACGGAGCTGCGGTGATGTCAGGCAATACAAGTGGTCTTCAAACACAAATGCGAGAGAAATTTCCAGCTGCAATTTACACGCACTGCTTAGCTCATAGACTTAACTTGGCTCTGGTAGACTCCTGTAAAAATGTTCCCTCAATATCGACATTTTTTTGTACTTTGGAAGCACTTTACGAACATTTTTCAGATCCTCAAAACCATAAAAAATACAAACAAATATTGAAGGACATGAATATTGTTCCCAGGAAGTTGAAAACTCTGTCAGATACTCATTGGGTGTGTCGATATACGACTTGCCACGCTGTTAAAACATGTTTCGAGGGAATCGTCACAACACTGGAAAACGAAGTTGCTCATACAAATAATAAACAGTAAATTACAGCAGTTGGGATATTATCCAGCATTAAACAACCATTATTTATAATTCATCTTTTTGTATTGGATGAGCTGTTAAACATTTTAAATATATTATCAAAGAGCCTCCAGGAGAAAGGTGCAACTCGGGGGAAAGCAGTCAAGGTTATTAAAAGTGTTATGACTTCGTTAGATGGAATGAGAAATGAACAATATTATACCCATCTTCATACAAACATATCGAACTTTGCCACAGAATACCAAATTTCATTGGAAATTTCGTCAGCCAAAAGAAAAAAGCAAGCCAGTAGCAAGCTCGTTGACTTCGTCATTGAAACAACCGTAGGATTGGGTTTGATAGACGCCACATGCTTCAGAGCTAACGTAGGAGTCATTGAGTATTGGAGGGCAAACATTTTTTACTGGATTATTGATACTGTAAGAGAATTTCTGAACAAAAGGTTCTCACCAGAAAGTATGGCGCTTGCCAATTCAGTAGATCATTTTTTTCAGTTAGATTTTGAGGGTTCAGAGAAATTTATTGAACAATATCGCAAAATTTTAAATATCACCACTTTTGCCTTAAGTGCAGAAATGGCCGTTTTAAAAAATTGTATTTTACAATCTAACGAAACTATTTGTTATGAATATATAAAAAAAAAACTTAATTGATTCAGAAGAAACATATCCCAACCTCTACCAACTTTTTAAAGTATCGATTATTTTGCCTATTTCAAGCGCAACGTGCGAGAGGTCTTTTTCTGCCATGAGGCGGATTTTTAACTGGTTAAGAACGACAATGACTCAAGATATACATTCAGATTTGGCTTTGTTGATATAAAAAAAGATGTAGACATAGACTTAGAGAGTGTTGTAAATTCTTTTAGTGAACAGAGTAGGAAGTTTCTCTTGTAAGTAATATTTTGTTAATATTTTGTTTTTATAAATATTTATCGCAGTGTATATATTATATTATGTATTAGGTATATTAAAAAAATAAAACCAGTATACTATTATAACGCATTTCTTCTATTTATTTTTTCATTGCACGGCAAATAAAAAAAATTAAATTTTTAATCAACCATACACTGGGGCCCAGGCCCCCCTTGAAAACTGAGGCTACCTACGCCGATGTGGAAGACATAAATAGATGGGTGACAAAATGGAATCAGGGTTGGGACGAACACATTAGTAGAATGGCAGAGGATAGAATAGTACGAATAGCACGTGATAAGTCACCAAATGGACGAAGAAGTATTGGTAGACCAAGAAAAATATGGTGCGATGATTTAAACATTTTAGGAGGCTGATATTAAAGAAGAAACAGGCTTTAAAGCCTACATATAAGAAGAAAGAAGGAAGGCGAAGAAAAAGAAGCAGAAGAAGAAAAAGGAGAAGAAGAAGGAGAAGAAGAAGAATAAGAAGGAGAAGAAGAGTATGGCTATCAGATTGAGGTTCGTCGAATGTTATGTATAGTCGCAAATGTTATATGGGCTAGAAACTTGGACTCTATAAGCCCAATTCGTAAAAAAATTAGAGGCTATGTAGGTGTTTTTTAAAAATTCCTTGAGACTGCAAAAGTTTTAAATCAAGAATTGTGGGACGAATAGGACATGTATATAGACACATATTTCTAAACGATAAATACTCTCTGCTACAAAATATCATCATGCAAGGAAGAGTAGAGGGAAGAAAAGTCTTGGGAAGAAAGAAGAACTCTTGGCTGAGGAATATCAGAGATTGGAATAACCTCAGTGTTAAATAGATATTTCACGTTGCAAAAGATAGAGAAGCGTTTAAAGAAGCGATGGCCAACCTTCTATAGAAAACGGCACAATAAGAAAATATGCAAAAACATCATGGCATTTTCAACAGATATATATTTTATAATGAATATTTGGTAGTAGCATCAGAAATACTACTGGTCTGATGTAATGTAATAAACTTTCTTTCCTTTGGTATGAAGGTATGCCATGGAGGTGAGGAACCACCATGGCTTCTTACCTCCGTGAGGTATGCCTGTTAAGTTAATTTGAGGTTAGACTGATTTGTTCTTCCAAAATGGAATTAGTAATAAGTATAGCAGATATTCTAAAGTTCATAATTCAAATGAAAATAATGGAAAAAATACGTGTTCAAATGAGGCTATTATTGTTGCTGCTCTATTATAAGTGCAATTTAAATGCTTATTATCAAAAATATTTAAATTTTTTATTAATATTTATTTTTAAATGTCAAGATATTCGAAATAGTTACACACGAATAAAAAAAAACAAGAATCAAGTCTTAAGACAATAATTCAAACACAAAAAGTGAAGTTATCTCTAACTTGATTAAATAATAGCTAAGAATAAAAAAATAGTGAATAATATAAAACAGTTTCTCATCAAAGGGTTTGGATAAGCAAAAAATGGAGGCAGAAAATAAAGAAATTTTAAATTAAAGAAAACATAAATAAAATATTGTGTATCTTGTGTGACATTCTATATAGTACCATATAAATATTAGAAGTAAAATATAAAAGTGACATTTTAAAATTGTAATAATATAAATGATTATTGTTCGTTGTGTTTATATTGAACTGTTTTACCTTTTTTCGCAATCTCTTTCTTTTCTTCTTCAAATAGTACTGCATTAGTTTCCTTCATCGTAATGTCAAAACTTGACCACAAAAATCACTAGAACAACACAACGAAAAGAAACCAACCGTTCCCGCCGATTTTTTAAACAAAGCGAAAAATCGCCTCCCCTACTGAATTGATCATAGCGGTGCAGTTTATTATATCACTTGTTCGTTGTGACGTCACGGCATTGGTAAACTCCTCCCTTTTCAATTTCTTATATTATCCTTGCTTTTTATAAACTCTCCTTCGTACAGATTTTAGTTCAGTTCACTGAGCGATAACCTTATAATGAATTTTGTTAGACGTGTGTATTATGCTAATAATTGGGCAAAATTTTTATTTAGAATACAGGATGTCCCCAAACAAGTGCATCATATAAAGAGAGATTTGTTACTTTATTTATATCAAACTAGAAGGCATCGTATTTCCTATTATTTAATCTGTTCCAGTATATTTCTATTAATACTAGTTTTTTAGAAGCTTTTTAATTTTTTTTTAATATAGGAATATAATATATTGTAATACTTTAATATAAGAGTTAATAGTGTAAATGTATATTTAATAATCATCATCAATCAGCCAATTGCGTCCACTGCTGGACATAGGCCTCTCTCAGTTCTTTCCAGTGTTGTCTACACTGGGCCGCTTGTAGCCAGTTTCCCGTTACACGTTTTATATCATCGGTCCATCTAGTCAATGGTCGTCCTCGGCTTCTTTTATAGTTTCTGAGCATCCATTCCATAATATGTCTTGTTTACCGTCCATCTTGTATTCTGACTAAGTGCCCTGCCCAGTTCCACTTAAGCGTCGTGGTTCTTTCGATGACGTCTTGAACTCTTTGCCTGATTTTTTGGTTTTATATGTGGTCTCGAAGGCTCACGTTTAGCATTGCACGTTTCATGGCTCGTTGTGTAACTCTGAGTTAATTCGCAGATTTTTGCGTGAGTGTTAAAGTCTCTGCTCCATAAGTTTATACAGGCAAAACACATTGGTTATAAACCTTTCACTTGAGACACATGGGAATTGAACTTTTTAGAATATGGCTTAATTTGCCAAATGCTGCCCATGTTAGGCCTATTCGCCTCTGTATTTCATGTGTTTGATTGTCTCTGCTTATTTTGAATTCGTGTCCCAGATATTTGTAAGTGTCTGTTTGTTGTATGGTATTATTGTCAATAGTTATATTTCCACTCATTACGAGATTTGTTAAAAGTTTAGTTTTCTCAAAGTTTATCTTCAATCCTGCTCTTTCAGACAGACTTTTAAGCGAATGCATCATAGAAACTGTATCATGTAAGTTAACTCTGCGATTAATACAACATCATCTGCAAACCTTAGGTGATTTAATCTTTCTCCATCTATATTGATGCCCATATCTTGCCATTGAGTGCTCTTAAATATTGACTCTAAAGCTGCCGTGAAAAATTTTGGTGAAATATTGTCTCTTTGTCTAACTCCTCGACCTAAGCTGAATTTTTCTGTGTTTTCGTGTAGTCGTATACTTCATGTAGCGTTCTCGTAGATGTTTTTGATTAGTGTCGTGTACCTGTAATCTATTCGGCTTTGATTTAGGGCTTCCAGTATTGTTTCAAACTCTACAGAATCAAAAGCCTTCTCGTAATCGACAAATGCAGTGGTATGTTGTACTCGATGCACTTTTCTATAAGATCTTTATGGTATGCAAATGGTCATTTGTGCCATATACTGCCATGAAGCCTGCCTGTTCTTTGGGCTGATAGAAATCAAGCTTAGGTATTAGCCTCTTTGTTAAGATTTTCATGAACAGTTTGTACATATGTGTCAAGAGGCTGATGGGTCTATAATTTGCTAATTTCGTAATATCGCCTTTTTTGTGCAACAAGACTATTACTGCATTGTTCCAGTCTTTTGGAATCGTATCCGCATGTAAACATTTATTAAACAGTTCGCTTACTGATTTTAATAAAATTTCTTTTCCTGCTTTTATTGCCTCGATAACAAGTCCATCATCACCAGACGATCGATGGTTCTTCATTTCCTTTAAAGCTGCTCTTATTTCTGTCACAGTAATGGGTAAAAGTATTTCCGATCCCTGATTTATGAGAGTCTTTACTCGTGTCGGGAAATTGTCTTGTGGTCTTTGGCTGGTATAGAGGTCATTATAAAACTCTCTGGTTATTTTCAGAATGTTTTGTTTATCTCTTGTTGCCTTTCCGTCTTTATCTCTCAGCTTGTATATTTCTTTTTTACTTTGTGTGAGTTTTCTTTTCATTATCTTTAAACCTTTGTTCTTTTCTACTGTTTGAGTAATTACATTAGTATTATATTACTATTATATTAATACTAATAAATAAAAATGATTACACTTTTATTAAAAAAAAAACATAAGAAAAAATATAACTAAAAACAAATTAAATTTTCTTTAAAAGAAAAATATCCTCTTCTAGTTTTGGAATTTTCCTTTAATATTTTTCCAATATCTTTAAAATTGACGTCCGATATGTCTGATATGTTTGGATATATCATTTATAACACAGGGAATCCTAAGATTTCCTACATTGTAAAACTAAATTCAAATCTTTACCACTGTACTTTCTAAAACTTGCAAAGCATACAGATTGATAAATTAGTCGACAATTGACGCTATAATTTGCATTCCACATGCCGTTCATCACGGTAAAAATTCTTATTGAATTTAGTTTCTGATACCCGAAACAGAGTAAGAAACTAAAACATACAACGGTATTAGATTTTATTACGATGCAAGGCATCTGCAAACCGCTTATACGTAATTAAGCCGACAAATTCAGTTGCTCTGACGAGACCTAAAGAGGTTTAAATACGTTCAATCGGCTTGCGGATGCCCTGCATAAACATCTATATTTTTTCTTAAACATTTTACGGTCTAGTATGTATTGTCGTCATTTATTTCTACTATAATCCCGATGAAATATTTAACGGTGTTTTTTTTGTAGGAAATTGGACCATCACAAATGCACTAATTTTTAGATTATTTTCATCTACTTCGATATTTTCATCGGACTCTATATTTTCAGCCACTCTATCCTGTTCTTCTTCATGTAGGTAATTCATCTGTCTTCTCATAATTATTATTGTCACTGTTATGTATCTCCATATCTATTTATTCTGCTAAATTTTCATCGTTATTCGTCTCCAGTTCTATTTCTTCTTCTAAACCCTCTTTTCCACTTCCCTCTTGATTATGATTAAATTCTTCAAATTGAACTGATTGACCGGGATCAGTATTAAGGAATTTTTTTAATGGTATTCCCCTTTCTTTTTTTGTTGTAAAAATTTAATAATCAATTTCAGAGGTTACTCTTTACGCAAATCCCTCATTCGGCATCTGTTTTAGCACTTTATGTGAGTCAAAGGGACAAGTTCCAGTTGCGCGATATGATTTTTGAAGATTTTTTTGAAAGTTTGGTTTAATCACATCTATTAGTTTTGTTAGCAATTAAGAAAAGATGGTTTTTTTAACTGAATTTAAGTTAGGTTGACTAGTTTTTATGAGTAGGGATCTTTTTCCAGGCTCTTTTTAAAGGCCGAAAAAATCCAACATCAAGTGGTTGTGTAAACCCTGTAGAATTAAGTGGTAGAAATACAAACCTTGTATTTGTCCTTTAACAACCCCTATTATCTCAATATTCAGATGTGAGGACAATGTCTCCAATCAAAACCTTGGTTCTGTTATCCCGTTTTGACCAATGTAAAACAACTTAAAAAACAGTCTTTGAAAGTTGATGCATCAAACCATCCAGATTTTGTTCTATTATACAATATACCAGGGTGGGCACCCATTTTTCATCTATTATATAATATTTCAGGTTTATAAACGACATACAGTGATACTGCGCTTTTAATGGCATTCATGTACCTTTCCGGGTATTTTGTCGCATTTCGAAATATACATTTTTGGGTACCAGGGTCATCTAACATATTTGTTTCAATATAATTTAGGATATTTTGAGTTCGATGCTTTCAAATGTTATTATTAAATTATTACACTATCCCTCTATGATTTCTTCAGTGTTGGCTGCCCTGGATCGTTTAACGTTTTGGCAGTGCCTTTGAGTTAAAATGTGCTTATATCGTGACAAAAAAGCCTTACCCTGTCACAACTAGGAAGGTTTTTCTTCTGCCTATGCCGTCCCCATTAACGGAGGTTGGCGACCACATTTCTAAAAGTTTCTCTGTCTTTTGCAACGTGAAATAATTCATCTACAGTCATGTTTGTCCAGTCTCGAATATTTCGCAGCCATGACTTCCTCTTTCTACCTTTTCCCTTTTTGACATCGACTCTACTCTGCATAATGACCTGCAGAAGACATTTTTTTATTTACTATATACATACTACACTTTTATTGTTCTCAACAATTTTTTGTCTCGACCCATCCTTCTCAGCACTTCCTTATTGGCGATCCTGGCAGTCCATGGAATTTTCAACATTCTCCGGTATATCAAAAGTTCAGAGGCTACAAGCTTTTTAACTATTTGCGCTTTTAACGTCCAAGTTTCTACCCCGTACAATAGTTAGGACCGGACGTAACATTCAACAAACCTCAGTCTCAGCGCAGTATTCAGATTTTTGTCACAGACCAATTGCTTGAATTTTAAGAACACTGTCCTTGCCATTTCTATTCGTACCCTGATCTCTTGGTCTCTATCTAATTATGTGTTGATTTAAGCTCCCAGATATTTATATTTTGTCACTCTCTCTATTTGCTGTCCACCAAGTCCACTGAGGGTTAGTTGTTCATTATGTATTAGACTCCTTGATACTATCATAAATTTGGTCTTATCTGTGTATGTCTAGTCCCATTTGAATGCATTCATTATTTATTGGAAGGTTGTTGTAAGAGAAATAAACAACTCAAGTTCATCTGGTATCTATATATTGTTTGACAAGCATTCTTATCTCTAGGTTGTTAAAGGAGACCATATTTTGCACTTTCTATATCAACATCCACTAAATGAAGTTCTTCTATTTTAGTGAGTGTAATGAGATGGCTAGACGGAAAAGAGGTTAACACCTCTTTTCCGTTTTGCATTCTTAATTAAACGTCCTGGTTAGTAACGTGGTCGGTGTAGGATATCTACCGGATTTCAGAAGAAGAAGGATAAAGCCAGATTTCAAAAGCCTCAATTTTCTAGCAGGATGCATCTGTGAGAGTCCACAACAACTCCGTACAACAGTATAGTAGTAACCTGATTTTTATGGGTACTGATAAATTGTGGCATTTGAATAGCTTGGTCATTTTTTGAAATGCAGATCTTGCTTTCTCTCTATCTTTCTTCTCTATCCTAGATTTTATTTCTAGAGAATGGTCCCAATTTTTATTGACGTTCGTACCAAAGTAGGTATATGTTTTTACTCTTTATATTGGTTGAACATTCACTCTGATTCTTTCAATTTGCTGTTCCTTCTTAGAGATCATCATACATTTCATTTTCTTAATGTGTAGCATTTGCATTTTCCTATATATTGGAATCCCCTCGTATATGTATTAAATTGAAATCCCCTCGTATTTGTTTAAAAAATCGAAGAATATTTTTAGTGTATTTCAGTTTCCTATCGTAAAAGTTAAAATACCCGAAATATATTTCAATTCCTTTTTACGTCGGCTCTAGTTAATATAAACAGATTTTAGTTTGTTTATATTTTGCAGATGTGTGCTTCCTCGGCATTTTTTGCATTTCATATACTGCGTGTAAATAAATATTCCCGTTAAGTGTTTTGTTTATTCCAACTTATGCGGATGAATTTTAAAAGATAATTGCTCATTTTCGCTGAGGCGTGGTCAAGAGCAGTAGGCTTTAGCGTTATGTCCAAATTCTTCGTCGAATTTGAAATGTTTTCTTATTTTGTGTTCTTTTTATGAAAAAATAGTAGCGGTTTATGCAGTTAAATATGTAGTTGCAGTCTAATTCTACCTGTCCCAGTTTTTTTAAGGAGAAAAGTTTCCAAATTTTGTGTTCCGGTGCCCCAACTTAACCTTAATAATTCGCAGTGTGAGATGTAATTTTTTGTCCCAGTTATAGTTCCAGAAAATTCAGTGTTTTTTTGAAATCTAGGCAACTTTTTTTGTGTGAAAATTTAAAATAAAGCAAAAAAATAAAACAAATAAAATAATAGACATTTTTTTGATAATACCAATTTGCTTTAATTAAAATTTAAGAATTTGTAATAATTAAAATTATATGTCTTAGATTGTGGTTTTTGATCTGTCATACAGCTGTCATTTTAATTGTTCTGTTTTAAAATTTAATGTTAACATATGACAGCTAGCTTTATTATTTTTGATATTAATTTGTTTTGGTTTTTTAAATAAGGTTAACCTGTCTATGAATGGTTTCATTTTAAAGATATTTCTTTGTTTGTAACAATTGCTTTGTTTTTGTAGTATCTCCAACTCTTGTAGTTTGTAAACAGATAAGGATACATGTAAGTTTTCCTTTGTATTTTTGTATTTTGCGACTATTGATATAATATTTTTGCATTGTCTAGTTTGTAACTGTTTGTGGTGAGACTCAATAAATGTTTAATTTTTTTAGTCAAGATAAACAGAACCATTTTATTTGTTTATCTTGACTAACTCTCTAACACTTTTTTGAGTTTCATTTGAAAAGACATATTTTTTATTTTTAATAATTATTTTAATACTTACAACTAGCTGTTGTAATCATTATAATTTGGCATCTCGAAGCGACGTCCTTTTTAAATTGCTAGAGGTGTTCCTTCCCGTGTTTTGTTTTGTTTGTTCCAAGAGATTCATGTAAGTATCCCCTTTATTTCATTTTTTGTAGTTGCCCCAATCCAAGCCCCTTGCCATTTACTTATTCACGACCCCAGCTCTTTAAACAAATCCTGAGTGCCGTTCGCATTAGTATCGATTTATTTTGCTTGCCCTATCTCTATCCCAGTAACTTCTGTCCCCAATTTTCAACCCCCAAATCATACCCTATGTGGTAGCCAAATATCTTCGTTACAAATGTTCAGTGAGAGTCGATATCTTTGACTCACTTCTGTGATTCTATTCACTAACTCCTGAAGGGCTTCATAACGGTCAGTGAATACTACCGTGTCATCCGCGTATTTGATGCTTTGAAGCTACAAACTTACTATCACCGGAATATAAAAAAGTAGGAATATATACAGACTGTTTAGCGTCTATCTACTCTCTCACAAGTATGTACACGGTAAATCCTTTGGTCAAGCTATTTAAAACTCTTTCGCCAGTTTAATCATACTGACAGTATCCATAACCATGATCTGGATTCCGTCATATATAGGAATCTATATTAACGGACCAGCCTACCTCTTTGCAAAACAAGCGGCGTCTTCTAATATTAAAACTGAAAATATACAACTACATACAGATTTACACTTGTATTTTCAAAATATCATTTAAATGTCTTGGTAAGATCACTGGAATAAAATCCCTTCCAAGCTTTGTGACATTCATCCCACCGTTTAATAGCTTGAGTTTCCTTCCATGACACGAAACAAACAAAATCTTAATTCGCCGACATAGAATCAGCCATACAAGACTAACTGATAAACATTTAATGACTTCCCAAGATCCACCGACATGTACACACTGTGTTAATATTATATCTGTTAAACATATTCTCGTAGAGTGTCCCTATTTTAACAACAAAAAAAGAATCTTTGGAGTCGAAATCTACAAAATATTTTCAGCTCGCCAGATCAAATAGAAAACCTTATTAATTTCCTCTACGAAACCAGACTACCAGAAATTTCAAAACGTAGGTGGTTTGGAATCTGATAATTAATGATGGTACCAATATTTAATGTATTTAATATATTTCTTTATCGATTGTAATGTTACTGTATATTCTTGTAATGTAATAAAATTGTACCTGTATCAGTGATCTACGATGTCGACACAAGTAAAGCTAAATAAAAAAAAATGAAACTGATAATATAGGTACACACAAAATATATTGCTTTGCTGAATCTAAATTGGGTAGCTAGTAGGTGAGTAGGGTTGTTAAGTAGAGGGTTGATAGATGTACTCACGCAGTTTTAAATTTTAATATTAATAAATAAACAAATTAGTTCAAAAAGCTATCTAGGCAAAAATGGTCATACAAAAACTTTTTTTAATAATATATAACAAGCGAGTCTTCTACAGCTGGCGCCGCTTCTCGCATCCTAATTTCCAGCGTTTTCTGTTGAAGCAATCTTCAGTTGTTAGACCTCTGGCGGTCATTGCATCATCGACATCGTCTCTCCAGGATCGTCTTGGGCTACCTCGTTTACTTCTAGTTGCCGGAGTCCATTCTTCTATTTTTTTTGGCCATCTATTTTCCGGCATTCTCAGAAGGTGTCCATACCAGTTAAGTCTTTTGGGTTCGATTGTGTCTATTATGTCTAGATCGATTTCCATTTCTCTCCGAATATCTTCGTTTCTCACCCTATCAAGTCTAGTGAGCTGGCAACATCGTCTCCAGTAGTTCATTTCCATGACCTTAATTCTTGATTTGTTTCTTTGGTTTATTTCCCAGAGTTCGGCACCGTACAGTCCAATACTTTCTATTATTGTTTTATAAATTCTTCTTTTATTTTCTTTTGTTATTTTTTTGTTCCATAATAGTCCGTGTAGCTGTCTGGAGGCTGATCTTGCTTGGCTAATCCTGGAATGTATTTCTTCGCTACTTCCTGCTTTTGATGTTATTTGGACTCCCAAGTATTTAAAACTGTCTGTTGGTTTTATAGTTCCCATTTCGATTTGTAGGCTTTCTGGTTTCTCTCCTACAACTAAGTACTCAGTTTTTTGTATATTAATTGTAAGGCCCCATTTGGTGTACTCATCTTCCAGTTTTCTAAGCATGTATCCTACATCACTCTCGTCTTCAGCTAGGATGGCTTGGTCGTCAGCGAAGTGTATCGTGTACAATCTATCATCTCCGATTGGGATGCCCATATTACAGCACTTTCTTCTCCACAGTGAGAGTTCCTCATTTAGATATATTTTGAAGAGTGCAGGTGCTATGCAGCAGCCTTGCTTTAGGCCCTTACTAATAGGAATTTCTCTAGTTAATCTATTTCCAGTTTTAATGTTTGCCGTCATATTTTTGTAGAGCTGTTGTACTGCTTGTATATTTGTTTTGCTTATTCCTTGTTTTTTCATTGCTACCCAAAGCATTGAAAGTGGTACACTATCGTATGCCTTTGTCAGATCTATAAAGACTATATGAGTTCAAAGGTTGTTGGCTAATCTTATCTCTATAACTTGCTTTAGAGAGAATAGACTGTCCATACCGGATCTGCCTGCACGAAAGCCCTTCTGTTCTTCTACATCTGTCATCTCTTTTTCAATTTTATTTTTAGTTGGCTTTTTTTTTTAATTGGCATTAACATTGATATCAAAACGGCATTATAATCCTCACTACGTTATTAAAAAACGAATTATATACAAAGTATGCCTAATAATTTCCAAACACAATTTTGTAGCGGACTTAAATCGAAATTTTGATTCATAAATGCGTTTCTCGAAAATATACATAAATAAAAAAAATGAGACTTATAAAGCATTCAAAGGGGGTTTTTAGCTTCTTAATAGAAATTTCGAAGAAATTTCCCCTCATCCCTAATAGGTGAGGCAGTGATAGCTTGAAAGTAGTCATGTAGTCAGTGTCACATTGTATCCCAGCTTAGTTGGTCGCGTCTTGAATAGAGTTTTGAACTCTCGCATACCTATTGGTCAATTTCAGTTTAGTATTCGATCAAAGGTGTCGACGCATTTCTAAGAGTTTTAGACTCTCGCGTATTGAGTATACCTAAATATTGTTACAGTTAAAAGATTATAAAGGTGCCGGTGGGGATGGCGTCGATGCTCAGCATTACAGTCGGTGTATGACAGAGAAAGTATTCGAAATAATGAAATAACAAATTTTACGTCAAATTTCATTATTTC
The DNA here is from genome assembly GCA_918026665.1 of Diabrotica balteata. Classification (NCBI taxonomy): domain Eukaryota; kingdom Metazoa; phylum Arthropoda; class Insecta; order Coleoptera; family Chrysomelidae; genus Diabrotica; species Diabrotica balteata. Next base: position 35,439,853 of record OU898276.1, read on the forward strand.
TAATATATTTTCTCTCCAACATTATAGTCATACACCGACTAAAATGCGCATAGACGCCATGCCCCACCGGCACGTTTAGAATCTTTCAACTGTACATAGCTTACAGTTTAAAGGCTACATGTTTCACAAACGCTAAAGGAAACATCCTTTGTTTGTGTGACAATTTTATCAATAATATATTTTAACTGTAGCACTGCTCTCGTGCGCTGTTTCGCTGACTTTTGTAAATTGAACAGTGATCGGCGGTTTAGATATAAAAACTTTGCGCTGAACTTTGGTTAGATTTTAACTTAGTTGTAGTAACAAAGTTAATCATAAAATTACGTATTGTTTAATGCTGGTGCTCTTATTTCCAAACTTAGTTAGTGGTCCTTTGAATTAGAATTAATTACAATAACAAATCTTCCGTTTATTTCTGCCATATAGATATGATTTAAAATAACTGGAAATGAGAAGCAATATATCAACACAAACGTTGACAACATCGGGATCTATCTAATTTATTGTCTTGGATATTGTCAGAATCATGTTCTGCCTACTCAATTTCCTTTGGCGCGTGCTCTTATATCCGACTGTTTTATTTTGTGTGGATTTAGTCAGTGTGTTATGTTATTGCATTCTTCAAAACTTATTAATATCATGTTTAGATTATGGGATATCTTTTGCCATTAGTGTTTTCACCATTTTTTAACGATTAATGGTATTTTAACTCATTTCTAGTATTAAGGATGTAAAGTATTTTTTATAGTTGAAATGTTTAGGTTCCTATTAAATGTTCCGACATAACTGTTCATGTTCAATAAGGCAAGTTAGGAATTTAGAAAAAAAAAGTAATGGTTGTCGCTAATTATTAGATTTAGGAAAACAGTTAGTTTCAACTACTATGTCTAAGTTTATAAATGTATTTTTTATAATGCAGTCACGGTTGTTGAATGCTTAAGACGTTATTTCATAAAATATTACATCATTTTTTAATTTGAGTGACCATATTTACAACGCAATATAGAGTTATCACTGATGTATCTATCGATAACTCTTTGTATTCGATCTGCGTTATACTTTTTTTATTCTTCAAATTAATTGTGTTTTATTGGTCATTAAATAATTTTAGCATGATTTCCTGGATGGATTTATACAATTAAAAGAATCGTTTTATGGTAGCACTCAAGAAATTGATAGGAAACAATCAAAATACAAAATATTGTGTTACAGCGGTGCGTTAGTGCATATATACTTTATATAAATGTCATTGTACTATACAGTAATTACATTATTATTGGAGGAGTGAGATCTGTGAGGAGGAGTGAAAATACCAGTGATCTCTAAAAATCATATGAATAAGCTAAATTTTGCAGAGAATGTCAATTTTAGGGCACCAAAAATATAAAAAAAAAAGTTTACTACTTTTACCCCTGGCTTTTCCCTAAAACCCCTCTCGTAGAGGGTGGAAAACGGAAAAAATCTATTTACAAAGAATCTGTATGCCATAGAAAAAAATGTTTCAAATAAAAAATGTAGCTTATATAATTTTAAACAAAAATATTTCCTAGCATTTTTGTGTAGAATGACCCGTTCTCTCAGAAACAACGCTTAAAGCGATCGGCGATTTTAAATGTCAAATAGCGCGCGAAATTATTGTTCTGTAAAATTTGTACCAGCTCGGCATTAAAATTCGATACCTTTTGATTCAAGTGTCCTATCGACAAATATGAAGATGCGTTTTAATTGCGTTTTAATGCATTTTATATTTTATTCTGATTTAAAGTGTTATGTTGATAGATGACATTTGCTCTAATCCATTGTTGTTGTAAAACAATTTTCATTTGATTATTATATAGAAAAGATATTTCATATATAAGGTTAAATTCTACAGTATTTTCATAAAAAGGATATCCATAAGTTTTTTTTTTGATAATCTAAATTGGCCATATTATAACCTAGGAACCATTTCAAGAATTTTTGTAGCCATTTCTTTTGTAAACAAATAACACGTAAGTTTTTGTTAATTTGTTATATAGTATGCTCTTGTATAATATGTATTTTTGAAAACTGTTTGTTTGAGACAAGAATAAACGTTCGATTTGTTTGTCTGATCCATTTTGTGTTTTAATTTACAAAAGTCTCCTAATCCTTGTATGTATATTTGATTTTAGAAAAGAAGAATTTTGTCTTTCCTTCAGCAAACTAGGATCCTTTGAAGCGGCGCCCTTATCTCAAATTGCTAGAAGCTTCTTTTTTTGTTGTATTAATTTCCCAGGAGATTTATGTAAGTATCATTTTGTTTTCGTTTAGTAGATACCCCAATCCGACCCAAATTTATTTCAACTTATCCACGACCCAGCTCTCCAACAACCCTCTGAGTGCCGTACGCACTAGTTTCGATTATTTTGTTTGCCCAATTTTCTCCCCCATGTTCTTACCCTAAGGTAAGCAAAATAGTCGTTACAATTTTGGCGCCCCCAACGTGTGGAACATCTTTAAGATACTGATTCCTTTTTTCCAAGCCGCTTATATGAAACTTTTTCCTTCTGAATAGTGCCCCAAGTATCTCACAAACAGTAGAGTATTTGTATTACAAATGGTCATTTATTATTACAAATGGTATTTAGATGGTCAAGTAGGAGTTAAACTTTGGACGATGTATTAGTTTGTTGGTAAACAGGGTTTTACAACGTATTATCGTTGAAGTGTAAAATCTATGAATCTGTTCAAATCTGTTTCGACTCATAGTAATACTAACTAGATGTGAGTGAGGGTCCCCTTGGCATTCCCAAATATATTCTCCTATAAGGCAATGGGTATTCTCCTAAAAGGCAATGGGTGGTATCTAGAGAGAATAAGGGTGCCAAAGTATTTATATAAATCATCAACCGAGAAAGAAAAAGGGCAGGATTTTTTACAAGGATAGTCAAAAACCTTCAAAATACTCACCAGTATAAATTTAAATACTATGTATATTACTATTTGATATTTAGAAGCCTTACTAGTTGAACACTACAAAAGATTTTTCAATATAAGTCGAAAAAGTCGTACAAACTCTCCTAAAATGCTCAAACTGGAGAACTATAATATAACCTAAGAAAACTTACCACAAAACTGATCACACATTGACGCCAACCGGTTATAAATTTTTAATGTTATGATAAACAGTTACCTTCGAACATCTACTCTGTAACCTATACATCGAGCAATAAGACAAGTCTTTTTGCTCGATGAACCTATATCAACTATTGTTTACTTTTTTTTCTGACTAGTAGATGGCGAAATCAGTAACAGTGTTTCGGGTATTACATAAAATACGGTGGGCATTAATGGCGTTAATTTGATTCCGTATTACGTTTTCTGGTTGATCTTGAGGAGAGACACTATATACTAAATTATAAAAATACCTAGCCCAGATTTGATTCAAAACAGAAATTTAAAATATTCAAAAGAACATATTAACATCTATAATTTTAAAATAAACGTTGCAATTTATAATATCTTTTCATTCTAATATAAAGTAAAATATGACAAATATATATCAGTCGTACATTGTTTGGAATCACTGATTTGAAGAACTCTGATTACTTACTCCTTTTAGAGAAGTAATAAGGTTTACGGCTTCCTATTTCTGAAAGCGAATATGGATTCATTTGATTGAATTTTTTATTACTTATAGATCCAATAATAACAATAAAAATAACAGCATTCCTACAAAAGAAACATTATTATTATTACAAAAAGTTAGTGTGGATGCGAAGATTTCTCTATTATTTTAAATATTTTTTATGAGGAATAATATATAACAAAAGCTTTTTGCTGCGACAAGATCTTTTGTGTATGTCGTACAAGTACGGATAAATCCAAAAGAACGAACACGCATGAATCCATGTTTGAAAAAAAATATTTTATACCTTTTGTAGATATGTCTGAATTTTTAGGCGTTAGAGTGTTAAGCAACAATCACGCTTTAATTGCTAACATTATATTATACCGTTTCCTCTACATTTTCATGGTTGATATATTAACGTGGCCTATTTTAGAGTTCCAATATCTGCATGAGTAGTATCCAGCGAGTACACCTATACTTCACTATATAGTTTTTTAAAAATTTAAAAGGTTTTATATTCTAATGTAATGGAAGGATTTTAATGGATTAGTGAAGCATCTAAAATAGCCTGTCTTACTCAAATCTCAATCTCACCAATCACAAACAAGGCTCTGACAACCGAGTGTCAGTGGAATAACTGTAACAAGTGGAATTAAAGAAATGTACTTCCATTAAGACTGAGTGGTGCGACCAGTCTTTCCGAGAGATACTGGTTGAACTAAGCAGGCCGCACTGCTTAATCTAGGTTGAAACAATCGACATTACACATTCTTTTACCCCACCAACTGGTGTGGCCAGGGTGGTAAGATGTGACCACAATCTCTAGAAAATAAAAATGTTAATTTTAACCCTTTAATTAATGTAGGGACATTTGTTGGCATCTGTTTATCCCCAAAGCCCATGTTATTTGAACGCATTCATATTTTTAGATATTCTTTACTCATTACCTAGTAGTATGCAATCTATATATAACGTATGTAGCCTATAAATTGATGTTAACTACACACGTACATCAACAACTTGTAAATAATACAATTTTAGTAAAGAAAAGGTGGCTGCTCTGTTTTTTAACCAATTATATATAATTTAGTTACTGATTAACACAGTTTAGTGTTATTTTTGATATTGTATTCATCTATTTTACCATAATTTCTAAACGGGATTCCAGTGTCCCAGTAGTAGTTTTTACCGGGACGTATTTATTCGTATTGTTTGGTTGCAGATTTACTACGACACGTAGACGTTTTCTAACACAAAAAATTCAAGAAAAAATTGAAAACTTCTCAAATGTTTCTGAAACTGAATCCGAGGAAGAACCTTATGCCGCCTCAGAGTGTGATTATGTACCTGGTGACGATTCTGCCTCAGATTCTAATGAAGTATCTGAGAATACTCCTGACCGTGTGAATGTAAACATCACTGCTTCCGACGAAGAAAGTTCGGATAACGCGAAAATATTTTAAGATGAGTCTCAAAAACAATGAATTGACTACACAATGGAATATACCAAATATAAATTTTTGTTCGAAAAAAGAAATTCCTACCCAAAGAAATGGAATAGCAATACTAAATATTGATAAAGGTTCTAGTCATATTGATATTTTTCTAAAATTATTTCCGGGCAGTTTATTTATGCATATTGCTTCCTGTACAAACCAACGAATAGCAGCACTTCCCAAAAACAGAAATATGATATAATTTCAAAAGATCGTTGTTTATCTCCGTTGTTTAGTCCTACTATAATATTCCTGAAAGAAATGGTAATATATCAAAAACATACTAAATCGATGTAGTGGTCTCTTATTTGAAACAAACTTTTGTAAAAATCTGCCCTGAAGCAGTATCTTCCTATGAAGGCAGTCAAAAGGGGTATAAAAATATGACAACGAAGAAATTCTTTCACAAAATATATATACGATTTCAATATTTACTCGGGAAAAAAATCTACACCAACTATTGGAACTCTAGAAGAACGAGTTGTTGAAACTCTAGCCAACACCACACGATCACCAGAAGATGTGTGTCTATGCATTCAGTTTTTCACTTCGTTCAACCTACCTACCTAAATTTTCCATTTTTAGGAACCTATATGGCCAATTAGGTAAACGTAGCCAAATTTGAAAATACCAAAATGTTAAGGGGTGATATGGAGTTTTTAGTTTCATCCAAAGGAATTTTAGCGATTAAATGGAAAGATACGAAAGAAGTGATGCTGATGTCCAATTCTCACGGTACAACTGTTGGAATTATCAACAAAAAGCAGAAAACTGAAGAAAAAGCTGAGTTCACTTGTTCAGAAGCAATTTGGTTTTAAAATAATTTTATGGGAGTAGTAGACCTCGCCGATCAAAACGTTAGCACATATGATATGGTCTGAAAATCTGCGAACTGGTGAAGAAAACTTTTTTAAAGATTAGTTATGTACGCTGTTATAAATTCTTGGATTATTTACAAGGATTTTGCATAAAAAAAGTGTACAACAAGATAATACAAAATTTTCACCTTTGAATTTTCTGATGCCACTAGCAGAACAACTAATTGAATCAGGAAGATCGAAATCAAATGTAAAAAGAAAAATAAGTGGCCGTTCTGGAAGAATATCTAAACGACAGAAACAGAGGTTTTGGTTGGGTACCGTAAAACGGGGTTACTTTGCACTATAGTTTTTAGTTTCATTTTCTTAGAGTGTATATGAGGTTACTCGAAAGAAGGTCTGAAGTTTTTATTATAAATATCTTTTCAACAGGTCGTAATATAGCTCTTATTATAGCTGTTTTTTAGTTCTTCTTCTTCTTCTTAGCCTTCTGTCGTCCATGTTTGGACATAGGCGTCTCCTAATTCCTTCTATCGGTCTCTATCCTGAGCAACATATTTCCAATGTGTTCCGGCTATTCTTCTAATGTCATCAACCCATCTCATCTGTGGTCTTCCTCTTGGTCGTTTATTTTCGTAAGGTCTCCAATGTTGTATTGTAGTATTCCAATGGGGTCTTTTGTGTTTGTCATTATTTTTGTTTTTTTCATATTCATTTTTAGGCCGACGTATTGGGACAACTGGCTGCTAGTTCCCCCAACATAATTTGCAGTTCCTCGAATGTGCTCACTATAATTACTATGTCGTCAGCGAATCTGAGGTGGTTTAACTTGTTGCCATTAACGTTGATGCCATAGGTTGACCAATTTGTAGTTTTGAAGACGTCTTCTAGGGCTATGTTGAAAAGCTTTGGCGATATTACGTCTCACTCCCCTCTTAATGGTGATGGGATTTGTATTTTCGTCGCGTTGTACTATCATAGTTGCATTTTCATATATATTATGTATTAGTTGCCTATATCTCGAGTCTATTCTACAATTATTAATAGCTTGTTCTACGGCCCACATCTCGATACTATCAAACGCCTTTTCATAGTCGACGAAGGCAAGAAATACGGGTAGTTGGTATTTATTTGCCTTCTCTATCAATGTTCTCATTGTCAGCAGATGGTCTGATCACAGAATACTGTTGTGATTAGTGTTCTGTGGTCTGATGTACTATATCCTTTGCGGAAGCCAGCCTGTTCAACCGGTTGGTGATTATCCATTTTGTAGGTTAACCGGTTATTAATAATTCTCATAAATAGTTTGTATACTTGACTGAGCAACGATATAGGTCTATAATTCTCTAGATCGCATTTGTCCCCTTTTTTGTGTAAGAGTATTACTAGACTCTCGTTCCAGTCTTTAGGAATCTGGCTATTATGGAGACATCTATTAAATAGCTCTGTTAGTACAGGGATTGTTAATCTTGCTTGTTTTCAAGAGCTCGGCAATTATACCGTCGTGTCCTGGAGCTTTATTATTTTTTAGTTCTTTTAAAGCTCTTTCTATTTCGTATCCCTTTATATTTGGTAGTACTTCTGATCCCACGTTTTTTATTTTTCTTTTGACGTTCTCCTTTGTTGTTTCATTAGGCTGGCCTTGCGGGCTATACAAGGATGTGTAGAAGTCTTCGACAATATTTGTTATTTTATATTTGTCCTTCTTTACCTTATTGTTAGCGTCTTTAATTTTGATAATTTTTTGAACTCCCAGTGCGGGTCTTAGACATTTTAAGCCTCTGTTGTTTTCAATGACTCGCTCTATTAAGTTCTCGTTCTATTTTTGTATGTCGCGTTTTAGTTCTTTTCTAATTGTTTTATTAAGTTCTCTATATTCTTGAGTATGGCGTTTGTTTTGCGCTAGTAGTTGTCTTCTTTCCGTCATTAGCTGTTTAGTTTCATTGCTTATTTTGTCTTATTTAGTCCTTGTTTTCTTTGCGACCTGTAGTCCTGCGGCGAGAAGGTTTTTATTTAGGTTTTTATTAATCTCGTCAATTTGATCTTGATTATGTGAAGGGTCAGATTCGAACTTATCCGCTAAGACCTCTCGGAATTGCTCTTCATTTGTTCTTAGTTTAAAGGCATCTATCCTCGTTGTTTTTTTAAAAATTCTTTTTCTCTCTTCTTTCATGTTAATATTTATTTTTGCTCTGACTATACGATGGTCACTGCCGTTGTTACGTTGTTTATTGTTGTGACGTCTTCAAATATTCCTTTGTTGTTTGAGAGAAAATAGTCTATTTCATTTTTGGTAGTTCCGTTAGGTGCGACCCATGTCCACTTTCTGTTAGGTTTCTTTTTGGAGAAGGTATTCATTAGGGTAGGAAGGTAGGTTTTTTAGTTATATTGCATAATTAAGAGATTATCCTAATTTTATTAGTGGTGCAAAGTATACCCTAGAAGAGTCATACTTTGCACTACTTGATATTTTAATTATATTTGGCTACGAAATGCTTGCTTCTTTCCCTGAATTCTTTCCCATCTTTTAAGCCTGGGCAATAGAATAGTGTTAAACCAACTTGCAAATGTCTGAGATTCGAACCAACCAGATGCAGTATTTGCATAACGCGTACCAGAGGGGCCATTTTCAATCCAGGTGTCCCACAAATGCTTGGATTTGTACACCACATAAGGAGGTAGTAGCTCACCAGCTGCATTTCCTCACATCATAAGAGAAATGCTACTTTTTGAAGAGTTACAAATTCGTTCAGGATATTTAACCCCACGTTTAGTTAATACCTTTTTTTGGCCGGTATCATCTGTTAAATTCGTCTCGTCATAATTAAAAATAGCATGTGGCTCCACACCAGTTAATGCTTGTTTTAAATTTTGTATGTATTCAGTCATTTGCTCTGCATTGAGTGCTGCTCTACTTCTTTTTATGTTTGAGGCTATCCTTGCAGTAAGGTCCTTATGATGACTTAAAAATGATTTGACCCAATCCATACTAGGAGTATTATCCTTAGAGCGCGTTATTTTTTTTCCTTTTTCTTTTCCATTCCAGTAACAGGAAATCCAGTATCACTAAGGCTATGAATGCATTGTACGAAGCACCTTTCCTCTTCATAAGAAAATATTGATGGGTATCCAGGTTTTCCAACGTGTACTCCTTTTAATTTGTAAAAAATAGTTCTCCTTGGAATGTTAAAGGATTCAGCGGCAACTCTTGTACTTATGCCATCTTTTATTGCTGACAGGCATGCTTTCAAATTTTCTTCTGAGTAGTCTGCAAATTTGCGAGATCCCAATTTCCTTTTATTACGTCTAGGCATTTCCTAAAAAAACATTTTTCTATTAACCTTTTACTCTTGGGGATACTTTGCACCACTTGCAAATTGGCGGTGCAAAGTATACCCAATTTCAAGTGTTAAGTGCACATGTAAACAATTTTTTTTTTGTTATTGATATCATGCTTTAAAACCGTTATTTTAACAACGAAAAATTGCAATCGATTGTGGTATTTGCGATTAGACGTATACTTACCAATTTGTAACCGCTGGGACTGTCAGCATAGTATGATTTTGCAAAGTTAGAAAATAATAGATTTTCGAGGTTAATATTCTAACCGTTGCTGATAGATAACTGGTGACGTGGTCTTACTCACGTATTTCGATGTTGCCTATGTACTCTAGAGATAGTACAAATATATAAACAAAAATGAGTCTAGGTTTACAGAAAATATACTTTTACACGTTTGGTGCAAAGTTACCTGGCTCGGTGCAAAGTAACTCCGTTTTACGGTACTAAATTTTGAGTCCTCCTGCGTGCAATGTGCCCTTATGCAAATATTGTTTTTTACCACATCAATTGTAAGAAGTAATGTTTCTTTGTGTAATGTACTTTTTTATTTTGAATATAAGTTTGTTGTTTACTGATGGGATTTATTATTCCCACCATTCAACACTAATGGGACATACATTTCCCAAGTCCTTTCTAAGGATACAAGGACACGCAACAATATAAAAAAAGTCAATCCCCTTGTTAGGTTTCTAGGTGTCAACAAATACCATTATAATCATTTTAAACAGTTGCATTTAGCTACAATTAAATCAGTAATAAAATGGTTGACATAGACACGGAACAATACACAATCCCCTCAAGGATTCTGGTGGGAAGCAAGTCGACTGATTGAAGAAGAAAATTAACCACAAGGCACAAACAACTCCAAATAACAGATATAACATCGGTTCCATGGTAAAAGATAAAAAACTCTACGAACTAGAAGAATTGGGAAACATGCATTTGGACATAATGGGATTATCAGAAATTAAAAGAAGAAGGGAATGGTATGTGGGCTTATATTCAGGCAATAGGCTGTTGAACAATGGAACAAGTTACCACAACAAAGTGTTGATAATTTGTTTAGAAGTGTGCCCACGCGAATTGAAGCTTGCATAAGAGCGAGGGGTAGTAACCTAACACTACTGAAAAAAACATAAATAAATAAAAACAATTTAAACATCATTCATTTTACATTGCAATTTTTTATGCTATTGACCTTAAAATAAATATAGTTTCAATTTGTTATTATAAGAATTTATTGTTTTCATTAATTTTTATGAATTGGTGAATAAATTGCTTTAAAATAAATATTATTTGACTTTGAATGTTGGTTTTTTTAGATTCGCCTGAAATAATACAACATATTAGATGATAAAAAATATTGTTTGTTATAAAACACGCTTACCTCATTTATAAACAAATGGAATATTACCTACTTTAATGGTCCTTAGAAAAAAGTGTGGGTTTCGTTTATTTTTCTTATGATCTCGAAAATTTCCATATTATAAATGACCTATATAAATGTAAAAGTTAGTATGACCTCTGCGGTTTGCATATTATTACGGGATGCCCAGATGTATAAGAAATGTATTCTGAGACTTTTATTAATAAATTTAATCATTTATCATCAAAAATTTAAATAATATCTTGAAATTTTCCTTATTTTCTTGATTTATGTATTAAATTTGACGAAAACAACTTGATAATTTTTAGATATTTTTATTGAAATTTTGCCTATCCTGATCCCCAAACATATTGTAAATCAGGTTGGCTACCATGATTGAAGTTGTCATTCTGTTCTGCACATGGAGCGGTGTTTTACTTTCTCAATTAATTAATTACACTCATTTAATTATACTCTGCAAGTCTGAAAGTTTATTGAAAAATGGCAAACTTTTTTATTGGCCTTGCATCTTATCTTCGACAAATAGGGGCAAACATCAAAATCCGTGGGGTGAATCTGGTTACGATAATTTAAAAGAATTATTTAGGGCTTTACAGAAACATGATAATTTTAAAGATCATGGATACAGATTAAATTTATTTGGAAAACAAAATATCTGTGTTTCATTAGATAATCTCAAACGTGAAAATGTTATTAAACATAACGAAATTGTAAAAAATACTCACTCAGTTTTACGTCGTTTAATTCAGCGGTTCTCAACATTATAGCACTGGCCCCCCCTTTGAACACTGAAGATAGCTCACGCCTCCCCTCCAGTCAATAATTGGTTGGTTCAAGTAAGAACAGTGAAATTTTGAAACTGACGATGCTAACTCTACGTTAACAAAAGCTGGGATGCAAAATAAAAATCCAGATATATTTAAATACGAAAGTTTATTTGATGTCTCATTAAACTTAACACTGTTTATTTATTTGAGAAAAAAAAATAATCAAAAAATCAAATACGCATAGGTATAAAGTTGAATATATGAGTGTTTTTGCACTTTCAATGAGAGGGTTATCATTGTCTGTTCTTGACAAGTTTTTCGATATTGGGTTGAAACTGTGTTAGAGCACACCTCAAGTCACTTTCAACGTCCAGCTTTGAACGGTATTTTGATTTTATATACGCGCAGAAAAACCAGATTCGCAAAGATATGTGGATGAAAACTGGACTAATAACTTCGCAGATACTAAAGCCACTTCGGTGTAAACAGGAAAGTAGGTTAACCAAAATTCTTCCAAGTCCATATTTGCAAAATCTGCTTTTGCTTGTGAATCACATTTTAGGTCAATTGCCTGCTCTTGAAGGTTAACTGGAAGAATGTCAACTTTGATATGAAAAGGATCTCTTGTCAACTTAAATTCCCATTTTTCCGAGCTAACATCTGGAAAGTACTTTCGAATTTGATTTTTCAGTTCTTCCAAATGCCGTGATAAGACGTCTTTTAAATCCGAAACTAGATGTACCTAGTGGGTGAGTTTGAATATCATCGAGGAAGTCGTTCAGGTTAGGAAAAGAGGAAAAGTTTGGCTTGGAACTGTGAATGCGGCGTTGCCAAAGCGATATTTTTTCTATGAACCCCTTAATTGCATCATAAGTGTTTCACTTTCATTTTAAAGTCAAAAAAATAATAAAAGATATTTTTATCATCTGTAAATATTCTGTGAAGATCCAACTAGTAGTCCTACCACAGTATAGTGCTTTATTTAAAGCACTATACTGTGGTCCTACTAAATGGGACCACAAGTCGGAACGTGAATGGCCTCTCTAAGCTCGCCTAAACAGGCTGTTTTACAACAATTTGTTTCGAAAAAAATGCCAAAAGTTTCTCAGACGCGATGGAATTTTAAATCTTGGTTAATTTTCACTATAGCAGATTTTCGTGAACAGTTTTAGAAGTTTTTGATTTTTAAAGGCGACGATTTTGAAAGTTATGATATCTCGATCAGTGAAAAAATCGGTTTGAAAACTTTAAATGATTACCCTGTTAATATTCCTTCAAATATTATTAAGAAAGTGTTTACCTCAATCGTTTTGATATTCAATGTTGTTCAAAATCAGTCACCTAACCAAAGGTGACTGATACCACCATAAATTTCAAATAAAATGTTTGAAATTTATAACATTTGTTTAAATTAATTACCTTATAATTTGATACTTCATTATGGTTGTTCTATTTTTGGTAAGATTTGATCGTTCACTAAAAATTTAATAAAAGTGCGACAACATTGTCGCATATGTCATTTTCATTGGCTATTTATGTAGTTTGAAAATCACTTATTGCATTTTAAAAAATATATATACAGGGTGCAATATTTAATACGAATCCCTAAATTAATTTTTCCAAAGCCAGTCCTGGAATTTGTTAGTTTAGCTAATACCAGTCGAATGCTTGATAGTAGTGTACTGTATCATGCAAAAATTTTAAAAAATCAAATGAGCCGTATAAACACTACAGTAAAATGAAATAAATGGTCAATTACACAAATCACCCTGTTAATTAATAAAGAAGAGGAGTTGACATTTTTTAGTGGCCACATGATATGCTCCCTGAGGGACTCTACATATGGTAGAAGTATGTAAAGTTCCTCATGACTCACCCTGTATAAAATAATGCTTATAAAGTACGCAGAACCAGCTTTAAAAAAATAAAAAATGTTTTGATTCCTTAATATTTTATTGATTAGTTCTATAACCAGTTTTACGTATACACTAAAAATAAAATAATAAAACGAGAAAATCATACTAACTAATTTGTATTATATTAACTTTGAGTTTAAATGCAATGTCTATACCTAGGAGATGACCTATTGTCACATATTTCGTATATTAAAACACTTAAACGTGACCCTGTTATCAGGTACATTTATAACAACCAATTAAAAAACCTAACCAATTAAAAAACGATTGTGAACAAATTTTTAACAAATAAAACCATTTATAATTGTATATACGTCTTTTTTAACTTCTGCTAACATTGTTTAATGGGATTTAATTAAAAATGCTGAGTATTGCCCATTATTAACATGCAGCAAACTCACTTGTGACACATTTTCGCCTCGAGTTACCGAACTCCTCCCACCGGGCAAACAATCGGAAGATCGACCTTCATTCAGTGGCGCAAAATTTAAGCTACTACTTTTAGTGTTCTAGTTGTACTAAATGCCATTGACACTTGTCGCTATTGTTTCATCACCACGATGTATTTAACCAATGTGGCTAACATGGGTCCATCATATCTGCACGATAAAATTTCACCCTGATTTGTGTTTGCGATATGGATAGATAATCAAAAAGACTTACGAGCAAGTATTGCAACAAATACAGAATAATTAGCTTAGTGATCCATGTACTAGTTTTTTTTCTGAAAATCATTCACTCCAGAATACCTATCTTCTTCTTAACGTGTCTTCTCCTCAATGGAGGTTGGCTACTACAATTGCAAACTTTTCTCTCTCTTCAGCTGTTCTTATTAGCAGTTCAAAATTTAGCCAATAGAATATATACCAACAGTGGAGCAATCGTTGGCAAATCTCAATTTGGCTTCAAGATTGGCATCATGGTTTCGGTAAAACAGAAACGTTACTTGACATCCAGGTTCTCATACAGATATATAAATGTGTTAATGCCTGCTTTGTCGACTACGAGAAAGCATTTCTCTCGATTAAACACGAGAAGTTAATTGCTATTTTGAATGAAAATGATCTGGATGGACGGGACATTAAGATAATAGCTGGTATGTACTGGGATCAGACAGCTGACATTAGAATTAAAGTTCAGATGTCCTAAGAAGTTCTTATTATGGAAGAGTTCGACGGGGATGTGGGGTACAAAGATTTCGGCTGCTGGGTGCCAATGATACCCTCCTCTTCCATACACACTTTTAACATAAATATTATTTTAGTCAAATTATAATTTAACTATCGACCTATAAACTGTGATACATTCAAGATGTATCTGTTTTATCCACATATCTTGGACTTCCAAGCCTGTAGAAACAATACTTTAAAAACATGCAAAAATAGTGCACGAAACTTAAGCTCAAAATTGCGAAATATACCTAAAACAACAAAAACAGTGCTATTGTCAATAAATCAGGAATAAACCTAAAAATACATTTCATAACTAATATATTTTTTATAAATAAAACGATAATTATACAAAGCATGTTTCAGTAAAAAATAAAAATATGTAACATACTAGATACACAGTGAGAGTCTAAAGTACCACCCCTCTTTCTATTTTCTAAACCATCAAACACGTTTGGTTCACTGAACTGAGACACCTTAGATTGTTTATATGAAGTTTTAGTGTCTTAATTATTCAAAATGACTATTTTCAATAGAATTATATTGCAAGTAATACTTTATTCGACAGATATCAGTAAGTTCCTACCAGTGGCGGCCTGTCAGGGTCGGCAGTGCTGACCCACACGTTTATAAATATTATAGATTTTTTTTAATATTTAATTTAATCAGTATTTCAATAATTAATTATCCAAACTAAGACAAATATGGCAACCATCAAAATCCGTGTTGTGAATCTGGTTACGATAATTTAAAAGAATTATTTAGGGGTTTACAGAAACATGATATTTCGAAAGATCATACATACAGCCAGATTAAATTAGATTTAATTGGAAAACAAAATATCTATATTTCATTAGATAATGCGCAACGTGAAATGCTATTAAACATATCGAATTGTAAAAAATAATCACGCAGTTTTACGCCGTTGAATTGATATTATAATTTTTTTAACTTATCAGGAATGATCATTTAGGGGACACGATGAATCAAAGCATTCGTTAAATTAAGGTAATTATAGTGAACATGTTTAATAATAATATTTAAGAAATAAGATTTGGAATTTTCTAATTTACTTTCTGATTCGCAGGCATTAAGCGGCGCATCTAAAACAGTCCATAATGAATTAATAGAATCAATTACTACTGATATATCATGTCATTCAAAATTATCAATTCTTGTTCGATACGCGTTTCGTAGTAATATTTATGAGAGGTTTTTGGATTTTACAGACGTGAGTAAAAGCCATAAGGCACAATATATTTTTGGTGTTTTAACAGATTAAAATTTTTTTATATCAAAAATAAATTGGTAGACCAAACTTATGACGGTGTTGTCGTGATGTCCTGTGAATTGAATGCGTCTCCAGGCAAAAGTTAAAACTATTGCACAGCAAGCTTTATTTATTCGCTATCATGCGCATAGAACGAAATTAAAGAATCTCGTCTTTTTTTGCCAGTTTAAGCTGATTTGCTTCATTTTTCTCAAGCTCAAGAAAAAAAAAAACAAAAAAAAAGAATTAAAGAATCTTCTATGCTAATTGAATATTTTTATTAAACGGTATACCTATCTGACGAAACCTGGGAAACCTAACGTAAAATGTATTAAATTAGACTTCGATGGAGAGGACATGTAATTAGGCGAGATGAAGATGCAACGATAAGAAAAATTTTTGACCGAATAGGACCAGTGAGAAGACGAGCCAGAGGAAGACCAAAACTTAGGTATCAAGATAACATAGAGGATGATCTAAAATTCATCTTAGGTAAAGCATGGAGAAGAGTTGCCAGAGACAGGGGCGAATGGAAGATTGTTCTGAAGAAGGCTTTGACTCATAACGAGCTGTAATGCCACTGATGATGATGATCTGAGGAGACAAAAACCTTGCCAACCCTGTCTCTAAAGCCACGAGCCCCCACTGGTTCCTACAACAGTGTGAATTCTGTTTCGTCACTTCAAAATATCGACGGTTTTATGGTGACTCTGTTAAAAAATATAGACTACTCCTAATAATATGATCTTCAGCTTTTATGGAAAACACTCGAATATTTGAATTTATTTTTTCAATTTCCCAATTTATTTTGTTTTTATTGTATTATACGTCTATCAAAAACGTAAAGAAAAGGCATTTTTCGTAACTTCCATTTGTCATCATTTGGAAGCTTTCGCATCATGCAATGAATAGAATGTAAAAAAAACTATGCACAGCCTATAATGATTTAGTTTTCTTCATATTCTGCGGAAAATACTCGGAGAGGTCATTTAATGTTTCTAATTTTTAAATTCTGATGGAATTCAGTTGTTTTTTTTTACATCTGTCAAAAATATGAGAGCAAGGACATTTTTGTAACATATGACGTATGATACATTATTTGAAAGTGTTCTCTCATTGTCTAGGAACATATTGCATGAGATATGAATTATGAAATGATATAATATCACATGTCTTATATTATTATTTAAGAAAAATGTCGACGTTTGTGGGAAACTTGAAAAATATATTGACATGTTCGAACGTTTTCCATAAAAACTGAATACTATCAAAATATTAGACTGTTGCTGCTGAATATTTAGCCCACCTTTTGTGAACGGCTCGACAGAATAGCACAAACATCGCTAGAAACGTATTAAAGGCTTTCCTGAACTATGCCAAAAAAATGATTACTTACCAGATTATCTAATTTAAAAATATGTTATACAAAATGGCGTCCATCAGCCATTTTGAATAGGTATGTCACTAAAACATAAACATAAAGGTAAATGTCATAGTTCAGTTACCCATGTTTATTAATTTGTTTCATAATTCAGAAAATAGTTGTGGGGACGAACTTTAGACGACCACTGTATGAAGACAATAAATATTCACGAACATAAGGACGCTTTACACTTTACTTTACTCAGTCTTCGTGATGATCTTCTAACTGGAGTAGTATTATCATTATTTTTACTGACATTGTTAATATTTAGATCTTCTTCGGGGTTGTTTTCTTTGTCTTCTAAACTAAAACTCAAATTCCTCGACACCTTTTCCTCTTTTGGATCATCAACGAAAAGTACAGACTTTGTATGCCGCCTTTTGGTAGAATTTGACATGCTTGTCTTAAGAATACTTTTACTAGGAGTTATTCCATCGCCCGCTTTTATAGCTTGAGTAACTTTCATCATCGTTAATCCAGGAGAGCTGAGCCGCTTCACGGCTGAACTTTTAAGGAGTGAGACTCTGAGGCTGTCTTTTGTACCATTGTTAACAGGTGTTAATTTTTTTACAGGATCTGGTGTTTTTAGAACCACAGTTGCTTCATCATTTTTCAGTTTATTTCTAGCGGCTTTAATCATTTCTCTTATTGATGATGAAGATGAAGTTGTCGTTTTTTTAGGACGACCTCTTCCGCGTTTTGGTACAACTTTTTTTTCTGGTACGATTTCCTCCCAGTTATTATTCTTTAATCTTTCCAAATTTTCATATCTATTATCTAAATCAATAACTTGTTTATACATCATATCCCAAAATCCGTGTAAGTCTTCACATGTTATCGGTTTTTCTTTGAATTCTGAGGATTTACACTCAGAGATCAAACCTCTAAACTGTTCAAACTTTTTAGTGATCAGCAAATTAGATTGACCGACGACAACGTTGATCATATCGTCAGTTTCTTCCGATATGTTATTGTTTGCTTGATACATTTCCCATACAGCACACTTTGCTTTAATTCTGGTAATCTGATTATTTAACAATCTTTCAAAATAGTCAGCACCAGCTTGGGGACTTGTAGTGTTGGAAAAATCCTTACCTTCTGGTGAAATAAAGGTGCCACCTGCAAAAAATTAAGCATTGTTTTAAAACGTTCAGCAAAATTTATTCGATATTAAAGGAATATTTATCATATTTTTATATAAAACATCTTTATTATTAGTACAGGCCAGGATCTGTCGAAACAGACCGCAACGGACATTTTCCGTAGAAGTCCAGAGTTTTCCTGGCATCACAAAAATCCAATGTTATTGAATAACCGGAGTAAAAGGACAGGACCGGTACGAGCGCATTCCCCATGTTAAATTCCATAAGAAATCGATAAGGTCCATTCTGGTGATTTTGGCTCATTTCGTTGTGGAGGCGCGACGGCTCGTCCGATCGTGACGTGTGAGATATCGTTGGAAAGGAGAGGAGTAACGAATACGATAACACAAAAAACAAAGATGGCGGCATTGTTAAAGGGACACTAAACTTGTAACTTCTAAACGGTTCAACGTACAATAACGTGTAAGGTATCGATGAAAAGGGGAGGTGGTAATGAATATGTTAAGATAAAAATCAAACGCAAAGACTTTGTCAAAACGGCACTATATCGTATATCCGTTGTTATTAGTCAGATAACTACGTGTAACATGTTAAATGAAAGGGGAGAAAGTAATCGAATATGTTATCACAAAAAAACAAACACAAAGACATTCTCAAAACGGCAATATATCGAATCTTTGTTGGTATTGATCGGATTTTAGCATAATAGACGTTGAAGGAAAGGAGAATAGTCACTGAGGCTAACAGAGAAACACACAAACATGATAACATCGCCAAAACGACGCTATATCATATCGTTGCTGCTATTGGACCTATTTTGACGTTTGATGGTGGCGTATAGCCAAAAGGACACTAAGCTTGTAACGTCTAATGAGAGGTCAATGAGTACGTAGAAACAGAAAAAAACATGGCCGAAAGTTGCCGAAAGGACGTTAAGCTTGTAGTGCCTAAACGGCTGATCCGATCGTGACGTACGACAGCTCGTTGAAAAGGGGAGGGGAGAACAAGTACAACAACAACAACAATGCAAAAAGGACATTACAACGTACGACGTGGCAGCATAGAACAACGGGGCAGGGCAACATAGGAAAACGGGTATGGTAACATAGGAAAACGGGGCGTATCTCCATTGTTATTGATCTGATTGCTATGTACGATTCGTCAAATGACGTGACATTCGACGCAGGACGTGATAATTATGAGACATTCGTCGCAACACGTGACATTCGATGCAGGACGTGACATTTGACGTAAAATGACGTGAATTACGTAACATTTGTGCGACAGTCGACGCAGGACGTAACACGTCCGTACGGTGCTACCCTTTTACTAACCGGAAAACGGTAAGTTATAGAAAACTTATAGAAACTTTTTTAAAGATCCTAAAACAACCTTTAACATTATTACTGTTACATGGAAAACGTGATTTGCATGGAAACTAAGGTAAGTTATAACTATAATAAAAAAACTGTAATATTTTTATTGAAGATTTTGTTTTTTTATTTCTATAGAATAAAAATTAAACGAGATATGATTGTTTAAAGGTTGTATTGGCATGCATTTAGCACAATGTTCAAGCCCTTTCAAATAATTAAAATACATCACTTTGTAGTTCGTTTTAAAAGCTATAAAGTGACGTATATTAAAGCCTTGTGTTTTAAAAAAGTTGCGCTAAAAAGGCTTGAAGATAGTGCTAAACGCATCGGAATACAAGCCCATAAGTAAACAATCATATCTCGTTTAATTTTTAGTCTACAGAAATAAAAAAAAATTAAAATCTTCGGCAAAAAATGCTTTTTTTTGTATTTTAGCATTTTTTCTGTATCTTTTTATGTTAAGTTGTTTTTTTTTAACCTTAAATTCCGAAAATAGTGTCTCCATTTTAACTACATTCGATTTTTTTTAACTAAACCTTCTAAACCAGTTAAACTTCCAGAATGTAATGCTTGTATATAAATAAAGTAAATTGTAAATTAACAACGAATAGTCTCAACCAGGGTGGTTTTGTCGGGAGTGAGATTGTTACTTTCTGATAACGTAAACCTTGTTTATACAAATGAGTTTTGGACGAACGTCGGTGCCTCAGTTAAAAAGGAATGGAGGGACACAACGATCAAGTATCCACCGAGATGCTTTCATAAAAGCGCTCTCTACTGAATTGAAAGCTCCAACCCAAAGAGGTCCTCGGTTTGTTCTTCTTCATGCTGCAAGCGAAACTGGTTTTGTGGCATGGGCCGAATTAACTTTCTTGATCAAGAAGGGATCCGCTGATTACCACTACGAAATGGACGAGGATCTATGTGAAGAATGATTTGAGAAAACGTTAATTCCAAACTTGCCGAAAATACCATTCCCGCAAATTTTATTTCCCGAAAAAATTGTGAAACAAAAGGCAAATCAAGGATTGAATAATCGAAAAGAACATTTTCTTCTAAAAAGATTACCTAAAAAGTAAATTACTGGATACTGCGACCGCTTTTAGAGACGAATACGACAAGTACAAAATTAAAACAATTGCGGAAAAATATGGCGTTAAGATTTTGAGACTGCCGCCTTACCATTGCGAGCTGAACCCGATTGAGATGGCGTGGAGTCAAGTGAAAAGGTATGTGGCTTCAAAAAACATTGATTTTAAAGAAAAAACGGTAGAACGGTTGATAAAAGAAGCTCAACAATGCGTATCTAAAGAAAGTGGCATAATTAGGTAAACCAACCCCCATAGGAAAAGCACATATTTCCATAGAGTAGATTTTGATATTTGTGGTATTTTTTAACTACTGTCAAAATTTCAAGCAAATCGATGCATATAAAAAAAGTTCAAAGGTTTTCTACTACACTCAGCGTTATAGAAATCGGGCCACACTATTTTTTTTTTTTTTTTTTGTATATTGAATCAGTAACCCGTTTAGCATAAAATGTCATCATTATCATAAAAAATCAATCAAAAATAAGAAATTTAAGAAAAATAGGAAATTTATTGAAAAAATCAACAGTCTTTAAGATAACAATGAAATGTATTACATTTAAAAAAACTGGTAACCGTTTTCAGTAATGAGTATTGGCACCTCGATACTGGAGGACGCTCCTCATTCGATTTGGCAAGAGATTACTAACGTTTTAGATATCTCGTTGAGGAAATATCTCTCTGGTCCATTCCTCAATGAGTGCCATCTGAAGCTCTCCAGGTGTTGTTGAAGCAGGTATAGGAAACTCGACTTTCTAGCAGGTTTCATATATGCTCAATAGGATTTAAATCGGGGCTTTGAACAGGCCAATCTATTTTTGGAATACCAAACTCTTAAAGGTACTCCGTTACTATTCGTGCGTGTGTGGTCTCGCATTATCCGGTGTTAACAGGAATTCGTTGCCAATAAATTCAGCATAGGGCATCACATGATGTAAGATTTCCGTTATGTACCTTACTGCTGTTAATTCACCTCTATCGATCCCCACGAGATTCATATGCGCACCAAAATAAATCCCTACCCAAAACATTACTGAACCGCCACCAAAAGCAACCCGTGGTGCCCGAGTGCAACCAGCGAAATGTTCTCCAGCCCGTCTGTAAACCTTACTGCGTCCGTCTATTTACCATAAATGAACATTCTGCACTCATCTGTAAATAATACTATTATGTTAAAATTGAGTCTTCGTTTTTGTGAGCTGTAAAAAGGCTAATTGCTGGTCCTTGAGCTTCCTGTAAATGGCCTTGTAGTATTCTTTGGGTCCGATTCCGTAACGCAACAAGAATGACGACGCGATCTTCACTAGCGGTTGGTCTCTTTTTTGGACCCGTACCAGGTCGTCGTTGGTAAGATCCTGTCACAATAAATACAGTCGAACGACTAACATTCAATTATCTTGCAACTTGTCTTTGACTTATCCACTTCGCAGTAATACTACAATTTCAAACGATTTTTGAAAAATTCTCCATCATTATTAACTGAAATGCGTTAAAACCCTTTACAATATTATACATTTCTCAAAACAATCACTTCGTCGAAAATTTATCAAGTTATAAACAAACTTTTTTCAAAATTGATTTATTTTATAGGGTCTACGACTATCCTCAATCCAGTTACAGGGTCTGCTTTCGCAACAAGCCATTTAACGTAAATATCCTAAGACACATTAAAAATAAAATAATATTCAATATACAAAAAAAATCAATGCTTAATTTTGTAGCGATAAATAATAATTTCGAAAATATTTTAAATATTAGGGGTGGCCCGTTTTCTATGACGCGGAGTGTATTTTTATCATCATATTCTGGACTAAATAACCAAAAATTAAACCTAACCTAAGCTAACCCAAGAACATTAGGACCTAGAATATACGACACTCAAATTAGTCAAAGAATACAAAGAATGATGCCTGGAAATAAATATGAACAAAACTGAATATGTGTGTAGGAGGAAGAAGAAAATATTTGATACTTGATTAGGAACATGTACAATATAACCAAACCATAAAAATTATGAATGGGGTTCTGTGGGACAAAAATATCTCCAAAGAAAATAAAAGAAGGATGTACCAGACCATTATACAACATATTGTCACATATGGTTATGAAATTTGGCCACTATAAACCAAAACAGAAAAAAATACTTCAAGCCACGGAGGAGGTCAGCTGGAAGATCACATCAAGAATTACAATGAGGATATTTGCAGATTTATGAACGTAGAAAACACAATGATTGGCTGCATAAAATACAAACAACTGAAGTTGTAGGATCACATTCAGAAAATGGAAGAAGATCAATTACCAAAGCAGATACTAGACTAGACAGCACGGGAAACTGGGAATCAGAAGATGACATACAACAATATAAATATTATTTATATAAAAAAAAATATCATTTCCATATTTATTTTTTTATTTCACAAGAACCGACTTATTCACACTGTTAGCAAATGCTCACGCACAACTAATCATTAGCTAGCACAGGTTGTAAAGCATATATTTTATTACGCAATTAATGTGAACAAAACTTTATAAGATTACATACCTGTGGATTTTCTGATTTCAAATTCCCTCCTAGCAGCCTCTTTTCCTCTGGATATCGTTACAAAGGGGCTAATATATGTACTTTCTCTTTTTTTATTAATTGGCGTTTTTTCATTTGATCCTATTTCCTGCTGGATGTTGCTTTTATTATTATCTCTTAGAGATTTATTTTCAGGAGTTTGTTTTTCTGAATTTATATCTAACTTTTTGTTATTAGTACTTGATTTCTTTTCACTTTTACGTTTTCCATCCCTCAGGTTAGTGGTTTTCAAGTCAGCATCAAGAGTATCATATATATCATTAAATAGCTCACTCTCAATATTACTTGTTGGTTTTGTTGATTTTCTAACACTAGAAACTCTGGACATGCGACTCTTTTTAATCGGAGTTTTTAATGTGATTTCTTCATCATCATATATAACTACTTTTTCTAGTTCATTTTCAGAATCATCCCCTTCAGCACTGTCGTCAATAAGTATTACACTACTGTCTTTTTTTGATTTATTGCTTTGTCTAGATGTAGATATTTTACTTTTTACTATTGATGATGGCGTACCTTTTACAGATCTACTCATTTTTGGTGTTTTAGCTTTTCCTACTGGTGTTTTAAAAACCTCTTTCTTTGTAGTTTTGTTGGGTGTTTTATTAGGTGTTTTATTGGGTGTTTTATTGGCAAATTTGTTGTTTGTAGACATACTCCCTTTGGGTGTTACATGTTTTCCCCCTGATATTTTTAAGCCACTGACCTTTTCAACAGGAGATATTTCAACAGGTGTTGTTATTCCAATTGATTTATTTACTTGATTCCTTGGTTTAATAGGAGTCTTTTTATATTTTCTCCCTGACTGTTCCTGAAGTAAAATAAATTTAATTTTAGTACCAAAAAAATCCATAATAGTAAAGAAATGCAGTGCTACAGTGAAACTATTCGTTAGGTAAAGTAATTTGTTTCAATGGGTTTAGTTATATAGAGGTAAGGTGCATCTATGATTCATTTTAATAAGGTAAAACTTTACATAGGTATTAATCTGTAAACACTGTTTATATAACTAACGATTTTTTCTAATAAATAAAAAAACTTGTTAATGAAAACACTGTATTTTTATTACTAAATCGTTTATATAGTTTTGTCACAAAATAATTAAAATGAAATCTATTTACAGAATTAATGTTTTTTTAAAAATCGAAGAATACAAAAAATGGGGATTAGAAGTCAACATAGATAAAACAATGTACATGAACATCGGTGGTAAAGAACAAAATCTAGTTTTAAACGACGGACAACACATTAAGTACAACAATAAATATTCCTATTTAGGAGTAGAAATCACAGACGACGGCAAATCAGATCAGGCTATAAAAAAAACGAAACACTCAGGGTAGAAGGGCCATATCTCAACTAAATAGTATTATCTGGGATCAACATATATCCAAAAAAAATAAACATCGAATATACAACACTATTATAAAGAGCATAGTAATGTATGGAAGTGACGTGTGGCAGTTAAAGGCAACTACTGAAAGAACACTACAAGCCACGGAGATGGACTACTGGAGACGGGCCGCAGGAAAATCAAAACTCGAAAGAATTAATAACGAACGTATACGAGAAGTTATGGGAGTCACACATACGATTGTCGAAGATATAAGAGTACAACAACTAAAGTGGTATGGACATGTGCAGAGAATGCCAGAACATCGTCTGCCCAAACAGATTATAGATTGCTCACCACATGGAAAGAGAAAAAGAGGCCGACCCAGAAAGAGCTGGAGAGAAGGAATAGACAGAGAGATCCGAGAGAGAGGTTTAGACGAAGATCTTTGGGAAGATAGAGATGCATGGAGATTGGGCATCGGAAGACGTCGGAGGACGTTTTAAACCGATTATATATATATATATATATATATATATATATATATATATATATATATATATATATATATATATATATATATATATGTTTTTTTATTTCTCTGCATAGGTTAAGTTTTTCTTTTTTTTTATAGGCCATTTTTTTATTTTTACAGGGAGAACCTCGATTATCCGTCTCTCTGTTAACCGTCACCTCTGTTAACCGTCAGGGTCCATACACAAGTTATATTGACTACATAAGTAAAAATTTAGTCACCAATTCATTTTATTTGAGCATTGCGATAAGCCAAACGAAATTCGTTGAAATGTGCACGTGCAGTTATGCCACCACCGCATTTTTTATGTAAGTACATAATTTTTGTACATACACAAAACAAAGCAAAGAACAAAACAGAATGGCGGAAAATCCTAGAACAAGCCAGGATCCAGAAAGGGTTGTCGAGCTACTGATGATGATGATGACATAATTTTTGTTCTTATTCAGGGCTCTGTATTAAATTTTAATTTAAATAGGTAATGATAAATGATACCGTGCTTTAAGAGTTCTATTTTTAGAATCGCAAGCCGAAAATAAAAACGCACAGCACAATAATTATTACAGTCAATATCTGTGTATCACCATAATTCAATTTGATTCAAATTCGAACATTGATTGTGTCACTTATTCGTTTGATCAATTAAGTTTCGAAAAATGGAGCCTTGAAAAGTATGCTTCGCAAATGGAATCGTTGGATGGCCGGGTGAAACATAGTAAGACAATGAAAAAAGCCACACATGAATCACTCGACACAGCTCTGTAGTTGTGGTTCGTTCAAAAAAGAAGCAATGGTGTTCCTTTGTTTGGACCAATTGTTGCCGAAAAAGCGTTGTTTATTAACATAAAATTGAATGGCGATCCTTCATTCAAAGGAAGCAGCGGTTGGTTGGAAAAGTTTAAAAATCGCCACGGTATTCGGGAACTGAACATCAAAGGTGAAAAATTGAGCGCCGCAAGTATTGACGTCGTTGACGAATATAAAAGAAAGTTTCAAGCTGTGATCAATGAATATGGTTTGACACGCAATCAAGTGTTCAATGCGGATAAAACTAGTTTAAACTACAAAGCATTGCCAACGAGAACACTCGCTGCACTGTCTGAAAAATATGCACTCGCTGCATTGTCTGAAAAATATGCACCCGGATTTAAAATGCAAAAGCTGGTTGAAAAAGGTATGTACTGCAAGCCAAAATTTGTTGATTTATTTTTCTAAAGTCTTGTTTTTTAGGTTTTTATACCGGAAGTTCGAAAATACTTGCAAGCAAAAAATTTGTTACCAAAAGCGATTCTAATTTTGCACAATGCACCTGCCCATCCTGAGGCTGGTATGCTGCGAAGTGACGATGAAAATATCTTGTGCTCATTTCTGCCTGCGAATACAACATCATTGATACAGGCAATGGATCAATCGCTTATTGAAACATTCAAAAAAAAAACGGAAAAAAATTATTCAAAACCTAGTTATGGAAGAGGAATATTTTTTGCCAGAATACTGGAAAGCATACAATTTAAAACACGCAGTTGACCATGGTGTGGATGTTTGGGCTGATGTTTCAGAAGTAACGCTGAAAATAGCGTGGAATAAATTATGGCGTGAATCAACTTAAGATGAAAATGCTCACCTTAAATGAAGTTATGGCTGAATCATCTGATTTGTTTTCGCTGCCTAAAGATGACATAAACGAATGGTTAAT
Source organism: Diabrotica balteata (assembly GCA_918026665.1). NCBI lineage: Eukaryota > Metazoa > Arthropoda > Insecta > Coleoptera > Chrysomelidae > Diabrotica > Diabrotica balteata. The sequence continues at coordinate 35,466,748 of OU898276.1, forward strand.
TTGTGATGAGGACGCAAACGGCTATCGATAACTGACAGATGATGAAATCGTTGAAATGGCAACAGAGGCGGACGAAACTGATTCAGAAGCTGACACAGACTTTGATGGTAGTGATGTTGATGCTATTACAACTCACAAAGATTTGCGTAAAGAAGCTGGAGGAGCTGCATCGCACTTACAACAATTCATCAAGTGATATTCTCGGCAAGAAGAAGCATTTATTTTTTATTTATTTAGCGTATGGCAATTTGATACACAACATTATCACATATATGTTACAATCTAACATCTAATGTATTAATATATTCAATCGACGCTGGTGTTGCAGAGGCGAAGTCTAGAGGATCTCCATAATACTTCCTCCGAGGGCATTCGGCAATCATATGCTGGATGGTCTGTTTCTCGGCGCCGCAGTCGCACTCAGCAGAGGTTCTCATCCTCCATTTATAAAGGGAATCTGCGCAGACTCCATGACCCGTTCTTATCCTGTTAAGAGTTGGCCATGATTTTCGGGGGAGGTCAAAACCTGGTGGAGTTTCTGTGATGCATGGTGTGTTTCTCCTTATTAGGTTCGGTCTGTCGCTCTGCATGTTCTTCCACTGGGAGTTCATTTGAAAATTGTTGGAACTCAAGTTTATAGCATCTCTAGTCGGAGGTTTTGTGGAGCGCAATCGATGTGAATTAGCGTCGGTGACATATGTGTGTATAGGTAATTGCGGGTTAAGCAGCTTTTGGAATTCTCTAAGCAGAGCATGCTGACGACGAAGATTAGGTGGAGGTATATGGCTCAGTAGCGGAAGCCACTCCACAGGTGTAGACTTGATCGTTCCAGATATGAGACGCATGGCGACATTGAGCTGGGTATCTATAATTTTTGTGTGAACGCTATTCAGCCAAACAGGAGAGCAGTATTCAGCTGCGGAGTATACGAGTCCAAGAGCTGAACACCGAAGTGTACTTGCTGATGAGCCCCATGTAGTCACGCAAAGCTTCTGTATGATGTTGTTACGGGTTCTCAGCTTTGCTGCGGTGTTCTCAAGATGTTTCTTAAAGTAGAGTGTTCTGTCTAGGGTGACGCCGAGGTACTTGGGATTATAGTTGTGCGTGAGCAGTTGGTTATCAATGTATACTTTAAGTTTTGTGTGAGCCATTTTGTTGTTCAGGTGAAAGTAGCTAACCTCGGTTTTTTTGGGGTTAGGTTTAAGTCTCCATTGTTTAAAGTACTTAACCAGGCGTTCCAGATCTTCCGTTAGGATTGCCTCGGAGTTTTGTATTAAGGAGCTTTGAGTTGCAAGTGCCCAGTCGTCTGCATATCCAAATTTTTTAGATCTGGTAGGGGGCATATCATCTATATACATACTAAATAGCAGCGGTGCAAGTACGGAGCCCTGGGGGAGGCCATTATTAAGCGTTCTCTGTTTGCAAACTGTAGTTCCCAAGGTTACACGGATGTTTCTACTGCTCAGCATGGTATTTATGAGTCGGGCGGTTGCTTTGCAGGGGATTATTTTAAGGAGCTTAAAGATGAGGCCATCTTTCCAAACCGTGTCATAGGCAGCCGATAAATCGATGATCGATGAATGCCACAGAAATCTTCAGTTTTCTTTAGTAACCTGCCTCTATGTAGGTAGTTATAGAGAGCACTTGGTCAGTGGTGCTTCGTTGAGGCCTGAATCCTGCTTGTTCAATTGGTATTTTTTTAAGTAGCTTTGGGCCGATTCTGTTCAGGACCAGTCTTTCGAGGAGCTTGTAAGCTGCACTGAGTAAAGCGATGGGGCGGTAACTCGCTGGGTTGTCTGTTGGTTTTCCAGGTTTCAGGATGGCTATGATTTTTGTTTGTTTAAAGAGGTTTGGTAGGTTACCTGTTTTGAGTATATCTGTATAGAATTTAGACAACCAGGTTTTTGCAGATTTCCCACAATGGATCAGAAATTCGGGAGGTATACCGTCTGTACCAGGATGTTTGTTAGGTTTAATGTCTTTGATGGCGTTTGAGACTTCTTCTGGAGTGAACGGTGCGGAGTACTCTGTATCTGATGAACAGGCAGCTTTTAGATGTTTAAGCTCCCTTTTTATAGTAGTGGTAAACTTTTTATCACATGCTTCTCTGGAAGTGGCAACTATATGTGATGCAATTTTATTAGGGTTGAAGTCGTGGATTTGTCGTGTTGCCAGTTTGTCACTTCCGAGTTTTCTTAGGAGCGACCACGCTTTACGGCTAGACTTTTTGAAATCTAACGATTCGACTTCATTTGTCCATTTCTTCCTTCTTGCTACATCAAGGCTCAGGAGAAGTTCGTCCGCAATGTCATTTTCACCGGTTTCAAGATATTCTTCGTAGAGGTTTTGGCTTTCCTCACTCCATCCTGGTATGTATTGCTTACGATGACCCCTGGGAATGTGTTTCTTTGCTCCTCTAGCAATTATTGCCCCTCTAAACCTTTCATAATTTTTGTATGTTGGTGGAATCCATCGTAAGATTTTATCGAGTTCATTGGTAAAGGCGGGCCAATAAAGAAGAAGCAAATAAGGTAGATTTGATGATTTTACGTTGATTAAGAAATTCAGCTGTTGCAAAATGTGAAGTAACAATAAAACAAACAAAGATTTCGGAATAATTTAAATCAAATTGATTTGATTGTACCAACATAAATCGCTCTTATATTGTCAAATAAAACACAAATAAAATTTGAGAGTTATTCGCGATTGAAACTGAATGTAAAGGGCAGGTCGATTGCAATGTAATTGCAGATATAAATGGTATAAACAAACATAACAGTCAAATGTTTACCATTGCTTTTGCATGTTTAGTTTGGTTTAAGACAAGATATTTTTATCATTTAAATATGGAAATTGGCCTTAATGATAGCTTTGAGTATTGTGGTGAAGCAAAGAGACCATTGGTTGAAGGGGAAGCAGTTTTCAATGCCAACCATATATTTATTTGTGGCATTAAAACAAAAACCAGAACCACAGTTGAAATATCTTTTGTCGATCTTGAATTACATTGAGGAACAGAACAATATCGTTTTGATTTAAAATACTTTAACATAGTCATAATGCTGAAATTTACTAAAAAAATTTAATAATTCTATTCAAATCCACAGCTGTCTGGTTTGTTTATAGCACTTTATTTATGTAGTTTAAATTTATTCCGCCACAGGTCAGATAGTTTGTTTTCAATCGCGAATACTATGAATTTTTTTTAATGTTCTGTTAACTGTCTTTTCGATTATCCGTCATACTCTTGGTCCGGTGTCCTGATGGATAATCGAGGTTCCAATGTATTGGACTCTACTTACATGATATTTAGGAAAATTGGTTTAGATTCTGCATAAGAGTCTAGATAAAATTTGTAAAAGGTACCGTAGGTCAAACTTAATATTTTTTTAATTATCCATCTTTTTTCAAAAAATTTGATGGAGACAAACTTAATAAACAAACTTAAGATACACATACAGAGTAGATAACATTCTTTCAGGAATTTACTCCTCACAGTGTCTGAATAACTTTTAGCTAATAAAGCACATGTTCTAGTAATAACGCTGAAATTTACACACTTTTCATTGTTTAAATATTAAATGAGCCATGTCTATCACTTTGCAAAAGTGCTAATAATTACAAATAATGACAATTATGACATATATTCATACACGGCTTGCTAGAATAAAACAATAAATATCTCATCTTTATTTAAAATTATTGACTTACTATGGTTTGAAATTTAAAGAAATGGAGTATCATTTTTGAACACCCTGTATTTAGTAATTTGATGTTGATGTAAATTCCGGAAAGAACGTTACCTATTCTTTGTGTGCAAAGAAGTTTTCAAGGTATTTATTGAGGATTTATTTCAAGGAAGTTTTTGACATGAATTACTCAAAAAATATGAAGTTTTGAACTATGGTACTTTACACAAATTTTATCTAGAATATTACATAGAATCTAAAAACGGAATAATATACGGGGTGTTCTATTTAAAATAAAAAAGTTGCTATTCACTTTCGGCATGTCTGTCAAAATATTTTCTTTAAGTTTGTCATAACTTATAGTCCCCATAAACCAATCTTCATAAATATCGTGTAAGCTAAAATATCTTCATAAATATATATATATATATATATATATATATATATATATATATATATATATATATATATATATATATATATATATATATATATATATATATATATATATATATATATATATAATTATTATAGTGATCAAATTATCATGATCAAAAAACTTTGTATTTTGCTGTTTAATAAAGAATAATACTGCATATAAGTGTCTAATGATGTGAATATAATATAAAAATAGATCTTAAACACATTCATTTACAAAATTTTAAATTATTTTTTTCTTGGCCTTAAATAACAATTTTTTTAATATTTTGTGTGACCTCCTTTATCTTCGATGACAGCTTTGATCATCCTTGGCATGCTTTGAATGTTTCTCGGACAGTATTCTTTTATTTTATCGTTTCTGTGCCAGGTAGCAATGAGTCTCTCAATTAACTGCTGCTTATTTGTAACAGCTTCCTGGACAATCCCCCTCTTCATAAGCTCCCATAGATTTGTGATCGGATTGAGGTCATGGCCACTTCAATACTTTAATTTTCTTTTTTTCCAGGTACGATGTTACTGTTTTGCCTTATGGCACGGTGCTAAATCGTGCATAAAGGTAAAATCCTCCGATTTGCCAAACCAGTCTTTGATTTGTGCTTTCTTTCCAGAACTTCATTCCATTCCATTCACAATGTACAGCCCTGTCTCCCTGTGCCCTTACTGCTGATCACAGACCATACCATGATCTTGAGAGGATGCTTTACCTGCTACACTATGCAATCCTTGTGATATTTTTCATAGGCCAACTTATACATGAGTATCTCCACTTTAGACTCATCAGAGAAACAAACCTGTGAATAAAAAAAACTGTAAGATATTTTTTTAGATATTTGTAAGATATTTTTTTAGGATAAAAACAGTGGTTATAGGGATTTAAACTTTAATAGTGGCGTAATTTACCTTATTCCAATCCTCAATTGTCCAATTTTGGTGTTCTTTGACCCATTCCAGTCTCTTTTTCACCATTGCGATGTTCAACTTTTTTTTTTTTGACAGGGTGACATGATTTAAAATCTTACTCAGCAAACCTTCTGCTGACTGTCATGTCAGAAACTGGCATCCCAGCTTCATGAATAAGTCCCGTGAGGATTCTTCTTGGCTTCTTTCTATTTTTTACAAAGATATCCCTCATTTTTCTTTTGTCTCTGGGTGTAGTGACACACTTTCGATCACATTTTTGGGTAAGCTGGTGAGTCAAGGGTTTCTTGGTATCAATTTTTTTCTTGATATTGCTCACTGTTGCTTGCACTACTTGGCATTGTTGAGGTATCTGACATTGGGAACGCTTTGTATTTAATAAAAGTGTCTTTATCTCCACCATTTTAGACACAGAGACGTCTTTAGCCTTACCCATTATGGTTTTCTTCTCAAAAATCAAATGTTTTGAAAATGTCTTTAAAATTAAAACTGATAGTTTTTTTTTCACTCACATTCACCACTAATATATTAATAAAATATACTACAAAGATAAAACGATACTAATCTTTCAAAAACAATACAAAAACATACAAATTCAGTTGTAAACTCCAAGCGCAAATTCACCACAATGTGTATGTTGTCACGTAATTTGACACAAAAGACAGTTCTAGAGCTGTAAACATTAAAAAAGTAAGGTTATTAGCGACAAAATATGTTGGTATACCTTAATCGTATAGCAGCATATGATTTTATTATAAAATTGTTAAACAAATTTGAAAAACTTACAACTTTTGTGACTGATCATAATAATTTGATCACCCACTGTAGGTATTATAAGCTCGTCGTGAAACACCCTGTATATGTTTATTTTGATGTTTCAATTCACTTTAACACTTCAGAAATTGTTTTCAAAACACAAATTAAACTTGTTTTGATTATCAGAGTGGAGTAACATGTAATGATAGTATTTATTAAAAATTAAAAATGATGCTTAGTTACATTATTATAAGATAGTTCAACTAGCTCTATAATTTTATATTTTTGCTTATACATTGTATCAAGAATAAAAATAATTTAATCATAAATAAAGTAACTTAATTATGTTTCCTTTTTACAGAAATGCTTTCGACAAGAAAAGCTCTTTTTTTATTTATACCCGAGTGATTTTTAGAAGAAAGGGAACAATGAATGCAAAATCTAGAGTTTTTGCAAGCTAAGATTAACATAATGTGAATGAAGTTGGGACATAAATGGTGAATTTTCTAAACCAAACCCAAAACTTTTGAAAGCCTGGCCTGAAATGAGTGACCCAGCTTATGGCAAAAGTATTCTTAATGTTTTAAAGTATGGGTAAAAAGCCTTGATCCTGTTGATCATGGCAGACCCAGAATTGTCAGAATAATATTAACTTTTCTTGTGTTGCTTTTATATCAACTACTATGAGCATAAATGACAATTATAACTAAAACATATTTTATATTTGATGTTTCAATTTCCAAAGGGAAAACTGTTTTATTATAAAAAAAAATTAATGAATTAGACAACATAGTAACAAACAAAAGATACTTTTAATGAAAGACCCTGGAATTCAAATGGTAGAACTAAAATGCTAATTAATTTGCCATATCATTTGATAAAATGAATGACTGATATATAAACAAGCTTGAATTACTATGAAAACTGATGATATTAAGAAACTTGCTTGGACAACATAGTTGCAAACGGCACTGAATTGATGAGGTTGATGAATAAAGCAAAGCAATAAGAATGCACTCTAAATATAATGAAGTAGTGTATCAAATATATCTTAAGTGTACTCACTGAAACTGTATATATGTATTTACAATATTAAATATATTTATTTTTTTAATTATATATTCAAAAAAATATATTTTAATAATCTGTTGAAAAATAAGAGTTAATTTTAACTATACAGGAAAAAATGCTACTTACTTTTTGATCAAAATTATCATCTGACATTTCAAATGTCTCATGTAGATCCCATCCAACATTCTTACTGACTTGTGATGGTTTTGACAACTGTCCTTTGTTTCCTATCACTTGAGGACTAAAAATATTTGTTTTAACATTCTGATTTATTGGCTTCTTTATGTTTTCCTTTTGCTTAGTTCCTGGTCTCTTCAGAGTATTTCTAAACATACAAAAGAATTTAAATTACAAGCCTGCAAAGGTTACAGCCAAAAATATTGTTGTTGTATGAAGATTTACTCCATAAATGGAAGTAGCTTACCTTGATTCAATTGATTTATTTATAGAGATATTTCCATTAGCTCTAGTTTCAGTCCTTTGATAATTTTTGGCAACATTCATTCTAGACTCTGATTTTATCTGTGACTTCGTAACATTTGTGGGCTTCTGACTTTGCAAAAATGAATTACTTGGCTTTCTATTCCTTTCAACTGGCTTGGCAAATTGCACTGCTCGCATGTTGTTTGGAGCTTTAAATGTATGATTCGCTGGTGCAAATGAGAGTACAGTAGGTGTGCTAAATGTTTTTATTGGTTTACCCTTAATCTCCTTATTTACCTTGTCTAAATTGGGTAATCCTATGTTTTGATTTACATGGAATACTTTAAAAATTGGCTTAGCCCGTTTTTTCTCCTCTTCCTTCTGTTTATTTCTTTTCTCTTTCCATTGTTTTAACATTTCATATCTCTTATTTGGTTCTTCAACTATAGGTTTAGGTTTGGCAGGTTCAGGATTTTTTTTCTTTTCTGGTTCAGGGGTAATATATGGTGACATATTAATATCTATATTTCTCTTATTAAACATGAGAGTGTCCCTAGTTTGTCTTCTAGCGTTCATAAGAGATTCCTTGCGTGAAAGCAAACTTTTTTTCTTATAGTTCTTGTCAAAAATATCCTTGTGTAAGTTTTGAAGTCCTTTTCTAAAAATGTCTGAGAGATCCATAATTCTCTTCAACACAAAATATCAGGACACTAGTTTCTTTTAAAAACACGCTACTGTCAGTAATGTAATGTTTTAATATAAGCAATAGGGCAACGTTCAAATAAAAACCGTTAAATTAATAATTTGAAAGTGACGCTTATATTCAATTTACACAATTGACAGCTTTTATTTTGACAGTAGACACTAGCACGAAGATAGCAATATCACAATATCTAGGAAAAACAATTTTTCTAGATCTAAAGATTTGAAATCAACTATTTTATTGATTTTTGTTTATTATTGACTTTATTTACCAGATCTTGTAATCCTGATCAATATTTTTATTGAAATATAAATGCAACCACCACAATCTGCAGTTAGGGCTTATTGTCTTTGTCGTCGGGTGTACAAAATAAGGTTTTTTTTAGGAGTTTGGAGATTGCTTTAAAAAGAATTTGTAAATATTGTGTCATAATAAAATCTAACTAATTTAACATTTTTTTATCAAGATCATGTGAGTGTGACTGCTTTGTAAAATATGTTGTACTATAGTATATTTGGAGTTGATTTAAATAGAATTTTCTAGATTATGTTACATTAGGAATATTGCTATAATTAATATTATAGAAAATGCGCCAATCTGCAATGTGTCATTGGCTAAAAACTTCGATTTAAGTATGATTTAAGTACATATTATATGTCACATTGTCTGCGTAAGAGTAGCATTAAAATTTAAACATATTAAGTTATCGTAGGATAATAAATTAGGTAGGTAAGTCAAAAAAAAAGTAGAATTACCACTTCCATTATAACTTCGTAACAATGAAAACATTTTCAGGTGGTTTTATATTCCAAGAAATATATGGAATCATTAATTTCATAAACTTTTAAAACTATACCAATTAATTCTCTTTCTTAATTACAGTTTTTAATTAGTTTCCTTAGCTTAGAAACTATTTCAAGCTCTCTACAACAAAAAACTTCTGCTAAAATATCGTATAATAAAATATTGACAAATTTTCCTCTTCTCAAAAAACTCATTGTAATAATTTGAATCCATGGATCCATCAATTGTTTATATCTGTTATTTATATTTTGTCGACTTTACTGTATGAAGATTTGATGTATCAAAATGTTATATATCAGTTACTTATTATGTGAAATTAGTGTGCCATATATATTGTAGATAATAATTTTTGTTAATTAATATTTTGTTGTGACTCTTTTAGTTTTAAATTCTACGTCTATGGCAAATGGACATGGATCACAAATATTCACAAAACAAAATTGTGAACTTATGTGGCTGCAGAAACTTGATATTAGCCATAAATATAATTATACAAATATTTTAAGATTATTTATATTAAATTTTTAAAGAAATTCACAATAACAAAATTTAAAATGGGACTTCTTCAATATTGGTGCAATGAACATAACCTCGTTGATATGTTTGACATTAAATGTAAGCTTAATATACGTCAGTGTTGCCATATACTCAAATTATTCCCACTCTCACATATAAAATTATTGGAAAGATTTATGAAAAATACATATATAATTAAACAAAAATGTGAAAAATATATATATTTTTACCTATACATAGGTATATAATTCATTAAAATTATACCTATAAATATTATAAAATAAAATTATATCTTGCATTTCTACATTTAAAAATACTTATATAATAAAAACCATTAAAATTATGCTTAAAAATTAATAGTTTAGAAACTTTATAAATTACAGAATAAAGTAAAGTTAAATGAAAAAAAAATTAGGTTAAACAAAAGTATTTAGCTATATTTAAAATAAAAAATACTATTTTATGAATGCGTTTTAATATGAATTCAAAAATTGTGGCTGTGGCGTGTACATTTTTACATTTTACGGAAGTAAAACACTTCACATTTACCTAAGTATATACCTAAATACAAATGTGAAGCATTTTACTTCTGTATAAGTTTTTTAAAGCATATAATATAATTTCGTCAAAGTATCTTTCTATTTTAAACACTCCAATACTTTATACAAAAAAAGTGGCAACACTGTGTCACACAAACATATAGCTGGATGCCAGGTTATGTTCATTGCACCAATATTGAAGAAGTCCTTAAAATGTTTTTATTAAATAATCTGAACTGTAATTACATTATATTTATTTGATTTTTTTTATAATTAAGGTTAGCACTCATGACATTTTGTTTATCGAAACGTCAAATTTAAAAGAGAAGAAGAAGCATACAATTACAAATACCTTACGAAATTATTTATTTTTCAATTGTTCAAGATATTATTGTTAATTAATAGATTTATTAAATACTGTACACCATTTGGAACTTCTTTAAAATTATATGGTTACGTTTTTTAGTAAAACCATTTAACCGGTAAATATTAATATTATTTAATGTATATTTGTGATTGAAATCCTCAAAAGACATCTATCTGTATATCTGGAAATAGCACCCAGAGATTAGTAACTAACAACTGTAAATATTATTATAACACTAAATGGTCATCTAAATTATTTTTAGTTGGGTTGTTAAGCTTAGGCAATTACATATATGCAAATAAATTGTTTATCAATCATCACATAACCTGTAGTTAAGTATTTCTGAATCATTTCCAGTAAAATATTTCCAGTTCGCAGTTTTATTCCAAGTTAATTTGCTAATTATATTTTATCTATTACATTAAGGTACTATTAAACAAAATATGAAATCACTCTACTCTGTATTTGATACATCTATTGTATATTGTTCTTTTCATGTATACAGTTCAGTTTTACTTCATGTCTGCTATATTTTCTATGTATGTTAGTTCTAATATATCATTATAGTTACTTTTGGGATTAAACTAGTCCCAAAATCAATTGTTACATGATTGTAGCGTTTTGATATATACCTACATTTAATTTTTTATATTCAACTTTTTTGACCAGTAAGTTAACAAAACATATTATTAAAATCCTTTATTTTTAAATGCATACCCACGTTAGTTTTAAATGTAAGCTTCTTGACTTACTGAATGGAAGTCAATCAGATTTCTATTGGAATCTAATCTGTCAAAAAGTTTACTTTTTAAATAAATTTTTATTGAAGTTCATAGTTCCAAATATGTTGCTAAATTCACTTATACTTTTTTTTTAATAATTTCTATCTACAATATTCAAACATAATATTGAATAGATAAAAGGAATTACAATTTTATATTTGAAACAATTCAGTGGTTAGGTGCCATTGTTAAAAATTATGAATAGCATATTTTTGAACATATTTTGGTAAAATAATTATTTTATTTTCTTTTTATTTTATTGTAATTAATGTCTCTATTTCAGGTGCAATATAAAATATGGTCTACTTAAGTTGTAAAAATGAAATACTGCAAAAATGGAAATATAGATTTGAATACTGAAGATTTTTGTTAGTACTAATGCATTTATGTTATAGTTTAACACTGCAATAAGTAAGCTGTGCATGTTATTTAATACTACATTTTCATATTTATCAAAACTGTTTATTAAGTAATTATTTATGAAAACGGTATAAAATACACTGGGGTTTATTCGTTAAAGTATGTACCTATATATAAAATTCCTGTGGGTTTTTAGGGGTTCATTATCTGTGCTTATTTCTCTTTTATTTAAAGGGTTTTCACATTTTATGAAAGAGCAGCAACAGTTATTCTTCCAATATGTAATTCATGTGTCATTTATGTCAATACTATCATGTCCAATTTATAGATTAATTGTTGTATTTGTGTATATTTTTCATGTTTCAACATTTTATGAGGGTTTGCAAATTGGTTTTAGATGTGAATTATGCAGTTATATCTAGTATGTGTGTGTTTAATGCACCAATCTTCTCCTTACGGTGCCCTGTCTGCTGTGAATATTGGCTATTAAATTGGCAATTCTGATCCTGCTTACAGCACTTCTGAATAGTTCAACCTATCGCAATCTTGTTTCAAAAGGGACACAACTCAAAAATTACAACATTTGAGTTATCACTATAAACATCATCCATAAACAAACCCACACAAATCATCAACAGCATTTCAACTTGCATTCAAAAACTTCTGTGATATGGCGACTGGATTCGGTTTTGATGATTTCCCACTCGGCATTTACCCTGCAGCATAAGTGTCACAATGCTAGTTCCGTGCCTGTCTTAGTCATTTTTGACGCCACTCTCACTACTAAAATCACACTATTTTTAGTTGTGTCGTTTTTGATGATTGATTTTGTATTTTCTATTGACAATATTTTGAGTTACCACAGTTTTGTTGAAAATATTGTGAAGAGAGTAAACTGCATTAAATGAAATTGGTTCACTTTTCTAAATTAAAGTAAGTAAAACATGTTTTTAATTTGAGTTATGTCACTTTTATTGATAACGAACACAAAAATAAGCAAATAAAATATTTTATGTTAGATGTTTTTTTGGTAACAAAGACGAAATTAAGTGTAGTTTTTTCTGTGTTTTATCTTTTATCTTTATAGAAACTATTTTGACGTTTATGACCACAAATAAAGCAATTATTAGTTAAGAATCATGGCAGTAATTAGTTTGTTTGTACCGAATCAGAACAAAATAAATGTGACAAAATGTAGGTTTTATTCTGTCTGAAAACCTTTTAATAAATAAATCAAATGTAATAAATCAACTTTCAGGTACCTTCGTACAATTTTGGATCCCATCAAAGGTGAACCACTGCTATCGTTAAATTGGCAAAAGATATTAGTATTTAAAAGTCCTTAACAAGAATAGATGACATAGACAAAGAAAATGTTGTTTCTATACATCCTTCGACCGCCAGTCATGCCCACTGCAGCAATATAATGGATAATCATGGAGAAAAAGAAAATCTGTATCTAAAAGTTACCAAATCCTCTGTCATTGGGACCCAGTAGCAGTCCTCTTACAGAAAAATGTATTAATCCTGCATCTAACGGAAATATTAATTTAAACTTTGAATCAGACACTACCAACCCTAGTTTCAACAAATGATGACATAAGTTTGAATTTTATTGGACAACATAATGATATTGTCAACTCTCAAGGTGTTGAACCAGAATGTAAAGAAAGGATCCCACTAAATTACATTTACGAGGACAGCCAGAAAGAAAATTTCTAAGGACTTCTTCTGTACAGAGTGAAGAAAGTGATGCAGATGATTATAAAATGATAGAAAAAAACTAAACTATTTAGAAATTGTGGAAAAGCTTATGTTTCTTCATCTAAAACCAAAAAAAAAATTTCTTGCTAGAAATATATGCCCACCTTGTGGAGACAAGTGTAGGCTAAAGTGCAGCTTAAAATTAAATAAAGCAGACTGAGAAAAATATTTTTAAGATATTGGAAACTTGGGGTTTTACAGCGGCAAAGAGTATTTATTGTTGCTCATACTTAAACAATAAAACCCAAATACTGCTATTCAAGTACACAGAATTTTAGACATATGAACTCTGCTTTCTTCTTTCTCATCAACGGCAGTCGCGTAAGGGTATGTAAGACATTTTTTAAGTCCACATTGGACATAAACGATAGACCCATTTGAACAGTCTTAATGAAAAAAGACAAAAATGACTTTCTTTACGAAGATCAAAGAGGTAAACACGGAAATCAGCCTTGTGTTGATCCTGAAATTAAAAAGAGTGCTAAAAACTTTATTGAAGCTATCCGAGAGTAGAATCTCATTATTTGCGAGCCCAAACTACTCGGCATTATATTGAGGTTGGTAGAAGTTTAGCAGATATTTTCAGAGATTTTAAGGAAAATCGTGAGTCTCGACAACTGCCTTTTACCAATATTATTATGTTTAATCGCATATTTAACAGATTATATTTCATTTTTTCACCAAAAAAAGATCAATGCGATTTGTGTGAGGCATTCAAGAACTCCGATGAGCAGGGCAAATGACATTTGCTAGATGAATATAATTTTCATATAAAGAAAAAAGAGCTTTCCTGCAAGAAAAAGGAGAATGACAAAAATAAGTCAAACAGCTCTCATGTTACACAGTATATGATTTGCAGGCAGTAATGCCAGTGCCTTAAGGTCAAGTGTCATTGTTTTATACAAAAGTAAACTCAACTGTTATAACTTCACCATTAGCGACCTGGCAATTTCTCAAGTAACACCAAAATAAATGTATATGTATACACCAACAATAAAATCATGAGAGTAGAAAAGTACTGTCCGAAAACTTTTTTTTACAAAACTTCATATGAAGAAGACGCTTTTAAGGCAGTAAATATTGGCAAAATCAAGAAAACTAAGCCCAAAGAAACCGTCAAACCTGAAATGCGTTTGGTAAGAGCATATGCAAACAGATTTTTGCTAGCTACTAACAAGAAGAAAGACCTTAAAGAACTTGTTGATAAAAATATAATACCAAAATTATATTATAAATCTTTCTAGAAACAAGTTCTTGATTTAAATGAATCTTGTAGGTATATAATTAACTACATTTAAAAGCTGTTTTAATTTTTTTCTTATTTTTATGTCTCTTAATGTGAATGTATGCTTTTGTTTTTTAGATTTAATGCTCTTGTAAATTTACTTCAGTCAAAATAAACTTTTTTTTATGAAATTAAGTGTCTTATTCAAATCAAAATTATCATCGTAAAAACGTCAACTCAAAACTTAGTCTAAATTCAAATTTGTAAAACTGTCACTTTTGCAGTATAAAACATTAAAACTGAACTAACTCAAAATACTTGATTAATTAGTTAATACACTTTTCATGAAAAACGGCATAACTCAAAAAAATGTATTTTTTATGGTAATAAAAAGCAGATACCAAACAAATGTATACTAAATGTTGTTTATAAGACCAAAATATAGCTGATTTTAATTTTAAATCATCTAAATATCCCATATCCAATGAAAAATGAGTTTTTGCATATCACCAAAAACTACATTTTTTTAGTTGTGTTACTTAGAAGCAAGTGTGTGCTATGTGAGAATCAATGAATTCCACATATTTTGGAGCCACAAGTATCTTCTCTTATCTACCCCCACCTGTTGTCTATTTTTACCGGGATTCGGGATAATCCATTGAAATAGGCATTAGTTACTCTTAAATTTTCACTAACAACTGTAAACCACATAAAAAAATTATGAAAATGCCTATTTTCATAGTATAAGATTCATCGATAGACTAGCTATCCCCTTTCGAACATGCTTTCAATGTATTGAATAGGTTGTAAATATATAAGTTTATAATAAGGGTATCATAAATAGTGCATTTATTATGTTGTTTTGAATGACTAGAATAATGTTGTACATATTTCATTTAGATTAGTTCTTTTATGTACTAATATAATACTTTCTTACTTTTTTAGGTATCTATTAGAACAAGAGGCTTTAAATAACATTGGATTAGATAATAGGAAATGTACTGATATTTTTTAAGATGAACATAGAAAATGATATTCATAATCACTATCAACAACACTGGTTTAGTGCAGGACTTGAGGTAATACACCCTGATATTTAAAATGTGTTATATGAATGATTTATTCAAATGAGGTAAACATTTTTTGCAAGAAATATTTTTGTAATTGTAATATAGTTCATTCAAATTACATATTCCCAACCGTAAACAATGTAATGTGCTAGCCAAACAAGGTCATACTGAGGTGTATCATATGTTTTTTTAAAAATATTTACTTCTTTGTCCTTTATGTTGCTTAACAATAGCTAACAGTTGCACTTTTAACATTGAGTTTTCAAAACCCATATTTTTTATGTCAGAGACACAAAAACGAAGCAAAACTTTTTAAAACATCAATAAATTAAAATATTGATTTCTCTTGTTGCCTTTATCCAAATGATTACCACAAGCTGTATTTACTTTTGATGAATAAATACTTTGAATGTTTTTGAATACTAAAAGTTTACTACACACTATAAAACTTATAAAAAATATCACTACCAGTAAAGTAACTCTAATTTTATGTAATTTTAAAAACTTTTAGATTACTTTACAATTATATATTTTTTCTATATACTTTAATTAGGATTACTTCAAGTATGAATCAAATCTTACTTTTTTAGAAATTTAAATTGGAAGACAGATCTAGAGAAGAAAAAATAGAAATAACAAGACACGAATTTCGAAGGTATATCCACCAAATAGTTAGAAGTGACGTGGGCAAACCTAATTTATTTGTAAATTTATCTGAGAAGCTCATAGACGAAGTCTCTCCTATCATAAAAAACGGGTATCGATCTGGAAGCAGTCGATTAGTTGCTCCTAGAATGTGCGAAATCAAAAAATGTTCAAAGCCAGCGTTGCCTTGTACCAAACATTGCATTTTGCATATTATGTTCAATCCCGAACAAATTCTATTCGAGTATTGTACTGCCAAATTTTCAGATAACACTCAATGTTCTACACCTGTCCTTGATATATCCCATGAACTTCCCTTATGTGCGGAACATGCAAGGAAAAGGGTAAGTATTAATGTTGTTCGGTAGTTTAATAAATTTGCAGTCTGAATATATAAGTTAATATTAAGCTCCAGAATTTACAAGTTAAGTTAGTGAAAGCGTTCGTTGACCTACAGAATATAATTATTTGAGGCGGTGAAAGGAAAAGTGGTTTAAGTCATCAGAACATCATTTTGAGATACAAAAGGTTTATTAAAAATATTGTAATTAAAGCTACGTAACCTTTATAGACATGCTTGTGGGGTGGCATGATTTACACCACTTTTCTTTTAAGAGTTTAAAAGAAAAGTGGTGTAAAAAAATAAAACATGTTTATTGTTTTTACATCAGAAAATCAAAAATAAATTCACTAGTTTATTAGTCATTATTTTCTTCTACATCAGGAAGAGGTCCAGTTTCGTCATTGACTTCATTAGATCATACAAGATTTCTAAAATAAGAATAGTGGACTGAAGAAATGTATGGTAGTACATCACACATATCCCGTTTTTTGGCTGACATAATTGATCGAGGTGCTGTGTACAGGCAATTCAGTTGAAGATTTTTCAACAATGTTGGTCTTCTCTTCTGCTTGCTTCAAATGATATTAATTTGTGAAAAGTAAAAATCTTCATTTAGCGTTTCTTTATAAAACTGTGAATTTTGAAAAACTCTTTTTTACCTCTAATCCACTGCATTTTTCACCATGATACTGATTGGTTATCCGTATTGTTTTTTTTTGTATTTGATTTAGTGAGTTGTTCAGATCTTTAAAGTCTTCTCTAAGCGTTTTTGTGAAAATGAAAGTTTTTTTATTTCTACACTGAACTATTACTGAAAACCAAGCTTCAGACACATAAATATGTCTACCTTTAAAGTGAGTTTCAATTGAACCAAAGTCTGAGTCGTTTGGTAAGTAAGAGTGTCTGCTTACCATAAATTTGTGATCAACTATTTCGATACTGTTATTTTCACTTTGAACTAACAAGGCCAACACAAAATTCCAGTTCCTATTTTGGCCGGTGCAGCTGTCACTGTACAATACAATATGTTTTAAATTTGCTGCACATAATTCTATGTGATTTGTGATACATGCACTGATATCCTGAGATCCTCTCGAAGCTGATTTCATCCCATCCATACATGTAGCCTAATCCATATGATAGCTCATGACATCCCAAGTTGTAAATGTACATATTACGTTTATAGTCTGCGATAGATTTGGTTAGTTTTGGGAAATCTGGGGCTTTATCTAGGTCAAAAATGAACGCATAGTAAGAATCGTCAGTCTGGGACTTTTCTGTATGATTTTTCATAGAAGTACGTGCAAGCTCGGCCTTTCTAAGATGAAATTCGTGCTCTACTTCAATCCGTCTTATCTCATTATCATCTGTTATTGCAGCTTTTTTAATTTGTAATCATCACACTTAGGGCACATATCTTTTTGTGGTACATGAAATTGAAGGTTCTACTCATTATTGAATGTACGGCGATAAATATCACAGGAAACGGGGACACTGCCTTGTTCTTGACAGTACTCACTGTACAAGCGATACAAAAGGGTAACATTAAGGTCAGAAGATAGATACCTACGATTGGGATTCTTATTCCTTGTATAGCGCGATTGGTTAGATGGAATATTTCAATATGTTTCCGGACGCAATTCATATGTTCTTCAGATATTTTATTGGTTGTTATACCATAGAGATTGTGTTTACGATCAAACGCATAAAATTGCAATATCTGGGACACGTTATGAGAAATCAGCACCGTTACTCCCTGCTACAGTCTATATTGCAAGGTAAAGTCAAAGGTAAGCGAGGACCCGGTAGAAGGAGAATGTGATGGCTGCGGAATTTAAGAACATGGTTTAAGAAAACCTCAACGGAGCTGTTTCGAGCCGCAGCGAGCAAGGTTATGATTGCCAATATGATTTCCAACATCCGAAACGGATAGGAACCAGAAGAAGAAGATACCATGGCCTTGATTATCTGAACAGGTGATTCCCGTTGTTTTATCTTATTAATGACCCGTGTCATTCGTCCATAGGATATCTGAAAGGTTCCAAGAAAGTATTTTTTACATACTTTCGTCACAGAATAATAAACAAACAGAATGCCCACTCTCCACGGAAAATTAAGTACGCGCATCTCCTTCGCGCAGACGTTCCGCCATGTTTTACGAGGATTTTAAAGGGAACCAGTGTTGTTTATGTGGTGTGCATGGAAAAAAAACCAGGTTTATTTGACTTACGGCAATCATAGACATACTATACAATTATATTAACAGTTTTAAATATAATAACATAAATATAATATAATTAAACATAAATGTAAACAATTGCATAACCTCACAAATCATATGTTTGTGTCCTCCTAAAACATGGCGCGCGTGCTGAAAAACTTCAAAGGCGGCATCTGAGAGTGGCCCTTCTGATTGTTTATTATTCTGTGCTTTCGTGGTGTCACCTTGTTTATGAATGAAATATTGGTTAGACACTGTCTTACCAGGTTGTAACTGATCCCTAGGACGTTTTACTTCAGGTTTCTTTTGCTTGATCAAACCACAAATAAAAGCATTCTGTATTGTAAATGATTTCAATTTCCAGAATGATTCAAATGTGTTTTTTCTATCTTCACATGATATATTTTCAAAACATTTTTTATTGCAAAAACAGTTGTTTGAAAAAGTTTTACCTGGAACTACTTTTTCTTTTGTTGTATTATAGTCACAACCTGAGTTGCGAAGCCACTTTCTTTTTTATTTTCATGCCTCTGTCGTATTTGTGCTCTCTTGGGTTGTTGAACTTTTACCTCTTCTCTATTACTTTTCCTTTCATGCTCTTGGGGAGAGACTTCCTCGTTTGATTCAGTCTGAATCAAACCAACTGTATTAAAATAACACTAAAAAATGTTGTTCTATTTATAGGAGTTTATTTATTGTTAGTGTAGAAAATTTAACATTTTGAGGTTCGTTTTGATTTTATACTAACAAATATAATACACAAGTTAGGCTCATCACTCACATTACTTAAACTGTCTTCATTCATTGTACTGAAAAATCACAACCGCAAAATACTAAATAACTGCCTTAGGAATGAAGGAATAGTGGTGTAAGTCGTAAGTTTGACTTGCACCACTATTCGCCCTACTACTGTTTGACTGTCAAGTTTGTGCTGATATCTGTGAGCAAATAAAAGAGGTATTACTTAGACCACTGTTGCTTCTGATAGATTTGAATATGGAGATTTTGAATATACACTTATCTCTATTGTATAAAAAAAGTGACTTACACTTTTCCTTTCACCGCCTCATTTATGTAATGATTTATGAAGTAACATTAACATTTTTGCCATAAATACTTCTGAATGTCGTAAATAATTTTTACAGTAAACTTTATGTAATTTTAGGACAACTATAAATTATTTCAAGAAGGAAAACCCAAGAAACTTAAGAGGAAAGTGAAACTTTCAGCAATGATTAGACCACAAAAAAGAAATAAAAAACGAAAAAGATCAAGTACAAAATCGGAAGAAATGAACATATCTTTATCCAATAGTTTATTAGATACGTCTATTAAAACATCTAATTCAGGTAAATATAAATATTATTTTAATTACATACAGTGTGTACAAAAAGTAACATAACGTTTGGTAGTAACATAACATAGCTAATATTTTGATTCCTGATAGTTTTACAAAAAAGTTTTTTAATAATTTTTTTTTGAATAAATCATCTATGTAGGTTAATTGCTCCAAAATATTGTAAAGGTATATTTTTAAATGGTACACTTTGTATATTGTGTCAATTTGGAATGCACCATCCTGCTGAAACCAAATGTCATGAAAATTGTTACCAAACACATTCTTTATTACAGGAATTACTTGATTTTGCAACAAATCTAAATAGTTTTGTCCCTATAATACCTTTTTTATAACTTTATTTCTTATCTCATTTAATAACAGATCTAACGACTTTGTCACAAAAGTTAACCAGACTGTATACTTCATTAGCTGATTAGTATATTTTGTTTTAGATATTGATGATATAACGGAAGCGGATTCATCAAATCTAGAAGTTGAGGATATTCAAATAGTCGATCAAGTTCTCGGTTTGAATGGAAGTACTTTACAAACACAACCTCACCTTTTAGAAGAAAATGACATAAATAACGTGCTCAATACAATAGAAGTGGACGAATTTGATGATTTCTTCACAGGTAATTATATTATTGGAACACATGAAGTATTAAAGCAAGGTATTTACCAAAAGTTACGTTATATGCGGTTATACCACTTTTCCTCTGAGCGGCTCATATAAGTCTTGCAAAACCAAAAATAGCCCAATAATGTGATAAAAACTATGTAGAGAATGATTTTGGTATAATTTTAAACAAATAGGGCCAACTATTTTGCAAAAATACAATTTTATTTACTCTTCAAATCTGTGGCTATTTGCCAAAAGTTGATATGTCAAAAATCATGGTTTTCAGCTTTGCGAACCATGATATGTGTTTAAACTTATATTTTTATTTGCCAAAACTTGATATGTTTAAGGACAATATTATTAAAGATATAAGTTAAAGACTAAACATGATATATTAAATTAGCTCATTTTAATATTTGCCAAAAGTTGATAAGTCGACATATCGAGTTTTGTCACCATCAGATTTAAAATGTGGACGGATGTTTTATAGACATATCAAGTTTTGGTTACCAGCTGACCACAACATAACCTAATTTTATTGTTGTGCATTTTACTAAATTAAGGTCGTACTTTGGTTGTCTTAAGAAAACTATTAGTAAAAGTATGTCGCGTGGAAAGCTGTTAGTTGATATGGTTATTAGCCAACATGAAGATTCGGCGGTTTTAGTAAATTTCGAAGAAACAGTATTACAGACTGAAAGTGAGGACTTTAAAAAATCAGTGGGAAGTGATATAAGAGGATTGAAAAGGTGTTTAGTTGATGCCGAAATTAAAGAAATAAGTTCAACTTCTGCATCCACTGGCCATTCTGAAGAATTAGTGTCATATTTGAATAGTGATAATTCAGATGTAGATGAAGATTA
This sequence comes from Diabrotica balteata, assembly GCA_918026665.1. Lineage (NCBI taxonomy): Eukaryota > Metazoa > Arthropoda > Insecta > Coleoptera > Chrysomelidae > Diabrotica > Diabrotica balteata. The sequence goes on from OU898276.1 coordinate 35,488,209, forward strand.
TATTCCTTCGGACACTTCATCTGACACAAGTGACAATGAGAGGCCAGGTAAATATCAAGCACTGCCATCTAAAAAGTGTGAAACAACAGCCACTTCCAGTAATAATACGGATGATATAGTAAGTAATGATACTTTTACAAATAAAAGTGACGATGGCAAAGACCAAATAAATAGCTCTAATGTTCAACCTAAAAAACCTAAATATAACAGAGTAGAAATGAAAGAAAAGAAGATGTTAGAAGAAGAACATATTACAAGAAAAGGTATACAAAAACCTGCAAAAGTATTTCAAGCGCTTACTAGTTGCTGTCGCAATAAATGTCACGAGAAACTCTCCATAGATGAACAAAAAGAAATTTTTTATGATTTTCTTAAAAAAGAGCAAGTAATTTCTGAAAGAGTGAAGATTGAGTCAAAGAAGACAGAAAGAAAATATAAAGGAAAACGAGGAAATAATAAAAACAGACAAATTGTGGTTTCCTATTATATTACATATAACGACAAAACGTCAAAAGTTTGCAAATACATGTTCCAGAATCTACATGGTATCACAAGAGGAATAATTGATATTTTGATAAAAAAAACAAATATCACCCACGGGTTTTATAGAACCTAATGGATCTGGAAAACGCCAACCAATAACGCTCGACCAGACGAAAAAGCTGAAGCTGTAAAACACATAGAGTCTTTTCCAAAATATGAGAGCCACCATTCTCGAAGACACACAAGTTGACTCTATTTAGCTCCCAATTTAACTATTAAACTTATGTATGATTTTATGTATCAAACAGAACAATGCCTGTATCATATTCATTTTATGCATAAAGAACTTGGATATAAATTTAAAAATCCTAGTATCGATACATGTAAGACTTGTGATTATCTAGAAAACAAGAAAAAATCCTCTAATAGTGAAGAAATACGTGCAGCCGTAGATGAAGAGAAAAATAAACACCTTCAGTTAGCAGAGATTGCCTATGGTGAAAAAAAAAAGCAGATATAGAGTTCTCCAGAAACAGTAGCAGTAAAATGGTTGTTTTAGTATTTGACTTACAACAGAACCTACCAACACCCAATTTAAGCACAAATGTAGTCTACTATAAAAGAGTGCTCTGGACATATAACCTCACTATCAGAAATTGCACTGAAAATACCACTTCATGTTTTATGTGCCATGAGGGGTTGTCAGACCCTGGATCAGATCAAGTTGCTTTTTGTCTTTTAAAATACCTTGACAGCTTAGTTGATACAGTTGAAAAAGTTGTTCTATATTCGGATTCTTGTCCCGGACAAAACAAAAATAACATTGTTGCAGGAGCACTGTCTTTATTTGTTTATAGATCAACAACCATAAATGAAATACAACACAAATTCCTAGAAGTGGGTCATACTAGAATGGAATGTGATGCCGACCATGCAAGAATTGAGCGTGCCAAAAAATCGTCACAAATTGAAATAAGGATACCTCATGACTGGTACCAGTTTGTTAGAACTGTCCCCGGTAAGAAGAAGTTCCAGGTTATCGAAATGCAGTGGAAAGGTTTTCTAGCGTATTCAAAACTTTTCCATAATATCTATGTAAAGCGTGATAAAGGTGTGGATAATGAAAATGTGAAATGGCATGATATAAAAGTTCTACGTTTTGGTAAAGAGTTGGGTGTTATAGACATTAAATATGCACATAAAGGTCTTGACGTTTCTACCCTTAATATTAAACGCAGAGGGCAGCAGATGGATCCTACATTAGAATCTGTTTATAGTGGACCTAAACCCATAAAACATCAAAAAAAGAAGACTTGCTTTTCCTGCTGCAATACCTTGATCCAGTGTACCATCCATTTTACCATGGACTCAAGACTAGTGAGAATGTAAATGATGGAATTTAATGTTTTATTTTTAAATGATAAACATTGTTTTTTATATAGATTGATAACAGTGAACAATAAAAATAATTTTGCTAATTGTTATTACTCATTTCAAAGAGATTTATACTGAAGTTTAAATTTAGATATTCAATAAATTGGTGAATTTTACATTATTTTATAAATTGATTAAAAGTAACCATCTTTATTAAATATCAAGTTTTAATTTCAGTATAAATTTCTTCACTTTCTACTTTGTAATTATGATATTCACGTATTTTATATACTTCACTTTGACATGATATGTCTATATATGCTATCTAAGATATTTGCCAAAACATGATATGTTAGTAAAATCATTTTTCACAATAGAATTTCCAAAATTAATGTACACTGTTAGTTTAAGCAGCATTTTATTTATTTATATACAAAATTTCATAAAAATCTAATAAAATTTGAGCGAGTAAAAAATAAAAACAAATTGTCATGAGGTTATATATTTTTAATTTCGCTCTACTAAAAACTTGTTCTATTTGACATATCAAGTTTTGGCAAATAGCCACAGAAATCATTTTTTACCTCTTCTGTAAAAATCACATTTTTGACATATTTGCTTTTGTCCACGGACTAATAATTTAAATTACAAAATTTTTAAAGCGAAATATATTATAGTAGTAAAGTCAAATATGTTATTCTATAGTTTGATTAGAATTTCCTTACTTCTGTTAATTATTTATTTTTTTGTTTTAGTTAATCGAAATGGGGAGTATGAACCTTCTAGGGAAGAAACGGAGGAATTGGAAAAGGCGCTGGCCGCCGTTGATAACGACGTAAAATCCTTGGAGAAGCTGAGCCAATCTCAGGGCCTTCTAGACTCTCTTTTGGACGAAAACGCATTAAGTGAAACGTTAGTACAAATTCCAGAAATGTTCCATAATGGATATACAACTTGTGGTGGTAATGTGGTTGCACAGACTTCGTCGTTTCTTCTTCCCGTGGACAATCAATCACATTCCTAACAATTCCAAAAAATAGTACAATGTTTTAATTTTAACCGTCATATAATGTCATTGTTTATTTTATTACGTTGCATGCAGTGTTAGCGTATGATAGACTAAGTTGTAAGAACTACAATATTTATTAACATTACATTAATATAATTTTAGAAATTCGTGTTTTATTTTTGTAAATTATTTGGGAAATTTCAAAGTCAACTGTAATAAGGATTTAGAGGTGAGTAAGAGTAAGTATAAAATACAAATAATTGAGCATTGTTGTCTTTCTTGAAAGTTGAAGTCATGAATATATAAACGTATAAAATATAAAATTTAACAATTATTGAATACTAGGTATTTAAATGGGACATACAGACGTTGAAAGTTATGTTTTGTAGAATCCCATGCAGCTTCGTGTATTTGTTTTGTTAATGTATCTATTGCTATTTCTATTTCTTGTGGTTGGTTTAGTGGGATTTTAGGTCAATTTTTCTTGTAGGATTTCTTTGAAAATATTCCAGTCTGTTGTTTTATTCGTTAGTCTTGGAGGTGGACAGTTTTCTGATGGATTTGTAATTATTGCTGCAATAATCTGACGACAGGTTTTCATTAGATTCTATGTGCAGTTATTCTTTTGGTATTCCTTTATAGTTAAAAGTCAAGTAGATCGGTATTGTGATCGGTTGATCAGTAAGTTTAAGGTTTGTAGATGAGAGATATTTTAGTTGCATTTCTTTCACCCCATCGTATAGGACTCTACTTCTTCTCGGTTGGGGGACGGGTGGAATAATCTTGAGCCATAGCTTTGGTGTTTTGAATTGTAATCGTCACCCACTAAGAACATGGGCCCTAATGATCTAAAAACTGTTTCAAATCCATTCTTGTTAGGTTAATAATTTGGAAGACAACAATTGGTGAAGACATTGGTGCTACAGCCCTATAAAAGAGCCTCGACCTTCCCAAGTATATTACGCTAGTCAGTTCTATCAATTACCAACTGTTGCCAGTTTGCTGCGCCTATTTTTCTACCATCCTCATCTACACCATCCTTTTATCTGTTTTGGCCTACCCCTACTTCTACTTCGCACAGGTTGTGACATAAGGATTCTTCTAGAAGGGTTGATCTGCTGTGATCTTGCCAGATGTCCTGCCCATCTTAGTCTTCGTATTTTTATAAGAGATACTACGTCTTTACCACCAAATATATATTTATATTTGTGATATATCTCGTAGCTGTACCTCCTTCTCCAAACACCATTTTCACAGATGCCACCGAATATTCTTCTCATGATCCTTCGTTTAAATATAAGCAGGAGGTTTTCATCTGCCTTGGAAATGGTCCATGTGTCCGATCCATATGTCAACACTGGTTGTATAAGGGTTTTGTATATGATTATTTTTGTTTTTTGGGTTAAGCTTCTGCTTCTCATATGTCTACTCAATCCAAAATATCATTTGTTTGCTAGGATTATTCTTTGCTTGATTTCTTCCGTCATGACGTTGTCCTTGGTGATAAGGGAGTCTAAGTATGTGAATTTGTCCACCACTTCAAAGGTAGAGTTATTAACAGTGAATTGGTGGCTGATGTTTCTGGCTCTATTGTTGGGTGTTGATGCTATTATCTTAGTTTTCTCCTCATTTACTTGCAGGCCCATATTTTTTTAGGCATTTGACAAGGTGGTATACATTTCTTCTATTTTACGTGTTGTGCGGGCAACTAGGTCAATATCATCTGCATATGCCAAAATTTGGGATGATTTATTAAAAATGTTTCCTCTATTGTCTATTTGGGCATCCCTGACCGCCTTTTTCTATAGCTATGTTGAAAAGGAGACACGCCAGCGCATCTCCCTGTCGCATCCCAACATGCGTTTCAAATGCCTGTGATTGTTCGCCCTGTATTTCGACTTTGCAAACAACTTTACGCATTGTAGCCTTAACCAATCTTATCAGTTTATCGGGGATGTGGAATTCATCCATGGCTTCATACAATTTATTTCTTAGGACATTATCATAGGCCGATGTAAAATCTACGAAAAGATGGAATGTGTCGATATTGAATTCATTGGTTTTTTCCAGTATTTGCCTTAGCGCAAAGATCTGGTCTGTTGTTGATCGGCCAGTCCTAAAACCACTTTGATATTCGCCAAGAAGCTCCTATGAATATGCACTCAGGCGATTATATAAAATACTCGAAATTATTTTGTATGCTGTATTAAGGAGGGTTATTCCCCTATAGTTTCTACATTCCAATTGATCACCCTTTTTGTGTAGCTGGCAAATGATCCCAATACACCACTCTTCCGGGATTTGTTCCTCATTCCAGGCTCTCAGTATGATTATATATATAAATATATATATATATATATATATATATATTATATATATATATATATATATATATATATATATATATATATATATATATGGTTAGTCAGACTAGCACCTCCACATTTAGTAACTTCCGCGGGTATACCATCACTTCCTGGAGATTTATTGTTTTTTAGGTGTTTTATTGCATCCCGTACTTCTTGAATTGATGGATAGTAAGTAGTTCTTTATAGTGTTCCACCCACCTTTTCAATACTTCTTCTTTTGTATTAAGTATATGCCCCTCCTTATCCTTACATAGTCCGATCCTTGGTTTAAATTCTTTTCTTGCATTATTTAGATTTTTATAGAATTTTCTTGTTTGATTTTCCTTTTTTAATGTCTCAAGTTCTTCCAATATTCTATTTTCATAAGTTCGCTTTTTTCTCCGATGGATGTAATTCTTTTCTGAGATCTTTATATTTTTGTTCTTTTTCTCGAGTTCTTCTTTGATGCATCAGTTTATATGCATTGTTCTTTCTTTTTGTAATGTCCTCGCACTCAGCATTGAACCACTCATTGCGTGGTGGTAGTCTTTGTGGCCATAGAATGTTATTTGCTGCGTCTTTAACATAATTTTTACACATTTCCCATTGTTCACTAATTGTTAGATTATCTTTAGTTATGTATTTAGTTTCGATATAGTTTTGAAACCTTTTTACCGTTTGCGGATTATTGAGAAGTTCAATATTAAGGCGCCTTGTTTTGGTACTTCTCTCCTTCTTCACATTTGAGATTCTAGCCCGAATTCTTGTGTCAACTAGAAAATGATTTGAATCAATATTGGCGCCTCGATAGGTGCAGACATCCATAAGGTTGGAGAAGTGTCTAGCATCTATGATCACATGATCAATTTGGTTGTTCGTTAATTCATCAGGCGAGGTCCAAGTCCCCATATGTATTTTTTTGTGTAGAAAACATATGCTTCCTACGATCATGTTCTCTGAGGCTACGAAGGTGACTGCTCGATGTCCATTCGAATTAGTATTATTATGGAGACTATGTTTACCAATGCGCGGTAGATATATTTCTTCCCTTCCGATTTTTGCGTTCAGATCACCGATTACTATTTTAATGTAATTTCTGGGACAATTGTCATATGTTCTTTCTAACTCATCATAGAAATTGTCTTTTTCTTCGTTTTCCTTTCGTCTCTGTTGGGGCATGTACATTAATAAGGCTAATATTAAAAAACTTGCCCCTGATTCTAAAGCAGCTCATTCGCGGATTTATCGGCTTAAAATCTATAACCAAGGGCTTGACTTTATTACTGAGTATAAAGGCTGTCCCTAATTCATGTCTGGTTCTATGGCAACTATTGTATATATTGTAGTTTGCTTTTTGGATTATGCCATGGGCTGTCCATCCTACTTCTTGTATTGCAGTAATATGAGCATTATATTGTGCTAATATGTCACACAGTTTGCGGATGTTTCCAGGTTCGTTAAGTGTGCGAACGTTCCAGGTAAATACATTAAGATCATTATTTCCATTACTCAGGTCCTTATTTCGTTGCATAGGTCGTCGTCGAGATTTCCGTCTGGAATTTTTGTCTTTCGATTTCGTAACTACCGAGTTAACTACTACTACTACCGGGTTGGGTAGTTAACCCAACGCCAAACTCTCTTTTCCGAAGGCCATTTCACCCGCTCTCGTCAGTTCCCTACCCATCTTTCCACCCGGGTTGGATACTGGCTCTCCAGCTGGGTTGCTCAGTTAACAGGGCACACCAGCGTGAAGGTGAGAGTCGGATTTGAGTAGAAGAGGCTAGTTGGAGTAAACTGGAATGTTTTAGATTATTCCTAATTATTATTGCTGCTCCGTCTCTGGGGTTTTCCTTTTGCATCAGGATGTGCTGTGTTGTAGACCTTGTCTCAAGTGCGTCTCAGAAATACTACGTCGCTTGACGTTTGATGTTTTTTATGTAATACAAACATACATCATTTATGTTTTTTAAATAACAAACATATAAGATCAGAATTTGGTTTTTATTGAAAGTAAACTTAATGCACGACCAAATACTTACCATGTCGGGATAGTATATTGAGGTTTTTATCCCTCATAATTTACTATGGTATCACTAACAGGAGAGTTTTATTGTCAGCATGGCATGTGTTTGTCTTTTTAAAGACAAATTGCATGCTATGATTTTTTTCTGATGGTATATTCTCAAGTTAAAGTTGATTTTATGTAATCGAATGAACTATTTTACAAGTAAAGTCGTCCCAGGAACGCAACTCAACAATATTAAAATATTATAAAATAAAATTATATACCTAAAAAATAAATTACAACAATAAAATTAAATTATTAGAAGAATTTTATCACTAAAGTAACAAAAAAAAAAAAACAAAATTTGTTTAATTTACTTATGTTTGTATTTTGAAATAGATTTCCGAAGTGGAAATTGAAACGTCAATAAACGTACTTTATCATTTCATTGTGACTTATTCCATTTAAATAGTAATTACTTTAAAATGTCACAAGAATAGCTTCAGAACAATATGTGAATATATTGGATAAAAGAATTGTGTAATTGGATGTTGTGTATAATTTTGCATGTTTGGAATTACATTTTGGTGCATCAAATTATTTAATCAGCCGCCTGCTCACAACTGCTATCCTGCATTATTGGTTACTAATGCTAATTGATGGATGAGTTTTTTTTTTCTAGTGCATTAGTGCATTAATATACATGCCCCGACCGACGACAAACTAAAAACAGTTTTTCGAACACCTAGAACAAGCCTACAGAAGATGCCCCAGAAATGACATCAAGATAGTGCTAGCTGACATGAATGCAAGAATAGGACGAGAGCGAGTTTTTATGTCGACTACAGGAAGGCATAGCCTACACAACATCAGTAGCGATAATGGATTACGACTGATAAACTTAGCAGTAGCACTGAACATGACCGTCGCTAGCACCTATTTTGAACACAAGAATATACACAAGGTAACCTGGACCTCCCCTGATGGAAGAACAACTAGTTAGATTGCTCACATCTTAATAGATTCAAGACACGGAACGGACATAACGAACTGCAGAAGTTATAGAGGCACAAACATAGATTCAGACCATTGTTTAGTGATCTCAACACTAGGGGCTAGAATTTCAAATCCCAACAAAGAAAAAAAATAGATAGAAAAAAATGGAATGTACAGAACCTGAAATGCAACTGTTGCAAAACAGTACTGGGAAAATATTACCAATATGTTAAGGAATTAAAGTCTAAGCGAAGAAGACTAGAGAGATATAGACTCCTACTGGAACAGGATAAAGGAAGATATTGAGTCAGCAGCACAAGATGAAATAGGAAGAGAAACTTGTACCCGAAAAATCACTCATTTGACGATGAATGCAAAGACGCAACACAAAAAAAAATGAAGCCTATGCAAAAATGCTTACTCGCCGAACTAGAACAAGTATAGAGAATTACCAAACAAAGAGAAGAAAATACACAGAATGAAGAAACGAAACCACTTAAAAAAGAAACTTGAATATATAGAAATCCTCAACAGAGACAAAGAAATCAGAACATTCTATAAGAAAGTTAACATCAATAGAAAAGAATTCAAAGCAAACACAAATCAATGTAGAAGTTTGAATGGCGACCTATTAACAACAAGAACAGACATACTAAATGGCTGGATGGAATATTTTAGCCAGATACTTAATATAGAGGAAGAAGAAGAAAACCCGGAAGACGAAAGCTGTGAGGTAAGCGGAGCAGACGAGAGGGAGGAGAATCCACCAACGATCCTGGAAATTAAAGAAGCTGTAAACAAAGTAGTCAGAAACAAATCACCCGAAATAGATAATTTCCCAGCGGAATTATACAAAGAAGGTGGCCACGATATCATAATAACGCTACAGCAGCTTATAAAAGAAATATGGATACAGAAGTCATTTCAGAGTGATTGCAATACTTTGCAAGCAATTTGCAAATGCAGCGTATAAAATATTCTCCAATATACTATGCCAGCGTATGACACCATATGCAGAGCGAATAATAGGACAATACCAGGCTGGTTTCAGAGGTGATAAATCAACAATTCATCAGATTTCAAACCTGAGACAAATTCTAGAGAAAACACTGGAATACGGTGTAGACATGCACCACATATTTATAGACTACAAGGCAGGGGCGGCTCGTGATAGTACAAGATGGTGAGGCACACTACACTTAAGGAAAATTATTATCATTATGGTTAGCTTCTCTTTGCTCCAGTCATACCCGGCTAAGGAGGCATTGCTCGCGCCAGCAAACAATGACTTGGCGTGAGAAGGACTTCTGACGATACGCGCGCGGATCAACAAAAGTCATCCTCACCTCAAAGCTCTCCTAAGCCCTCCTCCACCCTCCCTTATGTGCACTGAAGGTGCAACATAAGGGCTGACTGCTTTTTGAAAAAGTCCGCGATTAAGCTGTATTTATGAGGACCATGTGTAATAGGGTGCTCATAAATGTAACTTAAATGATACCCAAGGTGTCGTTAAGCGACTTACTCCGGTTTATCATGAAATCTCGTATCGTGAGATAAAAGCGAACGAAAAACGAGGGAGCTCTAATCCTCGAGCCTGCACCTTGGTTAGCGGCCAAGTTGTAGCCTCAAGGATCTAGGTGGCCTCTCCCGTGGCCTTTTTTTATTTTTATAATTTTTTTGTGAATTTTTTATTATTTTATATTTTTTTTTGAATCTTTATATTTTTTATTAATTTTTTTGGGATTTTTATATTTTTTTGGGGTTAGTAGGTATTTTTTATCTGGGAGATTTGTTAGTAAGTGTTATAAATGGCGACTGCTAATCTAGTGCCATCTTCTTCACGCTCTCACATATCCCTTCAGTTGAAGCTTCGGTCTAGCATATCTCCATTGATCGTTCTCGTCGTAAGATGTTAGTCGGAAGGTCGATTTTGTGACATCATAACGTGAGGCCGTTTACGTTAAATAAACTTAAACAAAGGGTTAAATTTTGTTTTTTGGTTTTTTATTTCACGATTTTTAAAAATTATAATTATTTTAGAAAAACTTCAAAAAATATAAATTCTAAAAGGAAAACTGAGTTCTAAAATTAAAGTTTTTTATAAATTAAAGGAATTCTGCGAGACTTCTGTTCTGCAAAATGATCTATTACATCGTCTATAAAAACGTTCTCATCCTGTGATTTTATAAATGATTTTTCAATTGAGATTTTTGCCATATTACTCAATCGTGTCTGTCCAGTTGTATTTCTGATGTAATTTTTAATCCTTTTTAGCGCGGAGAAACTTCTTTCTGCAGAAGCACTTGTCACTGGCAAAACAACACAAATGCATAATAATTTAAAAACTTCTGGCATACAAAGTTTTAAATCATAATCGTGAAAAAAAGTTAACATTTCATAAGGGCTTGCGCAATTTTCTATTATATCATTCCCGTACATAGCGGATAACTCACTTTTTAGTTGATTTATATCAAAAATATTATACTGCGTTGTCAAGTTTTTTAATAGATCATAAGGAAATTCTTTAGCAAAAATGGGAAATTTTGATATATTCAACAGATCAAAGAAATGTAATTTTTCAACGTCGCAAAACCTAACCTCTATTTGGGTTGCTATAATGTCAAGAATTTCAAAAAAAATTTGCCTTAATTGTTGAGTTTTATCAGTCATTTCAACTCCCTTACGACGACGTTTCGAGTGTAACGCAGCGGTATCCAGTTTTTCATAAATTGTATCAAAATAAGTACTGTTACTCCTAAATTCACGTATTTTACTTAGGGTATTTTGAAGTAAATTTCTGGCCTTAACAATGTCTGTATTTCTATTTTGTAGAATGGAAAAAACAGTATCAGTTTGATGAAAAATCAACGAAAATATTTCTAAAAAAAATATGTTCTGAGGATCTTCTAAAAAAGCTTTTAAACCTACTGCTTCTCTTATTGTTTTGTCATCAAAATCGCGACTATTAATAATAAAATCAAAGGTCTCAAGTAATTTATCCTTATTATTATTAACTATGAGAACTGCGCGTGAAGTAAAATTCCAGCGAGTTGCTACATTAGAAGGTATACGATTTCCTCCAATGTGTTCTAACACTTGGGTACGCTTTGTAGATTTAGAAAAATATGAAGAAAAACCGGATAAGGTTGAGAAAAAAACTTTAACTTGTTGAATTGAACTGCATGCGTTACTTAAAACTAAATTAAATACATGTGCATAGCAATGAATGAACATGGCTTGAGGCGCTATAGATTTAATTTTTGCCTGTAGACCATTCACTTCTCCCGACATTACAGAAGCTCCATCGTATGTCTGAGCCACTAATTTACTATGCAAGTTGAACTTTCGAAATTTGGTAGATAAAAATTCAAATAAATCTTGAGCAGAACGCCCGGAACTTACATCGTAAAATCCCATGAATCGTTCGACTGGTTTATCGTTTATTACGTATCGAAAAATAACGGATAGTTGTGAATGGCAGCTTATATCAGTAGTCTCATCCACCTGCCAGGAAAAGAATAATGATTTTGAAATTTCTTCCTCAATTTTTTTATTTATAACAAAAGCAATTGAATCGATTAATTCATTTTGAATGGTTTTAGATGTCCCAGAAAAAACTGATCTAGAGTCATTATCATGTTCTAAAAATGTTTTTAAATTAGTGTCAAATTTACTAACAAGAACAACTAGCTCTTTGAAATTCCCGCGATTTAAAGATTCATTAGATTCATCATGCCCCCTAAACGGTAACTCTTGCATACAGAGGTGTAACGTAATATCTATAAGGCTTTTTAAAATTTGCCGATTTTCTTTAACCCTAGCATTGAAATTTTCAATATCTATTTTACGCGAATTGTCTAGTGCTGTGGCGATATTTTGCTTTTGTTTTCTCATAAGAGTAAGCTTGCAATTCGATGTAATATGTTGAGAACTTTTATTGTGTAACAATAGACTCCGAGACAAATTTTTCAAATCAGTATAACCACTTTTGAACCAAACTTTGTCGCTAGTATTAGCTGTGGCAAATAAAATGCATGGCCAACAAAACAATTTATTTAATGTTATACTACCCGTAAGCCAGTCAAACTTTTCGTACCATGCATTTTGAAATCCCCGATTTGGTTTTCCGACGCCACCGATAGAAACAAGATGTTTACTTAAATCTGGAATAGGTCGTTTTACGACTTTAACTATATATAATTTATCTTCATATGAATGACTTGAAAAATTCTGCTGATTGACTAAAAAATTTACGAGATCACAAGTATTACGAATATTTACATTTACCTGGGAAAGTTGTGACGAAGTGCTCGGTGCTAAATCCATTTTTCACTAAAACCGAAAATCCTGCAGACAAAAACAAGCCCACCAAAATTATTAAAAAAACTTAATTAGAATTGCACTTATTATATAACATGTAATCTTACTGTTTTTTAATGAAAAACAACACGAGATACGTCAAACGTGATCCTGCCGCACAAAGAGGTCAACAGGAAGTAATTTAACTACTACTTACTCTTACTACAACAATTTTGCAGAAATGTTCCAAAATGTACCAATGTTGCCAATCTGGTAAATGCATAGAAAAAAAATATTTTTTGTTAAATCGGAAAACAATAGAACAATATGTATAGTACCATCTATTAAAGGAAAATACTCTACTACAACATAACAATGTTGTTACCAATTTTCAAATAAAAATCTATGTTTTATTTAAAATGTACTTTTATACCCCGAGGGAAAAAATGTAGCGAATTGGGTACCTTTGTACCCAAACGACAACGCTGCTAATTAAAAGAACTACATAAAACCAGAGCGGCATGCCTCTCGTTTTCGGTGAAATCGTGGGCAGAAAATAAATAAATCATGTTGAATTTCGCTAGATAATGTGATGTCTAATATGTTAGACAGAGCAATGCCGTGAGGCTTGCCTCGGCGGCTATAATTTTTAAAGAGAGAATGAGATGCACAGATGATATATTAGAAGCTGGCGCTGAAAATGGAGCCGTTGTTTATTTAATATTTTGTGGTTTAAGCATGTCCCTTGTCCGGCCCGTAGATTATGAAGAAATATACAAAGATAAGACATCAGGGGTGTACATAATTTAATTTTTTATCATAATGAAAATAAAGTTATTTAGAAAATTCCAAAAAGTTAAATTGTAGTTAAAGAACGTAAATAGTCGATTGATACTGGTGAGGCACTGCCTCACCTGCCTCATAGGACCAGCCGCCCCTGCTACAAGGCAGCCTACGACTCTGGAAAGATGTATAACAAATCTGTGCAAATCCTATGTTGATGATATCAATATTGTTGGGAGAACGGAAAACGCAGCACGGGAGACGTACGTAGCACTAAAGGAAGCGGCTACAAAAATGGGTTTAATAAGAAACACCAATAAAACGAAATACATGAAAATAGGTATGCAACCACAAATACTACGGCCACTTGTTATAGAAAACGACGTCATCGAAGCAGTTAACGAATTTGTATACCTGAGAATGCTGGTCAATACTGAAAATGACACTACCGCAGAATTTGCACGGCTAATAGATGCTATTTTGGGCTTAATCTCCTTTTTAAATCTACAGTTATATCAAGAAATACAACAGTAAAACTCTACAAAACAATAATACGCCCAGTCCTAACATATGGTTCATAAACCTGGACTTTAACAAAAAGCAATGAAAACATGTTCGGATGTTTCGAAAGAAAAATACTAGGGCGAATCTATGGAGCGGTAAATGAAGATGGTGTCTGGAGAAGACGATACAACTTTGAACTCTATAGAATATACCAGGAACCAGATATCGTAAAACACATTAAGATAGGACGTCTGAGGTGGGTAGGCCATATAATGCGGATGGAGCAAACCGACCCAGCTAGAAAAACGCTCTTTGATAGACCTATTGGCCAAAGAAGAACAGGAAGACTCAGAACAAGATTCCTAGATAACATAGATCAAGATATGAGAAATATGGAAATATGTGCTTGGCGGAGGAAGGCGATGGATAGGGACGACTGGAAAAAAATTCTTGGGGAGGCTAGGGCCCACACAGGGAAAAAAATTATGGGTCAATATGTCAACTAAAACACAAATTTAAAAAGAATAAAATTTTTATTCAACACAGTAAAAAACAGTCACATTAGATTAAAAGAACACATTTATATACACAAATTATTTACTTATTCTTCCTCTTAACTCCTGAGCCATGTAGTTCAATGAAGGATTCTAAAGCTTCGGGTACCTGCCCCCTATAAGTAAGAGCGTACGCTTTAATAGCGTTGGCTGCAATACATCGTAAACTGATTTTCATTTGGGTTTTTAAGATTATCTCTGCAACTCCTAAAAGAAATACAAAAATACTTTTTGACAGAATCTGTAGGTAGAATATCACGAAATTTACATAAACCTAAATACATAAATTATATCTGGGCATTTTGAAGTTATAAGATTAAATCGGAAGTCATCTAAATTACCTGTGGCAGAAATATCCAATGGCGTTTCATTATATTTATTCACGCAGTCCAAATGTGCGCCGTTTTCAATCAGATCTGTAATAATCGAGTGCATTGTGATAAAATCAGACACAGCCTTGTTGTATTGCACAATTATGTGAAGTGGAGTATTTCTTTCATTATCCATGGCATTTACGTTAGCGCCACATTGAAGTAACAACTTTGTTGTTTCTTTGCAAGGAAACCTACAATATTAGTATATTATAAAATAGAGATAACATGTTGCACATCGAAACTAGACAATGTTTTTACAAAATTATTAATTTTAATAAATTATTCTTGTTAAAAGGAATCGATTTTTTATAATCACTATCATATATAAAATTAAGCCTTTCACAACAAGTCTATCCTGAACGTCCCGTCGAAGAGTTTTCGTCATTGTGGGACAAAACTGTTTAATCATGCGCTTTTTTTTTAATTGTTACTAAAGTTAAGAGTATCATGGACAAATGGATAGAGATATTTACACTCGATTGTGGTATCCTCATATAATATACTTTTTAATGGACGACAAAACTAAAAAAAAATAATGTTTAACTAAGAAAATTGCAGCATATCTGGGAAAGACAGAATTTTATACATTTATTAAAGTCTAATAAGTGGTGCCTGCAGTTTATCTACTCTTTAACAACTCAAATTGAACGTACTAATAAAAGGCAAAACCAAACTCTTGAAATATCATCATCATGTGCTATTCCTTAAAGGGCTCGACCTACTTAAGCTTTCTGTGACATTCTGCTTTGTCTCTTACTTGGGTTTTCCAGTTGGCAGCACCGATCTCCTCAGCATCCTGTGTTACACCATCTAAGCTTTGGTCTGCTACGTCCAGTTAGTCCTACCGGCTGCGCTGTTAAAATCCTTTTTATCATGTTCGATTTTGGGGCTCCGGCTTTTCACTCCATACAGTAGCATCGGTAAAGATCAATACTAAGATCGTGGCTGAAAGTATGTTCCTTATTTTTGCAAATTTAGCTCGGGATCGATCTATTCGACTTTTAATTTCTACAGTTGGACCCCAACTGTCATTAGTGATAATTCCAAGATACACGAGCTGCTCTACCATGTCCAGTACAGCATCTCTGACTTAATATCGTCATTCTGTGTATACCGTCATTTGGTACATTCAATTTGACTTAGTTCAGTCCGATAATAAAAACCTTATTAAGGCATACCGCTTACCGAAATATTATATTATTATAATTCTTTAGGTGTACTTAAAATAGTCTGTGTTGTGATCGTTTTTGCTCTGTACGAAAACAACCGTCAAATATAATAAACTGTCTGCGAATATCAACAGATAATACTTTAAAAGAAGCGTTGTTGTTACGTTATTAACCTTTAACTACGGGCTACGGTGTACTCCGTACACCAGTCGCACTAAATTGGCCGCTATTTCTGATAAGCACTGGTTGCGCACGTGTCCCTCTACCTAACCTACCTCTGATGTGTCAGCTATAAACGTCAACAGTTGTAAAATTGATTGCTGCAGAGATAGACTGACGGTTGGAAAAATTCAGGATAAGTTTACCAGTGGTGTATGTAGTACACCAAGCACCTAGTTATGTAAGTAAATTTTGTGAGATTTATATTACGTTTATCTACTAAAAAATAGCATTATTAATGTATAGCGACTTATATGTAACAAAAGCTAGACATTTTGCAACGTTTTGAATAAAAGAATTTGTAATTTGTTATTAAAATTTTAATAAAACTTTCATTTTATTATAATAAAACTAGTTTTATGATAATACATTTGATCAAATATTTTATTTTAGCATTTTCTCATAACTTAATATACCGTTATCTATTTGGATATTTGTGAGTACCTATTATTGGACTATTTAACGACCTTCTAGTTGTTTTTGTGGTCTTGTTTTTTCATGTTCTTTCTTCCATAGCAATACGGTCATGTCTCTTTGAAATATTAATTAGAAATAAATAATAAAAATTACAAACGTTGCCTCTATATATTTCTCGTAACGTTTATAAATCGAGAGGTACTACAAAATATTTACTTTGCAGGGATCGTGTACAAGTAAGAAATCCCCAAAAACTCTCAGAAGATGAACTTAGAGCTATGGCTCAAGCTATATTTGAGGAAGAATCTGATGAAGATGTTGGTGGAGATCCAGATACTTCAGACGACGAGCTAATAGAAAAAACGGAGCACGACACTGAATCAGAAGTTGATCTGAATGACGAAAATCAATATACGATTGACTCGGACACAAACAGTAACATTGAAAACAGTTCAGATCGTGATGAAGACAATGATTATTTTATAGCAAAAGACAGAAAAACTAAATGGTATAAGAAATCTCTTCTTAGAAAATATTGTCAAGATATTTCCTGGGCCAACAGTTTGTGCGAGAGATGTTACTACGGAACTAAGTGCTTTTGAAAAACTCTTTACAAATTAAATCATAGAAAATATAGTTGAATGTACAAATTTGCAGATTGCAAAAATGCGATTAAATTATGAACGGCCAAGATGGGCTAAAGATACGACTAAACAGGAAATCATGGCATTATTAGGATTATTATTTCTTGCAGGGACTCAAAAACAAAATCATACACACTTTCTCGAATTGTGGACAAAAGATGGTACCGGCTCAGAAATCTTTCGAGCCTGTATGAGCGCAGATCGATTTTTATTTTTGCTTGCTGCTCTTAGGTTTGACAACAAAGATACTCGAAAGGACCGAAAATCAATTGACAAACTTGCTGCCATTCGCTTTACTCTTGATACGTTTATGAAAAACTGTAGCAGCAACTATTCCTTGGGAGAAGAAATGACTATCGATGAAATGTTGATACCTTTTAGAGGTAGATGCAACTTTGTGCAATACATTCCAAGTAAACCTGCAAAGTATGGCTTAAAAGTGTTTGTGTTATGTGACGCGCACACCTTTTATGTCACCAATTTTGAGGTGTATTGTGGTCAACAACCGGAAGGGCCCTACAAAAAATCTAACACACCAACGGATATTACCTATCGCCTGCTTCAACCTTGGAAAGGTAAAAACCGTAATTTAACATGCGACAATTGGTATACGAGTTATCCGTTGGCAATTGACCTTTTGAAGGAAAAGATAACGATGGTTGGCACATTTAAACGAAATAAAAGGGAACTACCTCCAGAGTTTTTACCAAGAAAAAACACACCAATTGGATCATCGACTTTTGGTTTTCAAAAAGAAGTTACCATTGTATCCTACACACCAAAAAAAAAAGCTGTCATTCTCCTATCTACCATGCACAGTTATTCTACAGTAGATCCCGAAACAGGAAAACCAATGATAATTTTAGCCTATAATTCACATAAAGGAGGCGTAGACACTGTAGACAAAATGTGCAGTACCTATTCGGTATCCCGAGGAACACGAAGATGGCCAATGGCATTGTTTTTTCAACTCCTGAATATTGCCGGAATTAACAGCCAGATTCTGTACAATGCTGCCAACATCGACAATCCTCAAAAATATAGAAGAGTTTTTCTAAAAGAATTATCATTGGCATTGATAAGACCTCATCTTTCTAAGAGGGCGGAAATACAGAGTTTACCTCTGGATTTAAAAATATTCTTGAAGAAATACAAAAACGTACAAGACAACCACGATGAAGAACCACCAGCAAAAAAACGGGGGAGGTGCCATTGTTGTGGAAGGAGCAAATATAGAGTTACAACAATATCTTACAACAAATGTAATAGAATGGTTTGTAAAGAGCACTCTGTTACAATTTGTGCAAATTGTAATTTAGTAGACGCAAACGAGGAAGAAAACGAAAGTGAATAGCACACATATTCTCAAATATGTTCATTTGTGAATGATTATTTACTCCTAGGTTTTAGATTTATATACTAGTTTTATAATATTTTTAATGCTAAGCTAATATACAAGAATCTCAAGAAGGTTATTTTTAGAGAAAAAGAAGTGGTTGAGTTTTTGTTCTTATATTTCTTGCTAATCTTTATATTTTCGTTATGTATTATTTTTTATGTTAAGACATTCTCTTAAATATATGCCTACATTTATTATATACAATATATGTACTAAAAATACCTAGTTGTGGCTTTTATTTGCGTTTTTAGTCGGTGGTGTACAGAATACACCGCGCATGTAGTTATGACTAATGGAGGGGCGCCCGTAGTTAAAGGTTAAATATCTTATCAAAAGTTGGACGACACACCGAGTGAACAGTACTTTTATTTGAATATTCTTTCTATAAATAGACCAACTCCGGCAATCATTTTCATTCTTCCGTTAAATGTTGAGTTAAAAAGATCCTTTCCTGCCCATTGCAGAAGAAGCTGTAATTTGTGATTTGTGTTACCGTCTTTGTTAGTTGAATTACCCAATTTAATTGGTAAGTTTAAATGCATGTATTTCTCAGTATGTCCTTTTTTTCTACTTTTACCGCTAAAACTTTTATTTTCATCTCTTTGTCAACCCGAATATCATTGTTACTGTATTATAGGGTTCTAGATCTCACTAGTGTTTAAGCCAAATTCATCTTTAATTAAGACCCGCATTCCCCATTCCGTTCATGATAAGAAAGTTGACTATACAGCCAGGCCAGCATACAGCCGATTTATTTTATAGTTTAATCTAAGTTTATATGAGTACAAAATGCGTTTCTTTTGCTCGACGATTAAGTGAAGTCCTTTTCCTTTAAACAATTAATTAATTTCAAAAATGACAGTTATGACACAATTAGGAATATTTTAAATATATCTATTCGTAAGAGTCGGTCACGACTCTCTTGACTTTAGTAATAATTTAAATAGAGCCGACTCTGATTGTCTACTCTCTCAACGATAAAATGTCAACTGTTCAACGTTCATGACCTCCATGTTCGTGAAAGGGTTGAATACGAAAAATAAAATGAAAAACACTTTACTAACTTGCAAATATCTGTTATATGAAAATCATCAACAGGAGTATCTGAACTACAGGCCAAATGTAGAAGAGATTGTCCATTGCGTAGTGTCATATTTAAACGGTTTATACTAAAGACGAGCTTTTCCATGTCATGTTTTATTTCTTCTGAAAAATTCTTCATAGTTTTAGTTATTATTGTAAGTAAATACAATATCGTCGTAATGTTGTTTTCAATGTTGTCCTACAACAATTTTAAAACTAGAATGTAAGATACATATTTTATACATGCTAATCTTAATAGTATTTAAAAAAAATCATATGTAATACTGGTTGGAAAAGTATGTACCTAGTAAAGGGTGTTTTTTAGAGGTATAGAAATGTAAGTTGGCAACACTTTTTTAATAAAGGCCATTTTGACAGCTATTAAGTGATTTATGTTTAGTTTAGTTTGGCATTTCGGCATGAATAGACTGACGCCTGAACAACGCTTCCAAATTGTGCAAATTTATTTTGAAAATCATTGTTCTGTTCGAAATATGTTTCGGGCACTACGTCCATTTTATGGTGAACATAATCGTCCATCAGAGTAATTAATTCGACTAATCATGGAACGTTTTCGCACCACGTTTACTATAAATAATAATATGCATCCACAGAGACACGTACAGTGAGTACAGAAGTTGTTGCTGATGTAGAGCGTAGCATAGAGGAAGACCCGAATCAGTCTATCCGCCATCGTGCACAGCAGTTGGATATGTGTCCATTCACTTTATAGAAGATTTTGCGGGAAGATCTTGGTTTGCGTGCTTACAAAATCCAACTTTGCGATATTTTGTTTAGCGAGCTCACTCTTAGTTGAGTGGCTATGTCAAAAAACAAAACTGCCGTATTTGGAATGAAGATGATCCTCAAGTGTATGTTGAGACACCATTACATTCAGAAAAACTGACTGTTTGGTCTGCTTTGTGGATTGGTGGAATCTGACCATGATTACTGACTTTTTTATTAATAATTTGAACAATCAAGAGCTGTGATTTCAACAAGATGGCGCAACATGTCACACAGCTCGTGCCACAATTGATTTATTGAAAGAAACGTTTGGTAAACGCATAGTTTCACGTTTTGGGCCCGTGAATTGGCGTCCAAGATCGTGCAATTAAACACTGACACACTATTTTCTGTGGGAATAAGTGAAGTCTATGCGGATAAGCGTAGAAACGATTGAACACTTGAAAACAACATTCACCGCGTTATTGCCTATATACAGCCACAAATGTTGGAAAAATTCATCGAAAGTTGACCTCTAGGTTAGACTACGTCAGAGCCTGCCATAGCGGTCATATACCAGAAATCATATTTAAATTATAATGCTAAAAAATTATCTTTTGAATAAAGTCAATTTCATGTCAATTTAAAAAATCGTCTATGTTTTATTCCAATTGAAAGTTCTATAGCTCTAAAAAAACACCCATTATTTACTCAATATTTAATATTTTCATATCTTTAAATTCCTCTCTGTAAAATTGGCGTAGTCAAACGCTAACAAGAATCTCTAAGTACGAGTTTTGACCCCTATACACACTGGCTCGGCCCATGGTACAATGAACACATGAACACACATGATATAAGGATACCAGATATGATATTGCCACGCACTAAACTCGTACACTCACGCGCATGACGTCACCTTGTGCTAAATTTTCAAAATGTATTCATGCTTGCGGATGAAACGAACTGTTGAAATTCTAATATAATTTACTAGATGTTTTATTTACTACGTGAATTTAAGCTTAAGTATTTAAATTAGTATATTGTCAAAAATAACAATTTTCCCATAAGAGTGAAGTTTGATGGAGGGAGCCATGGCCGAATGCCACAAATTGCAAACTATGGAATGTGATTTTCATACAATATATATTTTATATATAGTAGTTAGGTATTATTGACTGACACGTTAGGTAAACTATTTCTTTTGAGGTTGCAGTCAGTAATAGGGCAGAATAAGTAAAACTCTTTGTTCTTTTAATTAGCTTTCACAAAATTTATTCGCTTCTTCAGGTTATGCTAAAATATGGATTCAACAAGTGAATTCAGAGGTTAATCGGTCGTTCAGGTTGGCAAAATAAAAAACAGAAGTCAACTACATCATAAGTTTATAGAAGACATTTCGCTTTATACTTCTAAAGCTTCATCACAATTTTACAATGAAGATAAACAAAACACTCACCCGTGTTTTGTTTGTCTTCATTGGAGAACCATCTCTAAATGAAGCCAAATGTACGTTTAAAATTTTGTTAAATCTTCGTTTCTGCGAATATTATTTTTTGCAAAGTTTTTGTGTCCTTTGTTTCTGTTTTTTTTTTAAGTTAGTTCTAAATAATGAGTAAACTTAAGTACATATATAATAACATCTTTAATACTACATATTAAGTTAGAACTGATGAAGCTTTAGAAGTATAAAGCGAAACGTCTTCTATAAACTTATAAAGTAGTTGACTTGTTTTATATTTTGCCAACCTGAATGACCGATTCATCACTTCAATCACTTTCAACAAAGTGCTTAGAGCAAACACGAGCAAATTTAACATTAAAATTATCCAACACTTTTAAAATATTATTTTATTAAATATTGGTTATGAGCCGTAAATGTACATAAACGTCAAAACACAATATGGCGAAATTTAGCACAAGTTAACGTCACAAAAGTCATGCATAAGCCACGCCCACATGCGCGGTATCTTATCTGTTTGTATTTGTATCATGATGAACACAAGGTATGATATTGCGCATGACATTTGACAGCTCAGCTAGGCGTGAGACGTAGCAAAGATCCCTCGGACCCATTATTTATAATAATAGTTAAACGACTTTTTTGGACATTGTAGTAATTTACCGCGTTTTTGTATAATTTAAGCATTATAGTGTATTAAAAAGTACCTGTGGTGTTTAGTTACTGTTTAGTTTATTATAGTGTATGAGAAAGGTAATTTAAATAATTTAAAAAACGGTATCACAAAAAGACTACAACTAATACAGAAGAGTTGAATGTTAGTGGTATGAGTGATGTTATTTACTACATGTAAAAAACAAGTAATAGTATTGCATAATAAAAGTTACTGATTTATTTAGCGCCTCAGTATTTGAGGTTTAAATGTTAAATGTATTTAAAATTATGCATTTTTATGTGATCTTTCATAATATTATGGATTAAACGTATCTCGTTTTTCACATTATTAAAAAAAGAAACAAGAAATTTTAAAAATGTGATTATTTTCTTCATTTTAAAAATCCAATTGACTAGTGCATTTCTTAATATTTGACCTTTTGAAAATAAATTCCTCACTTATGAACTATGTTGATGTTTTGACAACGCTGTGGGGTTCTGACGTCGTAAATATTTTTGTAGATTAACCAAGACCTAGAACTCATATCAAATATCAATTTAAAGCTTTATAACATGTTACTATAAAATTTCTTGGTATTTTTATAGACAGCAAACTTAACACATCGATTTGTTAAGTAAGAAACTAGCCTCAGCCTACTTTGCAATAAGATCTGTTTCGAAGAAAATCAATTTAGCATCTTCTAAAATAACATATGTTTCTTTGTTCAAGTCTCATCTTTGATATGATCTTCCTTTTTTGGCGTTCTAGTACAGCTGGCCAATCTGATGTTATTTTTAAATTTAAAAAAAGGGCAATACGGTATCTGTTTAGCCTCAGAAGAACACATTGCAGAAGTTACTTCAAAAATCGCGTAATTTTAACGCTTTATATATTTTAGAAATTGTTTGCTAATTCAAAATGACCTAAACATGACTATTCCAACAGAAATTCAACATTTACCGATCCCATCCGCTTAGTTAGTAAAGAAATCTATATTATATTCAGCAAAAAAACTATACAATCTCCATTTACAACTTAAATCTGCAACATCTTTCACCAAGTTCCGTAAAATAAAAAAAGGATCTAGCTGTGTGAAAGACCATATTATTCAGTAAGAGTTACTTAACGAATAACTAAGAAATTACAGTACCTTTCTTCTTCTTAAGATGCCTGTCCGTTCCGAACGTTGGCGACCATTCTGGCTATGATGACTTTGTTGGTTGCTATACGGAATAGCTATGTTGAGGTCTTTCTAGACCATGCTCTCAGGTTAGCAAGCCGGGGTATTCTTCTTTGTCCTGGGGCCCTTTTTTCCTTCAATTTTACCTTGCAAAATGCATTGGAGTAGCTCGTATCTGCCTTGATTTCTCATTATATGTCTCAAGTACTGGAGCTTACGGCCCTTCACGATGTTGTGTTCATCCTCCGTAGTACTTCTTCATTGGTGACTTTGTCTGTCCGTGGTATCTTCAGAATCCTTCTGTATAACCATAGCTCAAAAGTACAAGTAACTAAACTATTTCACAAGTATCTTGTCAATCAGTTCCCAGCTGTTCTCCGCGTGTAGAGGTTCTCTCTCACCGGCTCTGAAACTCGCTTCAGCCATGTGTTACCTCTAGCCAAATTTAATTTAATTCTGAACATCACAGTTATTTTACAACACAATGTACAATCTTTTATAACTAAATGTAATTTAAAGGGTTTTTACCATAGTATTTTGGTGGCTCAGGCATTGTGACCTAGTAAGTATAACCATCTTTTGCTTTTCAACCATAGTCAAAATTTCATAATCACGTTTGTTTTAACTAAATGGTTTATACTTATTTTTAGGCATTTTTCGATTTTAAAACCTGATGATGGACTGTGTGGTCCGAAAACGTTTGTTTTATTGATGTAGCCCTTTTAAGGGTTTTTTAAATAAATATACCCATTTACAAAGACTAACCTCTTTTTTGTGATACGTGGTATACAGCCAGCTACAGGAATTTTTTTCCTTGTGGATTTTTTTTTAAACTATTTTTATATATATTTTATGTAATGTATTATGTAATTTCTGTAATTTTAATTGTTATTGATATTTTCTGACTTTTTGTAAGCTTTTTCCATACAATTGTACAAATTTCAATGACGATAAAGCATATTTTTATTCTATTCCATACCCATACGATATAAACAGTTATCTTTAAAGTCTTATACTCTTAGGGTTAAATTCTTCTTGATTCAACAGTCTCTATTCTATTATCTGTCTCATGTAACCGTCTGTACACGCGAAGAATTATAATTACTAATTAAAATTAGCCAAATTATATTAAAAACTTAAAATTAAAAGTTTTTCCTATACAACTGCGTTCAAATGTTGCATGAAGAAGAGATCTTTACTACGTCGTGTGCGAAGCGAACCGATTTTGGAACATTATGTAACATACCTTGTGTTCATTGTACTCTGGGATCGGCCAGTAATTAACCATAAGCCGAAATAACGAGACCAGTATAGCGCCTACGATGTCACTTCTTCTCTTTGAACGAGACTATAGAGAGCGTCTTCTTCTAGAACCTTTGATCATAAGCTGCTTTTCATCTTTCTACCATATACCTACCATATTCAAAAAGAAAGTGAGTTTTTTGAATTGATAACATTTATTAGTCACGCCAAGTGTGTTTCCTTATTTTACAATTACAGATATTCTGTTCAATTATTTACTATTTCAATTAATTAACCAGCGCTTTCAAAACATTCTAATCAAACAGATAAATAAAATACAAAAAAAAACATAAGTGGTTTTACTTACCGTGATAACATCATGACCATCATGTGTTGCTGGTTTGTTTAGCTTCTCTCTATTTTTTACGAATTCTTCGATTGCGGAACAAAGAACCTCGTCCAAGTAATTATATGGCAAAGTAACACCAACGTGTATCATCTGACAAAATACCTGAGCAAATCGTAATAGATCTTTTGTTATTGAAACATCGGTCTTTTTATGTAATCGTAGAGCATGTAACCACAACTCAATACATCTATCGAAACGAGCATTATCAGCAAAAACGGCTCCTCTATATATTACGGAATACGGTACTTCCACGTTTTGAGTTCCCAATATCCGTTCGCGAATTGTAAGTGCTTCCATATGAAGACTGTTGTGATTTTCACTTATTGCCAATAGATCTTGAACTGTCTGACATTCGATCCAGTTTTCATATGCAGCAATAGGTTTTATGATCTTCTTTTTTATAGGATTATCTGGATCACTGTATCTACAAAAAGGAAGTTAAAAATTTAGTTACCTTTTTGTAGCACTTGTGAAAGACAAATCTTCAATTTATTTGAAGTATAAAAAATACTAAATATGAAATTTCAAAAATACTACATACCTAAGTTTCATAGATAAAAGCATATATTTGTAGGCTTTAGTAATATCGTAGTTTTCTTTATCGTTAGCAAATGACGCACCTAATAATTCTAGCGCCTCGATTCTATCTTCGACTGTTATATCTTCCCTACTCATTAAAAATTCCACTACCTTCTCTTTAGTTTTCTCTGCAGCTGATTTAATGGGCGTCAATCCGGCTTCGTTGGTTGAGAATACAGCATCGTACTTAAGTAATTCTTTGACAACTTTGACGTGATCCGATTCAGCAGCAAAATGTAGAGCTGTGCCGCCGCAAAGAGCTCTTTCGTTGGGGTTAGCACCATTTTCTAATAAATATTTTACCTGAAACATAACATACACCGTGTCTACATAACAACTAATTTTTGATACTACACTTAATTAATTATAATTCAATTTTTTAAATAACTGTTTCACTTAAACTTTGAATATTTTATTGAAAAATTGGTGACATATAGGGGAAGGGGAGGCACATATGGACAGAGGCACAAGTGGACAGTTGATTTCTTTCCGTCTAGATTTCTTTTCGAGTGGTTCTAACTCAGTCTCCTAGGTGGCACTGGTGATGCCAAGAAATAAGTTCAATGCCAGTTGCCATTTGTTTGTATCACGAGGTTGTGTTAGTTTTGTAAAAGTAAATATAAACTGTTTTTTAGATATTGTAATATTATTTAGTGACATTCTGTGTTTCCTTGTAAAGTGCATCGTATTTTGAATATTGTCATATTTGATGTCAGGTGAGTTTCTACAGTTTTATTCTAATCATAGTCTAAAAACATATATCCGGTACTTTTGAAAAACTATGCATACGGGGCAGATGTCGACACCATACAGTGGAACAAGCGGACAGTGTCCACTTGTACCCCATAGGTTCTTTCAAAACAAAATAACCTAAAATATCTTTTTACCTTACAGTTCGAAATAATGGTGAGAACCTACATCAGAAAAACTGATAGAAGTAATATTCCTGAAATCGTAGTAGTTCAGGCCATTTACGATATAAAAAATGGTAACGGATCAATCAGAAACGTAGCAGAGAGATACGGATTGAAGAAGTCCATGCTACATAAAAGATTAAAAAAACAGTCAAAACAATATAAATGATACAGAAATATCCGAAATAAAGTTTTAATCAAAAAATTATATTAATATTAATTAATAGACTTCGGCAAATATGCATATTGCATATTTTGCATATTGTGCATATTTTATGCAAATATTTCATATTTTGGCATATTTGTATAAAAGTTTGCATACAGTGCATAAAAGTTCAAATTTTTATACTGTATTTGAAAATTTTTAAACATACCAATTTATTTCAATTCTTGTATAAAATTTTGTAGTCATTTTAATCAAGAAATGATCTAAGTACGTAATCTCTACAGGTACAAAACATTTACAATTTCAAAGAAGATCAATTTAAGTAGCCCTCAACATTCTTAAAAAGTCTCGGTCACTGAGGCATTCAGTTAGTGGATAATCGCTAAGGGTTCGCTCATTTGCATTTTATGATCTAATCCCCAAATCTATCTACAATTTATTGTATCTTAACAGCAGGTAAACGGCTAATAGTTTTGTTCCTAATTTAGGGATTTTCTCCCTAAATCTCCCAGTTTATTGAATTAGGTACCTAAACATTTCTAATTTGATGCTCAAATTTGTAAATCATTTTTGTTTTGATATTCAAAGCGTAAACACTCGTTGTGCGCAACAAAAAGGAAGATTGTGATTTTATAATGCCTAAAACAACCAGTGCTTCAACTTGGATTAAACCTTATAAAGAGCTGTCTATGGATATAAGAAAAATCTACTGTTTAGTCTGTGGCAAAATTGTAAGTATCTAATATTTTCTATTAAATATCTAATATTTCATACATACAGGGTGTTTCCAAATGACACTTACAACGTTTGACTGTGGATACTTCTCGAACAATTGAACAAAACGATATAGTTAATGAGGGGTCAAACTTATTTACTTTTCGAGATACATAAAATTAAAAAAAATTAAATTCTTTTAGTTAATAACAACAATAACTTTAAAACCAATAAACGTATTTACTTGAAATTTAGTACTCGTAGGTTGTTTTTAAATGAAAAATAGCTTCCTTTAGTGAGAAAAAATTGTCCATGGTACAATACAATGGTGTGTATTTAGAAAAATTTTTCACCTTTACTTTTTTTTATGAAGTCAGCTATTCTAAAACACAATTATTTTTATTGTAATTAAATTAACAAAAAAAAACTTTTGTTGAATTTTAAAATAAGTTATATGATGTACTAATGGTTAGTAACAAAAACTAATTTGTGGATTAATACTGCATTTAAAACACTTAGCGAGTGTTTTTTTTTCCAAACCAGTTATTTGATTAACCAAAAACACCTTGTATATTTTTATATTTTAAAGGTTGGGTTAAAATAAAGGTTTTTATTTTTATTTATAGATAGCATGTGAGAAGAAATTTCAGATAGACCAACATGTGAGAACTGATCACACATTGCAAAAAAAGGAAAAATAGGACGAAAACATCAAACTTCAATGGCTAAATGTTTCCAATCTACTTCAAAAAAATTAGATGAGCAAGAAACTTTTAATGAAGACTTGTGTCGCGCATTAGTGTCTGCAAACATACCGCTTTCAAAATTAGCAAATGTAAATTTTAGTTCGTTTCTAAAAAAATATTGCAAACTTAATGTTCCAAGTGTTAATTAATATTAAGGAAGAAATTGCAGATAATTATTTTTACATATCCGTAGACGAAACCACCGATTCCTCAGGAAAGTATATTGCTGATTTATTGATTGGTGTTCTTAAAGAAGATACCTTACCAAAATCTCATCTTATTTCATGCCAGCAACTTGAGAAAACAAATGCTTTAACAATTTCGCGTTTTATACAAGAAACATTAGCAACTTTTTTTCTTCCGACAACTATTCCTTCTAATAAATTACTGCTTATTTTATCGGATGCTGCTCCTTATATGGTGAAAGCAGGACAAAATTTAAAAATATTTTTCCCAGATTTAATACATGTTACTTGTGTAGAGCATGGATTAAATAGAGTTGCAGAGGAAATACGAAAAAAGTTTCCTCTTGTAAATACCATGATATCCAGTGTCAAAAAAGTATTTCTTAAATCTCCTATAAGAATTCAACTTTATAAAGAAATGCTACCTAACATTCCTCTTCCACCACAACCTACCATGATATCCAGTGTCAAAAAAGTATTTCTTAAATCTCCCATAAGAATTCAACTTTATAAAGAAATGCTACCTAACATTCCTCTTCCACCACAACCTATTTTAACGCGATGGGGAACATGGTTAGAAGCAGCTAATTTTTATGCAGATCATTTTGTTAAAATAAAGAACATAATTGATACGTTAACAGATGAAAGTTCCCAATCTCTTTTGGATTCTAAACAAACTTTTCAGAGTAACTTGCTCCAACAAGAACTTTCATTTATAAAATCAAATTTTAGTTTTGTTCAAAAAACAATTACTCAGTTAGAATCACCAAAACTGTCATTGTTCGAAAGTACAGCATTAATAAAAGAATTTGCGCCATGTTGTCGGAACGTTAGAGGTAATATTGGAAAAGATATTTTAAAAAAAATTGAAGCTACTATGGAAAAAAATAAAGGTTGCCATATTCTTTCTGAAGTAGTCAGTGTTCTAGCTGGAAATATTTCGGAAACAATTAATTTAGAACCAAATGTTTTGGTTAGTTTGAAAAATGCTCCCCTTACATCAGTTGATGTTGAACGAAGTTTTTCCATATATAAATATATGTACTCAGACAGAAGCCACAAGTTTTTGTTAGAAAATTTTGAACACCACTTGGTCATTTATTGTTACCATAATTCTAAATAAGTTTATTCATACTTAAAAATGATGTAGTTACTTAAAATAAATGTAAATCTTAATGAATAGTAGGAAATATTTAGTTATATACACTTTTTTTTTAAATAAAATTGTTACTATTTTACGATTTTTTTATTTATTTGTATGCATATTTTGTAAAATATTTGCATATTTTCGGGTAAACACGTGCATATTTATGCGCATATTTTCTACATTTTTATTTGCATATTTGCCGAAGTCTATTAATTAATATTAATAATTTTTTTAAATGAAGAAGAGGACAGTCTATTAAATGATATTCTTCAATCTTCGATGTTACAGTATGGATTAATCTACTTTCAGAATCGAACATTCGCATATGAGTATGCTCTGAAACTTGAAAAAAAAATGTGCCAAACTCATGGTCGAATAATCATTTTGCTGGGATTGAGTGGATGAAAGGTTTCGTGAAGCGTCACAATAATTTATCTTTGCTAAATCCGAAGTCTACAATTGTAGCCAGAAACATCAATTTTAATTAAGTTAAGATAGACATGTTATTTGATAACCTAGAGACTGTTTACAAAACGTACAAATTCACTAGTGATAGAATCATGAACGTAGATGAAAGCGAAGTGAACAGTGTTCTGTAAATGCCAAAAGTTGTCGCAAATAACGGCTGTAACCAAGTTGGATAAGCAGAGACCATATACTAATTGATAGACGACATTTCTCGGACGTAATAGATGTAAGAGCATGTAGAGGTGCTTATATAGACTCTGACCCCTACCTTGTAAAAACAAAACTCAGGGCTCGTATATCAAACGCTAAGAAGAGCCAGAGCACAATAATACTGATGTGCTAAAATCTGAAGATGCTAGGGATAACTACAGGAAAATTTTAAATGAAGAGCTGACAAGAATCGACGAAAATTTGAGTATAGAAGAACACTGGACCAAATGCAAGGAAGTTATCTGCGGCTAAAGGCTTTTTAAAACCTAACCAGGCTAAAATAAATGAAGATTGGTTTGACGAAGAATGTAGATCCATTAACCAACAGAAAAATGAAGCATATAAGAGACTTCAGCAGCGCAGAACGAGACCAAACCTGGAAGACTATGAAAATCTTAGACGAGAAGAAAAAAGGACGTTTAGAAGGAAAAAGAAAGAGCTATACGAAAACGTTCTAAACGAGATTGTTAACCACCACAATAAAAAAGACTCGCGAAAATTCTACCAGAAGATAAACAGCTGCAGAAAAGAATTCAAACCCAGAATAACAGCATGTAAAGACATCTCTCCAATGGCGCTACAGCCCAAATCGGGCCTTGGCCTCCTCCAAACTATCCTCCAACTTTGTCAGTCCCGCGCCGATCTTCTCCAGGTTCTCACGTCTAGCAAATTTTGCTGCCACTTCATCCTCCCATCTTTTCCGTGGTCTTCCTTTTGGTCTTGCCTCCTGCATTTTACTATCTAGGGCTCTTTTCGGCAATCTTTCTGTCTCAATTCTTACTACACGACCAGCCCAGCGAAGTCTCTGAAGTTTAACGAATTCTGAGATCGGTGTCTCTTTGAACAGTTGGTAGAGTTCATAGTTGTACCTGGATCTCCATATTCCGTGTTCGTTAATAGGTCCAAATATCTTTCTTAGGACTTTTCTTTCGAAGACTCCCAGATTTCTTTTTGTCTCCTCTGTCAGCACCCATATCTCGCATGCATAACATACTATTGATCTGATAATAGTTTTGTTGACCCTGATTTTCGATATCCGGTGTGTTTTTGAAGAGTAACACATGATCGAGTGAAAAATAAGCTTTGTTTTCCTTTACTACTCTTCTTTGGGTTTCTGGTTCTTCTGTTACATCCGTGTTTAATGCAACTCCTAAATATGTGAAACTTTTCACCGTTTCAATATCGTCCTCTAATTCAACTGTGCATCTGTTGGTTCCAAAGACAGAGATGGTTCCATAATTAGTGACAAAGAACAGATACTAAACAGGTGGGCGAATCATTTTAAATAACTGCTTAGCGACAGTCGTGAAGAAGACCAAATAGAAATTACTTTGCCTGAAATGTACGAAAACGCTGAAGAGCCGCCCCCCCACCGAAGAAGAAATTACAGAAGCCATCTCAAAACTGAAAAAAATAATAAAGCTCTAATAAGGCCAGTGTTAACGTACGGGTCAGAAAGGTGGTCACTTACACAGAACGACCAAGAATTGCTTAAACGTTTCGAGAGAAGAATTCTAAGGAAAATATATAGAGGAGTCCAAGAATAGGGTTTGTGGCGTAGACGCTACAACTTTGAGTTATACAAAAGTTTTGGGGAACCTGACGTCGTAAAATGTATTAAATTAGCACGCCTTCGATAGATAGGACATGTAATTAGGCGAGAAGAAGATGCAACGATCAGAAAAATTTTCGACCGAAGAGGACCAGTGAGAAAACGAGCCAGAGGAAGACCAAAACTTAGGTATCAAGATAACATAGAGGATGATCTAAAATCCATCGGAGTTAAAGCATGGAGAAGAGTTGCCAGAGACAGGGGCGAATGGAAGATTGTTCTGAAGAAGGCTTTGGCTCATAAAGAGCTGTAATGCCACTGATGATGAAATAAGTCACAGAAGCTGTCAAAATTATTAAAAATTGCTTATTATTATTGATTTGTAAATAAAACATGAAATTAACGTCAGAAAGAGTTTAATTATGGTTTATTTTAAATTAAAACGCAAAATAATAAAATTGAATAAAATAAATCAGTCAACAAAACCTTAAAATTTGACGTATTTGATTTAAATTAAATATTTGATTACAATCAAGTTTTAATTAGCGTTCGAACAACCGGTCCTAATACTCAAAGATGTAATCCATCTTCTGTATAGTGGAGAAGTTCCTCTAAATATTGTAAAAACTATGGAAAACATCTACAAAAACAACAAAATGGATATCAGAATAGATGGACAACTTACAGAACCTACAGAAATGGGCAGCGGTATAAGACAAGGGAATTCATTGAGCCCCATGCTCTTTAATTTGATCATGGATGAAATCATCAAAAGCATTAACAAAGGAAAAGAATACTGAATGGGAAACAAAGAATTAAAAATACTCTGTTACGCAGATGACGCAATATTAATAGCCCAAGATGAAGATAGTATGCAAAGACTGATCCACAGATTTAGCATATGAAAATGAAAATTTCATCTCAGAAAATCTCAGAAAATTAAAACAATAGTAGTCAGCAAAGAACCAACCACACATAAAATAGGAATTGATGGCATCAGTATTTGACAAGTAATGGAAATAAAATACCTGGGAATTACATTGTCTAGCTATGGAGACCTGGACAAAGAAGTGAGAGATCAAGTACAAAAAGCAAATAGACTGACAGGATGCCTTAATAACACTATATGGCGAAACAGATACATTAACACTAAGATGAACTCAAGAATTTATAAAGCCAGTATAATACTAATAATGACATATGCCTGAGAAACAAGACGACACAGCGACAAAGCAAAGGAAACTGAAAACGGCAGAGATGAGGGTACTTAGAAGAATTGCATGACATACACGAAATAAGACATTATAAGAAAATGTAACGTACAGTGTACAAATAAATTGATAAAAAATAGAAAAAAGAATGGAATAACTACATAAACAAAATGGAAGAGACCCGTATCGTCAAAATAGCAAGAGATAAGTCACCAATCGGCAGAAGAAGTATCAGACGCCTGCACAAAAGATGGAGCGATAACTTCCATAAAGCTATTATTCCGCCAATGAACAAGCAGAATTGCTTATAGAGAGGAAGAAGAAGATTTAAGCTATTTAAAAATTATAAATTTTCATTTGTTTTCTTTAAAAATTGTGTTGAATGATTCTACTAATTTTCAAAAATTGTTAAATACACTCACCGGCAAAATTAACGGAACACCTTAAAATTGGGACATGTTAGATGTCTCGAATTTCCTAAACCTGTTGTCCGATTTTAGTGATTTTTTTAGTATGTTATAGGTATATTATTTAAGAATATCGATGTAATAATATTGTTGATAGACAGGTCAATGTCATTTTATACCGGGTGTAACAATCCTACTGTGTTTTTTCCTTAAAGTTCGGAACCCCCTGTGGAATATCCTAGCATTTATAAAATATTGAAATTAAAACTTAATTATAGCCTCAGGCTTTCTTAACATTTTCTTTTTTGATTCATTTGCTTATGTTTGATAATAAAAAAGTTAGGACGTTAATAATTAGCCATGTTTTTCATCAATAAATCCTCATTTTCTGCTTAGTTTAAAAACAAGCCTAAAGTAGGCTATGAGAAGTTAACAATTTAATGCACACACCGGCAAATTTAAAGGAACCTGTTATTAATGCATTATTTCTTTATATTTGTATTTTATAGACTATATCTACATAGCTTTCTAAGCTCCTTGTCACAAGAAAGTCTTAAATGTCAAATTAATTTGTTTATTTGTATTGTGTTTTACATTTTACAGTCATTCTGTCTGTTCATAACAAGTACAAAACTTGTATTTAATTGAGCGCACAATAAGAAAGAGACTTAAAGAAGCCGGTCTCAAGTCATATGTGCCAATAAAAGCTCCCAGACTCCAGAGACACCATCGTTTAGCACGACTACAATTTGGTCGAGTACATCAAAATTGGAATGATAACCACTGGAGTCAAATTCTCTTTACGGACGAGAGCCGTTTCTGTGTAAATTACATCGATGGTAGAGAAAGATTGTATTAACGCCAAGGAGAACGAAATGCCCCTTTCAATTTTACTACGACCGTACCTTTTGGTGGAGGTTCAATTATGGTGTGGTGCGGTATATGTTTGGGAGCAATAACAGAGTTAGTGGTGATTGATGGTGGAGCATTAACAGCAGATAAGTACATCAGAGATATTCTCCAAGACCATGTGGTACTTTTTTCACCATATATTGGCGAAAATTTTATTTTATAGTGTAAGAGTGTAAGTGTAAGATATTTCTTATTACAAGTGGGTATAACAACGATGAATTGGCCAGCTTGTTCCCCAGACCTAAACCCGATAGAGGATATGTGGGACATGCTAGGAAGAAAACTTAGGGCACGGGTTCCTACCATTCAAAACAGAGAAGAAGTCACAA
Organism: Diabrotica balteata; assembly: GCA_918026665.1. Taxonomy (NCBI): domain Eukaryota; kingdom Metazoa; phylum Arthropoda; class Insecta; order Coleoptera; family Chrysomelidae; genus Diabrotica; species Diabrotica balteata. The sequence goes on from OU898276.1 coordinate 35,523,083, forward strand.
TTGCAAAAGATTGAGGAATGGGAGAGGCTGCCCAACAACTGATCGATAGCGTTATCAGAAGTATGAGAAGACGAATAACTGCAGTTGTAAGGGCTCGTAGGGGAAACACACGCTATTAAAGTCAAAAAAATGCATAAAAAAACAATTTAAGTTCAAACTGTACAATAAAGTTAATGCATTTAAAATCCGTATTTTGTTGAGTCATCTTTGTGTTTTATTTCTTCTTAAACAGGTTTTATATTGTACTACCATTGTAATATAAATTCAAAATACTTCACCAACATTCGTATTATGATATTATCTAAACAGTATATAGACTAGAGAGAAAATACTCAGATTTTATGGTTGTTCCTTTAAATATGCTGGTGAAACTAAGAAGAAAATGAGCATTTATTGATGAAAAACATGGCTAGTTGTTAACGTACCTAACTTTTTTATTATCCAACACAAGCAAATGAATCAAAAAAGAAAATGTTAAGAAAGCCTGAGACTATAATTGAGCTTTAATTTCAATATTTTATATATGCTAGAATATTCCACAGGGTGTTTCGAACTTTAAGGAAAAAACACAGTATGATTGTTACACCCGGTATAAAATGACATTGACCTGTCTAGCAACAATATTATTTCATTGATATTCGTAAATAATATATCTATAACATACTAAAAAAATCACTAAAATCGGACAACAGGTTTAGGAAATTCGAGTCATCTAACATGTCCCTTTTTAAAGTTTTTCCGTTAATTTTGCCGGTGAGTGTATAATACGGAATTTATTCATCATTTACATTTTCATTTATTGTATTTATGTTTAATCACTTCATTTTGATTATCATTATATTCCATTATAATATAACCAATATTTAGACGTTATATGAATAGAACAGTCAGGCACTGGTTTATTTTTGTTCCATTTAAATGAAATTAACAAGAAGACAGTTATATAAATCCATCGTAGCTTTCCATAAACACTCTAGATATATACATACAATACATATTTATCAACCTTTCACACTTAAATTTAAAGCGGTACGTATCATAAAAAATTTAATCGTGTAGGATTTTTGTTCGACGATAAAATTTATTTATATCTTTTTTTATTATTGTTGGATATATTTGGAAAATTACTGCGAATAATGTGAAGAAATCTTATTTTTATGCAGATGTTTACATTCCCCTAACTAAAACCTCCCATATTTTGGATTGTTCAAAATTTTATTCTTGCAAATTTTGTATAACTTGCCGGTATTTTCAAATTAAGAAAATACCAGCTTAGTTTCAGCGGTGGTAAATCGACAATTCATCAGATTGCAACTCTAAAACAAATTTTATAAAAAACAATTTAAAATGTGCGTAATATAAGGAGCAGTAATAGAAAGGGATCATTTCAGTCGTGATCTGAAAATTATATCTAATTTATATTGGAATCAAACTGCCAAGGTAAGAGTTGACAGCCAGTACACCGAAAATATCAAAATACAGAGAGGAGTCCGCCAGGGTTGCGTGCTGTCCCCACTACTTTTCAATGTCTACAGTGAAGCGGTATTTCAAGAAGTGCTCTCAGACTCAATAGAAGGTATATCTATCAATGGAGAAGTTTTGAATAACTTACGTTTTGCAGACGATACAGTAATGCTGCCTCTTAATGTGGAAAAATGTGTAGTTCTTCACATGGGTAAAAATAATCCGTGTCTTCCTTACTCTATTAATGGGCGCGTGTTAAAAACAGTGAAATCGCATAATGATCTAGGCGTTATAATTAATAACAATCTAAGTTGGTCGGAACACATTTTGCATATTTCTAAAAAAGCTAACAGTAAATTATATCTACTAAATAAAACGTTTGCGTAACTGTCATTTATGAGCTCAATTCATCTGTATAAACTGTACATTCGTCCAGTTCTGGAATATTGCGGAACTGTTTGGTGTCCAGTATTAGTGCGCGATCGTAATATTCTCGAAAACGTACAGCGGCAGTGCACCAGGATGTCTTTTGGTCGCTCAAGACCTATGTATACAGAAAGACTGAATATGGCCAATCTCACTACATTTGAACAACGTCGACTTCGAGGCGATTTAATTATTACGTTTCGGATAGTAAAATACAACTTTGGAAATTTGGGGAATATGTTCATAATAGACAATGACAATCGTCTTCGTGGCCACAAACTTAAGTTTAAAAAGGAAACTTTTTTAACAACAACCAGGCAATTTTTTCTCTGTAATCGAGTGTTCTCGATATGGAATAGCCTTCCGGCTGAGATCATAGATGCTCCATCGGTCAATATTTTCAAAAATAAACTGGATGACCTTTTGTTCCATAGTTGAACATTTAATTTGTACTAAACAATTGCTATTACCTATGTTATTGTATATTCATTTAGTTAGTTAGTGCTTAATATGTAACTACTGTAATGTAACAATTTAATTGTACACTATATAACATTGTAGTCACATGGGCATATGGGTTTTGCAACCCCTGCTCAAATCTATTGTAAATAATAATAATAAATAATAATAATTACGGATAACAACAATGATTTACAGAACCTAATGCAACGCCTTAATGAACGCTGTCAAGAGTACGGACTGAAGATAAATTTAAAGAAAACTAAATGCATGATCATGACTAAATCTGCACATGCAAATATCCAATTGACTATTGAAGATACTGCAATTGAGAATGTTAATAACTATAAATATTTAGGAACATGGATAACATCAGATGTAGACCAAACCAAAGAAATTAAGACACGTATTGAAATAGCACGTACATCATTTATTGTCGGGATATAAGGTTAGAACTACGCCTGAGAATGCTTCGATGTTACGTGTTCTCTACTCTTCTTTATGGTCTGGAAGCTTGGACACTAAAACAAGTTCATCTGAATAAGCTGGCCGCCTTTGAATTTTGGTGTTACAGAAGAATCCTACGAATATCATGGATTCAAAGAATGTCAAACATGGAAGTAACTAGAAGGATAGGAAATGAGGCGGAAATAATATTAACTATTAAAAGACGAAAACTTGAGTACTTGGGACATGTGATGAGAGGGCAAAAATACGCATTATTACAGCTTATTATGCAGGGCAAAATCCGAGGAAAGCGAAATGTGGGAAGACGAAGAATATCCTGGCTTAAGAACTTAAGGGAATGGTCTGAATGCAGTAGTGCAGAACAGTTTTAGAGCGGCAGTCAACAGAGTCCGCATAGCCATGATGATTTCCAACCTTCCATAGAAGATGGAACTTAAAGAAGAAGAATAGAAAGGGAGAGTTGTAGCATCTTTGCAGAAATATTATCACATTCAACAGCCAATCTCCCACTCAATCTCAACCCAAAGACTCAGACCCTTATCATACCAAAGCTTTTTTTCCTTATATTGAAGGTGTCACTGACAAAATCGACAGAATTCTGAAACCAACAGAGGAATAAAAACAATATTTACTCCCCAACAAAAACTTTCATCTCTTGTCCGATCAATCAAAGACAATATTCCAAATGAACAGCACGGAGTTTATGAAATACCTTGTGCAGACTGTCCCCGATCTTAAATATGCCAAACAAATCGTAGAATCCAAAATAGGATTTATGAACATTCCATTTCTGTTCGCAATTCTGATTCAATTTCAGCTCTCGGTCAACACCATCTTCATACAGGTCACAAAATTGATTTTGAAAACTCCAGAATCATAGCTCCCATCCGCCTCTATAAACCAAGATTTATCCGAGAAGCCATAGAAATAGAAGAAAGGCCAAATTGTCTTAATAAAAGAGATGACGCCATACGTTTACCTTCTACATGGAGACCTCTCATAAAGAAAATATCGCCCCTTCCATCCTCGAATCAAAATCCCACAGTCGGAAATATTCGCGCCAACCCCCACCTAGGCCACGCCATCATCGACGTTATAAATGAACCGTCTCCTGTTCCCAGCCGTAGTAGTGACAGTGCAGTGATCAGTGAACAGTGTAGTAATGTCTGGGGGCTCGGGAGACTAAGACCTCGGAATCCCTGAGGAAGACATCGGAGAGGATCTCGAAAGCTCGGCAAAATGGATATCGACGCGGTTCAACCCGGAAGACTGGTGAGTTTAATATTAATGTTTGTAATAGTATTAATCTTAGCTCTTCGTTCAATATTCATTTAAATGTACTTACCACTTCTAAATGTCCCTTAAAAGAAGCTATCATCAAACACGTGTTATTATATTTATTAGCTTTATTAATATCAGCCTTGTGGTGTACTAGATATTGCACAATGTCTAATCGGCCATCGAAGCAAGCGGCACGGAGAGGTGTAGAATCAGTTTTAGTTCCATGGTTTACGTCGGAACCGGCTTTTATTAAATATTTACAAATACTTAGATGACCTAAAATTAAAATTAAACTGTAGTTAATGAAAGCAACATATACAAAAATAAAACTAAATTAAAAAAGTAGTAAAGATTATATTATTTTATTATATCTAAAAAGCCACAAACATTCATTCTTGGATCGCTGCACCCGTATCTTCTAACATATTCCTTTATTCTTAAGAAAATCTGGATAAGATCTACAATGTTGTTTTTAAGGTTTTCTGAACAGTAAGTTGCCATTTTACTTGACCACTTACTAGCGATAAAGAACCTGATAGAGAATTTTGCATAATACAACAAACTAATGGCACTGATATTCGTGAACTACGAAAAAGCACACGGATGACTGTGAGTTAAAATTTAAACCAAATATAATTACTAATAGATAACGAAGCCATAAAGAAAGTGATCTTCCTACTGATCGTATTCATATTGAGGAACCGTCTTGCCGTCTTTACTACACCATTTGTTGTTCGGATTTTATGATCGTTTCATTCTACTCTTCCATTTCTTCCAGTTCTTGATGTTCTCCACCTTGTATCTACGTCGTATATATGTACTTCTAGGTCTGTCCCATAGTGTTTTACTATCAATTTTCCAAGTGTTTTCATCTCTGCTGTTTCTAACATCCTAGTTGTCCTCTATGTCATGTCATTATTGGTCTGATGACTCTTTTGTAAATTCTGCCTTTCATTCCTTTCCCGATATTTTTATTTCTCGCGGCTCTGTTTGCTTTATTCATTTGATCTTCCACTTCTGTTTCGGGCTTTCCTTAGCTAGATAATTTGATGCCTAGATATTCTAGGCATCAAATTATCTAGCTAAGGAAAGATAATAGAACTCAGCACTTGTTCTATTATCTGACCTCCAGTCCCAAATTACATCTTAGTAAATTTGCTGTTATAACCATGCATTTTGTCTTTTTTGGGGAAATTAACATGTTAAATTTGCTGGCGGTTATATTAAATGGGTGCAGCTAGCGTAAATAGAGAGAGTTAACATTTTAAATACTGAGGCTATATACTGAATGACAAATAGGACTGTATACGAAGATCAGCAGAATATTATCATATTCAGATCATACAAAGCAGTATATTAATAGAGAGAGCTATATTCCTTGAATTCACTAAATATATCTGTAGAAGATAGATTTATCTTGACTTACATGTCAAAGACGCGCTTCGTAGCTTCAAGACATAAGAAATTGGTGTGTAGTGAGGAATTTTCTGCCTATATTCAGGAAAATACAATTCACAATTCAACGAAAACGGAAAACATGCTGCACGCGTAAAGCATCAAAAGATTTTTAAGCCTTTTCGTCTTAAACTCTCGCTGTGTTCATTATGTGGTTTACCTCTTACTAAAATTATGCATGTCAAGGCTATACATTTGTGAATGTACTTTACAACAGGTGTCTATTGTATCTATTGCCTTAGGCATATAAATATATAAGCACGCATTATTATTAGTTTAAAAAAACCTACCTGCAAAGGCAGCACACCATAATGCAGTAGCACCATCTATAACATATCCGTCAAATCTAACGATACCCTCCTTTTCTAAATTAGGTTCATAGTTTGTTAAAAGCGATCTCACAACTTTATCATGTCCTTTCTTTGCGGCTATCATAAGAGGAGTACATCGTTGCCCAGCATCGTCCACTGTCTAATCAACAATATATAGATATAATTATACTATACTGAGTTACCATATATGCATGGTGAAGCATGTTTATTATGATAACCTAAACCTAATGTTTAAAGAAATATTAATACGCGTGTGTGTGTGTGTGTGTGTGTGTTTGTGTGTGTGTTTGTGTGTGTTTGTGTGTGTGTGTGTGTGTGTGTGTGTGTGTGTGTGTGTGTGTGTGTGTGTGTGTGTGTTCGAATAGATTTCCGCGGTCAGATAAATGAAAATCACTAAGTTCTCGGGAAGAACACTTTGAAAGTTTAATGCTCGACGTTTCGGCAGCCATTTTGGAACCATTTTCAATTCTTGCATTTTTTAGGTTAATTTACCTGAATTTGTTTACACATTAATTAAAAAAAACTTGCTAATATATCAAAAAATCCCTTTAACCTTTAATTATTTACGGCAGTGGTAACGTATCACAGTTTTAGTTTGGAAATGAAAAAATAAATCCCAGAAAGAAAAGCCAGTTCGTGCACTCAATATCACTTCACTACTTAAGTTCGTAAGTACTTATCCATCCCAAAATAACATTTCATCCCGCGCTCGCAAGTTACAGTTCACGACCAATCCAAATGAAGCATCGGCAAATAGCAAATTTAAATTTGCCGTACTTGGCAATTAAATGCGTATGGAGAGAAATGTATGTTTGGTTGCTCATCAACTAATATTTCGTTGATTTTTACATGTAAATAGTCAAGCTTGGGATCAGCTTGCCGAAACCCCGAAACGTGTCTTTTTAAGAATTCACACAGGCGGATGGATGTTTCCGATTTCGGATCATTAATTTGAAAAGTAAAAAAAAAAAAAAAAAAAAAAAAAAAAAAACAGTCCATCATGGACTGTGTGGTCCGAAAACGTTTGTTTTATTGATGTGGCCCTTTTAAGGGTTTTTTAAATAAATATACCCATTTACAAAGATTAACCTCTTTTTGTTATACGTGGTATACAGCCAGCTACAGGAATTTTTCCTTGTGGATTTTGTTAATTTGAAAAGTGTCTTATGCAGGGATCACTTAGCGCTCAGATTGGTCGAATTTTTTAAAAAACCATGAATAAAATTTAGACAGATATTTTTTTAATTTCGCAGAAACAAATGACATTAACTGATTACTTGCCACAATTAATTATCGAAATACTGATTAAATTAAATATTTAAAAAAATCTATAATATTTAGAAATGTGTGGGTCGGTACTGTCGGTAATGTTATTTTCTTAGCTACTTTATTATTTCTACAAATTTGTATATTGTTTAACTCTGTGTAATAGATAGATACATACAAACGTAACACACATTATTTGTGTAAAAAGGATTACTATCTAACAAACACATTATAAATGACAGAGCAAATAAAGAGCTTATGTTATAATCAATAACTTTTGTTTTGGTAGTGATAACGGTTTGTAACTTGTATATCTAATCAACTACTTATCATTGTTCAGAACGCAGTAAACATAGGATGTTTTAATGAAATTATTATTATCGGCAATAATTTCTATGTTAATACTAGATACTTAATATTATGCACGTTTTTAAGGGTTATTTTTTTCACAATTTTTTCACTAATATTTCATATATCACACATAGATAATGTGGATTCACTGTATCATAATTTCAAGTGAATTCTGGTTACTGATATTCAGGACCATATTTTCTCACAACTTTTTGGCATCTAAACAGACCTCATCAACCTTTTCATCACTCTTTACATAAGCAACTAGCAGTAACATATTTTTTTATATCTATTTTAATTACTTATCCATCATGTATCTTAAACTGATAATAATTTGATGACTCTAGGTAAGTCTTGGCCACTGATACTATTTTCCGTCACTATTGTAAGACTTGTACAGTTATCTCCAATTGTTGTACATCTTGTGTAAATCAGTTGTTACTGCATTCTTCTATATTTTTTTTGGCTCACCAACTGACCTATCATCGGGACTTTACCAAAATGTTGTATTGAGGAGTCTTTTCTCACTATTTATAGAATGTGTCCCACCCATCTTATTTGGTATGCCTCGATGAACTATATTATGTTTTTATCAAACTTTTTCAGCATCCATATCTTGCTTCCATTCATTATTGTAGGGCAAATTATGGTTTTATACACTTTTATTTTTGCTGCTCTTGTTAGTATTATCTTTTGTTAAAGTTATATTAATTTATAGTTACATTTTGTATATGTCTTGGTCTTGGATTCTTTCTAACCACCACATACTTGATCTTATCCTGATTGACTTTAAGACCAATTTCCTTGGCCCAGTTTTCAAAGAAGTTGAAGACTTCCTTTGCAACTCTGATGAATTGTGCAATTGTGCCCATATTATTAGCAAAAACCAGTAGTATTTTTGAAATCTGTGCAGTCAAGCTTTTCTGCTCTTGCTGTGCTTTTCTTACTACCATATTCCATGGTAAAGTTGAATAACAAAAGGGCAAGAGGACCTTGTGTAAGACTAGTATCAATAAGAAATTCTTCAGATGTTACCAATTCTAATTTGTGCGGATGAGTTCCCTACATATGAGGTCTGGCTATTAAATAACGAGACTGCGCGCGTAGAAGGCATACTAGAGGGGAAGAGTGAGAAACTAATGCAGCACTGGATAGCTGGAAGTGTCTACTCTTCCAGTATGAAAACACGTTTTTGTCGCTGTAGTAGTATTTTTTCTGTAGGGGTTAAAAAAGAACGTGTTTTTTTCTCGTGCCGATAACAATGTGTTACGAAAAACATGAGCAACGGATTAATGTGAAATTTCTCGTTAAATTAAAAAAAAAAAACTGCGACTGAGTGCTATAATTTGTTGAAAGAGGCCTATGGTGAGAATTCTCTATCTCGTGCGCGTGTTTTCGAATGGTATAAACGGTTTTCTGATCGTCGAGAGAGCACAGTCAAGATGACTAATGTCCAGGTCGACCTGTCTCGTGTTTCAACTCCGCAAACAGTGACCAAAATACATGAAATTGTGCGCGGAGATCGTCGTATAAGCAATAGGATGATTGCTGAGGCTGTAAACGCCGATAAAGAAACTGTTAGAAAAATTTTACATGACGAATTAAACATGAAGAAAGTCTGTGCGAAGTTGGTCCCAAAAAATTTGACCCCTGTTCAAAAACTCATCCGTCAACAGATATGCTCAGATTTTCTTGAGATGTTACATGAAGAGCCTGAATTAATGGAAAACATCATTTGCCATAAAACCTGGATATTCAAATACGATGTTGAAACCAAGTGACAATCCATGCACTGGAAAACTCCTGCATCACCAAGAATGAACAAAGCAAGGATGTAGAAATCAAAATTTAAAGTTATGCTAATCGTTGTTTTCGACATTAACGGCATCATGATGACTGAATGGGTTCCAGAGAGTCAAACTGTAAACCAAACCTACTATTTTAAAATTTTGGCAACGCTGCGAGAGCGAGTTCATAAGAAACAGCCGAAGTTGTGGGAAAACAAGCTGTGGATCTTACACCAGGACAACGCACCTGCGCATAAAGCGCTTTCTGTGAAGCGTTATTTAGCAGCTAGAGGCATTCCAGTGCTCAAACACCCGCCGTACTCACCTGATTTAGCACCCTGTGACTTTTTCCTGTTTTCGTTAGATCGAAGATCAAGTCCGGTTTAGACTTGATCTTCAAGTTAAAAGGAATCGAGTTCGAGTCAATGGAAGAGGTCAAGCTCCTAAAAGCTCCACAAAAACAAAAGAAGACTTTCAGAATTGCTTTGACCAATGGAAAAAACAAATGGAACAGATTGTGGCGAGGGAAGGAGAATATATTGAAGGAGAGCATTCAATTGTAGAATAATTATTAAAATAAAACTCTTTTTCATAAGCAGTCTCGTTATTTAATAGCCATACCTTGTACACCTATGTTAATTGTAATAGGCCCAAATTTAGATTTTTGCCAATCATGAGGTATCATCAAACTGTACACTCACAATGAATATACAGAAATCTTTATTAGACTAGAAGTTAATTGTCTCACTGTATTAGTAATTGTATCAATGGTCAATATGAATGAAATGTAAAAATTGTTTTCAAATTTTGACTTTTAAAACTAAGGAAGCTGATAAGCTAAAAATAAACCAACACATTATTTATCTACATTATATTTTCATATTAAAATGTGTTCAGCTATGTTAACTAATTCTATCACCTCAAATATCCTGTTAAGAATCCAGAATGACATGAAAAATTACGTTACCAATGTAAAAAAATAATTTATCACTTTTTGTGGAATTTTTGAAAATTGCAAATAAATATTATATTATAATTAGGTATTGTAAAATGTCCATAAACTCCCTGTATTTTAAAACAAAGAGGTTTAATTATATATTTAGGCAGTTTAAATTTTGAATGTTGACAAAACCAATACAAATACAAAAACAAAATAGAAAATATAAGAGATGTGAGTATTAATGCGGTAATGCCTTAACTGCACTAAAGAGGGTTGATTAGAAGGTTAAAAATAAGAAATGAAATAAAAGATGTAAGAAAACAGATAAACAGTTTTTGTCCACTTTATTTAAAAAAATATACATTGATAGATGTTTGAAAACTCTTGTTTTAATCCAAAATCAAAACAATAATCAGAAACGCAGTTAAAATGATTTAACATATTTTAATAAATAAAAACACAGATTTGAATCGTAAACCTACAATGTTTAAAATAAGATATCCTATAATTATATCTAGAAATTTCCCGATTTGTTATAGCAAATTACGATTTCAAGCGGTCGCCTTGAAAATTTTGAATGTATGATAAACATAAATTTAGATTTTTCTAAATAAAGATGTGATAAAGAACAGCCATTTAATAAGATGATTCAAACATAATCAGAATTGCTTGATCTAAAGTGGGCGTATTTTTCCACAAAATATGCGTTTTATGGGATATAAAGGAACAATGGGATTCATTAAATTACCATGATTAGCAGTTTTTTGAACATACCTCGTTTAAAAGTTCATTAACTTTATTTTTGTCAACTCCACCAATTGATGTGTATAGGGCAATTGACATACCATCCTTCGATGCAAAATATATACGATTTATTAGATGATCATCCGGTATGTATTCGTATTTAACTGTACACATTTTACTTCCTTAATATTTAAAAATAATAATTTACTTTAACAATGTATTTGAAGTTTATCCTTCCTTGCTCACATATTTTAAAACACTGACAGTACTGACAAGTGACATTTAGAAACGTCTTTTCCCGACATAGGATTAATAGGATTGCCAGTTTAATTTTTATTCCTTGAATATAATGAAATTTTGCGAAATAGACATCGAGCAAAAAGACAATGTCTTATTGCTCGATGGAAATAGATAAGTGAAATTTTGAAATAGGAATGACAGGTTTTTATTTAAACGGTCCGCTATGTTGAGAAAGTTAATATCAAATTCTCATAAAATTTGAAGCACTGTCGAAGACAAAAAATACCATTTTAACTGATAATGTATTTTACATGCATTTAAGAAAAATATTACAATTATTAGTGTTGTTGTGGATGCCTCCTTCCTTTGCGTAAAACGAGAGCCAAGATTCTAAAGTGGCTGACGATGTTGAAGTAAATAATTGTGTATTTTTGAGTTTAAAAATAAACTTTATTTGGTTTGATTAGTCACAAAAACACTTTTATTTTTACAAAACTTGTATTTAACAAAGTACTTATTTAATTTAACTTCTGCTATGTTTTAGTGCGTGCATAATAATGCGTGGCGAAGGCGTAAAAACGAATATACGTGGACCTGGTGAAACTATCTCACTTGTGACTTTGAGGATTGAATAGTATTTTACTGCCCAAATGCGGCAATTTATAGGGAAATTGTATCTTCTTCTTCTTCCTATGCCGTCCCCATTAACGGAGGTTGGCGACCACATTTCTAAAAGTTTTCTGTCTTTTGCAACGTAGAATAATTTATCTACAGTCATGTTACCCAGTCTCATATATTTCGCAGCCATGACTTCATCTTTCTACCTATTCTCTTTTTGCCATCGACTCTACCCTGCATGATGACCTACAGAACTATATTTATTATTCCTCAGTATGTGTCCAAGGTATGCAGTCTTGCGTACTTTTATTGTTCTCAACAATTTTTTATCTCGACCCATCCTTCTCACCACTTCCTCATTAGTGACCCTGGCAGCCCATGGAATTCTCAACATTCTCCGGTATATCCAAAGTTCAAAGGCTTCAAGCTTCTATTCTTTCTATTCAACTATTTGCGCTTTTAACTTCCCTGTTTCTACCCCGTACAATAGTTGGAACCAGACGTAGCATTCAACAAACCTCAGTCTCAGCGCAATAATCAGATTTTTGTCACAGAACAATTGCTTAAACTTTAAGAACGCTGCCTTTGCCATTTCTATTCGTACTCTGATCTCTTGGTCTGGATCTAATTCTGTGTTGATGTAAGCTACCAGATATTTATATTTTGTCACTCTCTCTATTTGCTGTCCACCAAGGGTTAGTTATAACCGAAATAAAAGCTAGGATATAAATAGCAAGAAATGCGTTTCTAAAAATGTAAACAATTATCTGCAACAAAGATCTTAGATTAGAACTGAGAGTAAGAGCACATAAATACTGGACTGGTTTAAATGCAGTTCTATAGAACTCTTTAGAGCAGCAGTAGATAGAGTGACGATAGTGATGATGATATCCAACCTCCGATTGGGAGACGGCACTTCAAGAAGAAGAAGGGTTAGTTGTTTATTATTTATTGGACTCCTTGACACTATCATAAATTTGGTCTTATCTGTGTGGATGTCAAGTCCCATTTGAATGCATTCACTATTTATTGCATCTAGTAAAGTTTGTTTCCGATGTTCCTACGGACCACAATTTGTTGGTATGCAGAATGGTCATGAGAGTAAAACGGCTCGAGAAAAGATCTAATTTAAACACAATCGATATTAAAAAACTCACTAACCCAGAAACCGAAATAAAAGTACGAGAACAACGAGGAAAGAAAATAAAGGACATTAACGAGAACACGTCGGACATAATAGAGAGATGGGATAAATCGAGGGAAGCAATCCAAACAACATGTGCGACTCTATTAAAGCGTGACCGACGGAAAAAGAAAGAATGGATGTCTGAAGAGATAATGGATATTATGGATGAAAAACGTAAATTCAAGAATAAAAATGCAGAAAAATACCAGCAGATCCACAAAACCATAAGAACGAAAATTAGAGAAGCCAAAGAAAAATGGCTTTCCAACGAATGCAAGGAAATAGAACAATACGAACGAAAATACGACGGTTACAATATGCACAAAAAAATAAAATCGATGACAAACAAGAGGAAATTCAATAAGTCACCCAACAGCATAAAAGATAGCGATGGAAATCTTATCTCGGAGCCATCAACGATCTTAAAAACATGGAAATCATACATAGAAAAATTATTCGCATCTGACAGGACTGATGATCACCTATATGGAGAAGGAGAAACAGGACCTTCAATCCTTAAATCGGAGATAGAAGATGCCATTGCAGCACTAAAAAACAATAAGTCAGCAGGTCCGGACAATGTACCCTGCGAAATATTAAAGATCCTATGTAAATCAGACAAACAGTTCCTTGATAATCTAGTTGTACTTTTTAACAACATATATAATAGCGGTAAAATCCCGGAGAACTGGCTACAGTCAACATTTATTACAATCCCGAAGAAACCAAATGCCCAGATTTGTGATGACTACCGGCTTATAAGCTTGATCAATCATGTCACTAAAGCGTTCACTAAGATCATTCATAGAAGAATATATGATAAATGTGAGTCAAATATTGATAGATCGCAGTTTGGTTTTCGGAAAGCACTTGGAACTAAAGAAGCAATTTTCGCTCTCCAGGTGCTTATACAGCGGTGTAGAGACGCTGATAAGGACGTGTATTTGTACTTTGTAGATTTTAGAAAAGCATTTGACAATGTCAATCATGAACAATTGATAGGTATTCTGCGAAAGACAGGACATTCGAATTGTGGCAAACCTATACTGGGGTCAAACAGCAAGAGCAAAAATTGGCAACGAACTCACTGAAAGTGTGCAGATCAAAAGAGGTGTCCGTCAGGGGTGTATATTATCCCCACTTCTATTCAATATGTATTCCAAGGAAATATTTAACAAATGTATGGAAAATGCAAATGAGGGCATAAAAATAAACGGCGAGTTAACAAACAATATAAGATATGCCGACGACACGGTGATCCTTGCCAGTACCATAGACGAATTACAACAAGTAATGGAAATACTTTATTCAGTTAGTGAGGAATACGGCCTAAGCCTCAACTTCAAGAAGACAAAGTGGATGCTGATAAGCAAAAAGCAACAACCTGCTCGACAATTACGGATAAGTAACATACTAATTGACCATGTAGAATCTTATGTGTACCTTGGCACCAACGTAAATGCAAAATGGGAACAGACCATAGAAATTAAGGCAAGAATAGAACGAGCTAGACAGGATTTAGCAATATGAAAAAGCTCCTCATAAGCAAGGATTTGTCTCTTCCCCTAAAACTACGTATAGTTAAATGTTACATTTTTCCGATCTTGCTGTATGGAGGCCTGGACGCTGACGGAGACGCTAACGAGAAAACTAGAAGCATTCGAAATGTGGGTGTACCGACGCATTCTTCGTATATCCTGGACCGAACATGTCACCAAAATAGAGGTACTCCAAAGAATCGGAAAGGAGAAAGAAATCGTGAATACAATTAAACAAAGAAAGCTTGAGTATCTAGGCCACATATTGAGACACGATAAGTACCGTCTGCTACAATTGATTGTCCAGGGAAAAATAGACAGTAAGCGAGGGCCAGGCAGGAGAAGACACTTGTGGCTCCAAAATATGCGGAAGTGGTTCGGGCTCACATCGGTCGAACTATTCAGAAGCGCCGCAAACAAGATCAAAATTGCCATGTTAATAGCCAACGTTCGCAACGGACAGGACACTTGAAGAAGAAGTAAAGTTTGTAGTTCTTCTATACTCTCAGCCATAATTATCGTATCATCTGCAAATCTCATGGTGTTTACCGATTTCTCCACCAATTCTTATTCCTTCTTTTCTTTCCCATAAGGCTTTTTTGGAAACTGTATCAACGGTTTGTAACCTTCGTTAACGGACTTTTGGTTGAGTATTTTTATTATCGTAGTTTGTAAAATCAAAGCAATAAAGCCTGTTTTATAATCAACTGTTAAAACGTTTTAGTAAAATATAAAGACAAAAAATAGAAATGTATTTGATTTAGGTATGGCTTAGGCTAGCTCTCCACTTGCGATTTGTAGTCGCGCCATTGTTTAGTCGTAAAGATTGAACATATTGTTTCACATACAAGTTAATCCATTTGCGACTAAATAATCACAGCGATTAAGAAAACGCAACCTGTATTATTTTTACCGCGACGCGATAGTCGCCATCAACTTATGATTGTATAGCCGCGATTCTGAAGCCAGCAAGATTGGTGTGTCTTCAATAATATTTAATTTTTTAAAAAATATCGGACAATGAATATGCTGGAAATGTTAAGGGCTTTTTGAATAATATTGAATCATAGCAGTTGATTTAAGGAGTTGAAAAAAGACCAGCATTTTATAATAACATCTTAAAGAGTACAGGTTCTTATGATGGGACGATTAAAAGACAAACAATAGCATTACTCTAAAATTGAAATTTTAAACATTATGCGGAATGCTACAAATTATAAAACTATACCACCGCAACAAACTTATTCACAATTATTCCAACATCGTTATGCTGGAGCTAGTCATGTTCAGTATACAGAAAATTAATAACGGCAATCCCAGAATAATGAATAATTGCAACACTTTTACAGTGTCACCGTCATCGTCTTCTGCAAGTGAGACCTCTTTTTGAAAAACAACCAATCTCCATACCGGCAAAATTGCCTTAAATCGTAATTTTTTACCGTGAATGCCGTTTATTTTGGCTATAAAATATATAAGACTGGCTACTTTGCAACTAACAAGTTGATATTGGCTATTTTGAAATGAACAGACCAGGAGATTACTTATTTTGTAGTAAAAACACAAATATTTAATAACAGTAGGTACTTAATACATTAAATCAAAATCAACCGATTAGTAAGACAAGGAGACACGATATCTCCAAAATTATTTACAGCTGCCCTAGAAGATATCCTTAAGTCAATCGAGTGGGAAAATAAGGGAATCCCTATTAACGGAAGATACTTGAACCATCTTAGATACGCAGATGATGTAGTACTAATAGCCGATAAGTGGAATGCACTGAATACGATTATTGAGGAGCTACACACAGAATCCCTAAAAAAGGATTGAAAATGATTTTCAGCAGAACTAACTAATGTCAAACAAAGACGACAAACCTCTGATAAACATCGAAGGGACAGAGATAGAACACCTAGATGAATATACATATCTGGGTCAAAATTTCAAGGTAAACAAGGAAAATCAGACTACCGAAATAAGCAGACGTGTAAAAATGGGATGGACAGCATTCGGAAGACTCTCATACGTACTTAAAAATAAAAATATACCTCAAATACTGCGAACCAAAGTGTTTAATTCCGGTATCCTAATGGAAATGGGCTGGACATAACGAACGAATAGCAAAATTCTATACTCTTAAGACTTCTTCATCGTCATTATCGAGTAATTCGCAATAAACGTCGTCTTCTTCAGGGACGCTTGGAACATTTTCGTAAAAGGACGTTTTTAAAATAAGACAGCTTCGGATCATTTTGCCATTCTTCGCCGTAGTGACTTTCCAGTAGCTTCCTTACGTCCTTCAATTTCTCTTTGCTAATGCTGGCCAAGTTCCCGACTCCTATTTCATTTGATTTGATGTTAATGGTCGATCTTCCTTTTTTAAAATACTTCTAAACAAACCGATGCGGGAGTTGTAGCTTTCTTCCTCTTTAACAGGGGTCCCCTTAAAAAGGGGTCCTGGTAGACGACAAATATCCTGGCTGAACAATATTTGCGAATGGACCGGGTTAAACATCGTCCCACACACCCTGTTCGACGGCAATAATGAATGCCCTTAAACGGGATACACTATTTCAATATATTTTGTTTTTTGGAACTTGTATCATTGACAAAGAGAACCAAAGTGCGGAAATTACTAGAAGAGCAAGACTAGCATGGGAGGATTTGGAAAACTTAGTTGGATACTTAAGAACCGCAAAATACCCCAATACTTGAGGAGCAAAGTGTTCAACCAATGCATCCTTTCTATCATGACATATGGATGTCAAACCTGGACCCTAACCAAGGCAAACATGAATAAACTAGCCACAACAGAAAGAACAATAGAAAGAGCAATGTTAGGTATAAGACTGTCAGATAAAAAGAGGAACGACTGGGTAAGATCCAAAACAAAAGTCGAGGACATAACAACAAAAATGCCAAACTTAAATGGAGCTTCGCGGGCCACACTGCTAGACAGAAAGACCAACGTTGGAATACTACAATACAACATTGGAGACCTTACGAAAGTAAACGACCAAGAGGAAGACCACAGATGAGATGGGCTAATGACATTAAAATAATAGCCGGAACAAATTGGAAATATGTTGCTCAGGATAGAGACCGATGGAAGGAGTTGGGAGAAACCTATGTCCAAACATGGACGACAGAAGGCTAAGAAGAAGAAGAGAAGAAAACTGGACGGCCATACACTACAGAAGAAATAGCCGAAGTGTATTAAGTAAACAATTTACAAAAAATGAGAAAAAATTATAATGTAAATGAAGCCGGAGACACCTTAAAATGGAGCGAAATACAAATGCTAAGAGTTGAGAAAGGTCAGCCACACAAAATAATGTACAAGAAGTCTTATTTTGACGAAAATTATATTATCATAAATATACGACAAAACAGAACGAGAGTGACTTATGAAGAACCATCTCTCATCATCTCCAATAAAACTCCTGGAGTGCCACCACTTAAAAAACGCGATTTGTTGTCGGTCTGCTCCTCAGGTGCAATACCCAGAATTCACTTGTAAGTTTTTCGAGAACTTACCAACTTCTGCCACAGCTGAAGAACGTGACAATTCAGAAATATTTCGATTTTATTATATTTGTTCATAAGAAGGAAATATTAATGATTTAAAACAAAATTAAATAATTTTATTTGATTTCCATACAAATACCCTACACCAAACGCACTAACTATTAAAAAATCATGTGTTGACAGCTTTATAGAGCACCAACTCAAAAAAATCTGAATTCTTAAAAAAAATTATTCAAAATTATCATCTAAAAGAACCATAAAATAAACATCTAATTCCAAAATTTTGTTCTCTTTGAAAAAGAAAACGGACCATTTACAACAGATTAAAAATATTTGCTCTCAGAGAGAATAAGTTAAAGTTGATTTATGAAGAACTACGTTTTTTGAGTTGGTGCACTCTGATATTGATGTATCGATATGGAGCATTAAGCATTATCCATCATAATTAATGATGGCTCTTCTAAATTGGGAATTGTTTATTCACTTATCCATGTAGTAACAATTTCATTGTTCATTTCCCCATGATAATCGGCTACTTTAGATTGTCTTCTTTAGGCATTCACGTCTTCTGTAGTATCATACGTCGTCCTCTACAAATTTTTGTGGTTAAATTCGACGTTAATTAGACGTTTCTTCCTCAAAAATATCCATTTTTACTGTTTATAAAAATGTTAAAATAATGTGTACAAAAACTATAATATGTAATTATATTTATACAAAATTTATTTTCTCAAAATTTATACATGCCATATACCAAACCCTATATTTTAAAATCAAAATAAATGAGGAATATACAATGTTTCAATTTTTTACACCTAAGAATTTTTAGTCACATTTAATGTAGCGTACACACTTGAGAATTCATTCGCACTGTTTTGCTGACATACTATATATAGCCGACATACTATATATACTATATTCTAGCCGATCCGTACGCACCGCTCATCCTCAGCCGAGAGTTGTCGGTACTTTGGACAGTAAGTAGGCATTAATTTCGTGCTCGATGTGTACGGGGATAGTAGTGAATTGGAACGCATACGCGAGTTAACCTTATGGTGCAATTTATTATAAACTAGTAATTTTGTCCGTCACATACAACGGGAGATAGAATCAATTGCCATCTACAGTCACTCAATAACTTATTACTATGTGTTAATTGTTAATATATGAACTTTAGAGGTAGGCATTCTTCATTTTAGCTCTGATTATTGAGGAGAAAGTCAAAATCCACTCGTAGTGGGCTTTTGGCATTTGGGCTTTCCTAGTGTCCTGTCATCATCATTTTTCTGTTGTTTCTTTTTTATGGTTTCCTGTATATAAATGTAATAAAAATTGCAACTTTAATTTGGTTTCGGATAGGGCTGACTGAATTCCGAGTTCAAAGTTTGCCTCTACTTCCAGCTCAGTGCTCATACGGGGCGTGGCAGTACGCGGAAAAGCTTACCTCTCCCACTGGATTGCATGCTCATTCAAGGCGAATACTCAAATGTGTTACAGGAACTCAAAGAAGACATCAAATAAGTTTGCTTGAGAACAAAGACGGAAAGATTATTATAGATTTAACAGTGAAAATTGATAGATAGAATGAATACATAAGAGAATTGTTTGAGGACAACAGAAATAACATTGTTCAGGTAAATGGTGAAACGGAACCTGAAATCCTAAAATGTAAAGTACAAGTGGCACTTAGAAATTCCAAAACTGGAAAGGCAAATGGACCTGATGAGGTTCCTACTAAATTGCCAAAGCTCTTGAATGATGACTCAATAGGTATAATATTGCATTTATTTAACACAATATACAAAACTGGTATTATACCTCAAGAGTGGCTGTTGTCTACATTCGTTACACTGGATGTTCAGATTCGGTACAAAAGGATGTTCAGAATATCGAACAATATCTTTAATGAGCCATCTACTAAAGATATTTCTAACAATCATCCACAACCGAGTTTATCAAAAGTTGGATTCAGATATTAGTGATACACAGATGGGGTTCAGAAAAGGGCTAGATACTCGAGAAGCTCTCTTCGGTTTAAATGTTCTTACACAAAAATAACTAAACGTTAATCAGGAAGTACATGCATGTTATATCGATTTTGAAAACAAATGAAAGTGAAAGTATCTGCCAGGAAACCCTTTTGCGAGCAAATGGAGGAATCGTAATCAATGGAGAGGTTGTAAATAATATTTGCTACGCAGACGACACTGTACTAGTTGCAAGAACAGTAGAAGAATTACAACGATTACTTACAAATATAAGTATTGCCTGCAACAATTATGGCATAACTATTAATATCAAAAAAACCAAGTGTATGGTCTTGAATAAAAACATGACACAACCAGCACATATTAGTATACACGGCATTCAAATCGATATTCTTCTTCTTCTTCAGATGCAAATCCACTAATGGATGTTAGCGATCACATTTTCCATTAACTCTCTATTTCTTGCAATATGTATCAGATATTGTATGTCGTTAATCCCTGTCCATTGCCTTATGTTTCGGAGCCAGGACATTTTCTTGCGTCCCATTCCTCTCTTGCCTTCAATTTTACCCTCGATTATAAGTTGGAGGAACTGGTATTTTTCATTTCGCATGATGTGACCTAGATACGCCGTTTTCCTATCGATATTGAAATATCGAAATTGCCAGAGCCACCTTCATAAAGATGAGGAAATTCTTCTGCAACAGAGATATAAGCATCCCTCTACGATTAAGAATGCTAAGAGGCTACGTATTTAACACGCTATTATACGGTGTAGAGACCTGGACTCTCAAACAGAACAACATAAAAAATATTGAAAGTTTCGAGATGTAGTGCTACTGTCGAATGCTGAAGATAAGTTGGGTTGAAAGAGTCAAATTTTGAAGTAATACGAAGGATAGGAAAACACCCAGAAATTTTGTCAACGATCAAAAGAAAACTCGAATATTTGGGTCACCTGATGAGAGGATATAAATACGCATTACTTCAAAATATAATAAGGAAAAATAGAAGGAAAACGGAATCCAGGACGGAGAAGAATGTCATGGATGCGTAATTTCAGAGAGTGGTTTGCCACAAGGTCAGGATAGCCTGATGATGATTTCCAATCTCTGATAGGAGTGGCACAAGAAGAAGAAGAAGAAGCTCAAATGTGTACTTGGCTTAAGGGGGTATGTTCAAGTCGCATTTAAAATGGGGGGCATTCAAATAAACTAACGTTTAACAATCCTTGAATTCTAATTGAATTATCTGAACAGCGACATTGTTGCTAGCGATGCCAAGTACTGGAACTTATGATCGGTACAGTATTCTTCAATGTAAGTTGATATTAGTTATTAGCTAAAGTTTCACAAATTCTAATTTTCGGATTGAATGATTGGATCATTCGATATAATTTTTGTAACGTGTCCTTTGAGGCTGTTGCTGTTGGATTTTGAGTGTTGTTTTTTTAGTTTTATAAACATTTAAATGGTGTATACCAATCTTGTTTCCTTATATTGATTGACTGAATATTTTTTAACAATTAAAAGTATTGATAATAGATGTAAACACTAAAAAGTGTATGTATCCTACTATACACATTTTTCATTAATTTCAAAGGTTTACTGACCTTTTAAATTAAAATTTAACAAAAATAATCATATTTTTTTTTCATTCTTTTTGTTTACAAAATTATGAGAATAGGAAGAGCTAATGTAATATTAACACAATTTTACTAATTTCTCTAATCAATAACAAATACCTTGAGGTTTTTTCATAATATACCTAAGGGTAAATTCTCAATAATACATACAAAACGTTCATTAATTTGGAAATATTTGATTACTTATTGTATTTAGACAGCATTTAGTGGGCAATTTTTAATTCTTTTCCGCATTCTTTCTTTAAAGATATTTGGAATTGTTTGTAATACAAGTAAATAATTATCATAAAAGGGATTATACTAATTCTCAAGTGAATGAAAATTGAGTTACTATTTATTTATAAGAACGGTATTTTTAAGAAATCTAAAATATGTGAGTCAGTTGAAAAACAGCGTCACTACTGTTACGAACATGCTCTCGGCATGGCCATGTAACGGATGCATCTCGAAGGATCGAGAAGTTACCGGCCATAGGCCATATATCGAGCGCTGTAAAATTCCACCCGTCGTCGAGCCCTATTCACTAACTTAAGTGAGTGGTCGTGTGTGTAGGAGTTCTCTCTCACAATTTTGCTTTAATGCGCAAGTCACTCTCCTGAAATTGTAAAATCCGTATTCACGAAAATGTAAGAGAACGCTCATATACTCCTATGCGAGTACTCTCCTACTCTACTGGGTAAAACTAAGAGAATTGCGAAATTTTAAGAGAGTGGACATGCGCCGTAGAAATTATAAGTGACAGAAGGCCAATAAAACGAAGAATAGACGAGGAAACCACCCAGAGAAGTCCAGGATGCCGAGAGGAAAACAAATCAGAAGAAGATGGTGCAAAAGCGGAACATCGGGAAGAAAGAAGGCTGAAATTTTTCAAGTTATGACATGTATATATTATTAGGGCAATAAATGTTTTTATTTTTATTTTTATTTTTTATTGTATACAATAGGTACAGTTTATATGAAAGGTTATTGAAATTTTAAAAAGGTTGTTGACTCCTATTTGTATTTGGTTTATATATATTGTTTTCATAATGGATGATGACGATATAATAATGTTAATGTTAATCGCCGATGTTGAAGAGGCGGAAGAACAAGCTGAAAATAATATACCACGTCTCTATTTCCAACGGGAAGACCCTTTTTTAATGTTATCTGAGGTGAATTTTATTAAACATTTCCGTCTCAATAAAGACAGCTTTATATATCTTTGCGATGAACTAACGCCATTTTTACAAGTTCGCCAAAGAACAAATATAACTAATACAATATAACTAAAAGTTCTTAAAAGTATAAAATACAACTAAAAATATATAACTAATATATAACCAAAGAATATAGACGCTTAATATAACTCAAAGTTCTTAAAAGTTAAAAGTATAATAATATAATAGTTTATAAATAACGAGAACGAGAATTGACAAAACAAGTGATACAATCAGATACAACTAACCTAACAGCAAAAACTTTGCTTCTTCATTTCGTTTTATCGTGAAAATGGTTGTGGCTAGGCCTACAGTAGGTACATTTGAACTAAATAATAGGTCATAGTTACTCGTTCGCTTTGGCAACGCTGGGTAAAATGTAGTAGACACGCTCAATCATAGTGAATAGGGTTTTTTAGCACCATGTGAGCGATGACCGAGAGAGTACTCACATCGATGAGTTGTCGTGCACGAGCACTCTCACGAGTTGCAGAATACGGATCCAGACAATGACGTATAATATATAGACTCGGTGAACGCTTTAAAAAGTGTCCAAAACATGAATACCTTTGTTATTGTTTATTGTTTTGATACGAAGATGCACGAAGTTCATGATTTCTTACGAAGCATCACGAAGTTGATCTTGTATTTGAAAACATCATGGACGTACTCCATTTTGTGTGACAAGCAAATTTTATTTTAAATTGTTGATAGTTATTTACTTACTATTTTAGTAAAATGCCATACTATTTTATCAAAATAATTATTTCTCTTATAGACGGGAACAAAAAGAAATCATAAATATTTAATTTTAATTAAAAAAATAATTATTGTCATTAACATATAAATGAGCACGCCGCTGTTCTAATAAACATACCTTCAACCTTGAGCCGAGATCTTTCGGACACTCGATTCGAGAGAATCGGGGACTGCGTAGTCTATATATTATACGTCATTGGATCCAGATAACGAATTAGAGATGGGACAACTCCTGAATATTCTCGAACATAGTAACTTTGGTATATATAGGTAACGAAATTAGGAGTTAAGTGGAGTTGATAAGATAGTACCGAACTGCAAAGTTATAAATAAATATATATTTATATAAATTCGAACCGCTCGTTTTATTTAATCTCGCTACACTACAATAACAATTTTTTTCATATTGTAGAATGTCAACAGGGAAAATATTTTCCTCAAAAAATTTCAGATTTTCATCTCATTTCTAATTATTACTCAAGTACTCAATTTCAATAATTTTTTTCACTTACAGAAATATTTAAATGTACTGACAAAAATTAATCGATAATTACATAATATTGTTTTGTCTATAACAATTAAATTTGCCAGAAAGAAAAAAACTGCAATTGTTTTTAGATAAGCCCCACGTGACATGCTAGAGCTTATGTAATCTATGTATTATGTAAAAACCAGTATAATCCATTGGTAAATATTTCGAGACATTTTGGCCTTGTTTGACTTACTACCATGATTATATACATAACGGTGCCAAGGATAAAAATGGTATAATTGTATTGTTAAGACACTGTGACGTTATACAGTCATGATTGAAGGTCACCACATGATTCGTATTTGTATGGTTACTGCATAATCACAAAACTCGTTTACAATGTTTTGCAGATTTTTTTTAAATTCGGCAAACGCGCATATATCGCCATTTAATACAACACTGTTACATTGCTGCCTTCTATTAAATGACATGTGAACTTATTTTCCCATGTATTAAGTGACAGCCGAAGTAATTTCTCACTACCAAAATGACAGGAACGGCTATCGAGAGCTCTTCGTCTTGGACGTTTCGTGCTGGTTGTGATATTGGCTACAGGTTGGTATCTTTACTTAAAACCGCGCGTAATTCAAATGTTTGTTGCAAGTGAACGCTGTTTCAAAAACAAAAATATTAAGTTATAAGCCATCGGGATTAGTATATTATAAAAATTATTAAGTTATTATTTACAATGTGTCCACAGAGACTGTGCTAAGAAACTTAATTATTTTTATTTTTAACGAAAGTTATTCTTCATTAACTTTTACCTGTTTTAAGACAAGGAAACAATTCATAATTGTTTTTAACAGAGACAAATTCATAGGAAGTTCCAGAAAAGTTGACTATAAAATGAAGCAGGTTTTGAAAATCTTGAATTTTATTTCATTTTATGGAATTTTCAAACAAGAATTTTGTTGTAAAAATTATTTATTAGTACTTTTACAATATTTGTGATCAGTTATCCACATTTGAGCTAATATACGGACGTGTATTTAACACATCCGAAATTAACTGTTTTTCATCAATATTTGGCTTTTTGACAAAAGTTTTTTTACGTTTTTGTTTCTTCTTTGTAGAGAAAAACTGCAATTGCTTCTCAATTTTCTTGTTTGTAGGTTCAGATCTAACAGTATTGGGTAGCGATAGCGACACATTATTAGCTTTAATATTAAAGAAGCCTTTTTTAAATAGCTGCAACATTCTTGTAAAGCCTTTACATTTGAAGATTCTTTTACTTGTTCAGATATATTTGTTAGCAAAGTAAAAACTTTTTTCTGCAAAGCTTCAACTACAATGTTACAAATTTTCATTGTTTATGTTTTGCATTGTGTTTAAGTGCATTTTAATTTCTTCATTACTTTCATTTTCATGTTTGTTTACTGTCGGTGGTTTATTATTATGTAATCCTACGTAGTGTATATGTTTACATATTGTGTTATTTAAAAAGTAATCTACACACCAACATTGGTAAACGTGCACACATATACTGCAGTATTTGCACTGTAACTCACAACAAGGAATGTCGTTTACTTTTGTAACAGTATAAGTAGTATTATCATTACCAAATTTTGATAAAAGCCTTTCATTTTCATTTTGACTTACTTCAAAAGATAATATTATTACTTGACGATGTTTTGAAACAATTGCAGAAATGTGTTTAGTATGCTTACCTTTAGTTTTTTTATTATTCTATCAACAACTTTATCTCGAATATATTTTAAAACCGCATGTAAGCCTTTATCTAATTGTTTTACAGTTGTACCTTGCAAATAAAAGTATTTTATTGTCTTGTGCATAGACTAGGTACATATTGGTATTGATTCCACATTTTCGCCTATAGTAGACTGCCCAAAGTTTGGAATTAGTACTATAATTATTCTTAAAATAGTTTGCAAACTCTACAGTATCTGGATCTTCATAAAATAAATTTAAAGTGTTAATTAAACTGCTTTGAAATTCTTCCGTCTCTGGAATATATTACAAATATTTCAAAGTTTTATACACCCACTTTTTTTGTCACTGCTGGATATTTTTGATAAATTATGTTGCCAGGCACGGACAATGTGCCATGCACAATATAATTGATAACAAGGTTTGCCTATTACTTGCTGCCAAGCGTTGTAGAATACCCCCGTAATATCAGACATAAAAGTTTTAGGAGTAATTATATGTCCTAAAGCATCCGTAAGTTAAAAAAAAGCTTATGTATAAATGTGTCCTGTCGGTTTGTGAACATACATGCACATGGAAACCCCTCGCCAAATTCGTCCACAACCATTATTATTGTAAGTTTAAAGTTATAACCCTTTAAACCAGTGGTGCTCAAACTTATACTGCAAGGGATCTACCACACAAACTGCAAGCGTCCGGAGATCAACTGCTATACCCTGTTTTTAAACCAGAAGCAGTAATTCAAATTTATCGCGGCGCAATGTTTGTTTGTAATTGGTCCATTATGAAATTTTGACTCGAATAGCATTTTATAGGTTAATTAAGTTATATCAGCGATTTTTTGTTATTCCTGCGTTATTCTTTTAATTTTTAGATTTTTAGTCTGCTTTTATATAAAAAAACAGTTGTTTTTAGAACTCTTTAGCGACGTATTAGTATAATATTTTTGGATTACCGTCGACGGCCGATATGATCAACCAAAAAAGATGTATTATTTGGTCTCTTTAGTTTACTCCTCCTGGTTTAAAAACAAAGCATAGTAAAAAAACAATTTTAAAAATAACTTTATTGCACATTTCCAGTTGATAAAAAGGTGTAAGTACAGAAAGTTGTAATTAAAGTCATGTTTTTCATATTAATTTTATTTGGATGTTGATGCATAGCACTGCATATCAGCCACAAGTATTTCATATGATGGTACGTAATTACCGAGGGCCAAACGCAAGCATGAAGAGAGATGTTGGTCAGTTAGCCGATTAAGATACTTTGATTTCACTATCTTCATTTGGGAAAATGCAGACTAACACAAGTATGTTAATCCGAAAAATGCTGTGAGCTGCAGAGCTATTTTTGTCAAAGACAGATATTTCTCAGACAATATAAAAGACCAAAAGTTCGTATCGGTTCGTCTCTGGATTGAAGATGTATATCCTAAATTATTTTCAGTACCTCATTTTGGACGAAAATTAACTCCATATTAAACGTTTTTATTTAACATAGGATAATTTAGCTATGTATATACCAAATTTCATGTCAATTCAAGCAGGTTCTTTAATATACAAAAACCGTGAATAAATGGACTAAAAAGGAAATGAAATTTTTCCAAACATCAATAAATTAAAATATTGATTCCTCTTACCTAAGCTATTTTTACTTTTGATTAACAAATACTTTGTTTTTTGATACTAAAAGTTCACTAAATACTGTAAAAATTAATACTAAACATTTAAACTAAATTCTAAAACATAACACTACCAGTAAATAACTTAACAATAACTATAACATGTAACACACAATATATTAACTTAAAAACCAACACGCCAAAAATACAATTTGAATTTAAAGAGACTGACAAGTTTGGACCTGTGAAATGAGAATCCGTCTGGCTTAAGGTAATAAATTATATTTAATAGCCTCTTGACGAATGAGAGGGCAAATATCAACAAGTGCGTTTGTTTATAGTTGGGAATTTTCTGACCTAATGTTCCATAATTTATCTGTGAACTAGTGATATGCCGAATCGGCGTTAACGCAACTTTCGGGTGAAGACATAGCATCATAATTATTTTGATTATACACTTGTGGTGAGTCACTCCAGGATAGTGGACGTGAGTCAGGATAGTCCCCGTATTTTTTCCGTGAATCGGGATCGACTTCAAAAACTTTGGCGATCGACCGGTCGATCGCGATCGACCTTTTGAGCACCACTGCTTTAAACCGTGTGTTGAATCTATGGCAATTATGTTTTCACAAACTTCTCTAATATATATGTCTGTGATTTATTCATAATTATTAAACAGAAATCATTCTGCTCAAGATTATTATGTTCAATGCCTTGTATTTTATAAAATATGACAGCATTTTCCTCAAAACTTCGTTGTTCTTGCACCCACATGTCCACACTGATAGCATAATTTCCATTTATACTACCATCATCTGATATGCTTATACCATAAGAATTTTTGATATTGTATATATCTTTTTTTGTTAATAGGTGAATTCTGTGCACATCAGTTTCAACAATGTGATCTCTATTTTGATTCAGTATGCTGTAAAATATTTTAAATTATAACTGATGTAAAATATGTGCTATTACACACTTATGGTCAGTAGACCGTCACGTGAATATACAGGGTGAGTCATGAGGAACTTTACATACTTCTTCCATATGTAGAGTCCCTCAGGGAGCATATCATGTGGCCACTAAAAAATGTCAACTCTATATACACTACAGTAAAATTTCATTTTACTGTAGTGTTTATACGGCTTATTTGTTTTTTTTAATTTTTGCATGGTACAGTACACTACTATCAAGCATTCGACTGGTATTAGCTAAACTAAAAAATTCCAGGACTGGCTTTGGGAAAATTAATTTAGGGATTCGTATTAAATATTACACCATGTATATATTTTTTTTAAATGCAATTAGTGATTTTCAAACTACATAAATAGCCAATGAAAACGACATATACGACAATGTTGTCGCACTTTTACTAAATTTTTAGTGAACGATCAAATCTTACCAAAAATAGAACAACCATAATGAAGTATCAAATTATAAGGTAATTAATTAAACAAACGAATATAAATTTCAAACATTTTAATTGAAATGATAAACTGAGTCACTGCACAACAAAAAACAGTAACTACTAACAATAACGAAGAACAATTAAAAAAAAACTAAAAATATGTACATAGTTATGATAAACCCATAAATTAGAACTGGAAAAGATACAATAATGGTAACAAAATAAAAATAATTCAAAATAGATTTTCGAAATGGAATCCTGCAGCCTGTACACATTTTTGTTGCCAAATTGTTAATTGACGTTTTGAATTACGGATACTCTGGGGATCGTTTCTAATAGTATTACGACAATATATAATTCTATCAATTATTTGTTGTCGGTTATTAATATTCACTGCGTAAACCAGTTGCTTCAATCGTCCCCAAATATGGTAATCAACGGGATTGAAATCAGGGGATCTTGAAGGCCACGAAATAGGACCTTCACGTCCTATCCACCTGTTGCCATAAACATCATTGATATGTTGTCCCACTGCCAGTAAAAAGTGTGGGGGGCCCCATCATGCTGAAAATACATCTCTCGGATAGCAACGTTCGCGTTGGCAAGCAAATTCGGCAAAATATTTTATACAAAGTTCAAATAGACCTGCCCTGTTAAAGGACCATCAAACAAGTGAGGACCTACTAATTGGTTATTTATGACACCAATCCACACGTTAACCGAAAACCTAAACTAAGAACGACGTTCTCGAATAGCATGGGGATTTCCTTCTGCTCACACATGTGAATTTCGTAAATTATTTATCCCGTCTCTGGTAAATTGGGCTTTATCTGTAAATAGTGTCCTGTATAGCGTTGGTCGATTATTGTTAATCCATCTTCAAAATTCCAACCTATCGATCTCATCTCCAGCATGTAGTCGCTGAACCATTTGAATGTGATATGGGTATAGATTATTTTTTTGTAAGACTCTACTTACTTTTGATTGAGTAATATTGAGTTCTCGACTTACTTGCACTTCATCTATATGTCGCTCTATTGTTCCACTAGGAAAAGTGCTATTTTCTCGCAAATTATTAAAAACTGACCCAAATGTTGGATGACTGAGAGTTCGACGATTAGGAAATCTCCTGCGATATTCTCTACTAGCAGCCCTACCATTTCCATTACAGAATCCATAAACAAATATTATGTCTGCATATTCTGTGGTCGAAAACTGATGTGGCATTTTGAACGAAAGTAACAAAAGCTCTACCAAAACTAACACAATGTACTTAACGTAGATATGACAGAAGAAATATGTATTCTTGTACACATAAATAACAATTGATAATGACAATAATGACAATGGGTATAAAATATCAAGAAACGTCAAACGGTCAAAGCCAACCTTCATTTTAAACTTTTTTAGATTTATTTTTATTTAGTACAGTTGATGCAATGTATTATTATTTGACATAAAATTTTAATCGATGAAAATCGATGAAAATTTTAATAATGCCCCACTACGATCTATGAGTAAAAATTTAAAATTGAAAAACAATTGATTCTATCGTAGAGATAATACAAAGTGACAGTAAAGATGATAATTTTCTACGTATTAGATCATGTTGTAGGAAATCATTTTAATTAAAATGTTTGAAATTTATAACATTTGTTTAAATTAATACCTTATAATTTGATACTTCATTATGGTTGTTCTATTTTTGGTAAGATTTGATCGTTCACTTAAAATTTAATAAAAGTGCGACAACATTGTCGCATATGTCGTTTTCATTGTTATTTATGTAGTTTGAAAATCACTTATTGCATTTAAAAAAAAAATACATACAGGGTGTAATATTTAATACGAATCCCTAAATTAATTTTTCCAAAGCTAGTC
Source organism: Diabrotica balteata (assembly GCA_918026665.1). NCBI lineage: Eukaryota > Metazoa > Arthropoda > Insecta > Coleoptera > Chrysomelidae > Diabrotica > Diabrotica balteata. The sequence continues at coordinate 35,553,870 of OU898276.1, forward strand.
CTGGAATTTTTTAGTTTAGCTAATACCAGTCGAATGCTTGATAGTAGTGTACTGTATCATGCAAAAATTAAAAAAATCAAATGAGCCGTATAAACACTACAGTAAAATGAAATAAATGGTCAATTACACAAATCACCCTGTTAATTAATAAAGAAAAGGAGTTGACATTTTTTAGTGGCCACATGATATCCTCCCTGAGGGACTCTACGTGTGGTAGAAGTATGTAAAGTTCCTCATGACTCACCCTGTATGTGCTAGTAAGTTACTTAGAAAGAGATTCTCCTGTTTGCAACTTGGTTTTTATCTGTTTTTGATAAATGCAAATGTCGAATTTCATTGTCATCGTGGTAGTGACTTTTGTAATATGTAACCATACATTTTCCATTATTTAGTTGGTTTGATATAATTTGACTTGCAAGAAAACAATAGTTTTTCTGAACCTTACATTTTTGGCAACCTTTTTCTGACCTCATCCTGAATAATGTTTCCTACAATATTGAAAGTATTTAGTAAAACATTTATTATTGAAAACGTTTTATATATTACATTTCTTATAGCTTCTATTCCAGTGGTAATAAGACATTTTAACAGTACCATCATCAGTTTTACTCAATTTGCGTCCTCTAACCAATCGTCAAACTCTAAAAATATATTTTATTATTTTAATAACACAATTTGTTGTACAAATACTTACCTTTAGAATCATTAATAGTAATCTCTATCATTTCTATTACTATGTTGTGTTTGTCCTGTGGGTGTGTTCGTAAAGAAATTGCACATTCAAAATACTTCAAATTAAACACACTTAACTCATAACTTATTATTTCAGTATTTTTCTGGTTGTGAACTTATTTATTATGTCTATTCAAGCATGATTAACTGAAGAGAATTTTTTTACAAATTTACACATAACAGCCATATTAAAAAAAAAAAAGAAAATCGCAGTTCCCTGATTACAATTGATTACAACAGCTTTACTTAAATAGCAATCATTTAAATGATTATGTTATGATTTTTCTCAGTCTGTCTTCGTCGTAACTATTACGGCACGGAGAGCTCTCGATAACCGATCCTAAAATGGCAACTTGTTACTGTAATATCAAGAAAATTCCTAGTTTGCAGATTTTAATTGTAATTTTAAGTACAGTTAATTTAAAAATTACGGCAGTATGGATAATGAATGTTTGCTTAAAATAGCTTTTTGGATGGTTAATCATTTACCGTAGTTATTTTGTACCTAAGTTTAAAAATTATTACACAGTACCAAATTTTAGGCAAGTTACCAAGTAAGTTATGACCTGGATTCGTTTAAGTATAGTTATGAAAAATTTACTACTTTCTTTGGAATTTTAACTAGATATCATTAAAATAGAAAGTTTACCTACAGTTCATGAACATAATCATAAGTTAAAGTTTTGTTTTGAAATAATGACCATAAATAACTGTACCTAAAAAGTATATAAATTTTAACATTGTCACATACCAAATTTGTTTTTGAATTCTAACTCTTGTCCCTTAAACAAATCTTACTTAAAATGTCCCGTGAGTATATTTAACGTGATTTCTTAGAGTATGGGGTCGTTTTGTTTTAAAAGAACACACTTTGCACTTGTGCCACTGTATTTTTGATGAATCCACATGTTTCACCATATGTTGGATGAGATTAGGTTTTCTAATAGTTTTATAGTCGCAATTGGCACAATATAATAACTCCTGTTTTATATGCTTTCTGGTATGTAGAATGAATACGTTTTTGTTCACACTTTCATATTTACATGTATAGCATATGTACTTCTTCAAGTCTTCAGCTTGCTGATGGACGAGATGCAGATGCCTAGTTAGACTAGGTTTAAAGTAGTAAACTTTAGCACAAATTTCACATACATATTGTTTCTTTTCCGACTTTGGTGGATAATGCCTGGCCTAAAAATTTTAATTTAATTAATAAATAATATGTAATAATAACGACTCTCTGGGTATTTTTAGCACTGATGCCCAGAGGGAAGCAGGGTTACCTGCCGTGGAACAAAAACTGACACCTGACAGTAGGTATAAAATGCACACTTATGAAAATGAAGATTAATAATTTATGTTTAGGGTAGCTGCCTGGGAATCGCCAGGGCACGTCTGGAGCCGGCGCTGGAGGTGACAGCAATCGGGATGTCGGTGGCAGGGTGTTGAAGAGGCAAGCCCCGGTCATACAATCAGCTACAGCCCAACAACAAAAACAACAACCACAAGTAAGCCAAACAACAACAAGAGCTCCACTCGCTGAAGATGCTGCGCTGGAACATCAGCCGGCGCTCACTCAAGCGGGACAACCGAGGCAGCACATAAAATGGACTGTGTCTATAAATGAAAACATTTTGCGTTTCTATTACAAGGTGACGAACCTTCGATGAACCTAGTCGATCGAGAAACGATCGACTATCGACAACAACTGTATGCCGAATTTTGCAGGGAGTACCCAGAAATTGAAGTATCGGAACAGCGAAAAGCATATCAATACCGGGTAATTATAAGAAATAATCTTATCCCAGAGGCACGCGATACCATCAGAAGCGAAGTCAAACGGGAGATTCATAACCAAGAGCTACTTATGGATATAGTCCATAAGTCCATAATGAAATCCCTAATGAGCAGATTCCTGAGCCTCTCATACAAGAAACTCAACCTGTTAATACACAGCAGGACAACAAAGAGTTGCACGATAGCTTGGTAAGGGAAATGACACGTGTCGTACAAGAGTTTAATGGTACAAACCCACTTAACAGACCACCGGTACCAAAAATAAACTCTTGTAAGAAACTAGGTGCGCTGTTACAAATTATGAACACAAGTCATACCCAATTATCTGGTGGAAGCATATACATTAGAATATTTGCATATGCTGATTTACTGTGCAGCAACAGCAATTGCTAATGTTATGCACATTAAGATCAGAACACGACGGGGAAATAATATTGGAAGGACTGAAAAAAGAATTGCACCCTGGAAAAAAAAGACTGTTGAAGAAAATTGAATTATTGCGCTGGGATATTGGACAAATTACGGAACACATCCGAGGAGTAAGAAGTCGAAAAGTAATTAAAAGAGCTGAAGAAATAATTCTGAACACTACAAGACACTCATAACATGATCCAGAAAACAACACAGCTCAACACTGCCTAGACACATTAAAACAAAAACTCTCCGTTTATTCAGGTCGCCTAGGGAGATACAAAGTTAGTAATAACCGTAATTACGACAATATACTTTTTGAGTATGCAGAAAAGGCTTTCTATAGGAAATTGAATTCCACTGTAGAAAATGTAAATAAATCCTACCCAAGCCAAGAAGAAATTCATTAGTTTTGGGGAAACCAACTTTCGACGCCAGCTACTCATAACAACAATGTCGGATGGATTGAAGACACGACGAACAACTGTCAACACTACAGGAATATTCCTCATGAACCTTTCACTACTGAAGAAGTCTTGAACATTATCAAAGAGCTTCATAACTGGAAATCTCATGGACCAGACGGAGTTCAAAACTTCTGGCTAAAGAAGCTTTCAACTTCATAAGCTTTTAACAGTATTTATTAATAATACTACTTCTAATTCACAGGAAATACCATCATTTCTTACTCAGGGAACCACTTATATAATACAGAAGGATCAAAATAACACCCAAGATCCAGGCAAGTACCGCCCAATTACTTGTCTTCCAACTTTGTACAAATTGGTCACATCTTGTGGCCCGCGAATCTACTAGCACTGTGCTCTGAACAATATCATAGAGCCTCAACAGAAAGGCTGCGCTAGGGGCTCCGTGGGCTGCAAAGAACAACTTTCGACTCAGTTATTGCTAACCATGCATACACCAAAAAAAGAAACAACTTTACTGCCTTCATAGACTACCAGAAGACTTTTGATTCAGTGCCGCATGAATGGCTTATAGATATTTTGAAAATATATGAAGTCAATGATAATCTCGTGACCTTTTTGAAACATACAATAGCAGAGTGGAAGACTAAAATTCACCTTCAAATACTTGGTGAAATCAATAGCGAAACTGAAGATATCCCCATTAGCCGGGGCCTTTTCCAGGGGGACTCGTTGAGTCCACTTTGGTTCTGCCTAGCGATGAACTCACTATCTCAGCTGCTGAACTCCACTGACTCAGGATTTAGCATCAAAAATAACAACACTGTTGTGGCGAAGCTTACTACTAAATATAGTTAAAGGAAAGGTTTAGCCCGGAGGTTTCGATATGCAAGATGGCCAAAACATCGAGGCCATGGGTGAAAATGATATGTTCAAATATCTCGGAGTACAGCAATCGCGAAAAATTGACATAAACTAATGAAAACCTAACTAACTTTTGAGTTCGTCATCGGTCATATTTTAATAGTAAAAATTTGTTTAAGGCATTAAATACATACGCCTCTTCTGCGCTGAGCTCATTTGGAAATATAAAGTCGTCAAAAATGAATATATAGAGTCTTCAGCGGAAAGTAAGAACACTTCTCACAAAGGCGCAAAAACACGAAAAACACGAGAGAACAACATTACCTCGATATCAAGGGGGAAGAGGACTTATGAACATAGGTGAGCAATTGGATAAACAGGTTGCTAATTTAAGAACTTATTTTCAAATGCAGGCTGAGACATCTACCTTACATCGAGCAATCATCGCAGTAGATGATACAACGCCACTTAAACTGAGGGAACAAGAAATGCGCATAACCATCTGACTATGCAAGAAAAAATGCGGATCTGGATGATTAAACCTCTGCATGGGCGACATCTCAATGAGATTAGCGAAGAATAAGTCGACAATACAGCGTCGAACTATTCTTTGACATCAGGAAAGATGTTTCCCGAGACTGAGGGCTTTCTACTTGTCATTCAGGATTAGGTTATTCCAACTAAAAATTATCTGAAATATATTTTTTTAAAGATTGACAAGTCCAAAATGACAAATGCCGATATGGATGCCAAGTCCAAGAAACCATCCAACATCTTACCGTGGGCTGCCAAGCATTTGTCGGAACTGATTATAAAGAACCCACCATCTTCCTTATAATCAGTATGTCACATATTGCCAACCAGTGGCACATAATAGACCGGATCTCATACTAAATAATAAACTTGCCAGGAAAACAACGCTTATTAATGTGGCGATATTTAAACCAATAATTTGCGTGTTAAATACAACGAAAAGATCGCCAAGTATAGAGATCTAGAAATACAAATCAGGAGACAATGGAGAATGAAAAGTACCCAGACAGTACCTATTATTCTATCTACTACTGGTGTTATTCCCAAAAACCTCCTAGCGAACATAAAACAGCTGGGTCTAAATGAACATCTTTATAAGGCCCTGCAGAAAGCTGTACTCCTCGCGACGTCCAGATGTGTACGATAATTTCTGGGAAATACTCCAGTAAATCAAGTCACCTAGGGCTCGATACACGGAAAGAGTCCCACTAGAGCTCAATCCATTTGATACCGTAGTTATCTGGGATGAGTGAATTTTTCCCTTTGAGGGAGTGTGAGTCATATGGCTAAATATGGTAATAATGGCTTGGTTTTCACTCGAAGCCCCCTGGATCAGATGCTAAAAACACTAGAAAATGATGAGAATATGCACTTCAGTCTTGACAAGTGCCGTGTCTTAAATATAATCAAAGGAAAGATTTAGCTAGGCGGATTCGATATACAAAATAGTCAGAACATCGAGGCCATGGGTGAAAATGATATGTATAAATACCTCGAAGTAAAAGCAAGCGTGGAAGATTGACCATAAGCAAATGAAAACTGTGATAACTACTGAGTTTATATGAAGAGTAAAGCAACTACTTCGTTCACACCTTAACAGTAAAAATTTGTTTAAAGCACTAAACATTTATGCATGTTCCACGCTTAGCTATACCTCACAAAGGCATAAAAACACCATCCTCGTAGTGCAGTAGAAAGAACGACAATTAGAGAAACAAATTACTAATTTAAGAACTTATTTTCAGGTGCAGGCTAAGATCTATCGCATCTACTCTACATCGCGCGATTTGTGCAGTATATGACACAACACCGATCAAACTGAGGGAACCAGAAATGTGCATAAACTATCTCATTAAGGACGAAAAAGTGCCACCTGCATTGGTAAACCTCTGCACGAGTGACATCCCAATGGAGTCAGTGAAGACTATGTCGACAGTATAGCGTCGAACTATTACCTGACATCCAGATGTGTTGGCAGATGTTCCCAGAAACAGAAGGTTCATTATTTGTCATTCAAGATCAAGCTATACCAATAAAAAATTACCTTTAATATATTATGAAGTTCAAATCGACAAATGCTGATATGGATGTGAAACCCAAGAAATTACTGACAATCACCAAATCTACAAATTACCAACATCTTACTGAGGGCTGCCAGGCATTTGCTGCAACTGAATACAAAGAACGACAAGATTCAGTAGGGAAAATCCGTCATCAAGAAGTAGCTATCAAACTGGGAGTTATCCAATCAAACCATTTCCAATATTATCAATACGTCCCAGAGAGTATGCTTGAAAATGACAAGTTCAAGCTATATTGGGACCCCACTGTGCTCACAGACCAAACAGTGGCACACAATAGACCAGATCTCGTACGTGTTAATAAACTAACGAGACAAACAACACTAATCGACGTAGCGATTCCTAACAACAATATTCTGATTATAGAATCTTAGAAGTGGTTCAGCCACGTAGCGATTTCTAACAACAATAATCTGATTATAGAATCTTAGAAGTGGTTCAGCCACTTACGAACAAAGGTAAACAAATAGGTAAAGAAATAATAAATAAGACTTACTCACAATCAATTTAATTTAACTATCAGACGACCGGTTTCGCTTTCTACAATATGCAAAGCATCCTCAGATCTCGATACAAAGTTAAACAAATGCTGAAATAATAAAAACCCATATTAGGGTTTTTATTATTTCAGCATTTGTTGTATCCTGTATATTTCAAAATCATTTTAAAATGTAGCTTTTATCAACTTACAAACTAATTTAAAATTTTTTAAATTTTTTTACTCTTTCGCTGTAATCTTTCGTTCCGTGAGTGGTGATTCACCCTGTATGCAAGGAAAAATTTTATGTATGTAATTGTTGTTATTACTTACATGAAAATAAAATTCAAGCTGCGCTAGTTTTTTTATATTAAACAATAGTATTATTTAATATACTATCATATTAAATAATAAAATTTAACTATTTTTATTAGACCTATAATAATTATACTTCATATAATTTACATACCGATGCACGTCATTATCTACGTCGGAGATCGAGGTTGACATAGTTGCCAAAGTATAAAAAAATCCTGACTCCATTTTAAATCAAATTTTTCTTCATGTAATATGTCCTTTCAGAACGTTGGTTACCTTCTTATCTTAATTTTATTCACTGCCACCCTAAATAGCGTACTTGTATCAACACCATATCAATCTCGCAAGTTCTTCAACCATGAGGTTCTTCTTCGTCCTGGACTGCGTTTGCCTGCTATTTTTGCCTTGCATGATATTTTGTAGCAACCTATATTTGGGACCTCTCATTACATGTCCGAAATACTCCAGCTTTCTCTGCTTAATGCTTTATATGATCTCAGTATTCTTGCTGAGAGAATAATTTTAAAATTCTTCTATAGCACCACATTTCGAAAGCCTCAAGGCGATTTAGATTGATTTTATTCACAGTCTAGGACTCGACAGCATAAAGTGAGACCGAGAACACGTAGCAGCGAAGTAGGCGGATCCTTAATGCCAGTTTTAGGTTTCTACATAACACCTTGGACATCCTTCTAAAAGCAGCTCTAGTCTGCTCTATCCTGGATCTAATTTCGCCGTGACTTTCTGCGTTACAATTTAATTGCTGACCAAGGTAAACGATTTTATCAACTTGCTCAAGTTTGGTATTATTTACATATATAGACGGCTGTTGTTTACTTATTACGAGTATTTTGGTTTTCCTTATGTTAAGATCCAGACCTGCCTCCCTACAACTATCAACGACACTATCAAGTAGTGTTTGCAGATCTTCTTGACTAGAAGCTAGGAGTACTGTATCATCCGCATATCGCAAATTATTGATGACTTCGCCGTTCACAAGTATTCCTTCTTGTTTTTCAGAAAGTGCTTTTCTGAAAATTCAATCAAATAGATCACATAATTATTGCAAAAGTATTACCATCTCTTTACAAGGACTATTTAAATTCTTACGTGACATTTTTGAAATAAAACATACCAATTTTGTTCTAAAAAGAACAGATTTTATTAAATAGGTGAAAATATAAAACAAGAGGTATTCACTTTAAAATTCAAAATAATAAAGTACAAAAAGTGTCAACACCGCAACTGTCAAATAAGTGTTACCAATTTATGCCAAATTGCCATCTTCGTTCAATTAGTTACAGTGTGTTCCGAACAAATGTTTTTCATAAAAACTATTTATAATGCATTTATACAAATTAAATGAAACATATTATTGTGTATTTCTTTAAGTTAACATTAATAGAAATTTTTAAATATTATTTCTACGCGTATATAATAAAATATGTCTAGTGGCTGTAATGCCAGTGTACTCGGCAAAGTGATTCTAAAAAAGAACACACCTATCGCCTAAATATTTCGTGTTGGTATCATGTGACGTCATGGGCTATGACGCCGATGACGTGCATCGGTATGTAAATTAGATGAAGTGTACATACCTATATCTGTCAATTAAAGAAACGAGTATTTATTATGCATTATTTTGTATTCAACTATACATATCCTTTTATTAGTTAAATTAATTAACTACAACTACAGTGCTGAATACGGCTCTGATTAGACTGATTGACATATATCGACAATCTAATAGCAACACGTGTCTGAGAGTTTTAGCAACACTGATCTCCATAAGCGCAATTTTATTTTCTTAACTTGAAAGAAAGCATAGTTAGTATACCGTTTTGTGCGTCTTAAAGCGTTTTATTTTGCATTTTTTATATTCATTCATAATATTAAAATAAATTTGCATAGAATATTTTTGTTGTGGCAAACCAAAAGCATTTTAGTAGAGCATCAGACGTTCTAAAATCCCAATGCGTTATAATCGGGTCACATTCTAGTATATAATATTTACACAAAACAAAAACTTACTTTATGCCTTTCCAGATTTATTTTGCGTCCAAATAAAGAATTACAAATATCACATTTAAAACAAATGTCTCCTTTATTTACATGCATCCTCAATAAATGCATTTTTAAACGATGTACTACAGATGTACTGTAAGTACATTTATCGCAAGTATAAACTTTATCAGACTCCATTGGATGCTTATATAGTCTGTGATTTTTTAAGTGACGGGAATGGGGAGTTGTAAAATTACATTGATCACAGTTATAATATTGTTTATCCTCTTTACTCTTGTGGATTATTAAGTGAAGTTTGAAATTTCTCATGCATGTTGATTTGAATTCACAAAGCTTACATTTTAAAATACGGTCAGCCTAAAACAAAATAAGAAATAAAATTAATCAAGTGTTGAATTAATGAAATGCTTTTAATAATATAAAGTTTTATTCAAAATGAGTTTTAAACTAAATAACACCACTGATCAAGTATTCTCTTTAAGTACTCACAAATGGGCAAGTTACCAAAGGCAGTTAAAGACCTTTGTGGCATTCATTGGCCTAACAGCCGCATATCAAGCTGGGCAGTAGAAACCTTCCTGTACACACGGGAAATAGTAACCAAACAGAAAACTAAACAATGGCCTCCCCCAGAGCTCAGAACTCACACTGCTGTTATTTAGTATGATTATAGCTGATATATCCAGCCGACTGAGCACTTACAACCCAAAACTCTTCGTTCCAAAACTCCGAGGATAATCTAACAAATGATCTTGAAAGGCTGATTAAATACTTTCAAATAAAACCGAAAACCGAAGTTAGCTATTCCCACTTAAACAACAAAATGACTCACATACAATTTAAGATGTACATTTCAACAAACTGCTCACGCACAATTATAACCCCAAATGCCTAATCATCACTCTGGATAGAACGTTCTCGTTTAACAAATCCCTGGAAAACAATGCAGCAAAGCTTCTTCTTCTTTAAGTTCCATTTTCTATCGAAGGTTGGAAATCATCATGGCTATGCGGACTCTGTTAACTGCCGCTCTAAAAAGTTCGGCACTACTCCATTAAAACCATTCCCTTAAGTTCTTAAGCCAGGATATTCTTCGTCTTCCCACATTTCGCTTTCTTCGGATTTTGCCTTGCATAATAAGTTGTAATAATGCATATTTTTACCCTCTCATCACATGTCCTAAGTACTCAAGTTTTCGTCTTTTGATAGTTAATATTATTTCCGCCTCATTTCCTATCCCTCTAGTTACTTCCACGTTTGACATTCTTTGAATCCATGATATTCGTAGGATTCTTCTGTAACACCAAAATTCAAAGGCGGCCAACTTGTTCAGAAAGACTTGTTTTAGTGTTCACACTTTCAACCCATACAGAAGAATAGAGAACACGTAACATCGAAGCATTCTCAGGCGTAGTTCTAACCTTATATCCCGACAACAAAGAAACTTTTTAAGTTTAATGAATTATGTACGTGCTATTTCAATACGTGTCTTAATTTCTTTGGTTGGGTCTACATCTGATGTTATCCATGCTCGTAAGTATTTATAGTTATTAACACTCTCAATTGCAGTATCTTCAAAAGTCAATTGGATATTTGCATGTGCAAATTTAGTCATGATCATGCATTTAGTTTTATTTAAATGTATCTTCACTCCGTACTCATGACAGCGTTTATTAAGGCGTTGCATTATGTTCTGTAAATAATTGTTATTATCCGTCATTATTACTGTATCGTCTGCAAAACGTAAGTTATTCAAAACTTTTCCACTGATAGATATACCTTCTATTGCGTTTGAGAGCGCTTCTTGAAATACCGCTATTTTGATATTTTGGGTGTACTGGCTGTCAACTCTTACCTTGGCAGTTTGATTCCAGTATAAATTAGATATAATTTTCATATCACGACTGTCAATATTTTTGCTTTTTAATATATCTATATGCTTTTTATGTTGAACCTTATCAAATGCCTTTTCAAAGTCAAAACATAAGTACATGTCATGATTCATGTCCATGCATCTCTGAGCCAGCACATTCAAGCCGAACAAAGCATCTCTTGTACTCATACCATTTCTAAAGCCAAATTGGTGTCACTAATTTCATATTCAAGAGTTTTAACAATTCTGCTGTGAATTATTCTCAAAAATGTTTGAAGTGTGTGACTCATTAAAGCTATTGTTCTGTGATCTGAGCAAGTTGTTGCACTTGACTTTTTGGGAATTGCTACAAAGGTCGATTGCAGCTATTAATATCTGGGGATTGTGGCAGTCTAATATATTAGATTAAAGGGTCCAACCATTACATCAATAACATCTACATCGATGAGTTTTAATAATTCGATGGGCACATCATCTGCCCCAGTAGCTTTACCCTCTTTTGTGTTTTTGATGGCATAGATGACTTCTTCTCTTAACATTGGTGGTCCGGGATCCTCGGTGATTTCTAATATCAGTTCTTCTCTTTCATCATTAAATAGTTGTTGGATGTAATTGGTCCAGTGACATAATCTCTCCTTCGTATCAGTAATAATATCCCCTTTAACATTTTTAAGAATACTCGTTCTTGTACGTTTTCTAGAACCTGTCATTTCTTTGATTTTTGTTTGTGTAAATTAAAGCTATCATACTTTTTATTCAGATCTTCTATTTTCTTGCATCTGTCGGAGAGCCATCTCTCTTTTGCCTCTCGAATTTTCTTTCTGATGTTTCTCTGAATTTCTTTGTATTTATTCAGGTCTTTTGCTTTATGTTTTCTTCGTTCTTCCATAAGTTCAAGAAATTCTATTGTCATCCAAGGTTTTGTTTTATCTCCAAGTGGTTTGAGGGTTTCTTTTCCAACTGACACAAGGGCATGTTAAAGTTTTCCCCACTTTTGGTCAGTAGTTATAGTTTCCGCATTATCTTCTTTGACTTTCCTTAAGTTCTCGTTTATTTTAAATTTCGTTTCCACATATGTGTTGTCTTGTTTGAGACGTCTTGTATCCATGATTTTCTTGATGCTAGAGCTGTTGACCTTCTTTAGTTTCACTCTCATTGACAAAACAACCGGGTTGTGATCGGAGGATATGTCCGCTCCTGGATAAGTTTTAGATGATATTATAGAATTTCTTTATCTTCTGTTGACGATAATAGAATCTATTTGATTTCTAACTATTTTGTTGTTATTGTCAGCTGGTGACCTCCATGTATATAGTCTACGTTTAGGAAGTTTAAACAAGGTATTTGTAATTATGAGTTTCTCATTGACACAGAAATCGACAAGCCTATCGCTACGTTCATTCCTTTCCTCGAGTCCATATCGCCCCACGCAATTCTCCACTTCTCCTTGGCCCACTTTAGCGTTCAAATCGTCTATTATAATATTTATATCTTGTCTTTTAGTTAGACTTAAGACATTGTCGATTTGTTCATAGAAGGCCTCTATGGTGTCTTAATCCTTGTCTGCAGTGGGTGCATATACTTGGATTATATTTATTTTACGTTTTAGATGAGAGTTTAGAGACAGCATTAATACTCGATCAGAATAGGGAACAAAGTTATAAACAGCTTTCTGATAATTCTTATCAACTATAATGCCAACTCCTTTTGGAGTTGTTGTTTCCAGAATAATACATTGTTCCATTTCTGGTGTTACATTTTCCTGATTCAGGCCATTGTATATCGCTAAGGCCCAGTATGTTAATTTTCATTCTGCACATTTCCGACACGGCGTTATCCAGTTTGCCTGATTGGCATAAACTTCTTACGTTCCATGTTCCGATTTTCAAGGCTATAGAGTTATTCTTATTTGCTTGACAGGGATTTATCGTGATGACCTGAGAGGCCCTGTCGTCTAAATCTGATTGTCCTCTCCTGCCGGATCTTGGATTCCAAGCTCCATGATCATTAAGTAAATTATCCATTAGTGGATCCATGATGATTTTTACTAAGGATATCCTTACGGATCTTTAATGTGGTAGTGTTCCCCTGGCTTTCCACATCTCAATGCCGTTGACTAATTTAGTTCTTCCGCCTTCGGAGTTAATTTCTATGCTCCAGGGTAATGAAGTGCCCTACCACGTGTCGGTTCTTCCACCCGTAGCTGTTGACCAACAGGTGGGGAATTACTTATAATCTAATCAGGAGATCGGTTCACGATATAAAAGCGGGGAAAACTTTCAGCAAGTGAAATTGAATAGGCACTACAACTAAAGTAAAAACAAAGGGTCCAGCACGAGCACAGGTCATGACAGTTAAGGATGTTTGAATCGATGGAGATTACCCTAAGGTTGTATGGTCTGAAAAATAAATAAGGTCAAATTTCCACAGTGCAATGGCTATACACATGTGTTATACGAAAATTGTGGTGTAGCAATTTGCTTCACTAAAACGAAGAACGGTTTCAAAAATTTTCATTGTACCTAAAATATTGTTTTGAGTGAGTATATCAGCAGTGGCCAAACTTTCTTAACAGTGTGCCGCTATCTGTTTATGAAAAGTTAGTCGTGCCACCAAAAACTTTCTACAAACAAAAAATTCAATAGGTAGGTGGAATGTGTATGAAATAACAAAAAATATAGGTAGCTACAAAAGTATATTATTCCACGAGCATGTAATGATGGCTATTGATGAAGTGTCGCAATTCATCAGAGTTAGTAATAGCCATTACATGCGAGTAGAATACTATACTTTTTCTACGACCTTTTTTATTTTAAATAGTAAAAAAATATAATTATCAACTACTCGAGATTGTTTATTACTAGTAGTACAGTACATGTTTATGGTTGATGTGGTTAATGTGGCTTGTGAATCTGAATTTTCTTAACACATTTAGCGCCATGTGCCCACCGGTGGGCATTTTCATTATTTCAATTAAGACCGAGTGCCCACCGGTGAGCATTCGGTCGGTTGCTTCAAGTCACCGTGGTCACCCGTGGACACGATTTATATTAGTTTGACGTATGTTGACGTATTCAGTGGTCCTAGGACCAGGTCCCAGTTATTTTTTTCGCATTTTTACGAGCATAAGCTGGATTTTGTCGCTGAGACATAGTCTTGTAGCATGCACTGCACCTTTTTCTGGTAACCCTCTTTTGTCCCTCGTATTCTTTCAGGAAATGTTTTATCTTGGAAGTGGAAGGCCTTGATAGAATTGGATTTAAATCTTGATAAACCAAAGCATCGATGATATTTTCTTTGAATTCTATTATGCCCATTTTGTTATTATTAATTTTGTTATATAGATGCAGAGCATTTACCATAGCTGTTGCAGTAACAAAATGAAAAGCGAGTCGCTTATACCACTTGACGGTTCTTCTCACGTATAGCGCATAAGATGCCATCTGGTCAGACTGGTCGACAAAAGCTTTTCCTTTGTTGTAATCTACAACTATCGCTGGTTTATTAACTTCTTGTCCTCCTCTGCGAGTTACTGCCACCATAGAGTCGTCATGTTTGGTACTGAGCATAAGAACATCTCTTTTATCTTTCTATTTGCAGACAACTGTTTTATTTTCGTTTTGTTGGGCCACGACTTCACCCTTTCTCAGTTTAGTTTTTACCACATCTGGGGGATTATATTTTCTGTTTGTCCTTAGGGTTTCTACTAAATGTGTTTGCCGTTGAATGAGACTATTAGACAGCGAAACACTAGTGTACCAGTTATCGGCATATAAAGTTCTACCTGTATCAAAAAGTCCCTCCATCAGTGTCGTGACAATTTTTCGGCAACTGATACATCGTCTGCTCTTTCTTTGCCTGTGTAGACTTTAAACGACCATGTATAGCCTCCAGAAACACAGAGTTTGAAAACCTTTATCCCATACTTATGCCTTTTATTAGGAATGTACTGTCGGAAATAAATACGTCCTCAAAATGGTACGTTGCTTTCGTCAATACAAACTTCTTCTTCGGGATTATACGATTGTTTGAATTTCTTTTCTAGTAAGTTCAAAAAATTTGAGATTTTGTGAAGACTGTCTTCTGGATTAATTGGCTGCTCATTATTTGATAGATGAAACATCGAAAGTAACATCTCAAATCTATTGCGGCTCATTATCTTTGGAATTCCATTTTCATAAATTCTTTTTGTGCTCCAGTAATCCCTCAATTTTGGCAAATGCATAAGTCCCATCCATACAACGATACCCAAAAACTTGCACATCTCTATAGGATCAGTGTCAACCCATTTATTGAGTCTTGAAGTTTGGCTTCCTGCTGGGGCAGCATCATTCGCAGTATTTCTTTGCGCAGCAAATCTATTGGTTTCTTCCACTAACAATGAGATAATCTCATCGTCTATGAAGTGTTCAAAATAAGTTATAGGAGATGCACCACGAAGTTTCTGGATTATATTTTCGTGTACACCGGTGTGAGCAGCAAGAAAATTAAATTTCAATCTGTCTCCTGCCACAGGCTCCCACTTGGTCTCGGGTATAATATCGGCCAGAGGAACAACTTCAGCAGCTTCGTCCTCGACATCAGATACACCTAATTTATCCTCACTTGAATAGGAGCTTCCTTCATATGAGTAATTCCGATCTGCAGTGGAGTCGTCGTCGGAATAGTCTTCTGCTTCAACATCAGACAAATTTTCCAACTCCCGAAGCAATTCTTCTTCTGTAAGACCTCTTCTTGCCATTATTGTTTAAAATTTGCAACAAAAGAAACAATAAAATGCATGACCACTGGTGGACATTTGGTCCCACACTGTAAAATTACATCCTGGGACTACGTGACCACTGGTGGGCATTAAAAAAATCACAAAAAACAAAGTTGGAAAAAGAAAGTATGGTTTAAAATATAATAATTATCAGTTACAAAATAGATTTATAGAAAAAAAGGCATTTCATATGTTTGGTCCCAGGGAGTGAATAACCAATTACAGCGTGGCGCTAAATGTGTTAATTAAATCTTGAATGTTGGGGTCAATTTTTATTACAGCTAATAAAATTAGATTTTTTAAATGATTATTGGTTAATTTTGAACGATATTGTGATTTAATAACATTCATAATTGAAAACATTTCCTCACAAACATACGTCGAACCAAAACGACAACAATACCGCAAAGCAAAATTATGAAGATATGGAAAATCAGCTGTGGAAACGTATTTCCAAAATTCAATATAATTTGAATTACTTGTACTTGAAACAAGCTCGTTATGTTTACTTTTCAACCAAATATTACTTTGCAAATCTATTATTTCCATTTGGAATTCCGGCAGATAATTTTTAACGTCTTTAAGTGAAATGGAAAATGGATTTGGGAAAAGTTGAATATTTTTATTTTCCTCCTTTAAATCCTGAAATCTCGTAATAAATGAGCTTTGAAGACTTGACATTAAATTTTTAAACTTATCGTAATTTGGAACATTATTTAATTTGATGGCTAATTCCTTCATGAATTTAAAATTAGTGAGTTTTTTTTCATTAAAATCTGAATAAAAAAGTGATAGTTTGTTTTTGAACGAGCTTACGTGGCTAACTAAGGATGGAAAAATACAATCTTCTCCTTGTAATCTTAAATTTAATATATTCAAATGTCCCATTATGTCCGCAAGGAAAGCTAAATCCCATAGCCAGTCTTCATTTTTCAACAGAGAGCACTCGTTTGGCAATTCCTCATTCTCCTCCAAAAATTGCAAAACACACTCTGTCAAATTCCAAAATCTTGCCAGTGCATTCCCTTTGGACAACCATCGAACACTGCAATAAAGGAATAATTCACCTGCCTTCTCCGTTTCTTCATGAAAAAGTTCTCGGAATCATCGTTGATTACTAGCTCGAGCATCTATTTGATTGATACGCCGCGATACAGGCTCAATCACCGAGGATAGATCGAGGTAATTGGCAAATAACGCTTCTCGGTGGATTATACAATAGGATTTGAAAACATTTCTTCCTAAAAAGTTTTCAAGTAGCGTCTCGTAGAGATTTGCAGTCTCGTAGTCCGGCGATAATTTGTGTTTCAACATCCTGGCCCATATCATCAATTCGGCGCATGACGGCGTTTCTGGACAAAGCGATTTGGTCCACCATATGTTTTATGTTTGAATCACCGACATTTTAAGCGAATATTACATTTTAGTAAACTATTTTTAATTACCTCTTCTCCGTCGGAATATGGCTTTTTCTTCCGTGCTAATAACAGCGAGAGTTCATATGAAGTCTTCACCATTGTTTCCATTTCATTACTTCTTTTTTGGAACAAAGATTGTTGCCCGGCTAAAGATTTTTTTTCTTGGCGATGAATTCGGTTCGTAGGCGTGATCCGACAGGATAATTGTTGGTGAAATCGCCATGAAGTTGCTTATAATGGCGCTACAGATTAAATTTTTTTGGCACTGGCACACAAATTCCACATATCAAACAGCAAGGCTTGGAAGTGTTGTGGTGAATAAATAAGAATTGTTCTTCTCACTCAGTTTTAAATTCACGAATCGCGATATCGTCCTCATATTTACGTTTTGAAGTTGATGGCTTACTCGTGGTCATTTCGAAAACAATTGTTTTAAAAGGAAATAAACTGTAAAAAAAACTTCAAAGAGACTTGAAGCGTCTCGCACAAAAGTTGAGAATCAACTGAGAACTGAGTCAACCAGGCATCGACAATCGATGCCTGGTTGAGTTAATTTTTTTTATTTTTCCAAAAAGTCCTCGCTTGCCACTTCTACGACACCGCCGTGCCACATCGTGGCACACGTGCCGTGATTTGGCCTACCCCTATATCCTTATTTGCATAACGTTGTTCATAAATAACGCTTATATGTTTCCAAAATAAAAAAAAACAGTTGCTAGAATTATTTTTTCCCATAAAAATAACGAAAATCCAGTCTTTAAACTTTTTCTAACGAAAAATAAAAAATCATGCAGTGAAGGGTTAACATAGCATAAAATCAAGCAAGCATATATATAACATAAGAGGCGCAGATGCGGCCAGTGATCACTACCTGATGATGGTCGAAATTAGATTCAAAATAGCTAGGAATAGAAAAGAACTGAACAAACCTATTCGAAAAAAGTTCAACATTGAGAAACTACAAAATAACGAGACGAAAGTAGAATTCGCACGACAGCTGAGATTTAAAATCGACGAAAGACAGGACAAAAATTGGGAAACGATTAGCAAAGCCCTTGTGGAAACAAGTGAAAACGTGCTGGGTCTAAAGAAAGACGTAAAGAGTGGATTGCGAGAGAAACATGGAACAAAATAGAAAGTCGCAAACACATAAATCTAGAATTACTAAATTACAAGACAGCAGCAGAGAAGAACCGACTTAGAGAAAGTTATAGAGAAGCGAATAAAGCTGTCAAGAAGGCAGCAAAGAAAGACAAAAGAAAGTGGGCAGAAAATCTTGCCGAAGAAGCGCGAGTCGCCAATGAACATCAAAACATGAGACAATTATATAATATCATTAAACAACTAGATAATATAAGATATACTACCCACCAACCAATTGTAAAAAGTGCTACAGGTGAAGATAATATCCAACTGAGAATTAACACCAACGAACCAACAACGCAAGAAATAGAAATGGCCATAGAAAAACTGAAAGCACACAAAGCAGCCGGCCCTGACAATATTCCACCAGAGTTGTTAAAAGCTTGCCCAGGTACAGTGGCAGAGCTAATCCAACCACTCTTGAAAAGGGCTTGGAGAGAGGAAAAGTTCCCCAAAGAATGGAAAACGGGATTAATAATAAAGATACCAAAAAAGGGTGACAGAAGATATTGCGAAAACTGGAGAGGAATCACAGTTCTGAATACTATAAATAAATTAACAGCAATAATTATAAACAACCGACTAACAAACAGTGTAGAACCAATGTTGAGGAAGGAACAAGCCGGTTTCAGACCAAACAGATCATGCGTGGACCAAATTAACACACTAAGAATAATTGTAGAACAGTCACAGGAATTCAACTCTCCTCTCTTTGTGTGCTTTGTGGACTTCAAGAGAGCTTTTGACACGCTCACACATACGGCCATATGGAAAGCACTGCAGGAAATAGGAATACCAGAAAAAATAGTAAATCTCATCAAAGAACTCTACAGTGACACAGAAAGCAAAATCCTACACAACGGCGTAACATCTGACCCAATAGCTATGCTAAACGGAGTAAAGCAGGGCTATGTTTTATCCCCCATACTATTTAACATTGTACTGGACTCCGTACTAACAAATGTAAACTCTAATAGAGGAATTTACTGGGGATTAACAAACAGACTGGAAGACCTAGATTACGCTGATGATATATGCCTCCTAGCACATACAAAACAGGACATGCAACTCCAAGTAAACAAAGTACAAGAAGAATCAAAGAAGGTTGGTCTAGAAATAAACATCAACAAAACCAAAGAAATGCGATTTGGTACCAGAAACAACCAACCTATTATGATCAACGACCAGAAAATTGAGAGAGTAGCGGAATTTGTATATCTGGGCAGCATAATTGACTGTAATGGGGGTACAGAGCGTGATGTACATGAAAGAATAAATAAGGTTCGCAACGCCTACAACATGCTTAACAACATATGGAAATCCAGGATTTACCCAACTAAAACGAAATTAAAAATCTTCAACACAAATGTAAAAGCTGTATTACTGTATGGCTGCGAAACGTGGAAGATATTAGCACCCATAGTACACCAATTACAAGTTTTCATCAATAGAGAGTTACGAAAGATCCTTCGTATATTTTGGCCTAACCGAATGTCCAATGAAAATTTATGGAACCAAAGCAACCAAGAAAATGTCATAAAGCAAATAAGGCGAAGAAAATGGAGATGGCTGGGCCACACACTCCGTAGACCGCCAAATGACATTGCCAGGACAGCGCTGGATTGGAATCCCCAAGGCCGACGGAAAGTAGGCAGACCTAAGGGAACTTGGAGAAGGACAGTACTGGACGAAGGGAGAAAAATGGGAAAATCCTGGCTTGAAATCAAAGCACTAGCCAGAAATAGAGTTCGCTGGAGACACTTTGTGGAAGCCCTATGTTCCTCTTAGGAATCTTGGGACTATATATATATATATATATATATATATATATATATATATATATATATATATATATATATATATATATATATATATATATAACAAAGATAGGTCATGTCAAAAAAGCGTTTGGTTCTTTGGTATTAATTGTCAAAGAAAATAAGTGATATAAAATACTAATTGGATTTGACGTACTATTCACAAGAAGCTTCACTTTTATCCGATATCCCAGCGTACCTAATGTTCTTTATTTTTTAAAATAGAAGATATATAAAACTTACCACTACTACTTCTTTATCTGGATGTTCTCTTATAATGTGGGTATTTAGAAAGGCCTTTGCTTTAAAAATTTTTGAACAAAATCGACATTTAAACTTATACATACAATATCGATTCACATGTTTGTAAAGTTCTCGCGGGTTATAGGTTTTTTTATGACACGTCTTACATTCATATGGATTATCTTTTGTTACTTTCTTTTCAACTAGTAACGTTCTTGTATGTTGACTATGATGACGGTTTGGCCAGTATCTATTACATAATTCACAGAATACATCATTATCTAAAATTACAATAAAACATAAATAATAACATAGTTATTTTATAACTATTGTTTAAGACAGGAATAGATTTTGTTTCGATCCAGAGAGGAGGCTATACCGCTCTGACGAGATCTAAAGAGGTCGAAATACGTATAAGCGGTTGCCGCCACTCAGTATTGAAACAAAAATGTAGTACCGTCTTTATATTTTATTTCTTTACTCCGTTTGGAGTACGAGAAATCGAATTCACTACGAGTTTTGACCATGATAAACGACATGTGGAATGCAATCTTTCCCTTGTCGAGTTCTTTATCAAGCTGTTTGCTGTTTGCTTTGCAAGTTTTAGAAAGCACGGTGGTCAAAATTTGAATTCGATTTCGCCAGGTAGAAATCGTTTGATTTCTCATTTTTTTTACAATAAAACAATTACTCAAATGCGAAGTTAAATGAATCATACTTTTGTCAATTTAATCTATTATATAAAAATGAATACATGTGCCACGCCATACCTTAAAAGAACGCCTTTACCGATTTCATTCACCTTTTTTTTAGTTCTCTAAAACTGTGTAGATGTTTCTTAAGGCCGGTTTTCACGCTACATCTTATTGTACGTTTTGTTGGATAGGACAAATCCTATACATTGAAACGTGGCATGTAAACAGCAAAACATACATCTTGTTGAATCGAAATGAAATCCAAGGTCAGATCGCAGAAATTATGGAGAAGCATAGTTTTGCGAGAACGGGTAGGATAAAACGTTATGTGAAAATACATGTTCACACAAGTCGTCCGATCTATACTCAGTTGACGACTAGCTCAACTGCAGTTTGCTTCATGGAAAATTGAAAGCTACAATGAAAATACAAATTGATACGAAAACCAAAGCTATATCAATCAACAGAGGAGTTCGCCAGGGAAATGTTATCTCACCAAAGCTATTCACACTTGGACTTGAAGACGTGCGATTGAAGCTTGGTCACTTAAAAAATCCAACATTAAAAACCTAGAAGCATTCGAAATGTGGTGTTACCGACGTATTTTGAAAATATCATGGATGGATCCCAAAACAAACGAACAAGTTCTCGAACAACTAGGAAAACAATGCGAAGTTTTAAATTCCATAAAAATCAGGAAATTGGAATACTTGGGGCACATCATGATAGGTGAAAAATACGAACTACTAAGGAATATATCGATACATTTTTGGCAAAGTAACGTAAGTCACCAAACACGATTTGTAGAAAAAACAATTTTTTAATTCAACCTGGTAAAACTTATTTAAATTATGACTAAAAAAACTTGTCCTACTTGTCCTAAAAAAGGTTTAAAGTAATTCTAGGCTTACTACACTTTGGCAGTACCTTTTTAACAACAATAGTGTTAGTTTAATTGAAAAACATGATTTTCGCCAAAAATGTCACTTACGTTACTTTGCCAAAAATGTATCGATATGTAGGGTAAAATCAAAGGCAGAAGAAGCGTAGGAAGACGTAAAATCTCGTGGTTACGCAATATCCGTGAATGGTTTGGATGCAGTTTTGAACTATTCAGGCGCGTAACCAACAAAATTATAATTGCCAGAATGATTTCCAATTTCCGATAGGAGTGGAGCTTGAAGAAGAAGAATAAGTACATTATTATTATATCATATTATATATATATATATATATATATATATATATATATATATATATTTATATAATATATGATATACACGATATTGAAAGAGGTTACAACATAGACAATCAACAAAATCTACATTGACAACTACACAGTGAACACCAAACAATAATAAAATTGTCAAATGCCGTCCTAAAACTCAAAGACAATAAAGCCACAGGAATCGATTAAATATGTTGGGAAATATATAAAAAAAGGTGATAATCAACTTTTTGCAGTAACCCATAAAGTAATAGTACTTATATGGCAAAATGAATTGGTACCAGAAGAATGGCTAAATGAAATAATATACGTTGCATAAAAAGGACGATTAACTGGATTGTAAGAACCCTAGGCCCTAGACGCTTGTAAGATGCCCTAGGCCTTAACGGCCTGTTGTGCGTAAAAATAAATAAATAAATAAATAATAGAGTGAAAAAATCGAAAGAATCGCGTTTTTTTGCATTAAATTGTTAATCATTAAAAAACGGCTCCGAACTTTACGCAGGAAACAGGTAGGTTTTCTTCTTATAGGTCTACAATAACTAAAAACGTTGTCAGCTACCTGGATTATTGAGTGTCACGAGAAAATCCTTATTACCTTGGACTAATATGGCTGGACAACCAAGTGAAGAAACAAACTTCATATATTATGTAAACTTTATTAACAAAAACGTTCAAAACAAATATTATTATAAATAAAAATAATCAAATTTCATATTCAAATACAGCAAAATATTTGGGTATTGTCCAATAAATATAAATAATCAAATTCCGCATTCAAATACTGCAAAATATTTGAGTATTACTCTAAGCTTTTACGTAAAGAAGAAAAGAAAATAATAATTCTGATTGAAATACAAAAAAATGTACTGGCTGATTGACCAAAATTCTACATAATAAATTATTATTATATAAGCAAATACTAAAACAATAGTATTATTATAAAAACAGCATAAACATTTAGAAGGAAAATGCCACAAATCAACAGAAAATATTTCTATTCATATAAAAATTTAATCAAATTATAGGTACTTACTGCTTATTTATATAAAATTTCCTCAATCGGAATATAAACGTCTTCATGAACTACCCATTTTAAAAACAATTAACGCACTGGTTTGTCAAAAGTCGAAATAAACCCTAATAATGTTTAACCTAACCAACCTAACCGTCGGCGAGAATCCAGAAACTATAGACAAGGACAGCCTGTACTGGCCAAGAGAGAAAGTTACATTTAGCAAAATTTGAGATTTTTAAAAAAGTTTATACCAAATAGCTGCTTTGTGTTACACTTTATGTTAAAAATAAAAACAGATTCGGAAAGTGGATCAAATTCTGTAATGGCCTATTTAAAAAAAAAAAAAAATTACGTTTATTTTAACCAAAAATATTTGAAAAAAAATATTGTTTAAACAATTTATTAATCTACAACCAAATAGTGCACTAGAATTTTTTATGACCTTCCATATAAAAAAAGCATCACCTCAATATCTGCCATAGTTTTTGCGTTATTTGATATAAACTTTTACATTAGAACTTAGCTATGCCCAGAAACGCACGGAACGGCCTTAAGGCTGAAGAAGAGGAAGAAGTAATATTAATAATATAATATAATATAATAAGTAATATAAAATATTAGGGGGAAGCCCAGGGGTAAAAGTAGTAAACTTTTTTGCATCTTTTTGTGGTCCCAAAATTAATGTTCTTTGCAAAATTCAGCTTGTTCATATAAATTTTTAGAGGTCAACTCTCTGACGTCTGGACTATCTTGGTTTATAATAAGAATAAACAATATAGTACTTACTGTTCTCCATAGTTTCTTTATACCTTTTCTGTAAAATACTATATTTTTTAATTTCTTCAGCATGATTATTTTTTTTGTGATGTTCAAGGTCTCTAAGATTTTCGGAAGAAAAGGCACAAAAATTGCAAAATATTCCTATATCACCATGTATATTTAAGTGATCATATATTTCTTCGCGATCAACTAATTCAATATTACATTTCTTACACATATATGGATTCCTTGCATATTTGTGTCTAATATGTATCATCTTCTCATGTAAATTATGATTTTTGGTTGGCCAAAATTCGTCACAAAGTATGCATTTATGAAACGATTTTGGTTCATGAAACTTATTCTTATGGTCAAGATACTGGGTATGCCAGTAGGCCACAAAATTACACTCGACACAGCGATAAATATCCTTATCTTTAGAATGAACTTTCTCTATATGCTTCATAAAATTAGAAAATCCCAGTAGAATTCCATTGCATTTATAGCACCTGAAACTATTAAGAAGAAATTTAAAAAGAAATAATATGTTTATACATTGAAGATCTAGGAGCAACAACGATACATGCCACAAAGCTAAATTTTTGAGAAAACTAACTATAAAGGGCATGATACAAATACAAACAGATAAGATACCGCGCATGTGGGCGTGGCTTATGCATGACTTTTGTGACGTCAACTTGTGCTAAATTTCGCCATATTGTGTTTTGACGTTTATGTACATTTACGGTTCATAGCCAATATTTAATAAAATAATATTTTAAAAGTGTTACAAGGCTTTAAATTTTTCCCGATATGAGGTGTGCAGTGTATGGTTGTGCCGTTGACAATATGTGCAAGAGTTTTGTAACCGGTACAGCATTTTATAGCTTTCCAAAAGACAAGGAAATGCAAGCTGTTTGGAAACATTTGTGTAAACGCCAGGATAATTTTAATGTTAAATTTGCTCGTGTTTGCTGTAAGCACTTTGTTGAAAGTGATTGAAGTGATGAATCGGTCATTCAGGTTGGCAAAATATAAAACAGAAGTCAACTACTTTATATGTCTATAGAAGACGTTTTGCTTTATACTTCTAAAGCTTCATCAGTTCTAACTCAATATGTAGTATTAAAGATTTTATTATATATGTACTTAAGTTTACTGATTATTTAGAACTAACTTAAAAAAAAAACAGAAACAAAGGACACAAAAACTTTGCAAAAAATAATATTCGCAGAAACGAAGATTTAACAAAATTTTAAACGTACATTTGGCTTCATTTAGAGATGGTTCTCCAATGAAGACAAACAGAACACTGGTGAGTGTTTTGTTTGTCTTCATTGGAGAACCATCTATAAATGAAGCCAAATGTACGTTTAAAATTTTGTTAAATCTTCGTTTCTGCGAATGATATTATTTTTTGCAATGTTTTTGTGTCCTTTGTTTCTGTTTTTTTTAAGTTAGTTCTAAATAATCAGTAAACTTAAGTACATATATAATAACATCTTTAATACTACATATTGAGTTAGAACTGATGAAGCTTTAGAAGTATAAAGCGAAATGTCTTCTATAAACTTATGAAGTAGTTGACTTCTGTTTTTTATTATGCCAACCTGAACGACCGGTTAACCTCTGAATTCACTAGTTAAATACTTTATTAATATATATATATATATATATATATATATATATATATATATATATATATATATATATATATATATATATATAGTTGGGAGATTAAATAATTATAACCATATTTTAGCATATCATGAAGAAGCTAATAAATTTTTGTGAAAGCTAAATAAAAGAACAAAGAGTTTTACTTATTCTGCCCTATTAATGACTGCAACCTCAAAAGAAATAGTTTACCTATCGTGTCAGTCAATAATACCTAACTACTATATATAAAATATATATTGTATGAAAATCATATTCCATAGTTTGCAATTTGTGGCATTCGACCATGGCTCCCTCCATCAAACTTCACTCTTATGGGAAAATTGTTATGTTTTACAATATACTAATTTAAATACTTAAGCTTAAATTCACGTAGTAAATAAAACATCTAGTAAATTATATTAGAATTTCAACAGTTCGTTTCATCCGCAAGCATGAATACATTTTGAAAATTTAGCACAAGGTGACGTCATGCGCGTGAGTGTACGAGTTTAGTGCGTGGCAATATCATATCTGGTATCCTTATATCATGTATAAAGGGTTTAATCAAATCCTGAAATATCAAATATGTATTAAAAATAATATCATTTATAGCATAACACAGCTTTTTCCACTAACTACTTTAATTTGATTGTATGTTTCGCTGGAAAAGGTCACTAACTACAATAATCTACCAATAACAGAGTTATGTACCTCTATTTTTTTTATTTATTTAAATAGACAAAGTCGCATCCACCCAAAGGTTATTAGCGACATTCCTGTAACATTTGTAATAATATTAAATTTAACATTTGTAACAATCAATCATTGTAATAATTAATTACAATTTGTAAACAATTGAACATTTGTAACACTTAATTAAGTTAACTTTTGTGTAACATTGTAATATTTATACATTTTAAGTATCCTAATAAATTGTCCGGAACTAAACTTTGTTGAGAAGTGCTTTCAGGTTATTTGGAAAATTGTAAAACTGTCTTTGATTTACATATTTGTCATGTCTTTGATTTACATATTTAGGACAGTCTATCAAGAAAGAAATAGCTACCGCAAAAGAAAATTGGATGATAGAAAACTGCCAAGAGATCGAAGAATTAATAAAGAAACATGACAGTCAAACGCTTCACAAAAAATAAAAGATCTAGCTGGAATGACAAAACAAAGACTCTCTTGTAGATTAACAAACGACGAGAATAAAACGATATGGGAATTAAGCGATCTAAACAACGTATATTACATAGAAGAACTATTCTCGGACATACCACTAAACAACATAATATATAAAAACCATGAAACCAGTCCTCCTATATTAAAACAAGAAGTAGAGAGAGCAATCAAAAACGCAAAAAATGGGAAAGCCCCTGGCCCCGATGACATACATACGGAAGTCATAAAGCTACTGGAAGAGAAACATTTAAATATAATCGTCAAATTATTTAATCAAATATATACAAGCGGTGAAATTCCACAAGACTGGTTAAAATCAGTCTTTATTCCCCTTCCAAAAACTAAGGGAGCAAAGAAGTGTGGTGATTTCAGACTTATTAGTTAAATGTCGCATATGTTAAAGTTATTCTTGAAAGTTATTCACCAACGCATTTATAAGAAATGTGAACAGGATATCAGTGATGAACAATTTGGCTTCCGAAATGGATTTGGGACACGGGAAGCATTAACCAGTTTTATTATACTGCTGCAAAAATGTCGAGACCAAAAAAAGGATCTCTTTTTATGTTTTATTGACTATCAAAAGGCCTTCGACAAAGTAAAACATGATAAGCTGATGGATTGCCTTCACAAAAAGGGATTAGACGAGAACGATTTTAAAATTATCCAAACGCTGTATTACTTACTTTTATTATTATACTTTTCAATATATATTCGGAAGAAATCTTTGCACGAGCGCTAGAGCAATCAAGAGAAGGTGTTAAAATTAACGGCAGAGTTGTAAATGATGTACGATACGTCGACGACACGGTCCTAATTGCAGAGAGCGCACAGGATCTCCAGACACTCTTAGATCGCGTCGGATCGATCGGAGAACAATACGGCCTCAGCATTAACGTCAAGAAAACAAAAACAATGATTGTCTCCAAAACATCCATCCATCCACCCATGGCTTTAAACGTGAATGGTAACATTATCGAAAATGTCGAGAAATTTCGATATCTAGGGTGCTGGATAACGAAAGATATAGATCCAGACATAGAAATAAAATCGCGAATTGAACAAGCAAGAAATGTCTTTTTAAAAATGAAACAAATGTTTACGTCCCAAACACTCAATCTCAAAATCCGATACCGAATGCTGAAATGTTACGTTTACAGCACCTTACTACATGGAATGGAGGCCTGGACCTTCAAAATCAACTCACTCAGGCGTTTGGAAAGTTTTGAAATGTGGTTATTTCGAAGGATGCTGAAAGTCCCTGGACAGCGCATATGAGCAACGAGCAGGTCCTACACAAGATGGGTACCGACAGAGAACTCTTAAAAATAATGAAAACACGGAAAACCTCATATTTGGGACACATATACAGAAATGAGAAATACCAGCTACTGCAGCTTCTTATAGAGGGGAAGGTAGAAGGAAAACGTGGTACTGGTAGAAGGCAGGCGTCCTGGTTGAAGAACATTCGTGAGTGGACTGGTTTGGATTCTCAATCTTTAATAAGAAAAGCCAGGGACAGAAATGATTTTGCTGAGGTTATCGCCAACCTTCATTGAAGACGGCACCCAAAGAAGATCAAGAAGTGCTTTATACTGTCCACTGTATTGCATGTTTCGCATTCTGGAGGTTCATTATTTGAGAAAAGATAGGCGTGAGTATACCTACAGTGTCCAAGTCGTAGACGTGTAATAATAGTTTGGTATCTTCTACTTCTGGCTGTAGACTTCCATGAAAAATGTCACTTTTGATGGTTCAGAGATTCGAACTAGAGTCATTTCACTCCCGATTCCACGCACTTAACACCTTATTTTTGATATAAACTTTTAGATCGCCTGCGACGCTCCGACACTCTGTTTCTGATGCGTCATTGGTGATAGCGTTACCTGCACTAGTATCTGCTTCTTCATTCCCTTCTATGCCTATATGAGATGGTATCCACAGGAAGTGGATTCTTCTGAAATTTCTGGCTTCTTGAGCTTTCATTAATTCAGCCTTGATAATTTTCTCAATGGGGTGTTTAGGGTATACATTTTGCATAGCTTTGACTGCGCTGAGAGTCAGAAAGGACTAGACAACAAGGGATGTTTTTAATATTTACTTGCTTGTTGGCTTTGAACAAAATTTAGATGTTGGAGCATAGCAAGGCAAAGGAAAAAATCAAAGTTTATCAAAGTTTAGAGTGAAAAGTAGAGGGTGATTTTCTATGAAGTTAAGGGTCAAGTAAGAGAGAAAATAAGCATTCAGAAGTGCTTGCTGAACTAATTTTAGCTTTTTTTGATTTTGCTTGGACTTTAAGGCCCGTTTTCACGCTACGTCTTATTGTACGTTTTGTTGGATAGGACAAATCCTATACAATAAAACGTGGCATGTAAACAGCAAAACGTACGTCTTGTCGAATCGAAATGAAATCCAAGGTCAGATCGTAGAAATGATGAGAAAAGCATAGTTTTGCAAGAACTGATAGGATAAAACGTTACGTGTAAATATTAATTATATTCAGATAGAAATTTTTACTTATTCTTAAATTTGAGAAGAAATATGTAAGAGACAAAACAATTTTTCTTGCGATACCTGTAATTTGCATTGAGCATATTTGTGTATTTATGAAAACGTGTGAAAACATTCAAAAATTTATTCTTAAATGATACCTAAGCGGTACTTTACAAAGTACATGATGTCATAAAATCTAATAATACAATAATAAATGAATCCTGAGGTGTCCATTCGCAAATAATTGCGCCAGTCAACTGGTTCGCCTCTCAGTTCTTTTAGTAACGAGGGAATACTGGCGTCTTTTCAGAAGCCATTCTCTTGACCATCTTGTCTTTTCCCTCATCCCCTTTTTCCTCAGTCGTAGTATCATTATAGTTGAAAAAATAAAATAAAGCAGCCGTGTTTGCTCCAAAATAAAAAAAAAACACTAAACAAACTTCACACAACTCAAGACTCTGAATTAGAAATAAGGTAGAAAACGGAAGGAAAAACGTAGTGTGTATACACTGGACAAAACGTACATTTTGTCGTACGTTTTATATGACCCGCAAAACGTACAATAAGACGTAGCGTGAAAACGGGCCTTTAGGTGGTGAGAAAATGTTACATTCTTTTGAAGATGGATCTGCTTCAGGTAAAATAATTTTATCAAAGTTACGTTTTGGTTAATTAATGTAACTGCCCTTATTTGATGCATCTACTTTGTTCGATATCTCCGGGATATTAGAAATAGACATTTGTTCATACTGAGAAGGGTTTGTGGGATTGGGTGCTAGCAAGGATATATTTGCTGCGCTGGATACCGATGCGTCATTGTTTTGGTTGGAGTTTAGTTGAGTTAGTGGTTAGGAGCACTGTGAAGCAATGTGACCTGGCTTCTTGCATCTAAAGCAAACTAAACTGTCTTGAGAAATGAATATTCTATATATCGTGTAATCAAAAACAAGAGTAAATGACTCTGGTAGTGTTAGACTGTGAGGACTAATATAGATTTGTCTTCGAAAACTAAGGATGTGATTGTACTCTGGCATAGAAGCACTAATTTTGAGGAATGTCAACTATGCCGATTTTTTGTAACTCATTGATTAGCAAGTCGTGCGGTATTGAAGGACATACGCCGGAGAGCACAAGTCGTTCCGCTGGTGTAACTAACCTTCTTGCTCTGACAATTTCACCTTGTATTTCTATTTGACCATGATTATTCATAAAATCATCCATTATTTGTTTATTGGATAAATACATACATATGCGATTATTAGATAATCTAGAAGAGAAGATTATATTTTTCGGTTGAATTATATTTCCTAGTGGGAAAAGGTAGTCTTGAAGTTTGGTGTTTTCTAAGGCACTAAAGATGATTGCTTGGCACTTTAAAAGAAACTGCACTCTCGACGCTGCCGTTCACTGTTGTGATGCGTTTATTTGACTTTGATGGTCTTGTATTGTAGAACTGTTGTGTGATTCCATGTTTGAATTCATTTCGATAAACGTTAAGTGAAAAGTAAGTCCGAGCCTGTACACCTGCTAAAAAAGGTATATCGGTCTTTACTAAAAGCGGTTATTTTTCTGGTAAAACTGGATTTGTTTATTGACAACAATAACAAAATTGCAATTTGCTGACTTTAATGCTAATTTAATTTGATATTATGTAAAGAGTTTGTACACTTACAGTTTATTTCAATATATCACTGAGATTCACAATTTATAACTTATATTAAACTTTGTTAACGTTAAAAATATTCGGAGCCCACATTGAATACAACGTTATAGTTATCAATGCAGAACCGCACTCCACCTCTAAAATTTATTAAGTGATTTTTTCTTTTCTATTTAAGGCAGTCAAAAATCAGTTGAACACTAACTGACAGCATTTCAATAACGTCAGTTGCGGCATGACAGTTAATGAGCTATCATAAAATTGATTGCAAAATAGAAACACAATTTTTTAAAGATTTTTAATATTGTTTGTGAAATATTACTAGAGTAATATTAAAGATGTCGTCAAGGAGCCGTAGGATGTCGTCAAGGAGCCGGAGGATGTTAGAAATAGTTTATCGTAGAAAAGAATCTGAAGAAAACATGCAAATCGTAGTAAGTGTTTAAAGGATATGTTGACTGGTGAGTTATTGTTTTAAATATTTTTAGAATAACGAAAGTGCACAACAGTCCGTTGATCAGCCAGTGCCATTCAACACGAGGTGACAACAAGCAACAGGTGATTTTTTTGAAACGAAACAGCCACATAATATCGTAATATTTTAAAATAATACTGTTTTCATTTTCATTAAAGTCCAGAACCGGCTTAAATAAATATTTTGATGCAATATACCTGTTGTATGTATGCTCAGGAAGGTTCTTACGCTTTATTTGTTTATATAAGTTATATAAAAATCGTTAAGATAAAAAAATAACGAAGTTCAGTAAAATATTTTTTATATCGATATCGATTTGCTTAAATTAATGGAGAAACCATCTGATATTTAATTCCTTTCAGTACATAATGTTCGTAATTAACTAAAAAACTATACTTAGATAGAAAGTTGTCAATATATAAGATTTATAACCTCTACAAGAATGATTTTTGTAAAAACAATAACTTGAATAATCCAGTCAGTGAAAAAACTTATCGTAGAATATTTTGCAAGTTATAATTACTCTTTCTTCAAACTAAAAAAGGATTTTTGTTCATCTTGCACCAAATATGAACAAGTTTCACCTACTGCAAAACGTGAACTGGAAGCTCAATATACTTTTCATTTAATGAGAAAGAATCAGTGTGACGAAGTAAAGGACAATGATAAGATACGCTGTAAATACGACGCTACATTTACTATGTGTTCCTTTGACCTGCAAAGTGTTCTGCGATTACCTTCCTCTGGTGTTTCCGTGTTCTATTATTCCAAAAATTTGTGTATACAATTAATATTTATGTTGGTTATGGGGAGAAATCACATTGCTTCACCTGGAATGAGCTAAATGGGAAACGGGAGAGCAATGAAATAGGTTCAATTTTATTACAATGACTCCCTTCAGTTGTAGTTAATCATGTTTCTCTCTTTTGTGATACATGTGGACGGCAAAATCGAAAATAAATGTTGCTTCGGTGATGTTGTATGCTGTACAAATTATTGCAAATCTAATCGAGATAAAATTTTTGGAGTCAGGGCATTCTCATAAGGAATGCGACTCCATGCATTCAAACAATAGAGTTTGCCAAAAAAATATGAGAGTACCATTACGATTGGGCGAGAATATTTAAATGTGCCCGTTCCTTCAACCCAAAAAATAAAAAAAAAAAAATAGAAAAAAAGGTGAATATGAGGTGCATATCCTTAACCCATTTTCTACCAGAATTTCAATAAATATATTTTTTCACAAATATAACTCCAGATGACAATGGAATGAAACTAAATAAACTTAAAAATATGTCGTAAAATAGTTTTCGAAACACAATTCAGATTTCTGCTTTATAATCTGAGCCTTCTAAGAATTGCAAGGCAAACAGACGTTGATAAAAGATGTTAAAAGAGACATGGGGAATCTAAAATTTGCATTCCACGACATGTCTTTTACAACTAAGCAGAAATCCTTAGCGAATTGTGTTTCTTGTACTCCCACAGAGTAAATCCGAATAAAATGAGAAAAGGCAGCAAATATTTGATTTCACGCAAACAAATCCTATGTATCTCTTGATACGTATTTCGACCTAATAGGTCTCGTCAGAAGAGCTATTCATAGGGTTTCTCAACGTGAAAAATCAATATTTTCTGCCTTTTAAGAAGCAACAATAACATGGCTTCGATACGGACGCAGTAGCGACATCTAATTAAACAATCGTAAAATAGTTTTCGAAACACAATTCAGATTTCTGCTTTATAATCTGAGCCTTCTAAGAATTGCAAGGCAAACAGACGTTGATAAAAGATGTTAAAAGAGACATGGGGAATCTAAAATTTGCATTCCACGACATGTCTTTTACAACTAAGCAGAAATCCTTAGCGAATTGTGTTTCTTGTACTTCCACAGAGTAAATCCGAATAAAATGAGAAAAGGCAGCAAATATTTGATTTCACGCAAACAAATCCTATGTATCTCTTGATACGTATTTCAACCTAATAGGTCTCGTCAGAAGAGCTATTCATAGGGTTTCTCAACGTGAAAAATCAATATTTTAACATCTTTTATCAACGTCTGTTTGCCTTGCAATTCTTAGAAGGCTCAGATTATAAAGCAGAAATCTGAATTGTGTTTCGAAAACTATTTTACGATTGTTTAATTAGATGTCGCTACTGCGTCCGTATCGAAGCCATGTTATTGTTGCTTCTTAAAAGGCAGAAAATATTGATTTTTCACGTTGAGAAACCCTATGAATAGCTCTTCTGACGAGACCTATTAGGTCGAAATACGTATCAAGAGATACATAGGATTTGTTTGCGTGAAATCAAATATTTGCTGCCTTTTCTCATTTTATTCGGATTTACTCTGTGGGAGTACAAGAAACACAATTCGCTAAGGATTTCTGCTTAGTTGTAAAAGTCATGTCGTGGAATGCAAATTTTAAATTCCCCATGTCTCTTTTAACATCTTTTATCAACGTCTGTTTGCCTTGCAATTCTTAGAAGGCTCAGATTATAAAGCAGAAATCTGAATTGTGTTTCGAAAACTATTTTACGATTGTTTAATTAGATGTCGCTACTGCGTCCGTATCGAAGCCATGTTATTGTTGCTTCTTAAAAGGCAGAAAATATTGATTTTTCATGTTGAGAAACCCTATGAATAGCTCTTCTGATGAGACCTATTAGGTCGAAATGCGTATCAAGAGATACATAGGATTTGTTTGCGTGAAATCAAATATTTGCTGCCTTTTCTCATTTTAAAAATATGTTTTTATTAATTTTTTTAAAAACAAGAAAAAAACGCTGTGACCATATGGTCACACAGGGAGGTTACCTATATATACATTATGTATTTACTACTGTGTATGAAAAATTTCAAAACACTCAATGCAAAGTCCTAAATTACATTTTTTACACTATGTACGTATCACAGAAGAACATCCTTCTCCTGCACACCTACGTCTTTTGCCGTTAGGAACTGGAACAACAAGATGGTCAATTTTGTCATATCGTAGATTGTCGGACACTCTATTCATGGACAGACTATTCCTGCTGACTGAAGGCTTACCAGGACGTCTAGGCGGTACTCCATATTTCCGCAAATACATATGTGCAATTTCTCGGCGGAAATCTATATTAGGTGTTTTTTTTTCTTTCCTTTGAGGACTTCTTATAAAGCATCCAGGCGTTATGTAGGCATACGTCAACAAGCCAAGTAAAAAGAGGCCAATACCACTTTTTACTTCTGATGCCAATTCTGTATCGTGACACATATTCATCCATTCTATCCGTGCCACCCATAAATGTATTATATTTCGCAATAATCAAAGGCCTTTGTACTTTGTAGCGTTTTTTTTTTTATTTAAAGTGTATAGAAAAGATTTCTGTGGTACGTCCCTGTTGTTTCTACCAAGAAATCGATCAATAAAGTTAAATGTAGGTACGTTGTAAATATTTCAAGTTTTTTTGACGAGATTTTTAAATGCGTATTAACGTTGGAAATATGTTTTTATCTCTGTGTTGCAATGTTAGGTAAAATAACAAGTTTTTTGTCGCCAAAGAGGTATTATGTTAAAACGCAATAAACCATGAATCCCCCTAATATTCCAGTTGACAAAAAGTTGTTTGTCGTTATTAGAATGAGAGTCAAAAAGAATATTTGTTTATTTAGGATACCAATACTGGCGTCTAAAAACGCAATAAAGGAATATTTAAAAGGTTTTTTGTCGACACGAGCGAGAGGATATTGTTTTGGTTCTTGAGTTTGTGGCATTTGTGGGGACAGGTTAGCTGCAAGACGGAAGGGAAATTTTTGGCGAGTTTCTTGTAAAATGTAACGAAGAAAAGGAGTCGAGATTTAGATTCCAAGCGGGGCAGACATGTGATAAAGGTCGAGATTTAAGTTCCAAGCGGGGCAGACATGTGGGAAAGGAGTAAAAGATTTGAGAGGAAGTGATGAAGAACTTCTCGAAGAAAAAAGTCGTTTAATTGTGATGTTGTAAGCCGGCATTCATTCGCCAAAATGGTGGAATTTTCACTCTAAGTAATATGTCGTTTCTGAAAGAGTGACCAGTAACCACTGTTTTTATTTTGGCTGAAGATTTATGATGTTTGAGCAGTGAACAAGTTTAGTTCCTGTTTGTTTTTCGTTTTTTTGAGAAATCCAGTTCCTTCCCGAGATGCCCTTTTCACCTCATGTAGAATAATATTGGAGCAGTTTTGATTTGGATGTGCCAGTTTCAGCTTCCAATAAAGCTTTCCGTTGATGTGCAGTTAGATACCCCGCAGAAGTTAGCCAGTTGTTCAAAGGTTTAAGTTAAGATGTGTGAACTGAGGTAACATTTACGTTATTAATTTTTAAAGTAAAAATAGACATTTTCTTTTAAAAAGACAAAATTTGCTTTCTTTTATAAATTATTTTTTAAATTATTTACTAAGAACCGTTTCGAAGAGTTTTGTAACCTTTTGTAAACAGATATGTAAGTTTTTTTCATTTGTATTTGACAGCTAATTTTATTTAATATGCCTTTGTATAAGCTGTATTTTTGAAAACTGTTTGGTGAGACAAAAATAAATGTTTAATTTGTTTCTCTGATCTATTTTGAATTTTATTTGAAAAAGATATTTTTTTTCTATATTTTTGATATACAATTATTTCCCTAGTTACAACTAGTGGTTGTAATAGGTATAATTGGGCACCTCAAGTGGCGCCCTATATTAAATTTCTTGAGGTGTTTCCGTTAATTTTCATTCTGTTTGTCCCAAGAGATTTGTATAAGTACCCCTTTATTTCTTTTTTTTGTAGTTGCCCAATCCAACCCCCAATATCTTCAACTTATCCACGACCCAGCTCTCCAACAACCAACTGAGTGTCCGTATGCACTGGTTTCGATTATTTTGTTTGCCCAATCTTGTCCCCCATATTCTTACCCTGTGGTAAGCAAAATAGTCGTTACAAATTTGGCGCCCAACGTGGGGCTTGTCTTAGATTTGCGCCAATAATTGTACCTATTTGTTACAAATTTGGCTCCCAACGTGCGAGGCTTTTGAATATTCCTTAATTTTTAGATTTTTGATCCTTTTCCTGAAGCCACATATCTTTTTCAGTTTCCCCAGTTCCCTGCCATTTATATGAAACTTTTTTCCTTTTGAATAGTGCCCCAAAGTGTCTCACAAACAGTAGTGTATTTGTATTACAATGTATGTATTTTGTACCAACATTATGTATTGTTGTTTTTTTCATGTAATGTACTTGTAGTGACATATGTATTGTTCTTCATATGTATTGATAAATGAAAGCAAATATTTGAGTTGAATATTTAAATATGAATTTTTATTGAACTATTGATATTGAAAAGAAATTAAAAACAGTAGCAAATTATACAGTTACTGTTACATTTATTTTTTTATTGATTCGACAAATTTTACAGAATAATCGGTTTTTGTAATTTTTTTATTTGTTCGGTCATTTTGAGTAAATGTGTGTATTCGTTTGAGTGACTTTTGAGCTATGTAGTTGAGAAGTAGTATTATGCAATTTGTCTTCTAATTAACCATCTCTGAAGGTGTATTTAAATGCCAAGGGTTAATTAATGTTGTTGTACGAGGAGTAGTCATTGTGAGTCCTAGAGAAGATTCGACAAGTTTAGTCTCAGTAGTAGACTGTTTGTTTATTGTGTATCCTTTCTTGTATCTGAATGACCACAGGTGTAATATTTGTGATCAGGAGATGCTGTTTTAGTTTTGACTAGGAGCAGTCTCATTTAGTTTTCGGAACAAGAGTTGGTTTATTTTGGTATTATTCAGTGTAGCTCACTCAAAGGTCAAGTTTTCAATATTATTAGTATTTTGTCTTTCCTTGTATGTATGGTTTATGTTGTTTGTTAGTGTCCATGTTGTCCCATGTTGTTTGAAACCATTTTTTTTAGTCCTTGTTAGTGGAAGTGTGAACTTTTAGGAGACAGGTTATAGACCTCATTTTTATTTACCAACTGATTACTAAGTCAAGAGCAGAAGTTGCAGCAAACTGATTGAGTTTTGGATTTCAGTACGCGGGAGTGCAAGTGAGACTTACTATCAGGTGATAAATGGAAACGGTTGTTTCTTAAAATTATCATATTTTCTACTAGTTGTTGAAGTTGATTTTAGTAATTTTGTGTGTTTCCTTTCATCCAATTTTTGAAAAATGAAGTCTACCCAGGTTAATCATTTGAAATCAGGAGAGTTATCTTATGAGCTTTTCATAAGAGGTAAAAATGTCCCAAATAAGACAGTTGATGATAAGAGAAATATGTTAAGAGCTTTGTTGGCCATGGAGGCCACTTCGTCTTCAAGTTTAGTCGATTTGGTTAGTAATGTAGTAGATCCTGAGAAAGAGTTGTGTGAGATTAAGTTGATTATGGAAGATTTATGTATTAGTGCTCAATCAATGAATGCAGAATCAAACAAAACTGATTTTGCTAGATTTGAGACAAGGTCTTCACATTTAAATACCAGATTAGAAAATTTCCCTATGAATGATGTTGAGGAAGATGTTAAAAGGTTTGTCAATGAGTGTAAAGATGATTTGTTGTTGTTACAGGGTGATGTGTTAGAAAAACTAGAATTATCTGATGATTTAGTAAAACCATCCACTAGTAGCCCAGTTTCAGTTCCTGTAGTTCCCAGTTGTACAGTCCCAGCCCCAATAATACAGGTTTCAACTCCTGTCATTATTTCTGATTTACATATCAAGTTTAATGGTGAGAGTAAAGCTCTTCCCACATTTTTAGAAAAAATTAGAGATTCTGCTAGGTCTCGGAATATTTCCGAAGACATCTTGTTTCGCTCAGCTATTGAGTTATTTGAAGGTAATGCTGCTATTTGGTATAGGAGTGTTAGAGATAAAATTAATAGTTGGGATGAGTTGGTAGCCCTACTCAAATCTGCTTTTTTGCACCCAGATTATAATGATAATCTCTTGGATGAAATTAAAAATAGAAAGCAAAAAAGGAATGAATCCATAACCATTTATTCAGCAGTGATGGAAAACCTTTTTAAACGTTTGGAAACATATCCTAGTGAAGCCCAAAAAGTGAAAATAATGAGGAAAAATATTTTAGTGGACTACATTCCACTGATAGCCCTTCAAGATTTTGCTACAGTAGAAATGTTAGTAGCAACTATAAAACGTTTAGAGCAGAATGTCCTGCCCTTGTTGCAGACTACTAATGGTCTTGCAGGTATTTCGATTGATGATTCAGAAAAGCCCAAAGAACAAGTTCATGAGGTGAATAATCAAAACAAGCAAGATAGAAGTGGAGTAGGTGACAGACAGGACAGAGAAAATTCTTCTAGGAGACCCAATCCCAAACATAAGTATGAGAGTAATAGACCCAGTCCTCCAGAAAATACTGAAATAAGAAATCAGTCTTTTTCGTCCCCACCCCCAATGATGCAATCTTTTTCGTCCCCACCTCCATTAATGCAGTCAGCCCCTTATCAAGCTCCGAGAAATCCGAAAAAGTTATTTGTTTCAATTGTAATAGACCAGGTCATATTTTCCGTGACTGTAGAAGTAAATCAGTATCTTGTTGGCGTTGTGGTCATAAAGGTGTGATCATATCTTCTTGTCCTAAGTGTAGTATTTCGAATAGATCTAAGTCTAATAGACCTTACAGGCCATTGTTGAACCAAATTTTTGAAAAGAAAGATTTTGATAGTCGCCCCCATGTTAATTGTTTAGAAGTTAATGTAGATAGAATAGACCCTTGGTTTGATAATTTGAGATCAAAGATAGTCCGATCCCCCATTGATTTTCCACAGTGGAAGGTGGAGAATGATTTTGTTTATAAGTTTGCCCCTACCAAAAATTCTTTTAAGACTAATGATGTAGAGTGGAAAATTCTTGTGCCCAAACCACAGAGGTTTGAAGTTATGAAGTCTTGTCATGAGCCACCTACGTGTGCTCACTTTGGATTTTCCAAAACTTTGTCCCGTATTCAGGAAAGATATTATTGGCCCCAGATGCGTGTTGATGTGCTTAAGTTTGTCAGGTCATGTAAAGTTTGTGGTGCTCAGAAGACACCAAATTATGCTCCATTAGGTAAAATGGGTAAGCAGAGAGAGGCCAAGTTTCCTTGGCAAATAGTTGCAATAGATCTGATAGTTCCCTTTGTTCGTTCAAAGAAAGGTTATACGTGGTTATTAGTAGTTGCTGATTGGTTTAGTAAATATACTTTAGTCCAACCTTTGAGAAAGGCCACGGCTAAGAATATTGTTGAGTTTTTGGAAAATGATGTTTTCCTAATGTTTGGTGTTCCTCAATATGTGATTTGTGATAATGCCTCAAATCTGAACAATCCTCTCTTAATTGAGCTCTGTAATAGGTATAACGTTCAGAAAGTATGGTTTAGCCCAGTATATGCACCTCAGTGTAATTTTGTGGAGAGGAACAATAGAACCATTGGTACAGCAATACGTACGTATGTTAAAGACCACGTAGATTGGGATAAGAATTTAGCAAAGATCAGACAAGCTATTAACACTGTAAAGCATGAAGTGACTGGATATACTCCAGCTTTCCTGAATTATGGCCGTCATGTTCCTTTAAGTGGAAACTATTATGGTGTTGATCATAAGGATCAACAGAATCAAGATATCGAGATAATTCCAGGTGACCGTAACATTTATGCTTCAGAAGTCAAAGGTTTAGATAAAGTTTTTGAAAATGTTAAGGCTAATCTTCGAAAAGGATATGAACGTAACGCTAGGAGTTACAACTTACGTAGAAGAGAAGTCCAATTTCAAGTGGGTGATAGAGTTTGGAAAAGAAATAAGGTTTTGTCTTGTGCTGTCAACAAGTTTATGTCCAAACTAGCACCAAAGTATATTGAAGCAACTATCAAGGAAAAATTGTCACCACTGGTTTATCGTTTGTCAGATTTAAATGGTTTAGATCTTGGTAGGTGGCACATTAAGGATTTAAAGCCTTTTGTATCAGATGAGGACAATATGTCATCTTTAAGTAATTAGTTCATCCTATCCCACGTCTGTATTTTCGAGTTTGTATATTGATTTGATTTCATCATTTTGGAATATTGTTTCGCATTTGATAATTCTAGTTCAGGTAACCTACATCTAAAAGATATTATTAAGAAGTTTCGACTCAGTTAAGAGGTCATCTTCTGATTTGGTTTTTGTTGTTTTGCCTTTATCAAAAACTGGATAAAAATTATCCGAGTTTTTTCTTTTAAGAAGGGGCATTGTAGCGTTTTTTTTTTTATTTAAAGTGTATAGAAAAGATTTCTGTGGTACGTCCCTGTTGTTTCTACCAAGAAATCGATCAATAAAGTTAAATGTAGGTACGTTGTAAATATTTCAAGTTTTTTTGACGAGATTTTTAAATGCGTATTAACGTTGGAAATATGTTTTTATCTCTGTGTTGCAATGTTAGGTAAAATAACAAGTTTTTTGTCGCCAAAGAGGTATTATGTTAAAACGCAATAAACCATGAATCCCCCTAATATTCCAGTTGACAAAAAGTTGTTTGTCGTTATTAGAATGAGAGTCAAAAAAAATATTTGTTTATTTAGGATACCAATACTGGCGTCTAAAAACGCAATAAAGGAATATTTAAAAGGTTTTTTGTCGACACGAGCGAGAGGATATTGTTTTGGTTCTTGAGTTTGTGGCATTTGTGGGGACAGGTTAGCTGCAAGACGGAAGGGAAATTTTTGGCGAGTTTCTTGTAAAATGTAACGAAGAAAAGGAGTCGAGATTTAGATTCCAAGCGGGGCAGACATGTGATAAAGGTCGAGATTTAAGTTCCAAGCGGGGCAGACATGTGGGAATGGAGTAAAAGATTTGAGAGGAAGTGATGAAGAACTTCTCGAAGAAAAAAGTCGTTTAATTGTGATGTTGTAAGCCGGCATTCATTCGCCAAAATGGTGGAATTTTCACTCTAAGTAATATGTCGTTTCTGAAAGAGTGACCAGTAACCACTGTTTTTATTTTGGCTGAAGATTTATGATGTTTGAGCAGTGAACAAGTTTAGTTCCTGTTTGTTTTTCGTTTTTTTGAGAAATCCAGTTCCTTCCCGAGATGCCCTTTTCACCTCATGTAGAATAATATTGGAGCAGTTTTGATTTGGATGTGCCAGTTTCAGCTTCCAATAAAGCTTTCCGTTGATGTGCAGTTAGATACCCCGCAGAAGTTAGCCAGTTGTTCAAAAGTTTAAGTTAAGATGTGTGAACTGAGGTAACATTTACGTTATTAATTTTTAAAGTAAAAATAGACATTTTCTTTTAAAAAGACAAAATTTGCTTTCTTTTATAAATTATTTTTTAAATTATTTACTAAGAACCGTTTCGAAGAGTTTTGTAACCTTTTGTAAACAGATATGTAAGTTTTTTTCATTTGTATTTGACAGCTAATTTTATTTAATATGCCTTTGTATAAGCTGTATTTTTGAAAACTGTTTGGTGAGACAAAAATAAATGTTTAATTTGTTTCTCTGATCTATTTTGAGTTTTATTTGAAAAACATATTTTTTTTCTATATTTTTGATATACAATTATTTCCCTAGTTACAACTAGTGGTTGTAATAGGTATAATTGGGCACC
Source organism: Diabrotica balteata (assembly GCA_918026665.1). NCBI lineage: Eukaryota > Metazoa > Arthropoda > Insecta > Coleoptera > Chrysomelidae > Diabrotica > Diabrotica balteata. Next base: position 35,596,051 of record OU898276.1, read on the forward strand.
TCAAGTGGCGCCCTATATTAAATTTCTTGAGGTGTTTCCGTTAATTTTCATTCTGTTTGTCCCAAGAGATTTGTATAAGTACCCCTTTATTTCTTTTTTTTGTAGTTGCCCAATCCAACCCCCAATATCTTCAACTTATCCACGACCCAGCTCTCCAACAACCAACTGAGTGTCCGTATGCACTTGTTTCGATTATTTTGTTTGCCCAATCTTGTCCCCCATATTCTTACCCTGTGGTAAGCAAAATAGTCGTTACAACTTGAATCATTTTCTTCTGTTGCTTAGAGTATCTTTTGACGTAACTTTGAGGATTGATGACGTAGCAAGTTGATGCAGCCGTAACTACAGCATTATCCATCCATTTGACCAAGATAATTTCGTCATTTTTAGATATAACATAATCAACAGAACCATTAGTTTTAGTAGCCATTACTTTGTTGTCCGGCAAAGGGCAATACTTAGGAACTCTATTTTGTCAATTGTTCCAGTACAGTCATATCCCCTTAGTTTTAATTCTGCAAGTAAATTGAAACTCGTAAATAGATTATCAGTATAAATATGTAATTTGGCATCTCATTTGGTAGATCGTTAAGCATTTGAAGTAAAGGAGCTGTTGCACTTCCAAATTTTTCTACATAACTGTTATCAGTTGAAATATGTTTACCTTGATATAACTGAAAATGAATCAAATAACTGTCTTCAGAATTCAAACACCAAGCTTTATAGCCAAAGTGTATTGGCTTACCTTTGATAAACTGTTTACAGCTATGTTTCCCAAAATACTTGATCATTGATTCATCATAATTCATGTGCTGGGTTGGTTGAAAGTACTTAAGATATTTCATTTGCACCTTTTCTATAATGGGGCGTAACTTCCACATTTTATCAGTCGTTCCAATTCCGCTGTTATCGGCAAAATGTATACATTTCATGATTAGATCAAATCTATTCCTGAGCATAGAATTTTTCACCATGTGTACAGCCATGTCATCCTGTTAATCCCAATATGTTCTGCCCGGTAAGGGATGGTAGCAGAATAAAATTAAAATTCCGAAAAAACATTTTAATTCATCAATGGAGGGATTTGAATCGGGAAAATTCTTGAACGCAGCATATTTTTTTGTTTCTTGTAAAATATGCTCAAACATATCGTTGTCAAAAAATAGTTCGAATAGTTCTAATGGACTCATGTCATAAAATTAATAACTTTCAGATTTATTCCAGTTTTTAAATTTTTTATTATGTATCAAATCTCCCACTATCCATTGCTTGATCTCAGTTTTTTTTTTTAGAAATTCTACATTTTTTATTTTTTCTCTTATTTATTTGACTCATATGTTCATCAGGTTCTGTTGTCTTTATTTCATCCACAGAGTCTTCCTCTCCTTGTTCCATATTTTCGATACGATTTATTCGAACTTCAGCTGGCACTAATAACTGTCTATGAGACAAATTGTCAACTAAACCACCATCGTCTTCGTCGCCGGAATCGTCATCCGTATCCTCATGAACACCTGGAGGAGAAATAAACACCAATGTTTCATCATTTTCTATATTTTCGTCATCATCATGTACCGGGTATGTCATTCGTTAGATAGATATCTCAAGTGCGCGTGGTCGTATTACTAGTTGCATATATCGCTGTATGTGTTCAATGTTGTGTATTTAAAAGAGGCCATTTAGTGTGACCATACGGTTACGCTAGCAGAAAACGAGTTAAATATACAGACTTTTTCAGCTTGCAAGAGTTATCCTCAAATCTTGTTAAAAACAGAAAAAAAGATGAGAATGGGGAAACAGTTTCATGGTTAAATATAAAATGCTTAAAGTTTCAGAAGGAAAATCCCGAAGCATTCATTTACAGATATAACCACTGAAGTGATTATAAGAAAGTAAATATCTCTGGACGAGGTAGACCTAAATAGTTACCAGTTGAACTGAAATCTTTATATCAGCAACTTTTACCGATTTTAAGTAAGCCTGCAACCTTTCAGCCTACAAGAGTTATCATCGTAAACAAAAAACAACTAATTTGAAACGGATCATAATATAGTTTGGAACGTGTAAATAAAATGAATTGTTATGAACTTACCTATCTTTGTCATGCAGAGATAAATGAAATAAGGCTATTGTAGGACTAAACAACTTTATTCTACATGTAGCACATTCATATGGATTTGATTGATTTAATGGTTTAGTTGTAATACGAATAAAATCTGCATGCAAGACATGTTTTTTGTAACAAGATTCCACATTACATTCTTCACACAAATCTGTAACAAAAATATTGAAATTTATTTGGACATGGAAAGTTGGACATATTAGTTTCAGATATAAGAAAGTATATTTCATAATAAATAAACTGACACTGTGGCGCACAAACCATACATACTACATACTCGAGTATGTATGGTTTGTGCTGTGGCGCACCCAGGGGGCTTTTGGGCGTTAACCCCCCCCCCCCTCCCCCGACATATAAAGTAAAAAATATATAAAGAATAGTAGGAAAATGTAACTTGTCTTTCACCCACAATACCCAAAACGCTAATTAAATCATTAAATTACCACTTTAAATATGTAGAACACAATAATTATTATAATTTATTCGTCTTCCGGGTTTGGACCGTGTCATTTGTGAGTGACCCAAAAGTGGGTTCATCTCGACGTTTCGCTACAATTGTATGTAGCTTCTTCAGGAGAACAAAAAAGGAAAAATGAAAGAAAGAAGAAAACAAAAGAACAGGAAGATGGGTAGTTAGCAACGGTAACTCAGTTACTCAACGCAACCAGAGGCGAATACTAACTACCAAGATGGGCATTTGGTCACAGTAACTCAACTACTCAACGCAGCCAGAGGTGAAAACCAAATGCCAGGACAGGGATTCACGTCCAACAGCTCAGAACACTAACGCGTCGAGAGGCGGGGAGTGAATCCCTCCCGGCGGGATTCACTCCCGCCTCTCGACGCGTTAGTGTTCTGAGCTGTTGGACGTGAATCCCTGTCCTGGCATTTGGTTTTCACCTCTGGCTGCGTTGAGTAGTTGAGTTACTGTGACCAAATGCCCATCTTGGTAGTTAGTATTCGCCTCTGGTTGCGTTGAGTAACTGAGTTACCGTTGCTAACTACCCATCTTTCTGTTCTTTTGTTTTCTTCTTTCTTTCATTTTTCCTTTTTTGTTCTCCTGAAGAAGCTACATACAATTGTAGCGAAACGTCGAGATGAACCCACTTTTGGGTCACTCACAAATGACACGGTCCAAACCCGGAAGACGAATAAATTATAATTCTGACTCTGGCCGTGGAAGCCTACGATTTCATACAATAATTATTGTATAAATATACAATAATTAATATACATTAATAATATTTTCCTTATTTTTAGATATAGATACCTAATATTAGGCTTATGACAAAAATTGGACGATAAAGATCAGCGAATAATTACAAATCTATACTGGCATCAAGTGGCAAGAATAAAGGTTGAACAAGAACTGTCGGATGAAATAAATATAAAAAGAGGAGTGAGACAAGGCTGTATATTGTCGCCTTTACTTTTTAACTTATATTCGGAGGAAATATTTAAGGAAGCCTTAATGGAGACAACCGAAGGTATTATTGTGAATGGAGTAACCGTTAACAACATTAGATATGCCGTCGTTACCTTAGTGCTTTCCTAATTGCGGAAACTCGTGTATCTCGGCAGTAATATCAATGAGAGCTGGGATCCAACCGCAGAAATTAAAAACCGAATAGAACAAGCCCGAGCTGCCTTTGTAAAAATGAGAAACGTACTTTGCAGTCACGATCTTAGCATTGACCTTAGAGTTCGAATGACATCTTGCTACATCTTTCCTGTCCTGCTGTATGGAGTGGAAGCGTGGACTCTAACTGAGGCTATCCTTAAAGGCTTGACAGCCTTTGAGATGTGGTTATACAGACGACTACCGAAAATAAGCTGGGTCGACAGAGTTAAAAATGAGGAGGTTCTTAGACGGCTGAACCAAACAACACAACTGGTCAATATAATAAAGAAACGCAAGCTGGAATACTTCGATCACATTATGAGACACCCTGAAAAATGTGATCTTTCGCATCTGACCATTCAGGGAAAGATCCAAGGTAATCGTGGTCCTGGTAGAAGAAGAACATCATGGCTGAAAAATCTAAGACAATGGTATAGATAATCAACTACATCGTTATTTAGAGCTGCTATCAATAAAGTCACAATAGAGAATATGATATCCAACGATCGATAACGGTCATGGAACTAGAAGAAGAAGAATGACAAAAGTAGACATAACGAGTCTGTTGCGAGTAGCATGCTACTACAGGACTGTATCTGCGGCGGCCTTGTGGACTATCACGGGTTTTGTTCCTCTGCATGTGTTAGCAGTAGAAAAGAGACATCTCTATGAGAGAAGAGAGCATTATAGGGAGAACAGCTATAAAAAAAGAAGAAGAAAGGCAAAGATCAATGGAAAGATAGCAAGAAGAGTGGAACAACAAGGAAGATGTGCCCAGTTTACCAAGATGCTGATCCCGAGCCTAAGGGACTGGGTAGATTGTCTGTTATAGGGCGTACCTTCATAGGTTCAGAAAGACAGATACATATAAATGCCTATACTGAGAACATTGCGACATTGTTACTCACACAATGCTGGAGTGTAATAGATGTATAGTGGAGAGAAATAAAATGTATAAAGAAATAGGTATGAACCCTGTAACTGTAAGAGAGATGATCGTGAAGATGACGGGAAGTACGGAGGGATGGAATAGTGTTCACATTTACATCCGAACAGTCATTAAAAAGAAAGAGGAAAAAGAGAAATACCAACCGGGCCAACGACAGAGATAAGATCTAATTACTATTTTACCGAAGTACATCTGGCCTTCATCGATCTAGAAAAAGCGCACGATCCATGTCCAAGACTTAAATTGTGGCAAGCTTTACAACAACTCGACATTAGTCCATACCTTTTAGGAATACTCACATAAGTATACAGGGATAACATTACTTAAATAAAAATCGGTAATAGACTATCAGAGCCAATAAAAGTAACTAAAGGACTAACAAGGATGCAGTATGTCACTCTTACTGTTAAATTTATATATTGGGGCAGCCCTCCAAAATTGGAAAAACCACTGCCAGGGAATGGGAATGCTCGTAGGAAATGACGTACTCCTGACTCTCTGAACTTAGCGAATGACCAAGTCGTCCTAGCTCAAGATTCTTATGATCTAGAATTTATGATAAAGCGTCTATAGAGAGAATATTTAAAATGGGGGTTACAAGTCAGCATGAAGAAAACAGAATATTTAGTTATCAATTCAGATGCAAGGTTTGAAGTGTTGAGAGTAGGGATGTGTAGTTCACCATCGAAATAGTTCAAATGAACGATTCTTTCAACTGAACTAATTGAACTAGTTCATTAATTTTCATAGAACTAGTTCACTGCGAACGATTTGCATTATAAATTATGTCTCGACTTCTAAAGAAGAAAATAATGAATGAATGAATTAGAACATATATTTATTATTTTGTGAATGGATGGACTAACTAGTTTAAAAAAATGCCGATTAGCCTCAGATAAGATTCATAATTCTTATGAATGTGACAATAACATAAAGTCTTATCTTAATGCCATAATGGTTCGGATCTTATGCCCATGTATTGGCTTGGATGTTGCCATGCTGTGTTGTTTCTTGTATTGAGGCATTTACATAAAATATAATTTTATGTAAAAGTGAGAATGAAAATGTGTTATTTAATGTTCCTAGAAAATTCACTATTTTTTTTTTGTAAAGGTTCTTTTAGAAATAACCTAATTATAAATACCTATGAGATTAAATATACGTAAATATAAAAATAAATCATACTTGAACCATATTTATATTTAAAAAACTAACTAATCATATAATAATTTAAACCATTTAAACCTAAACATACTGACTAAAAGACTGACTGAATTCAATGTGTGATGACATCAACTTGTGTGATGATTGAGACGAGACATCTGTCAACCAGTCCTGTAGGGTTGGATTTCGATATCGGTCCTACAAATAGTTCTTTCGCGAACTAGTTCACTGAACTAGTTCATTTTTGTGAAATAGTTCTGTTGAACTAGTTCGTCTAAAGAACTAATAAGCACACCTCTAGTTGAGAGACGAGGACGTGTAAAAAGAAACTTCTTCTTCTTTAAGTTCCATCTTCTATCGAAGGTTGGAAATCATCATGGCTATGCGGACTCTGTTGACTGCCGCTCTAAAAAGTTCTGCACTACTGCATTCAAACCATTCCCTTAAGTTCTTAAGCCAGGATATTCTTCGTCTTCCCACATTTCGCTTTCCTCGGATTTTGCCCTGCATAATAAGTTGTAATAATGCGTATTTTTGCCCTCTCATCACATGTCCCAAGTACTCAAGTTTTCGTCTTTTAATAGTTAATATTATTTCCGCCCCATTTCCTATCCTTTTAGTTACTTCCATGTTTGACATTCTTTGAATCCATGATATTCGTAGGATTCTTCTGTAACACCATAATTCAAAGGCGGTCAACTTATTCAGATGAACTTGTTTTAGTGTCCAAGCTTCCAAACCATAAAGAAGAGTAGAGAACACGTAACATCGAAGCATTCTCAGGCGTAGTTCTAACCTTATATCCCGACAACAAAGAAACTTTTTAAGTTTAATAAATGATGTATGTACTATTTCAATACGTATCTTAATTTCTTTGGTTTGGTCTACATCTGATGTTATCCATGTTTCTAAGTATTTATAGTTATTAACACTCTCAATTGCAGTATCTTCAATAGTCAATTGGATATTTGCATGTGCAGATTTAGTCATGATCATGTATTTAGTTTTCTTTAAATTTATCTTCAGTCCGTACTCATGACAGCATTCATTAAGGCGTTGCATTACGTTCTGTAAATCATTGTTGTTATCCGTAATTATTACTGTATCGTCTGCAAAACGTAAGTTATTCAAAACTTCTCCATTGATAGATATACCTTATAAGATAATAAGACAGAATACGTATACCTTATAAGAAACTATAACATGAATATATAAGAAATAACATGGATGCTCAAGAAACAGTCGTTGACAGAATAGAAAGAGGTTCTAAATGGTTTGGACACATTGAGAATGCCTGACGAACGTTGGCCCCAAAAACTTCACAAATGGGAGCCCCCTGGAGTAGACCTCGACGCTTATGGAATGAAGGAACTAGAAGAGCGATGGAATCGAGAGGTTTGGTGGAGGAGCATGCCTTGGATCGGGAGGATTGGCGGAGGAGAACGGAAATACGGCGATAGCCGTCTCCAACATGTATTGTATTTACAAGTTGGATTAATGTACGTCAATAAACTTATTTTAACCTTAATTGTGGCTTATTCCCATTAAAATAATAATTACTTTCAAATGCCACAAGAAAATAGATTCAGAACAATAGATAAGATCTAGATAAGAAAAGGGAGTGTTTCAAAAATGTCGTCAGCCTTACAGCGGCCACCCCACTTTCGGAGTACGGTACGTGCGACAGTCAACTGCGCACAAGTAAGAGGGGGTGGTTTTAGTTGGTAGGAAGGATAATAGATACCTGAATATTTGGCCAAAATCATAATATAACGTTCTAAGAAACAAATTTATACATTACCGAAAGAATCAGGTGATATGGTAACTGTTTGCAAATCATTTTTCAAAAAAACTTTACAAGTTTCAGATGGAAAGCTCACTAGAGCTTTAATAAACAAATCAAGAGATGGAAAATTAATCACTCCGCCACTGGATAAAAGAGGCAAGAACCCCCCTAAGAATTAGACAAGAGAAACGGATATTCAAAATATGAAAGATTTCATTAACAAATTTGATAAAAATTAGATAAAAATCCTAATCGAGAGTATCTGTCACCTGATTTAAATATCTCAAAACCTTTTGATTTGTATGTGCAAAGTGAAGAATCACAAGTGAAGGTATCCAAATTCGCCTTTTCGAAAATTGTTAATGAAGATTTTAATCTTCTTTCCGTTATCCTCATACTGACACTTGCAAACGATGTGACGCTTATAATATGAAAATAAAAATCTGTGTAGGTGTAGAAAAAAGCAGAATGACAACAGAAAAAGAGTTACTCCTACGGAAGACAGAAGCAGCTGGAAGTGGAATGAAGGACAATGCAGCCAAGGAGAAAGATACCACAGCAGTAATTACATTTGATTTGATGAAAACTTTAGCTACTCCTAGTATTTCTACGGAAGTGGTTTATTAACAGATGGTATAAAACAGATAATGGAAAATGCTGGGAGTTTGATCGTGAGCTTCATCAGATGTTCATAGATTTTAAACAAGCATTTGATAGAGTATGCAGGGCCAGACTGTGGACAGCGATGCAGGAACTTGGCTTCCCAGAAAAACTAGTCAGGTTGATACGGATGTGTATGGAACGGTTACGATGTAAGGTGAGAGTTGGACAACAACACTCGGAGACATTTGAAATAAACAATGGAATAAAACAGGGAGATGCACTTTCACCACAACTCTCTTCAACTTAGCTCTGGAACACATAATCCGAAGTGCAAGAATCGAAAAAAAGAATGCAGTATTTCATCGAGAAGGAAAAAACTTACTATTGGCATTTGCAGACGATATCGATCTAATAGGAAACACACGATTAAGGATGAAGGAGACTTTCGTGAGGTTCGAGAAGGAAGCAGAGAAGATGGGGCTCCAAATCAACGAAAACAAGACGAAATATATGTATGTGAGAGCAAATAACCAAAGCAGAGACAGAATCGGTCAGAACACCACCATCGATGAGATTAACTTTGAGCGCGTTAGAGAATTCAAATATCTTGGAACAACAATAACTGAAGACAATAACGGATCACAAGAAATAAACAACAGGATTCAGGCCGACAACAGATGTCTTTTTGCCCTCCAAAACCTTATAAAATCGAAACAACTAACAAGACGTACGAATATACAGGTCTATAAAACAATCATACGATCCGTCGTGATGAATGGAAGCGAAACGTGGACGATAACAAAGGCAAACGAAGAGATAATATGTATTTGGGAAAGAAAAATCCTAAGGAAGATCTTTGGTCCTGAGTAACAAAGAGCTCGAAGAACTCTACGCAGACGCTAACATCATAAAAGAAATAAAGTACAGAAGACTCCAATGGGCAGGACACCTCAGAAGAGATTCTGACGAACGAACAATAAGACGGGTGCGAGAGCAAGTCCCAACTGGAAGGAGACCACGCGGACGCCCTCGTCTCCGGTGGCGAGATAATACAGCAGGAGACGTAAGCACTATGGGCGTGGAGAATTGGATGGAGGTTGCTCAAGACAGAAAACAGTGGAGGCATGTTGTCGAGTCGGCTAAAACCCACGAAGGGTTGTAACGCCACGGAGTAAGTAAGTAAGGTTTATTACAAGAGACAGCTGTGGACGTATTGTTTTGATACCCACAATCTAACGACAGGTCAGATACACATGTATGTATGGCTTGAAGGCATAGCCTCACGTGGCCCACAATAAATTTGTTTTTTCATTTTACACTACGTAAAAACGTATGTTAACACAACGGTTTTGATCTTGTACAGCGATCAATGATGTCTACAATACTTTCAGTCCCAGTCATAAATACGACTACCGACTAGATAGATCGACGATGTAAAAAGATTAGCGAGAAACTGTCCATAAGCGACCCAGTATGGAGAACACTGGAAATAAGGACTGGGAGGCATATGTCCAGCAGTGGGGGCGATTGGCTGGTTAATGATGATGATTATTAGATCAATATTCGCATTTACCTAAGCGTACCAGAAAGAATACCAAATTTTAATAGCTAAAAATTATAGAAACTGCTATAATAAAATTATAAAATTTTGACAGTGTTTGCTTTACAATACAGATAAATAAATTGCAGTACAATAATTAATTTTTTCAAAATTAAAACATACTTACAAGATTTTTTTGAGATGTAACTATTATCTTCTTGACTAAAACAAATAAAATGTATTTAATTGGTGGATTCGACCATAACTTGATGGAAATTCATTTTATGTAACAATAAAACACTGAAAACTTTGTTTTCAAACTTCCACAAAGACAAGTTACGTTTTCCTACTATTTTTTATATATGTTTTACTTTATATGCCCTGGGGGGAGTGTTTAACCCCCAAAACCACCCCTGGGTGCGCCAAAGTGTTAACAAAAAAATCTTTTTTTTAGTTTAATTTAAATTTAAAATCATTAAATAGCTTTTAGTAATTTTAAAAACTAAAGTACCTACAAATTTTAATTAAATTAATTGTTTTATTTTGTTGTAATTGAATTGATAATTTTATTTCATCACTCATTTTTACAATTTTTTTTAAGTTACCTAGCTAATTACAACAAAGTTTATTTAAATTAAAGAAGGAACATCCAAAGTAGAAGGAAAGAAAACAAAAAATCTAAAGATAAACAAGGTGTAAAATATCCCGACTTAATTCACAACTCAGAGGTTAACTGCATTAGAATGTTCCTTTGTTTAGTATCACGGCCATGATTTTCCTTGGACACTAGCCAGTGTACAAACAACACTCAGCTACACTTGAAAGTGCTACACTAGAAAACAAAAGAACAGAACTAGTATGGGTCCAAGAACGGAGTTCTGAGTGACACCATTATTAACAACACTCTCCCCTGACACCTCAGACATGTACCCTATTTTTGAGGTATGATTGGATCAACTTGATACTCTGTGAACAGAAGTTGTACCTCTATAGTTTTTTCAGGTGTATTGCATGGTCCATACAATCAAACGAGTTACTTAAGTCACAAAACACAACAGTGCTGAATTGCATCCTATAAAAGGATTCCAAAATGCAGGACACTAGGTCAAGAATGCCAAAAGTTGTGCTCCTTTCCTTCCTGAAACCGAACTGTGATCCTGAGAAATATCCTGGTTAATATTGGAAGCATACTTAAAAAGGGTAAAAAAATAGTTACTATCTAAAAGATTAATACTAAACCAAAGTAAAACAAAAGCACAGCTATTTAACACTAACTATGCCAAATCTGTAAATTTTAAACGAAGTTATGTTAAGTACAGAAGTATTAAGAATAATGTTGAATTTAAAGTTTAAAGCCTCTTGTAGGAAGTAACAACATACAGCAGTTGGTGTTTTCTTTTAGGAATGTTTAATCTTTTTAAATAGAGAAATTTTTAAGCTGAAAATTATTCAGGGTAACATAAAATATATAAATTTTCCTTTCTCTGACACTGTTTTGTTTACCACTTTATTGTAATTGTCTATTTACTATTGCTGGTCTTCAAAATAAAGCTATTGATTATTATTAGTAATATGTATACAAAAAGATTCATGTACAAATCAAAGAAAGGATACACGCAACAGCACCAGAAGCATTGAAGTAAACTGAAAAAGAGAAATATGTAAATAATAACAGAAGATGGATAAAAGAAAGTGAAGACTCAGTCAAAATAAAAAAGGAATACGATGGACAAAGACACTTAAAACAAATATCAGACAGAACACAAAAAAATACATAATGTAGAGAACTAATATAAGAAACAAGAAATATAGCCATCAAAAAATTTAAAAATCAAGAAAGATTAGATGAGATATTACAGTAGAACTGATTGCAAAAATTAAAAATTATACAGACATGTTTAACAGATGTATTAACACAGGCAAAATGACAAACTAGTGTAAAACAGGATATTTAACACCAATAAACAAAAAAGGTTATAAGACCATATTATGTAATAACTATAAACACATTACAGCAATGCCAATCAGCAGGCTGTATGTAAAAATAAAAGAAGAATTAATTAAAAACAAATAAAGGTATGGAGAAGCAGAAGAACAATGTGGGTTCAAAGCAGGATATTCAGTGTGCATCATTTGTTTATGTTGAATCAAATTAACAGAAAAGAAAGCAAAACGGAAAGAAGCTTCCATTTACTTTTCATAGATTTAACAAAAGTCTATGACAACATACTAATAACCAAACTATTGTAAGTAATGGAGAGGACACATACAATCAATAAATTAATTAAATATAACAAAATAACACAAACCAACAAAAGCGTTTCATACAACTAACAGACTCAAACGGATGTTCTCCCTCACCAACTTTGTTTAAAATATATATTAAACATGGATTGATAAACTGGAACAAGATGTGCAACAGAATGTGTGTAACAGTTGACAACATAGATAATACTGGCACAGGTAGCAGCAAACAACAGTTCTACAAAACTTGTATATAAGCATTTAAAACATCACTTACTAAATCAAACAATAAGGAGCACTGAAAGATACTTAATCCTTGTTTTAAAATAGTTCAGTTTGTTTTTATTAAACAACCCCAAAATCACTATTAGTTCGGCACCTTTCTGTATACATGGAAGGGTTGATAGAGTTGTTAACAATGTTAAGTTGAGAAATCAAAGATTTAGCTTAACTTTGCATCATCATAACTTGTTACATGGTGCATATTTCTCTAACAGCTGGATGCAAATTGGAAGTTTGAACTTGACAATTTACTATTGAAAAAAAATGGAAAAACTCACTTTTTTATTGAATTAACAAGCAATAAACAAATAGCTTTTCAGCTACTATATAATTACATTACAATTATTAATGAAAGTAATAAAGAATTAATAAAAAATGCTTATCTGATACCTTTCTTCTGAATTAGACAGTTCATTCTCAGAAAAGTCTACAGCTTCTCCCACAAATTCTAATTCCTCAACTTCATCTTTTATTTCAGATTGTTCAACTTTTGGCTGAACGAAAAATTGAAAATCTATAGCTTTTCCCTTTAAATTGTTGTCCAAAGTAGAAACATCATTATCATAAAGTTCAGTTTTTACTGTTTTGGATAATATACTCGCATCATCGGTTGTATCAGACTCTGCCATATTTCTATCATAAATAATAAACAGTACAGTATAGTATCTAAAAATCAACTGATATGTATTTGCCAATGAAAAAATTTTAGTGTATGAATATTAATAAAATATATTTCCGTCTTAATAGTCGTTCAGATCTCTCATGAATCACTATTGTTGAACTTGTATAACTTTCTAGGCCACCACATATTCACAGTACATCATGGCTATGTAAAAACAAAGAATATTAAGCGTCTATATTCTTTGGTAAAAATACTTTCTACTGTGCCCTAGAGCTATAACGGTATAACCAAACCTGTAGCTTCTAAAATTAATATAATGTTTACGGTAATGTCAAATATATCTAAGTATAGGTTATATACATTAATTCATTCCACTAAACTCCAACTTTTGTATTACATTTTATATTCTGTTTTTATACTTACCTCCTAATAATACTATGTTTAGTGATAAGGTTCAATGCTCGAATAAATGAATTTTAATCAAATAAAAGGCAGATATTGAGCACAGTTTTTTTATTAAATCTTGCATATTAAAAAAGATAATAAAAACTGTGCCCGATATCTGCCTTTTATTTGATTAATAAAAACTATGTTTAACTAAATTTAACATTTAACCGCCACTTTTTTAAAACAAATATTTGATTACCAACTTCTTCTTGTTAGGATTTTTGGCCTCCATCACGGAGGTAGTCAACCACTTCGAACCAGACATTTTGGAGGAAATTGCTGTACATACCTTCCTCAACGGGTTCAAAGATAGAGAACTACAGAAAGAAAGCTTTATGATTAGCAAGAGTTTTAGATGAACCTCTCGCTTTGTAACACGAAACAACTAATCAAACGTCACCGTGTCATCGAATACGAACCATTGAAGAAGGCGACGAACAAAATGATGAACGTCTGGAGGAAATGGTACGTAAAGCAGTTCGTAACACGATGCCGAAGAGACACCAAGGGGTAACTGCCGACCTCGAGAAACGAAGCCTCCATAGTAACTGAATTTCTTCATGAATTTATTGTTAGTGTAAAGCCTGTAACATTACGTCTTCCGGTGGAATTCATAGCTTGTACATCGAGGGTAGTATCAATTATAAATGTAGATCGTTTTGATAGATACAGGTGCGACAAGAACTATTGCACGTCCAGAAGTAGTATGAGGCCATCTTTAATTATTACCTGCAACAGTAAGGTTTAAAACAGCTACTGGTGAGATAATTAATACATTATGGCGAGGCTAATATGTCACCATCCATTGGCCAGACCACAGCAAAACATAAAGTAATAATTGCTGAGATCTCCGACGAGTTCACATTGGGAATGGATTTACTAGAAAAGTTGGGACTGTATTTAATGTTCTTGAGATCAATGGTGAAGGGTTGTCGTTTCATGACGACAAAGAAGATGTTATCCGCTTACTAACTACTTGCGATGGAACAATACCTGGTAATAGTGAGAAAGTTCTAATGACCAGACTTGATGATCACTGCTGAGAGGAAAGTTTAAGGATGGTCGAAGATATGGACGAATGATCAGATGTTACGTTTTCTTTGTTTTGCTGTATGGCTGTGAGAGTTAGAGAATGGACTTCGAAACAGAAAAAAAGAATAGATGCCTTTGAAATGTATATATACAGACGGATGCTGAGAATTTCATTGATACAAAAAGTTACTAATAATGAGGTACTTCGGCGCATAAGTAAACAAAAATAATTACGCAGCATAATCAAAGAGAGAAAAATACAATAGGTACTTGGGTAATGTGTTGAGAGGTGAAAGATATGAATTATTCCAAATCATATTGGAAGGTAAAGTGCAGGGCAAACCTCAGTTGGAAGACGCCAGAAATCGTGGCTGAAAGACCTGAGAAGATGGTTTGACCGCACATCCACAGAAATATTTCGTGCAGCAGTTTCCAAATCTACAATTGCCATTTGTATCCCCAACCTTCGAAAGGAGATGGCGCAATAAGAAGAATATGTGGAAAATACCGAGTTGCTAATGGCAAAATCTTTGGTGAGAGATGTTGTTTCGGTAAGAGTTATGAAGTTATTTATACATGTATATTTAAAGGAAACTGCTATCAAGTTGAGTAGAAAAACTTTGATCGGACAGTGTGTTACCGTGGCTTCGGTTTTTTCTATAAATACCAATGAGAAATGGAAAGGAGCTTGTTGAGATGGTTATTAAAAGGTGCCAAGATCTTGATGATGAACGAACTAAAAAAGTGAAGTCTATTCTGATAGAACTGTAAGATGTTTTTGCTATTGAAAATAAGGATAAAAGCAAAACAAGCATAGTAACGCATAAAATTAATACCGGGAGAGAGAGAGAGAGAGAGAGAGAGAGAGAGAGAGAGAGAGAGAGAGAGAGGAGAAACGAGTGGATAAGAGAGAAAACAAAAGTGAGGGATGTTAGACAAGAAGTTGCAAAATTGAAATGGAGATTTGCCGGACACAATATAAGACAAAAAGAAGACCGATGGAACAAAATTCTTATAAGTTGGAGACCGTGGGAATATAAACGAAGCAGAGGAAGGCCCCAAATAAGATGGGCAGATGATATCAAGAAGCACGTGGGCTCTAGATGGATGACCGTAGCGACAGACAGAGAAGAATGGAAAAGGATTGGGGAGGCCTATGTCCAAAGATGGACCGAAGAAGGCTAATTAAATAGATAGATAGATAGAGAGAAAGAGAGAGAGACAGATCGAACAACTGCAACATATGTCGTCAGATGCTCGTTGCTTGCATGCTCAGTCTATGTTAATATATACGTCTATGGTTTCGAGGAGAAGTGAAGTACTGGAGACATAATTTTATCGAGTAATGGTGTAACAGCTGATAACAATTGTAGCAGTTAAGGATTGGTCATTACCAAAGGATAAACACGGAACTAGAAGTTTCTTTGGTCTATGTACCGGGTGGTCCAATAAGCCGATGTCTCGGCTATATATCGGAAAGTATTCATGTTATAATTTTAGGAGAAAAAATTCCTTAGTAAAAGTGGCCAAGAGAAATCGCTGGAAATAACTTTCAAGATTCTGGATTAACCGCTAGGGGGCGTAACCTGCGAAGAAAATTTTGAAAACCAGTTTTTTGGGAAATATGTCCAATTATAACAAGTGTTAAATAAGTAAACTAGAAAGAGGCATAAATTCTGCACAAAGTTGTTCAAGTACTTTTTTTTTATTTTTTCAAATTAAGGGTGGGGGAGAGTGGGAAAGTATTTGTGGATAAATACCTATAACTTTGGTTTGGATCAACCGATTTTAACAAAATTAATGTCATTAGAAAGAGTATGGATGAAATAATTTACATCTACTATAAAATAATTGCATTTAGTTTTAATTGTCGTAGGTAGAGGGTACTTTCGAATAGAAAAAATTAAAATTTGTTTTTCTTCAAAATTTTTAATGGAAACATCCATTTATTGTAAATTATAATGGAACTGGATTAAATTCGTAACAATGGCGCAAACCGCATGTTAATAGCTTTTATTGAACTCGAGTTATGAATAAAAACGCATAAACATAAGTTAGTATAGTATTGACACACCCTGTATTATAAATTACATTAAAAAATAAGTCAGTAGGTACTTTCAAAATTTTTTATAGTAGAAAACTCTTAATGTCGATACCTATTTTGACCATTGTTATTTCATATGATTAAAAATTGTTTTTTTCGAAACTAAGTAGGCTACGACAATGAATTTGAAAGGGAGTTCATAATAGGTTTGTTCTAGCAAACAGACAAACTAGTCAGAAACCGTCAGCAAACAGTTGGTCAGCGAGAGAAAATAATACAGTCACCAGTGCTATATCCCCTCTACTCGCACTGGTCCACTATTCGCTGATGGTTTCAAACCATTTGAAACTGATGCTAGAACAAACCTATTGTTTATTTATTAACAGCAGTCAAAATATTGTTAAGAAGTGTTATATGTATTATAATTCGAATTGAAAATTGCATTTTTTTCAATAGATATTAATATTGGTAATAGTAATTAATTATCAGTACTAATAATTCGTGATGAGTATTTCAAATTGTGTGATATGATTGGAGTTTATTTCGAATATCACCAAAATGGCGCTATTGCCTCACGTAAATATTCTGTAAGATATCCTGGCAGGAGATATTGTGGCAAAGAAGTAGAGATTTCGGACTACTTATATGTGGATTCTGTTGAATTAAAGCAAGAACATTGATTGAATTAGGTTCGGTCATAACTCTACTACGTCGTTTAAAACAAGGACGAGAAAAACTACCAGTTTCTCTTAATCTTTTTGCCTTTCTTTCAAATACTTCTTTGCCATAATGTCTCCTGTCAGGATATCTTACAAAATATATACGTGAGGCAATAGCGGCATTTTGGTGACATTCGAAATGAACTCCAATCATATCATACAATTTGATATACTCATCACGAATTATTTGTACTGATAATTAATTACTAATATTACCAATATTAATATCTATTGAAAAAAGTGCAATCTTTAATTCGAATTATAATTTAGCACTTCTTAACAATGTTTTGACTGCTGTCAATAAATAAACAATATGAACTCCCCGTCAAATTCATTGTCGTAGCCTACTTAGTTTCGAAAAAACTGTTTTTTACAAAATAGGTATCAACATTAAGATTCTTCTGCTATAAAAATTTGAAAATACCTACTAACTTATTTTTTAATGTAATTTATAATACAGGGTGTGTCAATACTATACTTACTTATGTTTATGCGTTTTTATTCATATCTCGAGTTCAATAAAAGCTATTAACATGCGGTTTGCGCCATTTTGTTACGAATTTAATCCAGTTCCAATATAATTTACAATAAATGGATGTTTCCATTAAAAATTTTGAAGAAAAACAAATTTCAATTTTTTCTATTCGAAAGTACCCTCTACCTACAACAATTAAAACTAAATGCAATTATTTTATAGTAGATGTAAATTATTTTATCCATACTCTTTCTAATGACACTAATTTTGTTAAAATCGGTTGATCCAAACCAAAGTTATAGGTATTTATCCACAAATACTTTCCCACTCTCCCCCACCCTTAATTTGAAAAAATAAAAAAAAGTACTTGAACAACTTTGTGCAGAATTTATGTCTCTTTCTAGTTTACTTATTTAACACTTGGTATAATTGGACATATTTCCCAAAAAACTGGTTTTCAAAATTTTCTTCGCAGGTTACGCCCCCTAGCGGTTAATCCAGAATCTTGAAAGTTATTTCCAGCGATTTCTCTTGGCCACTTTTACTAATGAATTTTTTCTCCTAAAGTTATAACATGAATACTTTCCGATATATAGCCGAGACATTGGCTTATTGGACCACCCGGTACATATTACCGACGTTTTGTCAAAGGATTTGCGAATGTCTCCCAGCCCTTAACAAAGTTGACAGAAGACGGCAAACAAGAATATACATGGAGTGAAGAGTGAAAATCTTTCACAGAACTACAAATAGCTCTAATCAGTGCAACTATTTTAAGCTACCCGAGACAGGATGGAAAATTTGTTTTGGATACCGATGCTAACAACAGTGCAACAGGAGCTGTTTTCTTCCATATCCAGAATGGACAGGAACAAATCATCACTTACCTTAACACAGTCTTGTCGAAATCAGAAAGAAACTATTCCGTTACCAGGAGAGAATTGTACAGAATGGGAAGAGACAGAGAACTTTTGAACACCGTTAAAAGGAGAAAGACAGCCTATATGAGACACATACTTGAGAAGTACAAGTTTTTGCAGTTTTTTTTTAACCTATTCTCTATCCTTCCATTGTTGGATATAGGTCTCCCCCAGTTCTCTCCACCTTTCCCTATCTTGAGCTGTTCCCTGCAGCTGATTATAAAGGGTAAAATCGAAGGAAAAAGTGGTCTTGGTAGACGAAAAATATCCTGGTTAAAAAACATTCGGGACTGGACCGGGTTGAACATACAGACGCTTTTAAGAAAAGCAGCAGATAGAGACGAATTTTCAATGGTTATAGCCAATCTTCATGAACGGAGCCGGCACTAAAAGAAGGAGAGAATTGCTAGGCGTAGTGAAGGCTTGCGAGCATTTTCATAAATACCAAAATGGCTCCCATATTTGCGTAATCCACAGGGCCAGATGGCAAGATGGTTGGAACTATTACAAGAATATGATTACGAGATCGAAGATAGAGCTGAAAAAGTTCACGATGCTCTTTCGAGACGGCCATGCAGTGCAAAGAAATTACTCTCTTAAATTAAAGGAATGACATTGCTCCCGTGAGACGAACAACCGTCATTAATGACCAATGGTTGCCTCAATAGCTACAAGACGACAAAGCAGATGATCTATGTATAAAAAGAGTATTGGCTTTGATGCGTCGAAATGAGAGACCTGGGCAAGACCAATGGAATTGCCTGGTACTAGAAGATGATTTTTTGTATAGAACCTTTGAGAACAATGATGGTACAGTAAGCTTCATTTGATTCTACTTAAAAGTAAAGTATCAGAAGTATTGCGTCAGTTGCATGACGGTGCACCAGGTGGACACTTTGGAATTACGAAGACTCTACAAAATGTTCGAGAATGGTTCTATTGGGTGAACTGGTGAAGATGATGTATGGTACCGGAAAGGTCAACAGTGTGCAACCAGTAATGGTCCAGTTGGTAAAAAGGGGGCACCCATGAAACAGTACAATGTTGGTAGAAAGAGTGGCAATCGACATTGCCGCTCCATTTCCGGAAACGAGTGATGGAAATCAATATTAGAGATGTGTAGTTCACCATCGAAATAGTTCAAATGAACGATTCTTTCAACTGAACTAGTTCATTAATTTTCATAGAACTAATTCACTGCGAATGATTTGCAGTATAAATTGTGTCTCAACTTCAAAAGAAAAAAATAATGAATTAATGAGATCATATATTTCGAATGGAACAGGTCGAATTACATAGTCCCTAATACAAACAAGGGTAGTAGGAACAGGCTTTTTCTTAAGAATTATAACTGCTTTCTCTTCATCTTCCCCTGCTTGTTCTACTAGCGAAACTGATTTTGATGTTGAAGGTTGAGGTTCTTGAAATGTATTTTCTGATTTTTCGGGTCTTTTTTCTATGTATCTTTCAACATTGAGATATTTGAGATTGATATCAGAGTGTTTCATTCTTAAATGTCTTGATAAATTACCCAGTCAGTGAACCACTTGGAATACTAATATCACATGAACAGTAATTACATTTTGCAGATTTTTGATTTTTATCGTTTTTCTCCAAACGATCCCATAAAAAACTTATATTTCGTCTGTTATTTATCTTTTGGGATTGATTAAGAAAATAAATTATTATAAATAAAAACTAACTAATCATATAATAATTTAAACCTAAACATACGATTGAAAGAAATGGTTCGGAATCCCAACTACTTGTACGCCGTACGGTAGTGAAAGACTGACCGAAAATCGAAGAAAACGGGCGGCCGGCGCAGAGTTTGTGTGATGATTGAGACGAGACATCTGGCAACCAGTTATGTTAGGGTTGGATTTCGATCCTACAAATAGTTCTTTCGCGAACTAGTTCATTTTTGTGAAATAGTTCTATTGAACTAGTTCGTCTAAAAGAACTAATAAGCACACCTCTAATAAATATACCCTGCTAGCTCTGGATTATTTTATGAAATGGACTGTGGCCTATGCGATAACAAATCAAGAAGCTGCTACCCTTTCAGGGGTACTGGTTAAAGAATTCTTGACCCTCATCAATGAAACAGGTGACCAAAATCACGAGATAAAAAGACATATTGAAATTGCCAGGTATATCTTTATAAAAATGAAAAAATTATTTTGTAACCGTGATATTAGTATTCATCTACTAACTAGAATGTTAATATGCTATGTATTCAGTACTTTGCTTTACGGTGTTGAGGCATGGACAGAGGAATATTAAAAATCTTGAAAGATTTGAGATGTGGTGCTACCGCGTATACTAAAAATCACTTGGGTAGATAAAATTACAAACGAAGAGGTAATACGCAGAATAAATAATGATCCAGAAGTTATCATTAACATAAAAAAGAGAAAGCTTGGATACTTAGGCCACCTGATGAGAGGACAAAAGTACACATTCCTACAAAATATAATGTAAGGAAAAATCCAAGGACGCAGAAATCCAGGCCGTAGAAGAATGTCCTGGATGAGAAATTTAAGAGAGTGGTTTGGCTGTACCACTAACGAATTATTCAAAACAGCAGTTAATAAAATTAGAATCGTCGTAATGATATCCAATCTCCGATAGGAGGGGCTCTCAAAGAAGAAGGTTAAAGAATTCTTCAGCCGATTTGGTATTCACTTTGAGATCCACGAGCAAGCCTTTTTTCAAAATGTTTGTAAGTTGATTCATGTCAATAAAACCAGAGCGACATCCCTGCATCCTCATTTTTTTTTATTATCAGGAATATTGACAGCGAAAGATGGATTATATCAATTTTCTGCGGCAAAAAGATTCTTTTTCTAATACCATCTCTCTCTCTTTCTCCACACACACACTAAAATAATTTAATCTATTCTTCAACTAAAAGTACGAATAAAATAGTGCATATTATGTCTCCAGTTGCCGTAAATAAATTAAACCGGGATAATTTGTCTTGCACACCAGATAAAATGTCACTGACAGAGTGGGCATTCTGATTGTTCATTATTCTGTGCCATAACCAGAGAACTACGAACGCATGTGTTCGTATGTTCTCTGGCCATAACCATCGAGCAAAAAGACAAAAGAGGGAATGTAAAGGTAGTGGGGGCAAACATATTATTAGACAGGAAGTGCGATCTTTAGAGGCCACATTAAACAAGGAAAGAGAGTCTCTCTCCTTATTTGACATCAAATTTAGTTGGGTTATGTTATTGTTTGTCCCAAATGTCACATGAAATCTTATTTATATTGAAGTTTTTTAACAATTGTGTCGCATTTTAGACTCTTATAATTAATAATTAATTAAAACTTTCTCGTCTAAGACACGTTTTGAAAAATATTATATAGCTACTGTTGATAAGTGTCGAAAAATTTAAATTTGGCGCATTCGCATTTCCAGATATGTCCGCCATCAGAGGCCACTTTTTTGGTCTCCTTTTCATAAGCATTAGATTCCCATTTTGTCTTATTGCTCGATGGCCATAACCAATGACGTATAATATATAGACTCGGTGAACGCTTTAAAAAGTGTCCAAAAGATGAAAACCTTTGTTATTGTTTATTGTTTTGATACGAAGATGCACGAAGTTCATGATTTCTTACGAAGCATCACGAAGTTGATCTTGTGTTTGAAAACATCATGGACGTATGAAAACATTTTCTCCATTTTGTGTGACGAGCAAATTTTATTTTAAATTGTTGAGAGTTATTTACTTACTATTTTAGTAAAATGCTATACTATTTTATCAAAATAATTAGTTCTCTTATAGACGGGAACAAAAAGAAATCATAAATATTTAATTTTAATTAAAAAAATAATTATTGTCATTAACATATAAATGAGCACGCCGCTGTTCTGATAAACATACCTTCAACCTTGAGCCGAGATCTTTCGGACACTCGATTCTATAGCGAGAATAGGGGACTGCGTAGTCTATATATTATAGGTACGTCATTGGCATCGAGTAAAAAGATAAAAGAGGGAATCTAATCCTTATTAAAAGGAGACCAAAAAAGTGGCCTCTGATGGCGGACATATCCGGAAATGAGAATGAGCCAAATTTAAATTTTCTGACACTTATTAGCAGTAGCTATATAATATTTTTCAGAATGTGTCTTAGACGAGAAAGTTTTAATTATTAACGGTAATAGTCTAAAATACGACACAATTAATAAAAAACTTCAATATAAATAAGATTTCATGTGACATTTGGGACAAACAATAACATAACCCAACTAAATTTGATGTCAAACAAGGAGTGAGACTCTCTTTCCTTGTTTAATGTGGCCTCTAAAGATCGCACTTCCTGTCTAACAATATTTTTGCCCCCACTACCTTTACATTCCCTCTATTGTCTTTTTGCTCGATGGTCATTGGCCATAACCCTACCTTATGTTCAGAGGTTAACCGGCCTCCTGGTGACAGCTATGCTGACTGGTTACTGTCATTGGTCATATAAAACAGGTGCCAATCAGTGATTCCAATTTAATATGTTATCATATTAATAGTTGAACTAGTTCGTGCTTACTTGTTATTGACATATATGACGTATGATAATTATATATGTTATAGACGTATGCTATCACAGAAGAAATTGCGAGACTGCGAAATAAGCGTTTAAATCTCTAAAACGAATATACCCTAAAAATGATATATAAAGTAACCAAAGAAGAGGCAAAGTAAAATTTTAATAATATTACATCATGTACTATGAATGACAGTTAAGTTGGCGAGGCGTACAAACCCAAAATTGAAGTCCGTTTAGGTGGTGGTCATCAATCTCATTCCTGCAATCAGGTGCGTAACACGAAAGTGATGTGCGCCTGTTATTTTTCAGACTTATTATTAATTTGGATAAAGTGGAAAGTAATAGACTGATTAATTCTATTATTAATGGAAAATCAGGTGAAATCATATTTTATGTGTTGAATTATTGCAAATATAAGCCTCAGAGACAAAATTCCTAACACCGAAATACGTCGAAGAACTAAAGTAACCGACATCATGGGAAAAATAACGACATTGAGATGGCAATGGGTAGCACATGTAGCAAGACAAGACACCAACAGATGGTCTCATAAAGTGACATTCTGGAGACCTCGAGAAACAAAAAGAAGCGTGGGAAGACCTAAAAAGAGATGGATAGACGATATAACTGCTGTAGCTGGAAACCAGTGGATGAGAATTGCAAAAGATAGGGAAGCGTGGAAGCAATTGGAGGAGACCTATGTCCAACATTGGATAAATGAAGGCTGAAGAAGAATTATTTCAAAAATATTAAGCTAGAATCAAATACCTTGAAAAGTGAAAGACACAACAACTAAAGGAATAGGTAAGTTTGTACAATAAATAAATTATTATTAATTTGCTATCAAATGAACTGAAAGTAATGGAGAGTTTTAACTTTGTCTTTATCTTTTATTAGTTGTATCTGTTTAATTCATTCTCTTATAGTTGTATAACGTGCCTTCGTGGTTTTATGATATGGCAATGCTTTTTAAATAATTACTTTTAGAAAGATTTGTAAAATGATAATTGTATGACACCGGTCTTAATCCCGATAATTGAGACATTTTTTAAATATATGTACTTAAATTATTACAGTTAGCATATGAATATATTGTGTACTGTCTTTCGGTAGGACAGTAAATATAGACTTTTTTATAGCTACATACTAGATAACATGAATCAATACAGATACTAACTCTTCTACAGGAATTTCCATCAGAACAATCGAAAGGATAACAAGCGAGGCAAAAGTCCAGGCAAAAAACGAGTCAGGAGATCAACCATAGATTTGTCGGATTTCGGAATACCAAATAAGAGATATTCGCAGAATAATATACGAATTTTATAAGACAGACAAATGTTGGGTTACGGTAACAAAATTAAGACAAAACATTCACAGCAATTTGGATATTACAATTTAACAGACATTCTAAGGCGACTTCTACGCAAAATAAAATTTCGTTGGAGGAGAACCGAAAAGTGCTTACAGAACAAAGTGAAATACAAGCTTTGAGAATAAAATATATCAAGCAAATCAAACATTTTCGGAGTCAAAATAGGCCAATTGTGTATGTTGACGAGACATATGAATCAACAAAGGGATTATTTTCTAATATTTCCAAAAGTTAACGATTAATAATAGTGCATGCCGGCTTTGACATGAGATCCATTATAAATAGAATATTAACATTTAGGTCAAGTACAAAATCAGAAGATTACCACTCTGAAGTTAATGCAGATAATTATGGAAAGTGGTTGCAAGAGCATTTAATACCTAATTGTACATGCTAACTCGGTACTAGTTTTTGATAATGCATCTTAGCATCTGACGTACAAAAACTCGCTGAGAAAGAGTTAAATAGAATTGATGCAAATGAGTGAAGAAAACGATGTGACCATGTCATTAAGAAGGAAGATGAATACATGGACAGCGGAATAGTGGTTGATAACGCCATGAAAATAGCTTTGATTATTATAAATATTAATAACGACTCTTCCAGTACAGAGTTTTCTTCCGATGATGAAGTAAATATACTGTGATAACTACTGTAATGATAATTACTGTGATACATTTAGTTATACCATAGGACAATAAAACAATTGTTATTTTATTCTGTGGTTATACAATATGCTCCATTTAATTTGAAAGATAATATTAATGTAGTTTTATTTGTTTATTAAATTCTGTCATAATTATTATTGTGTTTGTATGCTAAATTAAACAGAATATTATAAACCATTGGCTTTCTATTTAAACCGACTAAAAAAATAATAACAATTTCATCTTTCTAATAATATATTAAAGCTTGCAAACAATATTACTACTTTTTTAATTGTGTAATAATTAATTGAACCACACCGTTACGCCACTGGAACTACTTATCATAAATAGTAAACCAATAGAAAAATTATAGGGCGTTAACATAATCTATTCGTCTGTGACTTTGTGCGCATTCCGTCGCCAACGTAACTGGCGTTTGCTGGATCCTAGATGAAAATAATAAGATATGAGTTCACGAATAAGGTTGAAAAAAAATATATTAAGACAGTTTATTAAATAAAGAATTTAACACAAAATCAGTTGAACTTTCTGAGTACCCTTAATGAAATTAAATTATATTTGGTATTTCTTACAATTAGTTGAAAATATACAAAAATGTCATCTGAGACACATGTAACGTAACCACAGAATAATAAACAATCAGAATGCCCACTCTCCATGGAAAATTAAGTACGCGCATCTCGTTCGCGCAGACGTTCCGCCATGTTTTAGATGGAACCAGTGTTGTTTATGTGGTGTGCATAGAAAAATTAACCCGGTTTAGATAACTTACGGCAATCATAGACATACTATACAATTAAAGTAACATTGTTAAATATAACATAAATATAATATAATTAAACATAAATATAAACAATTACATAACCTCACAAATCATATGTCTGTGTTATGTGTTTCCTTTTAAAACATGGCGCGCGTACTGAAAAACTTCAAAGGCGGCATCTGAGAGTGGGCATTCTGATTGTTTATTATTCTGTGACGTAACATTATCCGGATGATAAATACCGGAGTAGATAAAACCATCTACCGCCGTTATTGCTATCAACATAAAATTTAGAATTTGGCCTCTAAACTCATATCAACGCTGCTTTTTGTGCTTTAAATTTATATTAGATCATTGTTAAAATGTCTCGTGAGTATATTTAACGTGATTTCTTAGAGTATGGGGTCGTTTTGTTTTAAAAGAACACGCTTTGCACTTGTGCCACTGTATTTTCGATGAATCCGCATGTTTCACCATATGTTGGATGAGATTAAGTTTTCTAATAGTTTTATAGTCGCAATTGGCACAATATAATAACTCCTGTGGTATATGCTTTCTGGTATGTTGAATGAATTGGTTTTTGTTCACACTTTCATATTGACATGTATAGCATATGTATTTCTTCAATTCACCTTGCTGATGGACGCTATGCAGATGCCTAATTAGACTAGGTTTAAAGTAGTAAACTTGAGCACAAATTTCACATACATATTGTTTCTTTTCCGACTTTTGTTGAAAATGCTTGGCCTAAAAATTTTAATTTAATTAATTAATAATAATATTAAATAATAATCATTACGTAGGGACCATCGAGCAAAAAGACAATAGAGGGAATGTAAAGGTAGTGGGGGCAAACATATTGTTAGACAGGAAGTGCGATCTTTAGAGGCCACTTTAAACAAGGATAGAGAGTCTCTCTCCTTGTTTGACATCAAATTTAGTTGGGTTATGTTATTGTTTGTCCCAAATGTCACATGAAATCTTATTTATATTGAAGTTTTTTTAACAATTGTGTCGCATTTTAGACTCTTATCATTAATAATTAATTAAAACTTTCTCGTCTAAGACACATTCTGAAAAATATTATATAGCTACTGTTGATAAGTGTCGCAAAATTTAAATTTCGCGCATTCGCATTTCCGGATATGTCCGCCATCAGAGGCCACTTTTTTGGTCTCCTTTTCATAAGGATTAGATTCCCTCTTTTGTCTTATTGCTCGATGGTAGGGACATTGGCCAAATCACGGAATATGTTAGAGGAATAACAAGTAGAAAAGTAATCAGAAGAGCTGAAGAAAAAGTGGTAACTACCGCAAGACACTCACAATATAATCCAGAAAACAACACAGCACAGCAGTGCCTGGATACATTAAAACAAAAACTTTCCGTTTACTCACGCCGACTAGGGAGATACAAAATCAGTAACAAACGAAAATCCGACAGTATGCTTTTTGAAAATGCCGAGAAGATTGCCAAGTACAAAGATATGGAAATTCAAATAAGAATGACAATGAAGAATGGAAAGTATTTAGTTCCACCAGAACTCAATCCTTTTAATACCGTAGGTATGTGGGATGAGTGAATTTTCCTCTTAGTGGGAGTGTGAGCAGTATGGCTAAATCTGGATAATAATAAAAGTAAATTCAGGAGTTTTGGAGAAATCAACTTTCCACACCAGCTGATTTTAACACCAATGCTGCATGGATAGAAGCTACAGCGCACAATTGTCAACACTATCGTACTATTCTCTATGAACCCTTCACCACAGAAGAAATCTCTAATATCATCAAAGAGCTTCATAACTGTAAATCTTCTGAAGCAGACGAGGTTCAAAACTTCTGGCTTAAGAAGTTCGGGAGAGCTCATTAGTGCTTATCAATAATAATTGATCATGTTATTTTTAATCAACAGGAAATACTATCATTCCTACATAACTCAGGTAAGAATTTATTTAATACCGAAAATCCTTTTTAAAATGTATACATTTAAAAATACAATCGGGCTAATATCCCGATATCCCGAAACCATATTCCATCATCAGTGTCTAGGTGTAGATAAATGTAGCCACTAAATATGTGAATAAAAACCCGTTAAAAATTATTTAGTTAAATTTAGTTTAATTTTAGTTTTAGTTTAGTTTTAATTATTTCTTATAAAATATTAAGATGTTAATGTCGGATGTTGGAGTCATATGTCGCCATGTTACCAAATCTAACGGTAACTTTAACATCTTAATATTTTATAAGAAATAATGTAAACTAAATTTAACTAAATAATTTTTACCGGGTTTTTACCCACATATTTAGTGGCTACATTCATGTACACCTAGACAGTGATGATGGAATATGGATTCCGGAAACGTTTTGTATAACATAGCCCGATTGGGTTTTTAAATATATACCTTCTACAAAGGATTTCATAAATTAATAATATAATTACTTAAATCCATCTATTTAACCCGTTTGATAAATTTAATAATATTTAAATTATAAGAATAACTCTAAAATTAATAGTAAATAATAGCAAATCAAAATTAAAGGTTTTTTAAAATAGTTTTAAAAAGTATTTTAAAAAATACTTTTTGCGCATTTTTTCAAATACAAATTTGTTTTTTATATACAGGATTACTATCATACCAACTTTCTTATTTTAAATGAAACATTGATTATATTATAAAATTTTTGGATTCTGTACAAATTTCCCAGAACTTTGATATGTTGCATGTTATAGTTTTAATTAACTTATTTTAGGATACAGGGTGGTTAATAAATAGATCACTCTCTGCGTGTCTCCTTATGACTTTAAAAAAGGTTCTATACCTAATTTCAATAAAGAAGAGTGAGTTCATTTTCGTATCTCAATTTGTTTTTAATAATATATATAGTACTCTAAGATATGTACACTTCCGGTCATATAAAACTGGTACACTTTTTTTTCCCAATGTAAACCTGTGTTCAGACTGGACACAATGGCTCGTGAATCAATTCGTTGTTGCCTTTACAGATAGTTAACAGAATTTCAGTAAATTTAAATAAAACGTAAAAAATAACGTTCAAAAATATATAAAGTTTTTAGATAGGTATTATTTTTATTATTACCAACAAAAAACCGTATCTAATAAATTTAATAACCAGAAAGAGGATTGAGTTAATGTATAGAACACAAACTGTTAACTGTATTTTATGTCAATCAATTTAGTAATAGGCAAACTACCTAAATTTATTTATTATTTATTACATGAACGGTAAATGTGAAAAACTAACATTATACTTTGTCCTACATAGGTTATAAACTATAAAATATCTAGGGCGAAAAACGCTTTTAAAAACGTGACAGTATTACATTATCCTCTTATAACTGTAAAAAATCCTCTTATAACCATGATACTATGACTATAAGATAAGATATTGCGCCTGTTTTTGTGACGTCATTGGAGACTTGCACGTTCGAAATGTCAGTTTTTGTATATATCAATAAATAATCTTTAATAAATAGTTTGGAGATATCCTTATGTGTACGATTATTGTAATTATTAAACCTCTTAACTTATTTTCGTCTAGTAATTTCATCACAGAATGCATACAAATCTCATTTAACTTTAACAAGAATTCAAATTCTAGTCTCCAATGACGGCATGCGCGAACCCGACCGATTTTGAGCTACGGGAAGATCCTATCTTGTTATTCATAGTATCATGCTTATAACTGAAAAATGCTGGTTTAGTATCTTTAGATGTTATAAGTGCGTGAAAACGTCCCAATCATATTCGAACAATTAAACATAAAAAATATTGCTTGCCATCTGTCAGCTTTGACAAGTTTGTCAAAGTGAATTTTTAAAGATGCCACGTCAGGTAAGTCAGTTTGATAAAACGAGAATAATTTTAAAAATAGAAAAAAATTAAACATAAAAAATATTGCTTGCCCTCAGTCAGATTTGACAAATTTGTCAAAGTGAATTTTTAAAGATGCCACGTCAGTTAAGTCAGTTTGATAAAACGAGAATAATTTCAAAAATAGAAGATGGTTGGTCTATTCGACAACTGGCTCAAGAGTTAAATAAAAGCAAAGCCACAATCCACAACATTAAAAAAAGATGGGAAAACGACCAGACTTTGGATAGAAGGAGAGGGAGTGGAAGACCAGTTATTACTACAGCCCAATAGGATGAAACATTATCTAATTATTTAAGAGCGCATCCATTCCATACGGCAAGGCAAGCAAAAGTTAATACAAACTTTAATGCTTCTATAACTACAACATTAAGGAGGATTAGAAGAACAGATTTAAAAAATTGTGCAGCCGCCCGAAAATACAAATATAGCGAGGAACATAAACAAAGTAGACTCCTTTTTGCTTTAAATTACGTTTTAAACGATCCAGGTAATTTTTGGGACCGTGTAATGTTAACTGATGAAAAAGTATTCCAGTCTCATTATGATGGCCATATTACTGTTTATAGACCGCCTCGAAATAGGTTTAACGAAAACTATATTTCATCAAGTGATAAGTCCGGACGGTTCTCTATTAATGTTTGGGCTTGGATGTATAGAGGAGGTTTAGGAATGTGTTGGAGAATTGAAGGACGATTTAATACTGAAAACTATTTACATATATTAGATAATGTGATGTTGCCATCGGTTAGGGAAATTTTTCCCAACAATAATTTTATTTTCCAACATGATACCTGCTCAATCCACACAGCCCACCGTGTACGGGATTACCTTATGGAAAATAGCATTGAAGCTCTTCCATGGCCCTCTAAAAGTCCAGATATTAATCCAATAGAGAATGTTTGGGGACTTATGATCAACAAAATACAAAAATTAAATGTAGTTCCCCAAAACAAAGATCATTTATGGACCATCATTGAAGAAACCTGGGAAAGCTTGGCTGAAGATGAAAATTTGTCATTAAATTTAATTAACTCAGTTCCCAGAAGATTACAAGAAGTAATTAATAATAATGGAGCTATGACAAAATATTAACTGTTCTAATTGTAATACACATATTTAAACCCCACACTTGTTCACTGTAAAAATGATTCATTTTTTATTAATTTCAAATAAAATTTTAATTTTTTCTAGTGGGTTTTATTTACTGTAGTATTCCACAACTCAATACAGTTTTGTGCTACACTTTACGAGAAACCAATCACACCTCTCGATTTGAAATTAAACATAAATTTAAAGTCATGTCTAGATTTATTACCTATCATTATTTTTGAATTGAAATATTTTTATAAATTATAATAAAACACGAATCAATGTATGGGTACTGAGAGAATAGAAAATTTCAAAATTAATAGAATTTTTTAAGATGTATGTTTAAATAAATGTATAAATATAAATGTGACTGACTGATCGAGAATGCTCAATATGATTTTAGTTTTTAGTATACTAAAAACTTGCGTCCCGTCACACAGCTCTGCTTTTAGCTGGTTTGATATAATATTTTCGTTGAACTGGCATCGTTGCCTTCGAAATTAGAATGACACATATGACAAGCTCAACTTACACAACTTAAAAAACACGATTTTCGGTTATAAGAGTTGTACCAGTTTTTTATGACGGGAACGGTACCTATATTTTTACCAGGTGTGAAGTGGAATGTACATAAGTGTATATCTTAAAGACTATATATTTAAAAGTTAATATAGAAGGGATTGTGCCTTTAATACATTGTATATTAAAAACAGTTAAATAAAAGCATGGCAATCCAATATATTAAAGTTGGTTGAATTTTGTATTGGATCCAATAACTAAATAATATACCTGTATCTGCATCAGTATTTACACGACATCACACTCTGTATAACACATTTTTATTGGTAACATATGCGCAACAAAAAATATTAAAAAGAGCTTTTCGATGAACTATTCATAATTTAATAAATAATTTTTATATATCTGTGCTGAATAATGTATTTCGAAACGGGGAAATTATTCATTTATAGATATTACAAAGAAAAAGTCTCTAAAACGTTTTTGAGCAAGCCAAAAAAATCACATTATAAGGCATGAATGAATCAAATATGTAGTACCTTTTTTGTAGATGTATTATTCAAAAACAAAATGAAAAGTTCTTACTATAAAGAGTGATCTGTATAGCAGTGGGCAGTGGCTATGCTGGACTTAAATAAAACATCGATTAGATAGAGAAAAAAATCACAAATTCGTGATATGTATGTAATATGTAAACTTTTTTGTTTATTGTTAGGCATATCACGCAATATAAATTCTTAAATAAAATTGAGCATTTATGTTGACTTTCAATAAATATAAAAAAATGCACTGAAAAAATAATTACACGCAGGGCCGACTTTTGTTGACATTCTAAATGGTGTAATTATTTTTTATTTACAAAAGGTTGCAAATACACCGCACAACGCAAAGTAATGGTGAAAATCGTATTGATGGAACCATAGATGAAAATACTTCTTTGTTTATTCTGATGTTGGCATTGATCGATCAATAATACACCGATTCTTTTTGGCTTGTGTTGATACAAGATATAATTTGTTCGTCGTGGAATTTCCTACTAAATTATCTTTCGTAATATAATCGAAATATAGTAAAGCCATTGTACCTGCCACGGAAATTTTACAAACTCTAAAAATTCCAATTCTCTTTGGGTGACAAATGTTTGTGAAATCGATTGTTCATGTCTTGGAAACCTATTAAAATTACATTTTTCCTTTTAAAGTCGAATATCGGTGTAAACGATATTCGACTAAAACGAATAAAAAAATCAAGAAGTAAAACTATTGGAGGAGTATGTTTCTATAAATATAAAAATGTAATAACCTAAAAAATAATCAAAAAAGGATTACCAATCATTACAAGAGAGCATTAAGAAGATAAAAAGAATGTATATTATTGTCATTACATTATGATTCGGATATACATAGAAAATCCAGACTTTTAGTTTTAAGTAATATTTCGATACAATTTATTTTGTTTACAATAGATTCAGAGTTAATACATACGATTTTTAGTTGATTGGTATTGCCTTTAAAATTATTTGTATTATCTAGTTTGCCTAAGCCGGATTTGTAACAATTATTTCTGGTTTTGTTGTTAACTGCGGTTAGTACAATTCTTATACTTGAAGTCAAAACGACGAACCAATGAACCTTCAGGCCAGATACTGGGATTGAGAACATCATTTTTATAATCCAATGGACATGAAACTTTAAAGCTTGCTTGGTACTCCGTAACCTTTAACTTCTTGAAGTAGAAATGTATATTTGGAGCATTTACCTTTAAATACTTGGTCAAATCTTCCGTTGTCTGTTGTATAATTATATTATGGTGTAAATAAATAATGATTGATTGGAGTAAGATTTACGTCTGTTTACTCTTAATATTGGCTATGAGCATGAGTGCTTGGTTCTAAATATAGTAATTGTCATCCACTTCTAGTCTGTTAAAATGTAACTAACTTTCGCAATAAAATAATTACTAAAATACTAGATACATTCAG
This sequence comes from Diabrotica balteata, assembly GCA_918026665.1. NCBI lineage: Eukaryota > Metazoa > Arthropoda > Insecta > Coleoptera > Chrysomelidae > Diabrotica > Diabrotica balteata. The sequence goes on from OU898276.1 coordinate 35,629,470, forward strand.
TATCATTGTATATCCAAGATGGACGCCGCTACACAATAGCGGATTAGAAATTTCTTTGTTTCGTTTAAATCAAATATTCTCGTGTATAAAACCCTCTATATATTTTTATTACCTAAAAATACTATATTCGTATTGTTGTATTCGAGTGCGCTGACACCAGGCCAACATCTGTTGATTTTTTGACCTGAGCCTTCGGAGATATTAAATTTAATGTTTTCATTTTGTACTATCCCTTGGCAGACCAAAGTTTATTTTTTTATTCCTCCACTTAACGAGAGCTCGGACGGACACGTCGGCGTCAGCTTACTGTTCGAAAGTCAAACTAAACTAATACTATTATGTAATAACTAATAATAATTACAAAGCAATAGTAATTACCTGTTATTATTCTTAGGAAATCTAAATAAACTTATTCCTTTTCCTGTCACAGATGAACATCCGCGAAACGCACAACAATAACCAGAAGATATTTTAAATATAAATTAAACTTTTAACTATAAACTATAACTATAAACTTATATATTTAACTTATATATTTTAACTATAAACTATAACTAAGTAAATTAGATAAATGGTCAAATGCACTTGTATAGTCGAGTATTTACCACAGGCGCCTACGGACTATCGTAAAATATCAAAGTTCTGGGAATTTTGTGCAATCATTTAAAATAAGAAAGTTAGTATCATAGAAATTTATATATAACATCAGTCAACATCCTGTATACAAAATAACAAATTTTTATTGGAAAAAATGCGCAAAAAATATTTTTTAAAATACTTTTTAAAACTATTTTAAAAAACCTTTAATTTTGATTTGCTATTATTTACTATTAATTTTAGGGTTATTCTTATAATTTAAACATTATTAAATTTATCAAACGGGTTAAATAGATGGATTGAAGTAATTATATTATTAATTTATAAAAAAATGTTCGCAACCAACAATACATATAAACCTCATTGACACATTCAGAAATGAATACAAATGAACTGCGCAAGGCTGCACAGAATAGTGAGCCAGGCTCTAGACACTAGTGTGATTGTGTGTCGTTTCCCTGGTGTCCGCATGTCTTTATAAGGTGTTATGAAATCGAATATAGTGCGAAAGCATAAGCCAATGAAATTATTGTAAAATTTAGTTCGGTTAGATAAACATATGGGAGACAAAGGAGTAGGATGCGAAAATATGGAGTTGATTCCAGTTTACTCCATTTAGCCTCTTCTACTCAAATCCGACTCTCACCTTCACGTTAGTGTCCCCTGTTAAACCGAGCAACCCAACTGGAGATCCGGTATCCAACCCGGGTGTAAGGTTGGTTCGACAACTGAAAGAGCGGGTGAACAGGTCCTCCAAGTTGGGGGTTGGGCAGTGGGTTAACAACCCCCTTCTGTAAAAATTCTTCTGTTACGGAAACTTCAAAACAATCAGCCGGACGGATTTTTTGTCGACGACTTGGCAAACGAAATAAGGTTAATGATATTGGTTTATTTACTTGGAATGTGCGTACGTTTTATAGTGCAGGTAAACTAAGAAGTCTGTCCAATACACTTAATGAATATTCAGCAGACATTATAGCACTTCAAGAAATCAGACGGGCAGGTAGTGCTAGCCTAGAAAAAAAACTACACTCTACTACAGCGGAGATAAAAATAATCATATTTTTGGCGTGAGATTCATACTGAATAAACAACTGAAATCAGAAGTCATAGGTTTCGATCCAAAAGTCCAAGGATATGTAGAATCCGAATTAAAGGCAGGTTCTTTAATTATAGCATTATCAATATCCATGCTCCCACTGCAGATAAAGAAGACGAGGAGATGGACATATTTTACGAGAACCTGGTAAGCACTTACAGACAATGCCAGAACAACGAGATAAAGATTATTATTGGTGATTTTAACGCTAAAGTCGGCCAAGAGATTATTTACCGACCCACGATCGGCGAGCATAGTCTTCATGCTGACAGCAACCAAAATGGTTTACGCCTGATTGAACTCGCAACATCATTGGGAATGGTGGTAGAAAGTACATGTTTTTCTCATAAAAATATCCCACAGCCACATGGCAATCACCAGACGGTCAAACAAAAAACCAAATTGACCATGTACTAATTGATAGTCGACATTTCTCGGACGTACTAGATGTAAGAGCATGTAGAGGTGCTAATATAGACTTCGATCACTACCTTGTAAGAACAAAACTCAGGGCTCGTATATCAAACGCTAAGAAGGGCCAGAGTACAAAATCTACAAAATATAATATTGATGTGCTAAAATCTGAAGATGCTAGGGATAACTACAGGAAAATTTTAATTGAAGAGCTGACAAGAATCGATAAAAATTTAAGTATGGAAGAACACTGGACCAAATGCAATCCATACAGCGGCTAAAGGCTTTTTAAAACCTAACCAGGCTAAAATAAACGAAGATTGGTTTGACGAAGAATGTAGATCCATTAACCAACAGAAAAATGAACCATACAAGAGACTTCAGCAGCGCAGAACGAGATCAAACCTGGAAGACTATGAAAATCTTAGACGAGAAGAAAAAAGGACGTTTAGAAGGAAAAAGAAAAAGCCATACGAAAACGTTCTAAACGAGATTGTTAACCACCACAATAAAAAAGACTCGCGAAAATTCTACCAGAAGATCAACAGCTGCAGAAAAGAATTCAAACCCAGAATAACAGCATGTAAAGACAGAGATGGTTCCATAATTAGTGACAAAGAACAGATACTAAATAAGTGGGCGAATCATTTTGAAGAACTGCTTAGCGAGAGTCGTGAAGAAGACCAAATAGAAATTACCTTGCCTGAAATGGATAACGCCATTTCGTCTTCACGCTCAGGAGCCGCCCCCCACCGAAGAAGAAATTAGAGAGTCCATTTCAAAACTGAAAAATAACAAAGCTCCTGGATTGAATAATCTTACTGCCGAACTCTTTAAAAATGGTGGTGTTATCCTCTTCACATATGACGGTGTGTGATAATTATAGAGGCATCACCCTATTTAACAAAGCATATAAAGTTTGTCCAACGTATTGTACAGAAGATTGATCCCCTATGCTGAACAAATAGTTGGGAACTACCAGCGCGGATTCCGACCCAATACATCAATAACGGATCAAATCTTCACAGTCAGGCAGATTCTTGAGAAAACGCTTGAGTTCGGAGGGAGTCGACACCCACCACATATTCGTGGATTTCAAAGCCGCATATGACTCAGTCAACAGACAAAAACTTCTACAGGCTATGGTCGAATTTCAAATGCCGCTTCATCTTGTCCAACTAACGGAACTTACACTCACAGGCGTACATAGACAGTGTAGTCAGAATCCAAAACGACTTTTCAAGACCCTTCCATTGTAAAAATGGACTGAGACAGGGAGATGGACTGTCCTATCCCTTATTATACCTTGAGCTAGAAAAAGAAATTCGAAAGCGCCATATTAATACAAATGGCACCATCTTTAATAAATCTGTACAAGTGGTCGGATTTGCAGATGACATAGACATTATTGTTAGGTCTACGGAATCTCTGATCGAAGCATTTCGATCATTAAGGGCGTCTGCACTGAGAATGGGATTGAAAATAAACACACAGAAAACCAAGTATATGTATTGTACTAGATCAGGCAACCAGATAACTAGACTATTAATTGATGATCTGTAACTGGAAGGTGTGGACACCTTCATCTACCTGGGCTCGCTACTGACCAAAGACAACAATGTCAGCAAAGAAATTAAAAGAAGAATAGTGCTTTCCAATAAGTGCTATTATGGCTTGAGGAAACAGATGGCCCCAAAACTACCCAAAAAAAATTAAAACTACCATATATAAAACACTAATAAGGCCAGTGTTAACATACAGGTCAGAAACGTGGTCACTCACACAGAACGACCAAGAACTGCTTAGACGTTTCGAGAGAAACATTCTAAGGAAAATCTTTGAAGATCTCTGAAGAAGGCTTTGGCTCATAACGAGCTGTAATGCCACTGATGATGATGATGATAGATAAATATATTTTAATGGAATAAAGTTTCAACAGAAAAATGAATGAACTTTCAACAGAAAAATGGAAATAGGAAATATGAAATACCATTAATTGTTTGTACACTTCCCGTCATATAAAACTGGTACACTTTTTTTTTTCTAATGTAAACCTGTGTTTACACTGGACACAATGGTTCGTGAATCAATTCGCTGTTGCCATCACAGATAACAGAATTTCAGTTAATTTAAATAAAACGTAAATCGTAAAAAATAACGTTCAAAAATGTATAAAGTTTTTACATAGGTATTATTTTTATTATTAACAACAAAAAACCGTATCTAATAAATATAATAACCAGAAAGAGGACTGAGTTAGTGTCCAAAATGTTGAACTTTAAACTTAGGGTATTGGCAGAGGGAACATTGGAATGCATCTACTGTACTTTTATACTTCAATTACTTACAGAACACAAACTGTTAACTGTGTGTTATGTCAATAAATTTAGTAACAGGCAAACTACCTAAATCAATTTATTATTTATTACATGAACGATAAATGTGAAACACTAACATTATATTTCATCCTACGTAGATTATAAACTGGGACGAAAAACGATTTTCAAAACGTGACAGTATTACATTAACCTCTTATAACTGAAAAATCTTGGTTTAGTATCTGCAGATGTTATCAGTGCTTGAAAACTTCCTGAACATATCCGAACAATTAAACATAAAAAATATTGCTTGCCATCAGTCAGATTTGACAAGTTTGTTAAAGTGAATTTTTAAAGACGCCACGTCAGTTAAGTCAGTTTCATAAAACGAGAATAATTTCAAAAATAGAAGATGGTTGGTCTATTCGACAACTGGTTCAAGGTGTTAAATAGAAGCAAAACCACAATCCACAACATTAAAAAAAGATGTGAAAACGAGCTGACTTTGGATAGAAGGAGAGGGAGTGGAAGATAAGTTATTACTACAGCCCAACAAGATGAAACATTAACTAATTATTTAAGAGCGTATCCCAAGGACAGCAAGGAAAGCAAAAGTTAATACAACTTGAATTAAAGGACGATTTAATACTGAAACCTATTTACATTATAACCTATATTAGATAATGTGATGTTGCCATCGGTTAGGAAAATTTTTCCCAACAATAATTTTATTTTCCAGCATGATAACTGTTCAATCCACACAGCCCACCGTGTACCTATGGAATTATCTTATGGAAAATAGCATTGTAGCTCTTCCATAGCCCTCTAAAAGTCCAGATATTAATTCAATAGAGAACGTTTGGGGACTTATGATCAACAAAATACAAAAATTTAATGTAGTTCCCCAATACAGAGATCATATTTATGCACACCATCATTGAAGAAACCTGGGAAAGCTTGGCCGAAGATGAAAATTTGTCACTAAATTTAATTAACTCAGTTTCCAGAAACTCCGCCTGGGTTGTCTGATGGGTGGATTGAGTAGCTCATCGGATGACACTGCCGGTCCCAAGCCCGGATAAAGGAGGAGGGTCCCCATGGCAAGACTAGCCACCTACCTGGGGTAAAGAAACCCATATTGGCTCACAGAACTGAAGATTCAGCCTCGGATACCGGACGGAAATATCAGATGACGACACACGCTATGACAATGGAAAAACGAATTGGTAAACGAAAACCTAATGACCCCATCACACGAATCGCGTGCTGGAATATTACGTCGTGGAACGGAAGAGACCAGGAGATCATAATAGAAATGAAGAAACACAATATTGACATCTGCGGAATCTCCGAAACAAAGAAAAAAGGCCAAGCAACATCAAAATACGGAGAATTTATACTCATATACAGCGGGAAAGCTAAACAAGAAAGAGCGCATTCAGGAGTTGGAATTTTGCTGCACGATAAATACTCGCAAAACATCGAAGATATCGAATACATCAACGATAGATTATTAAAAATCTCTATAAAAATGCGTAACATCACAACACACCTGATAAGCACGTATGCCCCAGACATATCTAAGCCCACAGCAGAAACTGAAAATTTCTATCAGCAACTACAAAACGTCGTAGATAATATAAATACGAAACACAAAATTATCGTACTCGGGGATCTTAATGCACGGATCGGAAACGGTATCATACCAGGTATAAAACAAAAGTACAACGAAGAAATAATTAATGAAAACGGCGAAGCATTAATAGACTTTTGCGCTAGAAATGAAATGAGAATCAACAATACATACTTTCCTCATAAAGACCAACATAAATATACTTTTAACAATAATCGAGGCCAGCGATCAATGATAGATTTTATAATCACAAATCGAGCGATAACTCCGTCACAAGTACTTGATGTCAGAGCACTAACATCTGCTAACCTGGGGACTGATCATAACCTTGTTTTATGTAAGATGCTACTAGAACGTCCGCAACGAAACAGAAAACCCCCAATGTTCATCGAAAAACATAATATAGAGTCGCTAGCAACAGAGAGTACAAAACTGCTCTATGAGAACAGGATTACCAGCAAACTAAAAGAGATCGACTTAAAACCCGAATGGGGAGTAGAAGATACTTGGCAAAAAATTAAGAAATGCATCAACGAAGCAGCAGAAGAAGCGATTGGAAAGCGGAAAATTAACACGAGAGCGACAAACCACACCAAACCGTGGTTTTGCCAAGAGGTAAAAGAACTCTCTGAATTAAAACGCAAATGCTACCTGAGATATAAAAGCACGCAATCGGAAGAAGCTCATGCAGAATATGTTCAAATAAGAAACGAAGTAAACGCCAGAATAAAATCAATCAAAAGAGAACATTGGGCCAAATTCACTTGCGACATGGACTACGACCTATATGGTGCCCAAAAGAAAGTATGGAAAATGCTCCGCAACAGGAAAAAACCAGTTAACGAGTTCGTGCAGACCAAAGGAGTAGCTATAGAGACATGGCAACAGCATTTTAAAGAGCTATATGATGCTGAAGAAACGCTGAATATAAACGAAGGCGAAACAGATGTGAGTGCTACAATCAATGACGAAGAAGTAGAAGCAAAGATCAAAAAGCTAAAAAACAGAAAATCACCGGGAACGGATGGTATACCCAATGAACTTTTAAAATATGGAGGCCCGGAACTTGCAAGTAAACTGGCACAACTATTTAACAAAATATTAAACAAAACAGAAACACCAGAGGAATGGCATAATAGTATCACAATCCCCATATTTAAAAAAGGACAAAAAACCTGCCCACAAAACTATAGAGGAATAACCCTCTTAAATACAACAATGAAACTTTTCACCGGTATTCTTAAGGACAAATTGGAAAAGCAAATCACTAATGCTGAAGAACAACAAGGTTTTACAAAAGGGCGGTCTATAACAGACGCAGTATTTATAATAAAACAAATAAAAGAAAAAGCTATAGAGTTCGGCATGCCAGCGTATATTTGCTTCATTGATTTGACGAAGGCATTTGACAGAGTTCGCCTGGGAGACATTCTAAATATATTAATAGAAAATGAAACACCGACCAGTATAACAAAGATACTCCATAACCTAAATAACAACAACGTAACCAAAGTTAGAGCAGGAGACGAATTCACTGAAAATATTCCAACACCGGGAGGAATTAGACAAGGCGACAGTTTAAGCCCCTTCTTGTTTAATCTTCTCATGGGCAAAATTATCAACAAAGTAACATCTCTTAATCTCGGATATAGAATGGGCAACAAAAGAATTGGTATGGTGTGTTACGCAGACGATGCAGCAATTATTGCCGAATCAGAAGATGATCTCCAAAGGCAGCTCTTTCAGTTCTTTCAAACAAGCCGACTACTAAATATGAACATCTCTACCAACAAAACTAAATGTATGACAATAGCAAAAGATCCGCTCAGATGTAAGTTAGTGGTTGAGGACAACCCCATAGAACAGGTGATGCAATTCAGATATCTGGGCATAGATATATCAAGCACCCACGACCCAGTAAAGGACCTGAGGAGTCAAATCAACAAAGCATCTGCACTGTCAGGATGTCTGCGGGAGATAGTCTGGTCAAATCCGTATATGCGCACAGATAGTAAAATTAGAATCTATAAGACTTGCATACGACCGATCATGACATATGGCATAGAAGTGCGCGAAGATACCAACAAAACGAAACAGATGCTAAGGGTTGCCGAAATGAAAACCCTAAGAACAATAATGGGGAAAACAAGAAGAGACAGAGTGAGAAATACAAACATTAGAGAGCAGTGCAAAATTCAAGATATTGTAAGATGGGGAAGGCAGCGCAAGAGGATGTGGTACAACCATGTAAGATGAATGGATGAGAATAGACTCCCAAAAATTGCCCTAGAAAACAATCCGCCCGGTTCAAGACCCCCCGGAAGACCACCTAAAAGATGGAGGGATAGTTGGCAATCTACCTCCCAAGAAATTAACCAGAGGCAGCTTCAGAATTAAACAGATCGAAAGATCTACAAAAAGTAGAAGAAGAAGAAGAAGAAGTTTCCAGAAGATTCCAAGAAGTGATTAATAATAATGGAGCTATGACAAAATATTAACTTTTCGAATTGTAATACATTATATTTAAATCCCACACTTGTTCACTGTAAAAATTATTCATTTTTTATTAATTTCAAATTAAATTTTACTTTTTTCCAATGGGTTTTATTTATTGTAGTATTCCACAACTCAATACAGTTTTGTGCTACACTTTACGAGAAACCAATCACACCTCTCGATTTGAAATTAAACATAAATTTAAAGTCATGACTAGATTTATTCTCTATCATTATTTTTGAATTGAAATAGTTTCATAAATTATAATAAAACACGAATCAATGCATGGGTACTGAGATAATGGAAAATTTCAAAATTAATATACTTTTTTAAGATGTATGTTTAAATAAATGAATAAATATAAATGTCACTGACTGATTGAGAATGCTCGATATTGTTTTAGTTTTTAGTGTACTAAAAACTTACTTTTAGCTGGTTTGATATAATATTTTCCTTGAACTGACAACGTTGCCTTCGAAATTAGAATGACACATGTGACAAGCTCAACTTACACAACTTGAAAAACATGATTTTGGGTTATAACAGTTGTACCAGTTTTTTATGACGGGAACGGTACATTATTTTTTTTGGGAGGAAGCGCGTAGCGGCGGCGGCGCTCCGTAGCCTTCCCTTACCAGTCGCCACCGATAAGCAAGCAACTTATCAGAAAAAGTTTTTTGGATTAAAATCTACATTTAATATTTAGACATAACAAAAACTTACTTTATGAAGTTCCATACTTCTTTTGCGTCCAAATAAAGAGTTACAAATATCACATTTAAAACAAACATCTTCATTTTTTATATGCTTACTCAATGTATGCCTTCTTAAACGACTTAATAAATATGTACTATAAGTGCATTTATCGCAAGTATAAAGTTTATCAGATTCCAATGGATGATTAGTGACTCGGTGCCTTTTTAAGTAACTGGGAAACACAGTTGAAAAATTACATTGATCACAGTTATAATGTTGTCTATCCTCTATACTCATGTGGGTTGCTAAGTGAGATTTGAGATTGGTACTCCTTGTTGTTTTATATTCACAAAACTTGCATTTTAAAATTTGATTAGTCTAAAACAAAATAACAACTAATTTTAGTAAGGTGTTGAACTAATGAAATTTTTTTAATATCGCTGTCCCGGTGGAACAATGACACAACTACAAAAGTGACACAACTACCCAAATATGATTTTCTTTGATACCAATTATTTCTGCTTTTTTGGTGAGCTAAATAACTACCATCGAAAAATAATATTAGCTGTTTTAGTGAAAAACTACCGTGCGGCGCAACTATCAACGTCATGTTTTCTGTACAATGAGGCTCCCTGGATATGCGGGATGTAGGGCTAAGACATGAAGGCCAAAACAGTTAAGTACATTGTGATATAATATCACGTATATATGTAGATATATTCGTTAGCTTATAATTCCACAACTCTTGAGTGTACAAGTGCGTTCTAATTCACGATTCATTTTTCAGAGTCTTTTTAGGTTATGTAGTAAAAACATGGAGAAAACGGGGTTTTTCGGTTTTTCAGACTGTTTTGAGATAAAACTAATGCTTTGAATAGCTGATTTTGATTGTAGAGGGAAAGATACATGTGAAAATATAAATTACCATTCATTTAGATACTGGATTTAGAGGTTATATAGCGAAAGCTTAAAAACAACGCCGAAAAAACGGGGTTTTTCGTTTTTTTTTAGCATGCTGCAGGAAAAAAATAATAGTTTTAATAGCTTATTTCGATTGTAAAGGTAAAAATACATATAAAAATATGAATTATCATTAATTTAGGTGTATGTTGTTAAGGTTATGAGTGTTCCATCTAACTAAAAAACCTAATTTATGTTTATTTTATTAATATTTTTTTTTATTTTATAAAAACTGATAGTATCTTATCTTATGGCAGTATAAATAAATGTTTTGTTTTCTATATAATACTTATTGGTTTTTGTTTTGTTCCTAGGCCCATACAATTTATTGTTAAGGGGTGGGTGTGCTTCAGAAAAATGCCAAAAAAGCAGTTTTTCCCGATTTTTAGGCATTTTCCACGTTGAAAATGATAATAATACCTATGCCATTTGAGAGAACAAGAAAAAACCCATAAAAAACATTGTTTTAAAGTTAGCCAAAAATTTCCGACATATCCTAAAATATCACTGAAAATTCCAAATATTTTTCCTTAGCTCAATTTTCAAGCTAAAAATCTTAAAAAAATCAGGCAGTTTTGAATTATTACACTACGCATTCATGAATTTTTTCAGATTTTTTGCAGCAGTACAGCGTCTAAATTTTTTTTTCTTTTTCTAGGCACCTAGGGACTTGAAAATTTAACTGAGTTTTTAATTATGTCCTTTCGAATGGCCAGACCCAAAACTGAATCGAGCATGGTGCAATTTTGACCATCTTATCCCGCTATAGCCTTTAATCTTAAAACGCTTTACAAAATCCAGGAATTATATGTTTTGGAAGTAACTGTTTCAAATCTTTTAGTTTGTTATCAACTAAAGGAATTTTTTAAGAGTAAGCCCTACGCACCTGGCATTAATGTGAAAACAATTTCGACGAACTCCGACCGCTTCTTTTTTGGCAAACATCAACTTTCCAAACAATCTAAACAATCCACGTTGATTGTTTATAATTTTTTTATATAGGAAGTAATCTTTCCCATTTAAGCTATGAAGTAGCATTACTTCAGTTATTTTGAAGTCAGATATTATGCTGTGGACTGAATCACCTTCGTTTTGGGTGTGACCACGAACAAGGTACTTGTGAGTAATAGATTTGATGTCCAAAGTATTGACAGCAAACAGGTACATTTGTTTAGAAATTTGTAATTACTATTAGAAATTTATTTTTTGTTGGCCTCCACAGTTATCGGAATAAAAAATCACATCAACTCCTGGGCTGGTTATTAACAATGTTTATAGATAGTAATAAACGCAAGATCCGATTTCTCTTGCCCCTCTATTCCCCATCACTTAATTTCAAAAGTAACAGCTAACTTTATAAATTTCACAAGTGCTATCTGTTTCGGAGACTTGGTCTTTTTTCACCTTTACTTCTACTACTGTAGAAGTTATCACAGTTTAAGCAAGATTTATGCAGAACTTTGTCCTATTGGTACAGGTAACACTGCTTGTAAATCATAAGTAGTTGTAAATATAAGATGTATATTGTTATTAGAATGTTTTGTTTTTAGTTTATCTTTGGTTTTTTCTTTACGACTTAAATCCTTTTCCTCTAAGTGACTTTCAATTATTGTTATACTTTCTTTTTCCTCTGCTCCGGCATTTTTAAAAGATTCGCATTGGTCACAAAAATCTTTCTTCGGTATAAAAAACTCTATATTACTTAAATTCGCTGTTAAAAATACGAGAATAACAATCGTAGGTTGCTGACTCTTCTTCTTTTGCATTTTTCGTTCCTTTATATAGTTCTTGTGAAATTTCGCAATAATTAAACCACCGTCTATGTAATGCCTCGAAGAACCACTTCAAAGATAATGACTTTCAATTCGCGGAATTGAATTTCTATGGCTACGAACAGAATCCAAAATTTTGTCACTTATTTTCTTGTGACTCTCGTGCTTCCCACGTTTATCTTCTGGAATAATAGTAGTTTTTTCAATTGAAACTGCTTTAATTATAGAGCGATTAGCTTTTTTAGTTATTCCAAAATTACTAATGAGAAACGTTTTACATACCCGTTCTTGTTTTCCCCTGCCTGTAATGAAAAATGCACAATTTATATTTCTATGAGTTGTTTTTGATGTAGAAATACGTCGGTAGCTCAACTCAAGTGGCTGAATACAAGAAGCCAAAATATCTCGCTGTCTTTGCAAAGACATTAATGCTCAATACTCTTGAAACTGTGTCCCTTTCAGCTTTTTAGATACCCTATTTGGACATTTCAAACGGCATTTGTTGGTACACACAGGTCCCATTTTTTTAGCAGCTATAGGTTTTCCTGTTCTAGAAGTATACCTCTGTCCAGAATTCTTTAGTCTTTTCCTATTTTCTTTCAACCAATTATCCACATTCCTTTGTCTTTTTTCCCTTCGTGACTAAGAGAGCATTACCAAGTGTTGGTGTTTGGAGATCTTGGTGAATATTTTACTTACATAATGCATTTAAGTCAATGTTGCCTCACAATAAGGAGAAATCCAGATGAAAAATGACACAGAAATGACAGTTACGTCAATTTTTCGGCGTATTTGTGAAAAAAACTTATAGCAACAATAACATAAAATACAATTGCGTCAATGTGGCACCGTCATGGCACTCATTTTCGATAAATTTGCAGTTACGTCAATGTTCCACCGTCACAGCGATATTATAAAGTTTTATTCAGAATGAGTTTCTGAAAAAGTTAAGAAGATGAACTTATTATCTATTAAATAAATGAGAAGAGTGATATGTTTTCGTACACATATGAAAAATCTTTTAATGGAAAACGAAAAGTATTTTTGAAGTATGTAAACATTTATTTCCTAGCCGAGTGCTTTCGGCTTACAAAACCATCAGAGATGGTCAAGTTTTTAAATTATTACTACTAGGAGATATCTCATTTGGTAAAAAATACAGAAATTTTTAGCTGGTCTGATTACACATTTTTCATTGAAAATTATGTATCCTAAATAAATGTTTAATAACTGTTTACACACTTCAAAAATACCTTTCTTTTTCCATTTTTCATTTATTATTTATTGCCATGGGAAAACAGTAACATTTCCTGTCAACTGTTACAGTATTTAGTCGATCTCATGCAAAACAAAATTCAAGGCCTAGGTTTATCCTTATCGCCAAACAAATCTAAAGTTTGCAGTAAACCTCCAGAAAAGCCACATCCTATGCTCCACTAATCTCAATTAACAACGACCCCGAAGAATGATCTGTGATTCTACACTAAACTGAAAATATCACATAAATTTTACCAAAGGCTACTACCTTAAGCAACTCAACCTAATAAAAAATCTTTCACACTTGCTGATGCAACTTGCGGATGCTGATTAGAATGTACTTCTCACAGTCTAAAGAGCTCTGATACGATCCGAAATAGATTGCGGCTGCTGTATTTACATGTCTGCCTCCAAATCTGTCCAAAAACTATTAGATTATATCCAAAAACAACTCGCAGGAAAGTCTTTACTGCGAAAGCAACGAACCTACTCTATCCCTTAGAAGACAACATCTACTTCTATAATATGCTACCACTTCTTCTTAGAGTGCCATATCCCTAGGGAACGTCGGCGACTACCATACTTATAATATTGTTATACTGATCTCGGTCTTGCGCTACGTGTAGCAATTGGTCCGCTGTCAAACCTGTCCACTGCCGCAAATTCCTCAACCAAGAGAGTTTCTTCCGTCCTATCAATTTCTTTCCTTCGATTTTACCGTTGAGAATTAGCCGAAGGAACTCATATCTTGGTCCTCTGATTATATGTCCAAGATATTCTAGTTTACGCCTCTTAATAATATTTAATAGAGTTCGTTGATGTCCCATTCTTCGAAGAACTTCTTCGTTTCTGGTTCTGCTAGTCCATGGAATTTTTAGTATCCTTCGATACAACCAAATCTCAAACGCCTCGATTTTATTCATGATATCAGCGTTTAAAGTCCAAGTTTCACATCCATACAAAAGTACAGACCACACGTAACATCTTGTAAACTTTTCACGGATTTCCAAATTTAATGAGTTATTGGATAATAGAGGCTTGAATTTTTGAAATGAGTTTCTTGCCTGTTCAATTCTACATCGAATTTCGAAGGATAGATCTAGATTTTGGGTAATCCAACATCCAAGGTATTTGAATCTCTGAACTCTCTGCAGCGGTTGTTGGTTTAATATCAGTTAGGTTGCGCCGATATCCACTTTACTGGTCACCATGTATTTAGTTTTATCGATATTTATCGACAGTCCCCAATTTGTGCATTCCATGTCAACTCTATTGATTAGCTCCTGCAGATCGTCGATGTTTTCAGCTAGAATCACAGTATCGTCGGCGTACCGTATATTGTTAATTATTTCTCCTCCTATGATAATTCCTTTTTGATCTTTTAAAGCTTCCCTAAATAGATTCTCAGAATACACGTTAAAGAGGGTGGGAGATAGTATACAGCCTTGTCTTACGCCTCGTTCAATACTGATTGGCTTTGATTCTCTGTTGTTGGTATTAATAATAACTGTTTGGTTCCATTAAAGTTTGGCAATAAGTTTGATGTCTTTCTCATCTAGTTGGATGCTCTGCAAGGCGGTAATTAGTCTGGTATGCTGAACGCGATCAAATGCCTTTTCAAAATTAATGAAGCACATATATACGGGTTTTCTAACCTCCCAACATCCTTGAAGGAGTGTTTGCATAGAAAATAGTGCTTGTCTAGTTCCAAGGCATCTCCGGAACCCGAACTGCTCTTGACTAATTATTTCTTCGCACTTGTTAATTCGGTTTAGAAGAATATGCAACAGTATTTTAACGGCATGGCTCATTAAACTAATGAGTCTACAATCGCTACATTTCTTAATACTACCTGTGCTACCACTACATCAAGTAATCCTTCCATCCCCATTTACCATCATACTACCTCTATACCTGATTACTCCATTAGAAACCCCTCTCACACAGTTATAGAGCCATTCCCGCAATTACTTGCCCGTCTATTAAATAGCATTGACCTATCTCTCACCCTGTCCATCCCTTCTCCAGTCACCCCTCCCTGGACCAAATACTTTTCTTACCAATTACAACAAATATGACACACCCTCTACCCCTACTCTTATAAAGGAAGCCTTGGTAGAAATACTAGACAAACACCTTTTGACTTGGTTCTGTACAATGATGCTTCCAAAACTTTCCGCGGTGTAGGATGCACAATTACTACTTTAAAGATCTTATGTTCCACTCGGGTACACTCATCATGCAGCATTCACACAGAAGAGCTGTTTATCACCCTTCAACCCTTTAAGTTCATTTCCACCTCATTCAAAAATGTAGCAATGTGCACTGATTTCCTTTTCTCTATATTCTCATTAAAATCAATATTTACTGATCATCCACTAGTTCAGATGCCTTAGCCTTTAACAAACGGTTAATTCGATACCAAAACAACGCCCAAGAACGATCAAACTAAGCAAAGATCTTAAAGCTAAGTTAAAAAAAATCAATCCTAGACTCTTGGCAAGCTTGTTGGAATAACTGTGATACAGTTCTACACAGAATTCAACCTAAAATTACCCGGCCAAGTCTTACTAAGCTCACTCGTAACGAATCACGGATAATAAGAAGACTACGAATCGGCCATACAAGACTGACTGAACGTCCAACATGTCAACAGTGCAATTGTGCCTTTATCGTAAACTATATATTAACGGACTGCCAACAGTACACCAGCTATGTCCGAAAAAATGTAACTTGAAGATCTCGCTTGCAGATATTCTAAACTATCCAAGTGAATACACCAAGGTGCTACAGTTCCTCAAAGACACACCAATCTTTTTAATAAAATGTAATACCTATTTTGTAATTTCTTAGAACAAATCAACTGTACCATGCTAATGGTCTCAGTTGTCGAGGCACTTAGGCTAAATAAATAAAAAAAATTGGCTAAAGATCTTCCCAGAACTTTAAGATCGTTTATCACAATTGATCCGAATTATGTGGCATAAATATTCTTTCAAATATTTGTTTAATAATTATCCTCCAAATCCTCTTCCTCTATATTTTCTCCCTCGTAAGCATGTAGTAGCGTCATGTAATTTGTTTGACTATTTCTGTCCAATTATCTCTCTCCTGTGTGTGTTGTTTTGATTCTGTGAATGAGTAACCAGTCATGTCCTTTATTTGGACCGATCATCGTACTGGAGATCTTCCTCTGGATCTTTTACCCGCTACGTTACTTTCAACTATCATTCACTCCATGCCTTCTCTTCTTCTAGTTATATGTCCAAAATATCTCAGTATATTTTGGTTGATAGGTGTGATAAGTCTAGTTTTTATGTTAAGTTCTGCTAGAATTGAGTTATTTATGCGATGGACGGTCCATAGTATGCGCAACATCCTACGGTAGACCCACATTTCAAATGCCATTATACGCTTTGAATCGGCTTTTTTATTGTTCAAGTTTCTGAAGCATAGGTGGCGAAAGGAAATATCAATGCTCGAACAAGGCGTAATTTTTGGTTTTTTGTGATGTCAGTGTTCTTCCAAATTTTTGTGAGTTTGGCTGTTGCCGATCTGGTCATTGTGATGCGTTGACAGATCTCGTCTTCGCATCCTCCACTATTAGTAATAACGGAGCCTAAAGGTCGATTCAGACACATCAGTCATGTCTCGTCACAGTTCTGGCGCCGAACCGAACAATCCGTCATACAAAATATTCTTTAATAGAAATATGGCGCCGACATTCACATTCATCAGGCGACGAACAGTTTGCCAGCTGTCAGATAGTTGATAGTTCTGTGACCAAACAGGACCGGTTCAGCGTCGGGACTGTGACGGGAATGATGTATCTGAATCGACCTTCAGTAATTAAATTGCCTTACCACTTCGTAACCTACCCTGTTTGCTTACATCGCTAAGACAAAGTTTATGAACTGTTCTATACCTAAAAAATATGAACAAACACAACTCGTAAATCCTTTATATCATTAACATAAAATCAAGCAAGCATGTAAACAGCAAATATAAGGCATGTCAAGAAAGCGTTAGAGTGGTTCTTTGCAAATAATTATCAGAGAAAATAAGTAATATAAGATACTAATTGGATTTGATGTACTATTCATAAGAAGTTTCACTTTTATCCGATATCCCAGGGTTTCCTAATGTTTATTTTTTAAAATAGATTTGTAAAACTTACCACTGCTCCTTCTTTATCTGGATGTGCTCTTATAATATGTGGATCTATAGAGTACTTCCTTTGAAACACTTTTGAACAAAATGGACATTTAAAATTATACCTACAATAGTGATTCACATGTTTGTAAACTTCTCGTAGGTCATAGGTCAGTACATTACATGCATTACATTTATACTGATTATCCTCTGTTACTTGTTTTTCAACTAGTAAGACTCTTTCATGTGCTTTATGATCATTATCTGGCCAGTATCTATGACATAATTCACAGAATACATCATTATCTAAAATTACAATAAATAATGCTGATTATTCAAATCTGAAGTTAAATGAATCATACTTTTGTCAATTTATTCTATTATATAAAACTGAATACCTGTGTCATGCCATAACTTAAAAACGACTTTACCGATTTTAATCTATTTTTTTAGGTTCTTACGGAAAGAAAATTTTAAAAAAATGCACAGAAAATTTAAAAATTTCAGATAACTTTTAAAGATTATTTAAATTTCTCGCGTTTGAAATTTACACGATTAAAAATGTCGTATTAGTTAGTGCATTGGGATTCGATTTCTCACACTGTTGGTCAGTTGGTCTTGAGTAACGCTTTTACATATTAATTTTAGTTCTCCCATTGACTGGGGGTTTAACTGAACTACTTAAATTATACCCCAATTATGGTTTCAATTTTGGTTTTAATTTCATATTCAGATTTCTTCTTTTCTACAGTATTGATAGTGTCTGGTAGACACTTTTATTGTAGTCAATCACCCACTGTCTAATAGATTATTTAGTCTATTTCTTGCATTCTTTCAGCTTTCACTATTTTTTAAATAATTTCAAACTGTTTGTCCTTGTTTAGTGTAGTGTTATGTTCAATTTTAAGTTTATAATATTCTGCAATTGTTAGGCTATCTGTGGATAGCCCAAAATTTGACGAAGTAAGTCTAAAACGTTAATCACAAAAAACTTTTATTTTTCTATTAAGGTTAGTCATCCATTAACTTCGAGTTTTTTATCGAAGTTAATCAATTTCTTTATTAAAAAAAAACGTATCTTGGCAGATGTCCCTGAAGATGCTCTAGGACGCGAAAGTACTTGGGCAAGATTTAATTAATAAAACAATGCTCGATATCTGCCTTTCATTTTATCAAAGTTAATAAAAAATATGATGAAATTTGAAGGAAAATAGTAAAAACAAATATTTTATTTTCCATACAAAAAGTTATATTATGGTCCTTTAAAGTGATGCCACTAAAACTGTGGCTATCTGCACGTATATTTACTCTAATACACGTGAATGGTTTTCTCTCGAGGTTCATTCGTTAATATAAATACATTTTGTATCATACAAGATAAGATTTTTGCCAATACACAACAACAGTATGACCCTCATTCAACCACGTTTCGTCCATATAATTATTTTTTTCCATATATTTTTTTTGTAAATATTCCCTCCGCCATATCACTAGTTCGTCTCTCTCGATTAACAAACTTTTCCGACTTCTCTTTACATACCGACTTACTTACTTTATCGTGTCCGGACATGTCATTCATAAAATTTCGGTCCAGTATCGGGCTACGTCGGTTCCATCTTTGTTGGCGAGCCACAAATCTTTAAGGGTACATCGATGAGGACAGTTTCTGCATGTAAAAAGATGTTCCATATTCTGTGTTTCTCCACAGTCACAGTTCACATCATCTTGGTCTATTTTTCCCCATTTTGCCATGTTTGATTTTACTGTAGCAACCCCCGTTCTTATCCTATTCAAGGTTTTCCACGTTTTAAAGTCTAGGGTCTGGCCGGTCCATTGAACCTGGGGAAGTGGAAAATACTCAGGCGGTTTATCCTGCACTGTTCCAAGGAAGCTTTTCCTAGATTTTAGTCGCTTTCGTGGTTTTCGAGCTTTGTATAGGGCATGCCGATCGTCCGCGATATGTTTAATTTTCTCTATCTGTTCTGCAGCGCCTCTACGTGTTGAGGGTTCTGCAAAACCCGCTGCTCTATATAGATTTGAAAGTGGCGTTGGTTTCATGCACCCCGTTACTATCCTGCATGTCTCATTTAGCGCAGTATCAACTTGTTTGGTGTGGGCAGATCTGCTCCAAACGGGGCACGCATATTCAGCAGTTGAGAAACACAGTGCCTGTGCCGTTGTTCTTAAAACGCCAGGACGTGCGCCCCATTTACTTCCCGTTAGCTTTCTGAGTATGCTGTTCCTAGTTGTTACTTTCCCTCTCGTTTTTATGCAATGTTGTCTGTAGGTGAGGGACCGGTCCAGAGTTACTCCAAGATATATAGGTTGGTTTGAGTGTTCTAATGCATTACCATTCCACACAATTTGGAGTTTTCGCTTGGCTTCCTTTATGCGAAGGTGGAAAGCGCAGACTTGGGTTTTAGAGGGATTGGGAGAGAATTCTGCAGGTAGTACGCTGTCACTGTTTTTAAGTCAGTTTTTAAGAGGAAGTGCTTGGTTTCGGTCGGAGTAGATTGGTCGTTTGTGTATATATTGAAGAGCATTGGTGCTAAAACACTTCCCTGTAGGAGGCCGTTTTTTTGAACTCTCCACCTACTTACTTTACCCTCCAGCATAACGAAAAAACGTCTATTTTGCAGTAAGGAATACCGAAATAAATTTAACGTAATGTTCTTTGTAATACACGCATGGATATTTTATGTAAAATATCATCTGCATCTGCAATAATTTCTCGTTGAATTTACTTTAACTTGGGCTTTTCGTTCCTAAAATAAAATCCATGAACTTTCCTTCGGATTATACTTTTCGTAATTTCGTCCAAGATAATTTTTGTACGTCCTTTATGAATAGGTTTTTGAAGTGGTTTATTACCTTGAATTATTCGGAAAACCGTACGAGTCGATACTTTCGTTAAATCACCACACAATGCCCGATGTCCTCTATAAACATATCTTAATTTCTTCTACGTACCCTCATAAACAGATTTAATCATTTGTTTTTGTTTCACACATAACAATCTCCTTTTATACGGTTTATCAACAGATGTAGGGTAAGATTGGGCATAGTGGCCACTGTGGGCATAGTAGTCATTGGTTGTTACTGCACAGTACAGTGTTGATACGGTGAAAAGAGGTGTATTTAGGCTACAAAACGATGTGTCTGTGTAACGCCTTGCTCGATTCGTTTAGCCGGTAGGGTGTCATTTATATAATGGCGGCGAAGAGGGCAAAGTAGCATCGTTTGTGGCCACTATCTATCTCTCTATCTATCTATAGTCCAAAATCTATTCATGTGTTGCATATAGGCCTCCCCCATTTGTCTCTGTCTTCTGTTTGTCTTTTCCACATTGGACCTGCGCTTTGCTTAATGTCATCTTTCCATCTCATTTGCGGTCGACCTCTTGACCTTTTTGCAGTATATGGTCTCCAGTGGCCAATTTCTTTATTCTATCTTCCATCCTGATATCTTTCGTTATGCCCAGCCCATCTTCATTTTAATTTCAATGCATGTTCGGCAGCGTCTGTTGTTTCGGTTTTGCATCTTATCCACTCGTTCCTCTTTTTATCTCTCAACGATATTTCCAACATTTGCCTTTCCATAGCTCTTTGAGTTTTCTTTATTCTATCTATATGAGAGTTTTCCGAATGCAGCCCACCGCATTCTTATTCTTCTGGTTATTTCTTTAGTCTGCTCTGATAGCTTATCCTAAGTAAATATATTCTTGGACGTGTTCATGTTTGTTCCATCATGTTAATTACTGATCTGTCTTCTGTATTAGTCATTATTTTAGTTTTCTTTAGATTCATTTTTTGTCCTTTCTGAAGAGATGTTTTTTCTAGGTCTGAAATCATTATTCGTAGTTGTTGCTATTAGGAGTACATCATCGGCGAATCTTAGATGATTTATATTATATTTCCCGTTTATACAAATC
Source organism: Diabrotica balteata (assembly GCA_918026665.1). NCBI lineage: Eukaryota > Metazoa > Arthropoda > Insecta > Coleoptera > Chrysomelidae > Diabrotica > Diabrotica balteata. Next base: position 35,650,795 of record OU898276.1, read on the forward strand.
CCTTTATTGTCCCAGTCTATAGATTTAAAAATGTCTTCCAACGCCAGAGTAAATAGTTTGAGTGAGATTGTATCCCCTCGTCTGACACCTCTACAAATTCTAATTAATGGAGTTTGCAAATCTCTGTTTAGCTGAATTCTCATAGTGGCGTTTTTGATTTATATATATATATATATATATATATATATATATATATATATACATCCCGCCATCATTTTAAACTCGTTTCACGTTGCAGTAATTTAGCATCACCAAGAAAATCTATTATTTTCTATATATAAGTCGTGTATGTTCGTTTAGTGCACCTCTGTTGGCTTAGCAGCGTTGTCGGTTTTTCAATATTCTGATTTTTTTATATATTTAATTTTTTACATCAATCCTACGTTTTAACATCGATCATTTAAAATCACTGTATTTGCTATCATTTTAAAGCCAATAGATGTTGCCGGTATTAATACTTAAAATAATATCTAGGTACATAAATATCGATCCGTTTTCGGTCAACGTGCTAACGACCTGCTAACACGTTGCGGTCTTAACTGGTTTTTTCTTTGCCTAAATGTTAGATATATTTATTTAAGGTAGATATTTTTCCCAGAGAATTGTGTAGGGGAATATTTTACATAAATTTCAATTTACAACCTGTTTAATCCAAGCTATCGGTGAATAGTTTGAGGTAAATATTATGTTTTTATGGGATTACGCCTCAATTATTGGTTGTAATTGTGATAAGAATCACATTTTTAATTAACTTGTGTTTGACATTTTGATTTCCATTCCGGAAATCGTTCTCAAAAACGTTTTTTTGTACAAAATGTGTATACACATTTTAGATAATTTGTACAATAAACAATAAATATTAGTTAATTAAAAATGTAATTAATATTACATTTTTATATACATAATATACATAAAAAAATAATATTTAACTTAACCATGCAACAAGAAAGTATTTCACAGAACCTCGGTAAATAGTTTTCAAAAATCTACGGTTATTTAAATTCTAAATAGTATGAGAGATACTATTGTACTATATCTATACTCTAATATGTATCTATATGTATCTATACTCTAAGATGTACAGTTGATTATGCTTTGTTCTTTTTTTTAACAATCTTAAAAGATACAAAAAAAAATGTTTGCTTGTAAAACGTTTTTTTACATTCTAAAGAAAAATGATTAAAATAAAAGTTGTAGACCATAAAAGGTTTTTTATGTTGAGAGATACCAAATTAAAATATATAATTAATTGAGCAAGGTAATTGCAAAAAACCCTAAACTCTAAAATATTATGTTTTTAGTAATTTATAAATGATAATAATTGAATTTTTTGCCCAACGGCAGATAATATAGCTACTTCAAATTATCGCAATTAATGGGTTTTTAAGGTGTGCTAAATAGTAAGCAAATCACTTTGAACTTGTCCAAATACTTGTCCAATACTTGTATGTACAAGTATTTTGTAATTTGCAATCTTAATGGCTTATAAGAAAACAAAGAGACAAAAACAGAACCATATTTAACCAATAAGAACTAAGATAACATTTAATTCTTAAAATCATATTTTTATTGTTTATTAATACAAGATCTAAAAATTAAAAAGATTTTGAATTAAGATCTATAATATATGATCGAAGTTATAGATGGCTTACACAGTAAAGGAGTAAAATGTTATAACCCATTAAAATAATGGTATTCGTAAATTACCGCCACGGAAAAGTACCATGGAGGTAAGAACTGACTGAGCTTGTTTTTTTTTAGATTCGGACTTTAAATTGAAGCACGCTTGCAAAATATTTAATATCTCGGCTTCTGTGGCACGTAGAACCTTCATTTCTTTACTAGGGTAGCTCAACCAAATAATAAGAATTGTGCTATTTTGACCTATCTTACTAAATTTTTCCGTTGAAAGTACGAACTCTTATAAAAGCGAGTTCGATTTACAGAATACACGTGTGTATAGAGAGTACAGAGTGACTATCTGGTCAAGTACAGTCGTTTAGATAATCGCTCTTTGGGATAAACAAATTGGATAACTTTGTGATCTATGTGAAATATACCACACTTTAATAATATATTCTTCTTCTCTTCTTCAGCCTTCATTTATCCAATGTTGGACATAGGCCTCCTCCAATTGCTTCCACGCTTCCCTATCTTTTGCAATTCTCATCCACTGCTTTCCAGCTACAGCAGTTATATCGTCTATCCATCTCTTTTTAGGTCTTCCCACGCTTCTTTTTGTTTCTCGAGGTCTCCAGAATGTCACTTTATGAGACCATCTGTTGGTGTCTTGTCTTGCTACATGTGCTACCCATTGCCATCTCAATGTCGCTATTTTTTCCATGATGTCGGTTACTTTAGTTCTTTGACGTATTTCGGTGTTAGGAATTTTGTCTCTGAGGCTTATATTTAACATGGCCCTCTCCATGGCCCGTTGAGTTACTCTTAATTGTTCTGCCATTTTTCTTGTTATTGCCATAGTTTCCAATCCATAAGTTGCAACTGGTAGTATACAAGTGTCATAGGTTTTTCGTTTTAAGTGAATTGGGATTTTTCTGTCTTTTAAAATGAAGCTCAACTTACCAAAAGCAGCCCATGATATTTGTGTCCTTCTTTTAATTTCTAGGGTTTGATTTTCCTTTTCGTTTTTAATTGCATGTCCTAGGTATAATATATTGTTCTACCTTTTCTATATTGATGTTATCTATCGTGATGTTTTCTAGGCTGTTGCTTAATATCTTTGTTTTGTCGAGATTCATTTTTAATCCTATTTGATTCGATTTGTGATTTAAATCTTGTAGCATTGATTTTAGTTCATGGATATCTGTGCTTATTAGTACTATGTCGTCTGCAAAACGCAAATGGTTAAGATATTCTCCATCTATTTTTAATCCATTTTCGGCCCAATTTAGTTGTTTGAAAACATTTTCTAGTGCCAAAGTAAATAACTTGGGTGAGATGGTGTCGCCCTGTCTCACACCTTTGCCAAGGTCTATTTTTCTAGTTTCCAGATCATCATCTATTTTTACGTGAAAAGTAGCATCATCGTATATATTCTTAAGGAGGGCAGCATATCTTGAATCTACTCTGGCGTCGTCCAATGCTGTTAAGAAAGCCCAATTCTCGATACTGTCGAATGCTTTGTGATAATCGACAAATGCCAGATGTAGTGGTATGTTGTACTCTATTGTTTTTTTAATAATGGTCCGAATTGTTTGCAAGTGATCGATAGTGCTAAAACCCTTACGAAAGCCTGCTTGCTCCACTGGTTGGTATGCATCTAGTTTAGCTGTCAATCTATTTGTTATTATTCGGTTAGTAGTTTGTAAAGGTGTGACAATAAGCTTATTGGTCGGTAGTTTTCTATATTTGCGGCGTCCCCTTTTTTATGGAGTAGAATGACTTCCGCATTTTCCATGTGTTCGGTATTTGTCCTTCCAATAGGCGTTTATTAAATAATGCTCTTATTGCCTCTTCTAATGCAGTGCCTCCCATTTTTAGCATCTCTGAAGTCATTTTATCTTCTCCTGGTGTTTTCCCATTTTTCATTTGTTTTAGGGCGGCTCTAATTTCTGATGTTATTATTTCAGGGAAGTCCTCTGAGCCCACATTTAAGATATGTTTTTTTGGTATACCGGGGTTCGGAATAGTAGAACTATACAGCTTCTCATAAAATTTTCGAATTTCTCTAACGATCTCTTCCTTCACAATGTTCCACGGTCGTCTTTTATCTTTATGATTTTATTCCTGCCAGCGGATTTACATGTTTTTTGTACTTTCATGTTCTTATTATTTTCTATGGTTTCAAGAATCTGGTTTGTTCTATAAACTCTGAGGTCTTAATATTTTTCTTAACGCTTCTGTTGAGCGCTTTATAGTCCGGGTTATCTCTGTTCGTTCTTCTTCTTTTCTCTATCTGTTCTAGAGTTTCGGGTTTTAGTTTAGCTTCCTTTTGTTTTCTTATTCTGCAACAGAGTTTCTTAGTAACTGTTTGTATGTCTTTAGTTATTTTCTCAGCTAGTTCATCTATATTCTTGTGCTCAAAGGTATTTGCTACTAGTTTTCGTGCTAATTCCTCTTGGTATTTCTCTTTATTACTGGCTAGGATGTCTGCCGTCGGTAAAGGGTTTGTTGTTAATAGTTTTCGTCTTTCTCTCTTTACGTTAATACGTATATCAGCACGAACTAGTCTATGGTCACTGCCGGTGTTAAATTTGTTCAATACCTCGATGTTTATAACGTATTAACGTTATTATATATATATTAATAACGTATTATCTGCCCCAATTTAAATTAGTTATATTAAATGCCATTATGTACAAACGAAGGTATTAACATTTATAAATTACTGCAAAATAATTGAGGGTTTTTCGGCAAAATACGAAAGTACGTTTCTATTTTGAGAACGATTTCCGAATTGGAAATATGAATGCCAATAAACGTACTTTAACCTTTAATTGTGGCTTATTCCCATTTAATTAGTAATTATGTCTTGTTTATCTCTGCACTTGGTCACACATATTCCTTCAGGACTGTAAATACTGACCACTTTACGTTTTTTTTTTTAGTTTCTTTGACAAGTGGGGATTGTCTATTCGGTTATTTCTTAATATGGACTATCAGTAATTGTTTAGTAAAGTCAATTACTGATAGATCTATTATAGAAGTTACCCATACTTTTCCAGTAGTCATTTAGACGGTTCATCTTAATTGTCCTCATTTGGAATATAAGCCCGAGAAAAGTTTTAAATTCTGTTTGTGTTGTCTGTTTCCAAAACGCAATCCTCGATTTTTCTAAACAACTTTCTGCAAATATTTCGTCAGAGTCACTTCCACCATTCATTTAATCTACATTATCCTCGCCAGATGCTTCTAAAAATGATTGTAATTCAGCAGTGGTCAATCTACGTTTATGTTTACGTCTAGCTTTTTTAGACGTCGAACACATAATATTATTTACATCCATTTTTTACAAATACTATAACTTACTTTAACATACGTAATTAACAATGAAAACATACTACTAGAAACTATCAATTTACGTTTTCCAATACTATAAGGGCACTTGAGGCACAACACGTTTTTACTCAATAATAATTCCTGTATAAGTAAAATTGCTTTTTAATTTGCTTCATTGAAGCACACTAGACATATTGCAGTTTTGCTATCACATTCTTCACAGTATGTTTTAATTTTTTTAATTTTTCTATCGGCCTTTCTACTAGTCACGCTTATTCTTAAAATTTTGTAACCTCTTGTACACTTCCTTCTCTTTTTATTATCTACATCGCTTTGCCTGAGATGGTATTTTTTGGGTGTAATTAGTCATTAGGGTTTCAACATTTCTTTATTTGCAAACGCCTTCGCTAATTCCAGTCTGAACTCAAGGATAGGTTGTCGCTTTTTTCGCGTTTTCTATTATTTAGCAACTAAGTATTGACTACTGCGGTATTAAATATTAATTCCACTGCCACTTTCCGGTACCACTTTAGTATTTTGCGTATTGGGCTTTTGTAAAAAGCCATTTGATCGCTAAAATCAACTCTTTTTTCACAACGTTATAATTTAGAATAGTTTGTGGTTTTAGCACTTGTGTCTAATTTTTCTTTCCACCTGAATAAACCAAGATACAACTATTATGTTTAAATGTTGTAATAATTAAAACTGGTTCTTTGTCGACCCTTTTTATCACTTGTGAAATCAATAATGGGGTGAAGTTTCAGTATATAAGTAGTTGCGACTTTTTTAATCTAGATTTTGGTTTTGAATTTTTTGTAATAGAACATCTGCACATAAATTCGTTTCTTGAACTATGATTTGAATTCATCGACCCATATTCTAAAAGAAATGTGTTTTTACGTTGTCGGGAATATTATAAATTGGTTATCTTTCACAAAGCATTCGAAATATGATTTAAATTCTATTTCAGAAAAAATTTTTACTGCAACTCTTGTTCGACCTAAACTAAATTATTACACAAAACAAGTAATCTATTTTTTTTATAGAAATGTAGAAATAGAATTTCCTGTCGAAGTTTTATGTGTGGCATAAGTCACTGGTGTCTCGTATATACGGTCCTCTTATCGCATTACAAACATAATTCTCAATTAACAGTGCGGTACAAGATATATTTAGGTTGTATAATCAAGCCGTAATACTTGTCGTGAGACCATAAGACCGTATGTTATAAATAAATATATTCCTACAAGAATTATCTTAAAAAATGAGAAAAATACAATAAAAAAGTGCAATATGAAGTGTTATTTAAAAAATGGCAAGTCATTCACGGGCGGACAGTTAAAAACAAAAGTTTTCAGTGTTCTATTGCTTGATTATTATTATCTAATTGGTATATTTTAAAAATACTAGGGACCTCCCCACCGACCACAATCTTCTTCTTACAACAATTAGGATAGAATTTAAAAGAACAAAAAGAAATAAGCAAATAATAGCTATTAACCCAGATAAGCTTAAAGAAGAATCCACTAGTAATAAAATACGGGAAGAAATACATAGACACTTGAGTAACAGAACAGTACAATCGACACAAACTCCCGAGGAAGACTGGCACTATATTGAGAAAACACTTACAAGAGTAACAAACCATGGATGACAGAAGAAATTCTAAACATGATGGATGAAAGAAGAAAATACAGAGGTAAAAATGAAACAACATACAAGCAAATACACAAGAATATCAGAATAAAGATCCAACAAGCCAAAGAAACCTGGCTAAGTGAAAGATGCCAAGAAATTGAAGAGTTGGAACAAAGACATGATACTTTCAATCTACATAAAAAAGTAAAAGAAGCCGCTGGAATATTTAAACAAACTCCTACGTCTTTCATCGAAGATAAACATGGGAACCCGCTACTGAACAGAGAAGATTAAATAGGTAGATGGAGAGAATACGTGGAAGAGATGTTTCAAGACCGAGAGAGGACGAACATTTACATGCAGGAGGCATCGACTGGACCTTATATCACAAAGCAAGAAATTATCAAAGCGGCAAATCAGATAAAGAACGGAAAAGCTGTTGGGGAAGATAATATCCCAATTGAAATAATAAAGATATTACTAGACGAACACATCGAAGTAATGGAAGATATATTTAACAAAATATACGAAACAGGCATAATACCAAATGATTGGCTGACATCGGTGTTTATACCACTACCAAAGAAGAAAAACGCCAAGAAATGTGAAGACCATAGGATTATTAGCCTGATGAATCATATATTGAAACTTTTCCTACGAGTAATACACAATAGAGTATACAATAAACTAGACTAACACACTGGTCAAACTCAGTTTGGTTTTAAGAATGGGTACGGAACAAGAGAAGCACTTTTTTCAATACGTGTGCTAGTTGAAAGATGTAGAGATGTCGATTCTGATGTATACTTGTGTTTTATATACTTTCAGAAGGCGTTTGACCTGGTGAAACATTATAAACTAATAGATATTTTAAGGTCATGTAATATCGACGATAAAGACTTAAGGATCATTTCAAACCTTTACCAAGAACAAAAGGCTAAAATCAGAATAACAAGCGAAACATCTGGAAAAATCAATATCGAGAAGGGAGTAAGACAGGGATGTGTCCTATCACCTTTGCTGTTCAATGTTTACTCTGAGAAGATATTTCAGAAAGCTTTGGAAGGCACCTCGGATGGTATAATTATAAACGGGCAATGTATAAATAACCTGCGATATGCTGATGACACTGTCATACTGGCAAATAATGCTGAAGCCCTGCAACGCTTAATGGACCGAGTAATGACAGCCTGTAGAGAATTTGGAATGAAATTGAATACAAAGAAGACAAAAACGACGATCATCAGCAAGCACCAAAACAGAAGGGTGAAGGTCAATGTCGACGGAACAGATCTGGATAGAGTAACAAGAACAACGTACCTTGGAAGTAATCTTGATGAAACTTGGGACCACTCACTAGAGATAAGAATACGCCTGAAAAAGGCACGTACAATGTTTTACAAAATGCAAAAAGTTCTATCATCCGCCAGCTGGGCATCTCATTGAGAACTAGAATACTTAAGTGCTATGTTTTCTCCACCCTGCTCTATGGTGTTGAAGCCTGAAAGCAACACAAAAAAGAATCCAAGCATTCGAACTCTGGTGTTACCGTAAAATGCTCAGAATATCCTACATGAGCCATACGACGAATGCGGAAGTCTTGCGGAGAATGAATAAGGAAAGAGAGCTTATGCTTATAATAAAAGAACGGAAAACACAATATTTTGGTCACATCATAAGAAGTCAAAAGTATGAACTGCTCCAACTTATAATCGAAGGCAAAGTCAATAGCAAAAGAGGACCAGGAAGAAGACGCAACTCTTGCAAAAAAACTCTCGCAACTCTTGCAAAAAAACTCTTGCAACTCTTTCTAAAAACTTACGGCAATGGACGAACATGACCTCCATAGAACTATTCAGAACTGCTACAAATAAGATTAAATGGGCAAATGTAATGGCCAACGTCCTTAAGGATAAGGCACCGTAAGAAGAAGATTGGTTAAGTGCTATCATTTGAGATATCGTACGTCACTATTGGCCTAATAGGACCAAAGGTACATAACTAAGGCCCTTTTGACATGCAACTCCATTACCTCATTGTATCTCATTGTATTTTATTTGTTAAATCCTTTCATTTGAGGTACTGCACGTCATGATTGGACTAACAGAACCGAAGATACACAACTAAGGCCCTTTTGACATTGTGCTGTATTTCATTTTTCTATCCCATTGTATTCCTTACGGTAAATCTTATCATTAGAGGTACTATACGTCACGATTGGACTAATAGGATCAAAAATACGTGACTACGGCCCTTTTGACATGTTGCTGTATTTGATTTTTCTATTTCATTGTTTTCGATTGGTTAAATCCTATCATTTGAGATACTGTACGTCACGATTGGACTTATAGAAACGAAGGTATATAACTAAGGCCTTTTTGACATGCTGCTTTTCTGTCTTATTGTATTTTATTGGTTAAATCCTATCATTTGAGGTGCTGTACATCACGACTGGACCAATTGGAGCAAAAATATGCAATATATACCCCGTTATATATACCCAATATATAACCCGTTATTTTTAATCAAACAAGATGCTAGAATGATTTATGGATGAAAAAAATATATATAAATTCTTAAATTTACCATTTCGTTGTGGGTAATATTATATTCAACAGCGATGCCAAATTTCTGATGCCAAAATGATTGATAATGAAAGTGCGATATACATTTTCATGTATATAATGGCAGCGAGTAAACGGTAAAACCCTGAACTAAATATATATAATATTTTCACTGTACCATCATTTTAGGCTCAAACATTTCCTGGAATAAACTTATATAACTCAGTAAGGGATAAAAAGAGAAAGCGGACATTTTAAAATACCAACACGGTATCAAATCTCTAATCATTGAGATGGTTAAAATTCTTGTAACAAGTACAGGAAAAAAGTTATTAAGGTCTTGTAAAGTAGCGTCGATATACAGATGCTACTTTGCAAGACGATGCTAAATTGATGGTAAAAGCATAATGTATCGATGCCAAAATGATAGTAGGATGTATATATATATATATATATATATATATATATATATATATATATATATATATATATATATATATATATTGTGGATTAACATTCTGTAGCGTGAATCTATTCGACAATTAACTAGCGCTCCTTCCACTGCCCATAGTTCTATGCTGTCAAACGCTCTTTCATAGCCAACAAACGCTAGGTATATTGGTAGGTTGTATTCGTTGGTCTTTTCTATCAATATTTTAAGAGTGTGAAGGTGGTCGGTTGTGCTGTACCCCTTTCTAAATCCTGCCTGCTCAACTGGTTGGTATGCATAAAATTTGTTGTTTAGTCTAGTTGTGATCACCTTAGTGAAAGTTTTATAGATTTGTGACAAGAGAGATATTGGTCTATAGTTAGCTAATTTTGATCTGTTTCCTTTCTTATATATCAGAATTGTATTTGCCTTGTTCCACTCTTGCGGTATTTGTTCTTCAAACAAACATTTATTGAAAAGTTTCTTTAGGTAGTCTTTTATCTTTTCCCCTCCTTCTTTTAACATTTCAATGTTAAAAGAAGGGCATGTGGGCACTATGCCCGACATAAAATATATTTTCATTGAAAAATAATAGTATTGTATGTTGTTTACAAAACTATTGAGCATTTCAAACAGCATTCTTACGGATTAGTCTGGTTTAGGGGTTTTCACCTGCAACAAATCTATTTTAGCAAGTAATGTAGACTAGTAATTATATTCCAAGATCACATATTTTACTATGTATGTATTTACATGATACAATAAATTATACGATATAATATACGATTATTATAGCTTTATTTAAGGTGAAAACGGAATAACATCCCCCTAGGTTTCAATAAAGAACCGAAATTAGCAGGAAAAGATTGGGTAACTGATTGAGAATTAAGAAAAATAGAGAATTTGATATGATCTCAAATATGTAAACAATAATGAGATAATGAACATAGACGTTTTTAAAGATGAATTACATGCTATGATTTTTTTTCTGATGGATATTTTCAAGTTAAAGTTGACTTCATGTAATCGAATGAACTATCTTATAAATAAGTAAAGTCGTCCCAGGAGCGCGTCTCAACAATATTGGCAATATCATTTTAAAGTCGCCTACTTTAAAATGTATAATGCATGTCTGAATTGTCAATATAAATGAGTCAGATAAAATTAAATTATTAAAAGAATTTTTCACTAAATAACAAAAAAACAAAATTTGTTTAATTTACTAATGTTTGTATTCCGAAGTGAAAAGTGAAACATTTACTTTAACCGTTAATTGTGGCTTATTTCCATTTAAATAGTAATTAATTTAAAATGACACAAGAAAATAGCTTCAGAACAATATTAAGAATCCTATTGAATTTGGATTATAGTTTGAAATAATTGAGCGCAAATTTATCACGTTTCGCTTGACTCAATGGCATCCTAATTAAAATATAAAGTTTTATCTTGCTTTATAATAAGGATAATAAATTTAGTACGTACCGTTCTCCGTAGTTTCTTTATAATTTGTTTGTTGAATCTTTTGTTTTTCAATTTCTTCTGCATGATTATTTTTTTTGTGATTTTCAAGGTCTTCAAGATTTTCGGAAGAAAAGGCACAAAAACTACAAAATATTCCTATATCACCATGTATATTTAAGTGATCATATATTTCTCCGTGATCAACTAATTCAATCTTACATTTCTTACACACATATGGATCCCTTTCATATTTGCGTCTAATATGTATCATCTTCTCATGTAAATTATGATTTTTGGTTGGCCAAAATTCGTCACAAAGTTTGCATTTATGTAACGATTTTGCTTCATGAAACTTATTTCTATGGGCATTGTACTGGATACGCCAGTAGGTCACAAAATTACACTCTAGACAGCGATAAATATCCTTGTCTTTAGAATGAACTTTCTCTATATGCTCCATAAAATCAGAAAATTTCAGGAGAATGCAATTGCATTTATAGCACCTGAAACTATAAGAAACAATTTAAAAAGAATATGTTTATACATGATTATGTAATTCCTATTCCGCTTCATATTTAAAATACAATATGCAATAAAGTATGAAACACTTAAACATGAAAAATTCAATCATTATTCAAATCCCTAACTATACAGGGTGAGTCATAACTATTGGGACATAGACTAAGGACAGGTTAGTTGGACCAAAATATGGCTATTGGGCCAAATATGCCTTAATAAAATGTTGTTGAGAAAAAAGACACAGGGTGTTAAAGTGGAAATTTAAAATTTTATTTTTGGCTATAACTTTCATGTTTAAAAACATTTATGTATAAAAATTTACAGCTGGCTACTATTGAATATCAGAAATTATAATTTGATGCATACTTTAATATATCTAATAGAGGGCGCCACATATGCCACTTACGTGGCATACTTTTACACTTAACTTTTTTGTTCTTCAAGTTATTGGTATTCTTGATAAAAACTATTAAAGATACATTATTTAAACAAAAAAAGGTATACGTGTTAATAACTTCAAAACTCTACAGTTTTCGAGATAATCGCATTTTACAAATCAACTATACTTCATCTAATTTAGATAACGACTTACGTCATTAACTACGTCAGAGATCGAAGTTGACATAGTTGCCAAAGTATAAAAAAATCCTGACTCCATGTTAAATCAAATAGATTACATAATTATTGCAAAAGCATTACCATCTCTTTACAACGACTATTTAAATTCTTACGTGACATTTTTGAAATAAAACACACTAATTTTGTTCTAAAAAGAACAGATTTTATTAGATAGTTAAAAATATAAAACAAGAGATATTCACTTTAAAATTCAAAATAATGAAGTACAAAAAGTGTCAACACAGCAAATGTCAAATCAGTGTTACCAATTTATGCCGAAATTTTACCTTCGTTCGATTACAGTTACAGTGTGTTCCTAACAAATGTTCTTGATGAAAACGCTTTATAATGCATTTAAACAAATTAAATGAAACATATTATTGTGTATTTCTTCAAGTTAACATTAACAGAAATTTTAAAATATGATTTCTACGCGTATATAATAAAATATGTCTAGTGGCTGTAATGTCAGTGTACTCGGTAAGGTGATTCTAAAAAAGAACACACCTACACCCTAAATATTTTGTTGGTATCATGTGGCGTCATAGGCTATGACGCCGATGACGTGCATCGTTATATAAATTAGATGAAGTGTACTTAATTCTGATTTAATGCAATTACTCCAGGCAATGAAAGAAAAATAGATAAAAACATCAATACTTCTGAATTTTGTTATAAAATACCTTTAACAAAGTCAATAGTTAACGAAATATTGAATAAAATAAATATATCAGCAGGATAAATAATAATAGGATTTGATAAAATAACAGAATAATTGGATTTTACATCAAACATTTTACGTTTTGTATTAAATTAAAGTCATAATCAAATCATTTTATTTACAAACCAAATTAAAAAATAGGTAAACTAAATAACATTAAACTTTTTATCAAAGTCAGTGTTCGATATGTCCACCATTTTCTTTAATTCATTTGTCAATACATTCCATAAAATATCGTCTCATATTAAATAGCATCATTGGTTCTAAAGAAACTGCTGCAGTATTTATTATAGTTGTTTTAAGTATAATAATTAGTAATTTTTTGAAATGTTTATGAATTAAATAATTATTATTATCTCACCACAAGAATATGACCACCACGAACAAGCCAACGTTCAGGAAAGTGTATTTAAATACTGTCTCACTCCGCTTTCTCTGTAATGTAATGGTGTACCATCTTGTACAAACCTCATATTTCGTCTTAAGTTTGATGACAATTCTTCCAATAGATCAATAAAATCATTTTATAAAAAATGTAGATAAATCTCACCATTTAAATTGAAAGGTAATTCGCATATCTGTAAAATATCATTCAAAATTCATATTTAAAATTCAGTCCCATGGTTTGGAACCATTGATAATTATTTTTTTCGGATATACGAATTACCTTGCAATTTGAATGTCGAGATTGATTTACATTTTTAATAAAATGATTTTATTGATTTATTGGGAGAATTGTTATCAAACTTAAGGCAAAATATGTGGTTTCTACAAGATGATACACCATTACATTACAGTGAAAGCGGAGTAAGACAGTATTTAAACACACTTTCCTGAACGTTGGATTGTTCGTGGTAATCATATTCTTGTGGTGAGATAATAATAATTGTTTAATTCATAAGAATTTCAAAAAATTACTAATTATTATACTTAAAACAACTATAATAAATATTGCAGCAGGTTCTTTAGAACCAATGATGCTATTTAATATGAGATGATATTTTATGGAATGTATTGACAAATGAATTAAAAAAAAAATGTTAGACATATCAAACACTTACTTTGAAAAAAAGCTTAATGTTATTTAGTTTACCTATTTTTAAATTTGGTTTGTAAATAAAATGTTTTGATTATGACTTTAATTTAATACAAAACGTAAAATGTTTGATGTAAAATCCAATTATTCTGTTATTTTATCAAATCCTATTATTAATTATCCTGCTGGTATATTTATCTTATTTAATATTTCGTTAACTATTGACTTTATTAAAGGTATTTTATAACAAAATTCAGAAGTATTAATGTTTTTATCTATTTTTCTTTCATTGCCTGGAGTAATTGCGTTAAATCAGAATTATGCAGTTGATTTGTAAAATGCGATTATCTCGAAAACTATTGAGTTTTGAAGTTATTAACAAGTATACCTTTTTTTTTGTTAAAATAATGTATCTTTAATATTTTTTATCAAGAATACCGGTAATTTGAAGAACAAAAAAGTTAAGTGTAAATGTATGCCACGTATGTGGCATATGTGTTCCCCTCTATTAGATATATTAAAGTATGCATCAAATTATAATTTCCGATATTCAATAGTACCCAGCTGTAAATTTTTATACATAAATTTTTACAAACATGAAAGTTATAGCCAAAAATAAAATTTTAAATTTCCACTTTAACACCCTGTATCTTTTTTCTCAGCAACATTTTATTAAGGTATATTTGGCCCAATGGCCATATTTTGGTCCAGATAACCTGTCCTTAGTCTATGTCCGAATAGTTATGACTCACCCTGTATACTGCTCTGAGGAGACCTAAAGAGGTTGAAATACGTATAAGCGGCTTGCCGCTGCTCTGTATTGAAACAAAAATCTAATACCGTCTTTATATTTTATTTCTTTACACCGTTTGGAGTACCAGAAATTTAATTCACTACGAATTTTGACCATGATGAACGGCATGTGGAATACAATCTTAAGATTCCCTTGCCGAGTAATTTATCAAGCTGTTTGCTTTGCAAGTTTTAGAAAACACAGTGGTAAAAATTTGAATTCGATTTCGTCAGGTAGATATGGTATGATTTCTCATTTTGTTAAATAAGAAAAATCGTCGACATCCGAAAACTTTAGATTTGCCTCAATCAATTAAGTTGGCAATTAAAAATTTTAAATATAATATGTATAAGGCTAAAGAACATGTACCAAAGAGTGCTTTGTTACAACAAAACATAAGGGAAAGGGAACTGTGTTATATTAGTTTAACCAATTTGTCGAGAGTACTGAAACATTTAGGTTTATGTGAACTCTATAATGTTGTATCAAAATGGTGGCATTTTTTAAGAAAATACATAACCAATAAGACCTCTGACAATCAAAGGCAAGTTGTATTTTTAGACGAAACTTATTCTGCTATATTATTAAATGCGATTCCTCCAACCGTTCCAGTAATTGTAAAAGATTTATCATACTTTATGCCGGAAATAATAAGTGCTTTATTCTTGATGCAAGCTTAATTTTTTTCGTCCACAAAGAGTACAGACGATTACAACTGAAATGTGCAAATATTTTTGAAGAACGGTTTGAAGAGAATTTGTTCAAAAAACTATAGTATAGTATAACACTCGGTCCCGGTCATAACCTGTGGGGAGAAAACTATGACTCTAACCAAGACTACGGCTTCGAAATTTAGAGTGGCACAGAGATGAATGGAACAGTCTATGCTGTGAGTGACGTTGCGGGCCCGAATAAGAAACGAAGATTTGCGAAGAATGACGAGTATTGCTGATGATGTGGAATGCATAGAAGAAACTGATTTAAAACATTGATTTGCAAATTGAGATTTTTTTCAATAACTAGACTGTCTTTGGTATTTTTATCTTAATTATATGTTCACATGCATTTTATTGTTGTTTACATCACTAACCTAACCTTACATGTTTGTTTATAAAAAACTGTACCCACTAAAAAAATTGCAGACTAAAGGGCAAAGCTTTGAAACAAAATTTGACTGTAAAATAAAAATGAGTGTTTTATGCATATCACACGCAGGTATCATCAGGAGTGGCAAACATGAGACTATAGCTTATTCGTAATGTACCGATTTACTTCTAACCTATTGTCAACAAAAATCTATTATTAAGTGTAAGTAAATATACTTTATTATTAAAGAATTACTTTTCTTAAGAAGTATGTTCAATGTATACACAATCAATTTATATAACTGGCTTATTCTGTCTGCCTGTCTGTCCATAAGGCAAACCCCAGCGCTGGTATTACATCATATCCCTGTTGTTATTGGTCCGATTAGAGTGTGTGAAACGTTAAATGAAAGGGAAGGGTATAACGATTATATTGTTACGATTTTAAATGTTATGGCATATAGAACTGTAAATATTTTATGACTAATTCTTTTTTTATTGATTCTCGTAATTTGTAGGTCAAAATCTACCTGAGCTTCGATACCAGTTGTTTACAGAATAATCTCGACCCTAATTTTAGTGAGTCATCCACGACTCGAAGTTGAAAAAGAACTAGTCTCAGCGGTTAATTGCCTTCACCGAAAAAACCAGTATATTCCATGATGTTCTTTGCAAAAGTAGGTCACCGAACTTTCCAGATAGCGGAAGTTTCTTTATATATAAACACGAAATTTTATTGAAGAAGTTAGTCATCAGAAGCTCGGGAACCGCGATATTTAAATGTAACGAAACATAAATAAATTATTTGTAATATAAATTAGGATTAAGAAAGACTGTAATAAATTCGCAATTAGTTATCGTGAGTTTTAATAAATTAGAATATAGACAATAAATTAGAATAAAGACAAATAAATTAGAACAATATAAAAAGACTTAACAGTGGTGTACAGGAGTGGGGTTGTAGATAAATTTAATTTGAATTTTTGAAAAGAAGTGAAATTGGTGAACGATGGCTACGATTTACGAGCTCACAGTTACGAATCTAAGAAGGCATCTTGAAGACAGAGAATTAGCTTCTACCGGAAAAAAGACTGAGTTAGTCCAACGACTAAAGAATGCTTTGGAGGAAGAGGGTTTAGATCCGGAAACTTATATATTTGAAGATGCTGTCATCGCGTCAATTTCAAAATTAGAGAATAAAGTTTCTTCCGATGTAGCCAGAGTCTCTGAAGATGTAGCCAAAGTCTGTGGTGATGTAGCCAAGGTTTCCTGTGATATCGCTTCTTTAGAAAGCAAAGTTTCTAACGAGATTTCTTCCCTACAAAGCAAAGTTTCTGCTAGCATCTCCTTGGAAATCTCTAAAGTTACTTCTGAGATGTCTGCCCTCGACGATAGAGTATCGTCGTTAAAGAACCAAGTTGCTGCCGATATGTTGGCCTTCGAAGAGAAGATAAAAGAGATGGAAAGGAAGATGGAGGAAACAACGACCGCCGAGAGAGAAAACAATCCAATTATAGCAGAGACAAAAGAAGACGAGACGAAATGTAAGTTGGAAACACGGCCGAAATTTGAAGGAAATGGAAGTTCCGTTCATGTCAAAGTCCCAACTTTCGACGGAAAATCATCATGGAACAACTACATGAAACAGTTCGAATCAGCTGCAAGAGCGAATGGATGGTCTGAAAAAGAAAAGGCTGTAAACCTGACTATCGCTCTTCGAGGAGATGCCTTAGATGTGCTCCAGACCATAGCCGTAGAGGAGACGGATGATTTCGAACAACTGAAGAAGAGGTTATTCTGCAAGCAAGAACTGTAGAAGAAAGAGCGAACCGACAACAAGAATATGAAACAATAAATAAAGCAGTTAAAAGAAATGCAAGAAGAGACAAAAGAAGATGGACTGAAGAACTGGCAAAACAAGCCGAAATAGCTGCACAACACAATAGAACTAGAGAGCTATACCAAATTACCAGACGTCTAACAAAAAGTGGGCCCAACTGTTCAAACGTCGTAAGATCCAAGACAGGAGAACTACTTACCACAACAAATGACCAAATAGAGAGATGGAAAGAGCATTTTCAGGAGATGCTAGGCACGCCCAGGGATAACGCAGATGGAATTGTCGAAAATCCACAGAATATAGACTTGCGTATATCTTGCGACGCCCCTTCCAAAACAGAGATAATAACAGCTATCAAATCTCTGAAAAATAACAAGTCTCCGGGAATCGATAACATTGCTGCCGAAATGCTTAAAACTGATCCGCATCTAACTGCTGAACTTCTGCTCCCCATAATCCGAGAGGTGTGGGAAACAAACCGCATTCCAGCGGGCTGGAAAAAAGGCATTATTACTAAGCTTCCAAAAAAGGGCAACCTCACACTATGCAAAAATTGGAGAGGAATAACCTTGCTTACCGCCATAAATAAAATCTTCACGACCATCATACTTAAAAGATTAACAAACAAGGTTGAATTTCGAGCTAATCAAGTAGGCTTTAGACCAGAATCCTCCTGCATAGACCACATTAATACTGTGAGGCTAATAATGGAACAATCGGTTGAATGGAACACACCCCTATACATGGTTTTTGTTGAATTCGAGCGTGCTTTTGACAGCTTATCTCATGATGCAATATGGAAAATTTTAGAGCTAAGAAACATCCCGCATAAAATAATTTCCATTATAAAGTTACTGTACACTGAAGCGAAATGCAGCGTGACACACAATGGGATCAACAGTGACGAATTTGACGTACTTACTGGAGTCAGACAGGGATGCGTGCTTTCTCCGTTTCTTTTTAACATAGCTCTAGACTATGTTCTCTCCAAACTAGACTCTGACACAAGAGGGATACAATGGACGTTAACCACACGCCTAAGCGATCTAGAATACGCCGACGATATCTGCCTGTTAGGACAAAGGTTCCAAGATGTGGCTGACCAATTGGAAACACTTTCCACTGAAGCCAATAAAATAGGTTTGAAAATCAATATTGGTAAAACCAAATCCATGAGAATAAATGCAAGAAACAACACGCTATTCACCATTAATAACATGCAGATTGAAAATGTGGAAAACTTTACGTATCTTGGAAGTGTCATAACAGAAAGCGGAGGTACAGAAGACGATATTCGTATGAGGATACGAAAAGCGCAACAAGCTTTCAGCATGCTCAACCCTGTTTGGAGGTCTGGAGAATACACTACGAGGACAAAGATCCGCATATTCCAGTCAAATGTCATGTCTGTACTACTTTACGGATGTGAAACCTGGAAAGCGACAAAAACCCTTACAGACAAACTGCAGGTCTTTGTTAATAAATGTCTACGAAGAATTGTTCGTATTTTCTGGCCTAACATCATCAGAAACGAAGACTTACTACACCTGACCAAACAAAAGAGGGTAGTAAATGAAATAAAGTCCAGAAAGTGGGGTTGGATCGGTCACACACTCCGAAAAAATAACTCCAGTATTGCAAAGACTGCCCTAGAGTGGAATCCCCAAGGAAAACGAAAAAAAGGTCGCCCAGTACAAACTTGGAGAAGATCCATCATGGACGAGATAAGAAAACAAGGAAAGTCTTGGAATGAGGTGAAGGCCTTAGCGCAAAATAGAACCCGATGGCGCGTTTTCACTGAAGCTCTATGCTCCACTTAGGAGTTCAAGAACCTTATATTATATAAGAAGAGGTTAAATATGCGATATGGCCACGAACACTTGGAGCACGTATATCAGTCGCAGCTTAAAAATCGAAGACAAAAGAAAGATGAGGCCCTTCAAGAATATGAAGTAGATATTGCCAGATTAGTGCGATATGCTTATCCAACAGCTCCCGAAGACATGATGGAAAAGTTGGCCGTTCAAACGTTTATTGATGGTCTTCGTGATCATGAGATGCAAAGAACACTACGATTAGCTCGTCACAAGACGCTGGTTGATGTCTTATCCGCCGCCCTCGAATACGAGTCAGCTACGCAGGCCTCTGGCGGTTACAGTAAAGTTAGGACTGTAAAAGAGGAAGAAGATGAAGGTAAACTTGACCAGCTCTTTAATATGATAAAAAGCATGACACACAAGAAAACGAAGACCATAAGACCGAAGACAAAACCAGAACGCGTCGGCCTTAGGGGAGCAGCTTCGACCCAGAACTTTACCAAAGACCCTCTGATACTAATAGCTTCTTTGAAATGTCGTGAAGATAGTGTATATGTAGATGGAGAAATAAATGGTAAAAAGTATACGTTGTTGGTGGATACCGGAGCGACCAGAAGCATTATACGCCCGACAGTTATAAACAGCCGAAAGAAACTGTTACCAACGAGATTGCGACTTCGGACCGCCACAGGTGAAAATGCCAACATTCATGGAGAAATCCAGGTACAATTAGGAATTGGAGCAGAAAAGTTCGTCCATACTGTTATAGTTGCTGACATCGAAGAGGATGTTATATTAGGAATGGACGTAATGAATACGCATGGATTCCAATTGGATTTTAAAAATAAGGTAATCAAAGTTGGTAACGAGGAGGTATTTCTCCATCCACATGATGACAACACTATGCAAGCAGCCGTTAAAGAAGATACAGTCGTGCCTGCGAGAAGTGAAACGATAATAGTAGCGCGGCTACAGGGAATTGTGGACGAAGGAACACCTGTTATGATGGAGCCTTGGAATCATGACGACGAAGTGGGCCGTGGAATCATAATTGGAAAAGAATTAGTGACTTCAGCTAAAGAAATTCCTGTGAGACTTATTAATGTCAATGACTACCCAGTGACCATCAAGAAAGAGACAAAAGTAGGAAATTGTGTACCTGTCACATCCATAATCCGTCAGACGACAACGTCTGATAATTCCAACGATAAATTTGATCAAATGGTTGCGGTTGCTGGACAGTCTCTGAATCAGATTGAGAAAAGGAAATTAAGGGAATTTCTTCGGCAGTATCGTGATATTTTCGTACCGAAAGGAGGAAAGACGGGAAGAACTACCGTTGTTAAGCATAAAATTGATACTGGTAATGCTAAGCCAATTCGTCAAACAGCTCGACGATTACCACAGGCGAAAAGAGAGGAAGCTGAAACGATTGTTCAGGAAATGAAGAAAGACGGGGTGATAGAACCTTCTACGAGCCCATGGGTCTCTCCGGTGGTCCTGGTTAAGAAGAAAGACGGAACAACGAGGTTCTGTGTGGATTACCGTTTGCTGAACAACGTTACCAAGAAAGATAGTTATCCTCTGCCTCGGATCGATGACACATTAGACACATTGGCTGGAAGTAAATTATTTTCTACTTTGGATTTGAAGTCTGGATACTGGCAGGTAGAAATGGACCCGGTAGATAAAGAAAAGACAGCCTTCACCACAGGATCTGGATTATGGCAATTCAACGTTATGCCATTTGGACTTTGTAACGCTCCTGCGACATTTGAGAGGCTTATGGAAAATGTGTTAAGAGGGCTATCTTGGAAAACATGCCTAGTTTATCTAGACGACATAATCGTCTTGGGGGAGACATTTGAAGACCATCTGAAGAATTTAGAAAACGTTTTTAATCGACTTAAAGCTGCCCAATTGATGTTAAACCCCAAGAAGTGCCAGCTATTTCAAGGTAAAGTCAATTATCTGGGTCATATAGTCAGTAAAGAACGAGTGGCCGTGGATAAGGGAAAAATCGATTCCATTAAGGAATGGCCAAAACCAACTGACAAACATCAAGTGAGAAGTTTTCTTGGACTATGTACTTATTACCGGAGGTTTATTAAGAAGTTTGCAGATATCGCTAAACCAATAACGCGACTTACAGAGGAAGCAAGAGAATACCGCTGGGATGTAGACTGCCAAAATGCCTTTAAGACCTTAAAAAAGCATTTAATCACAGCACCAATTTTAGGGTATCCACTGCCAGAAGGAGAGTTCATCTTAGATACAGATGCAAGTAATGTGGGAATTGGAGGAGTGCTGTCTCAGATTCAGGAAGGACAGGAAAGAGTCCTTGGATATTTCAGTAAAGTTCTCTCAAAACCTGAGCGGAATTATTGCGTCACGAGAAGAGAACTTCTGGCAGTAGTGAAATCAGTAGAGCACTTCTATCAATACCTCTATGGAAGGAAGTTTTTAATCCGAACCGACCATGCCGCCCTTAAGTGGTTGATGCAGTTTAAGAATCCAGAGGGTCAGATAGCCAGGTGGATCGAACGACTTCAAGAATATGATTTTAAGATTGAGCACCGGGCGGGAGTTAGCCACCTAACGCTGATTCTCTTTCCAGAAGACCATGCCCATCAGAGTGTTCCCACTGCAACAAAACGGAATCCAAGGAAGCAGCAGTGCTAAGAACGACGGTGGTCAATGACGACTGGACGCCTACCAAGATCAGGGAAGAACAAGAGAGAGATCCAGTTATCCAGAAAATCCGAAAATGGAAAGAGGAAAACCGTCGACCACCTTGGCAAGAAATATCGAACCTAGGCTCAGTAGTAAAGACGTATTGGGCCCAGTGGGACTCATTTATCATGGAAGATGGCTTGCTCAAACGAGTCCTGGAAAGTGATGACGGTTCAGAGAAGAGAAGACAGTTGGTGATTCCAAAGAGCAGAATAGCCGAAGTACTTCGTCAGTTACACGGCAGTCCATCAGGAGGGCATTTTGGTGTGAAAAAGACCCTTCAGCGAATTCGGGAACGGTTTTATTGGATGAACAGTTCCGACGATGTGAAAGACTGGTGTAAGAAATGTACTATTTGTGCTACGAGTAACGGGCCTTATCGAAAAAGGAGAGCTCCTATGAGACAATATAATGTTGGAAGCCCGTTTGAAAGAATAGCTTTGGACATTGCTGGGCCATTTCCAGAAAGTGATAATGGAGGCAAGTACATGTTGGTAGTAATGGATTACTTCACTAAGTGGGTCGAGATTTACGCACTTCCAGACCAGAAGGCCGCCACCGTTGCAGATAAGTTGATCCAAGAATATATCAGCCGATTTGGAGTGCCTTTGGAGATCCATAGTGACCAAGGCAGGAACTTCGAAAGCGACTTATTTCAAGGAATATTGATAGACTGGGTATGAAGAAAACAAGAACTACGGCTTATCATCCGCAATCGGATGGTATGGTAGAACGAATGAATAGAACAGTTGGCAAGTATTTGACAAAGATGGTGTCCGATCATCAGCGAGACTGGGACCAATATCTTCCGTTCTTCACAATGGCCTACAGATCTGCTGTTAATGAGTCAACAGGCCAGACACCAGCCAGAGTCCTATTCGGACGCGAGATGCGACTACCTTGTGATCTAGAGTTTGGGTGTCGACCTGGAGAAGATGTAGCAGGTGAAGATTATGTGATCGAATTACGAAGAAGAATGGACGATGTACACGAGTTGGTCCGTTCCCATCTCCAAATCGCTAGTGACCGAATGAAGAAACGGTACGATACACAAGCCGAAAAGGGGTGTTTTAAGAAGAACGATAAAGTCTGGCTTTATAACCCCAAAAAGCGAAAAGGTTGTTCTCCCAAATTGCAGCAGTTTTGGGAAGGTCCATACCTCATTATGGAGAAGATCAATGATGTTATTTACCGAATAAGCAAGATTCCGAGAGGAAAGCCGATGATAGTACACCATAACCGGTTGGCGTCTTTCGAGGGTGACCACGACGTAGATGAAGAAGTGGAAGTAAACCAAGTCCAAGATGTGTCTGACCTCACGGTTGAGGAATTCATAGGTGCCTATGGAGGTACCGGTAAAGCAAGACATGGTGTTACCACTGAAGAAAGGCAAGATCTACTCGCGCTTCCCGATGACTACTCACTGGCCCTTACCATCCCGGCCAGTATCAAAGATGCACCAGGGTTGGCATCCGTCTTTCGAAGGAAGTTTGGTCGAGTTGCAGAACTTCAATGCCAAGTGCCAGCTCCTGGTAAAACCTTGAAACTTCAAGATGCATCACGTTACCTTTTCTACCTGGTAACAAAAGACACTGTCCGTGACCAACCTACCTACTGAGATGTATGGGAAGCCTTACTTCAGTTGAGAGAGCACGTACTAGAGTCCGACGTGCAAAAGTTAGCCATGCCAAAGTTGGAGTGCCGCCAATTAGATTGGAGGGTTATACGAAACATGGTGGAGGAAATCTTTAAAGACACCGAAGTCCAGGTGTTAGTCTGTTGCAATCCGCATAGTTACTGGTGCGGAGAGAAAACCGTCCCTTGTCATTTCTATACAACTGGAAGTTGTAAAAGAGGGTCCAGTTGCCGATATCAGCATGTCGTTCCAGTTCCAGTCCCGACAAGGTTCCAGGAGGAACCATCTTTTAAGAGGGGGGCAATGTTACGATTTTAAATGTTATGGCATATAGAACTGTAAATATTTTATGACTAATTCTTTTTTTATTGATTCTCGTAATTTGTAGGTCAAAATCTACCTGAGCTTCGATACCAGTTGTTTACAGAATAATCTAGACCCTAATTTTAGTGAGTCATCCACGACTCGAAGTTGAAAAAGAACTAGTCTCAGCGGTTAATTGCCTTCACCGAAAAAACCAGTATATTCCATGATGTTCTTTGCAAAAGTAGGTCACCGAACTATCCAGATAGCGGAAGTTTCTTTATATATAAACACGAAATTTTATTGAAGAAGTTAGTCATAAGAAGCTCGGGAACCGCGATATTTAAATGTAACGAAACATAAATAAATTATTTGTAATATAAATTAGGATTAAGAAAGACTGTAATAAATTCGTAATTAGTTATCGTGAGTTTTAATAAATTAGAATATAGACAATAAATTAGAATAAAGACAAATAAATTAGAACAATATAAAAAGACTTAACAATATTAACACATTATGAGCGGGCGATCTAGCATGGTCAACAATGTTGCGTAGCGGGCGAATATACAATGTATACGCTCGGATACATAAAAGTTTGAGAGTTGTAACTCAAAATCTAACAAGTTTTTAAAAAAATATAAGAATAGAAAATGCCTAGAATAAGTTTCTACATCCGTATTGCCTATAATAGGATTAGAGTTACCAACTTTGTAGGTTAGTTGCAGGTGGATTGCTAAAATCAGTGTAAGTACCTATATTCAGAAGTTCGTGGAGTTCTGGGTGATTTTATCACTTGTTTTATAAAAATATTACTAATTAGTTTTAAATAAAAAAAAACATGAGAATGAAAAAATTCATACAATAAATTCTACTTTCATATTACCAATAATCGGATTAGGGTTACCAACTTTGTAGGATAATTGTAGGTGGAATGTATTTGGTTTATAAAAATATTACCCATTAGTTGAATTCTTTATGAACAACATTTTATAAAAAAAAAAAACATAATGAAATGTACATTTCAATAATATTGCGATACATACAAAAAATATTCATAAAATATATAAGAATAAAACAAATATGATCAAAATTTAAAACAAAACATAATGGAAGATACATTTTAAAAATATTTAAAGGTATACATACGGACCAATATTTAAAAAAATATATAAGAATAAAAACTATTTAGGTAACGTTATACATACAATATTCAAAACATATAAAAGAATAAAAAAAATATGATCAAAATTTAAAACAAAACATAATGAAATAAACATTTCAAAAATATTTAAAGTTACAGAATAATATTTAAAAAAAGTTATGAACAAAATAAAAACACAATAAAATCTACATTTTAAAAATGTTTTCATAAAATTTTACATATACAACAATATTTTACTGCTTTATAAAGTTACCTGTAGTTAAGGCTAGATTCTAATATTTTTCCTGAGTATGGTACCGAAAAAATCAATCTCCACGATGTAGTGAAACTTTGCAAAATTTGCACATATAACATGTTAAGCTTTTCTTCTTATTGGCGGCACATACACGACAGTCTCTGAGGCTTTAGTTTTGTGCCCCCTGTAGTAATTTTTTCTAATTTGTGTTTTTTTACATCTTTTGATAATCTCTCCGGAGGATCATTTCTATTGGACGCATAGATGTACTGGTACAGGATCATCTCTGTTTTCATGAGTAATTTCAGTAATCCATTCTTTTGCGACATCATGTAAAAATATCTTATACTTCTTTTTTGATTGTGGATTTAATGTTTTAAAAACCCTGAAAGCATTAACCCGGCACCTGCCACGTGGGGTACTACCAGCACCCCATAACACATTTTCACCAAATATTTCGTATTTCAAGTTTTGCAACACTGCTGCGCGTCATAGTAGCTTTCTATAATATTGTACAGCATAGATCTATTTGAGTTTGAAGTGGTTATTTAGTGGCATTCTGACCTTGTAGCTATAAAGTCGACTGGAGTGTCATCAGATCCCCATCTGGCAGTTTAAGTTTTAAATTTTTTTTTGTGTTTTTGATAAACAGGTTGGTATATTTACAGTTTTTATTGCAATAACTGATTTAAATTATTATATAGGCTGTATACTAAATAAATATTATTTTTTTTAGATATTTTACTTCACGCCCAATTTATTATGGCTTGGTACGAACAGGAACAAAACCGCTTGAGAGCTCTTCTAGAAGAGATGGAACAAGATGATATAGCAGAGATTGAGGATTCATCTGATTCTGAAGTAGATGCTACCCAGTTTAGCGACCACAATTCGGATTCAGAAATGTCAGCAGCTTCGGACGGCGAAGAATCTGTTTTAGATGCAAATACTGTTGTAGGTAAGGATGGGACTACAAAATGGAGAACTACAAGGGGGAATAGAAATGTTCGTACAAGATCGCAGAACCTTGTTGTTCATTTACCTGGTGTAAAACAGTGTGCAAAAAATTGTAAGACAATTTTGGAATGTTGGAACTTGCTCATAGATGAAAATATTCTTGAAATAATATTAAATTCTACAAACAAAAAACTTCAACAACAAACCGGTGATAAAAAAAAGCATAGTTATGAAACATGCATGGCTGAACTGAAGGCGCTGTTTGGTTTACTATATATTGCTGGGTCTATTCGTTCTAGACGTCAGAACATGGAGGATTTATGGTCAGAAGGTAGAGTGGGCATAGGCATTTTTAGAACAACAATGAGTCTCCATAGGTACTTCATGCTAATAAAATGCCTTCGATTTGACGACATAGACACACGCAGTGAAAGACGTAAAATTGACAAACTTGCTCCAATCCGTGATGTTTTTACAATTTTTCAAAATAACTGTGTAAACGTATATTCCATATCTGAATACTGCACTATTGATGAACAGCTGGTTTCTTTTAGAGGACGATGTTCATTTCGGCAATATATACCGAGTAAGCCAGCTAAGTATGGCATAAAAATATTTAGTATTGCCGATGCCAAAACATGGTACTCATTGACATTTGAAATATACGTAGGCCAACAACCTGAAGGATCTTATGCGGTATCAAACAGTGCAAATAACATAGTTATGCGGCTATCTAAGCCAATTTGGAATTCTGGTCGCAACATTACTGGAGATAATTGGTTCACAAGTGTTCCACTTGCCGTAGAATTGCTACAAAAGAAATTGACGTATGTCGGAACTATGCGTAAAAATAAAAGGGAGATACCTAAACAGTTTGTGGAAATTAAAAGAAGACCACTCAAAAGTTCAGAATTTGCATTTACCGACAATATGACAATTTTATCTTATATACCTAAGAGAAATAAAAATGTAATGATGTTATCGTCAATGCATTTAGAAGACGATTCTATTGATGAGAGCACAGGAGATAAGAATCTTCCAAATATAATTACATTTTACAACCAAACCAAGTCCGGCGTGGACAAGGTGGATGAGCTATGCGGTTCATATTCCACTGCCAGAACATGTCGAAGATGGCCATGTGTTGTATTTTTTAGAATGCTCGACATAGCTGGCATCAATAGCCACGTTATCCACACTGCGAATAATATTAACAACAAAACAATTGAACGGAGGATTTACCTGCAGGACTTAGGGTTCGATCTTGTGAAAGATTGGTTGAAAGTCAGATCAGCTAACTCACACATTCCGCGTACAATACGTGAGAAGGCAATAAAATATATTGGAGGCTCTACTGAATCAAACGAAACAACAGAACCGCCCAGAAAAAAGGCAAGGTGCTCTATTTGTCCAAGGAAAGATGACAAAAAAACAAACTTTTTCTGCGAAAAATGTTACCAACAGATGTGCCTAAATCACATGAAACATATTTGTGAAAAGTGTTTTAACCAAAAGGAAGAAGAACAAGAATCCGATGATAGCTGCTAATGAGTTTTACTTAATTTGTTTATAATAACTTTTTAGTTTTATTTTTTAACTTTTATAATATTAGTAGGTGTTAATAAAACATGTTTTTTTTATATTTTTGTATTACTCAGCCTATTATTTTGTTTATAAACACGTAGATCACAGAAAAGTTTTAAGGGGTACTATGAGCACCCCACGTGGCAGTTGACGTTTTGCAAAGCCACGTGGCAGGTGCCGGGTTAAATAGCGCGCAATTGATGAAAAACATGACAGCCGTTTTCGTCCATTTTTTGGTACGACGTACAATCGAGTAATACGATAAGTATTGGTCGGCGCAATCGACACCCTTCATATATTTGTTGTAGTCAACAACACATAATGGTTTCCAAATTCGCTCTTTTGTCGCCCAGTCAATATTGTGGCTTTCTACAATATTAGCTGAATGTATACTTGATATCATTCGAACAGGTCTTTTCGATTGCCAACATTGTAATAAAATGTTTTGGCGGCGACGAAATATAGATTCTCCCCTTGCTAGTTTAGCATTTTTCAAACAAAGAGGAAGGCCTCTGTTCAAGCGAATAGTGCCACAAGTTCGAAATCTATGTTGTAAAAGTAATTCACAAGTGGCAACACTATTATAATAATTGTCCATATATATGTGATGTCATAAGTGGGAATAGGGTTCCAGTAGATTTAAAATTGTTTCTTGTAATCGACTTCCTTCTCCACAGTACATACGAAAATTACAAATGTAACCAGTTCTAGCGTCACAAACCATTCTTATAAGTAATCCGTACTTTATAATTTTTGATGCATTATAAACTTTGAATGATAGGCGACCCCTCCATGGCATGATGCTTTCATCTAATGATAACTCTCTCTCGGGTTTGTAGACTTCCTGGAATTTAGGTAAGAAATAAGATATAATCGGGCGAATCTTTTTAAGGCGATCTCTGTCATCTCTGTTATCATTATTAGAGAAATGCAATGCATACCATATCTGTCTAAATCTATCCCTGCTCATTACTTCAGCAAAAATTGGAGTTTGTATCGTTTTTTCTGTAGACCAATATTCGTCTCTTGTGTCCTTACGAACTCGTCCCATTAGGAGAAGTAGTTCGAGCATTTTCTTTAATTCTACCACAGTCACATCTTTCCACTTCACAGATTTTGCTCTGTCTCTAAATAAATCTGAGTTTTGTGCGCGATACCGATTAGTTTCCATCACCATATATTCAAATAAATCATCTCCAATAAATAGCTTAACCACATCTACTACACTCTCCGAATTATTTGGCATTACAAAAACTCTACTGTGTCCTAAGAATTGTTCAATAATTGGCACATTATCAGTTTCTGACCAATCAAACACTTCGTTATCACTGTCTTCAGAGTCGCTGGATGGTATTGGCAAAACTCGATTTCTTCTAGGTCGAAATAATTCCTCGTCACTTTCACTGTCTAATTCAGGAAACTCCGCATCATGTGAAATCTCCGACAAGTTATCTGCATATACATCACTATCACTATCAGGATCCATTTTTATGAAATAGTAAAATTCAAATAAATTTATACCGTGAAAGGAAATTTTTGAAAACGATAAAAATACGAGTAAATGTTCTGATATAGTTATATGAGAACTGGACATGAACAACGAGTGACCAGATGTAAATTTTATATTCTTAAATTCATCACAAAAAAACTCGTAACTCGTTGTAACTCGTCTAAGAACACGTTGTACTACTATAGGAGTGATAAAGTATTATAATAAACGAAATCATAATAAACGAAATGAAACACAAACATAATATGAAGGGAATTTGAAAGACAAACAAATTTTATTATGATTACTTCGGATATTATGTCTAATGCGTTCCTAATAATAATACATACACCAATATACTGTGTCCGTACATTATATAAAACATTATTTTTACTTATGTGTCATTTAAAAGTGATGATTTTAAACGGGTACTAATACCTATCCCGCTTTTAAGCGGCAATGAGCGGAGCGGGTACTTGTACCTGCCCCGCTTATAAGTGGCAATCCGCCAAAGCGGGTACTAGTACCCGACCCGCTCATAATGTGTTAAGATAAGAAAAACGAACAAGACGACTAACAAAAAGGTCACTACACCCTATGTTCATTATTAATGAATGTATAGCAACATACAAGATATCACATGACAGTATCAATCAACCAGTCTAATAAATCTGATAAGTCTTAAAGGTTAAACATAAACTAATAACTAATTTGAAATAGGTCATAATATAGTTTGGAACATGTAAATAAAATGAATTGTTATAAACTTACTTATCTTTGTCATGCAGAGACAAATGAAATAAGGCTATTGTAGGATTAAACAATGTTAATCTACATCTAGCACATTCATATGGATTTGATTGATTTAATGGTTTAGTTGTAATACGAATAAAATCTGCATGCAAGTCATGATTTTGGTAACAAGATTCCACATTACATTGTTCACACAAATCTGTAACAAAGATATTTTGTAAAAATTCAATCTTGAAACTTATTTTTCATGCAACTATAACTTCTGATCTACTTAAAATAAAAACCTGCTCAGACTCTAATTTACTTAGAGTTAATTTTACAGTAGCAGTAAATCTGCAACTTCTTTCCTTATGTTCCGTATACCTGGGTAGGTAGGTATAAGTTACCTGAGCATGTCAGAAAGAAAACCAAATTTTAATAGCTAAAAATTACATTAAAAAATACTTACAAGATACTTTTGAGGTGCAATAATTAGGTTCTTCATGACTAAAAACAAATATAATGTATGTAGTTTTATATAAGGACTAATATAATAAAATAGGTATTTATTTAAATTAACAATATTTCAGAGTTACTATAGATTAATAAACTTCAATGAGTAAAATTTAAAAAATCTAAAAATATAGACTATTAATATAACAAAAACTATGTATTGCTGCAAGCAAATGAATGACCTTAAATATGCAAAAATTTGTTTATTTTTGGATAATCGTAATAATATTGGCTAAAACAATGCAGATAGGTACTACATTAAAATTATTAGTGAAGTAAAAAATTAAAAAATGCTGATCTGATACCTTTCTTCCAAATCAAACAGTTCATTATCAGAAAACTCTATAATTTCTCCCACAAATTCTAATTCCTCAACTTCATGTTTTATTTCAGATTGTTCAACTTTTGGCTGGATAGAAAATTGAAAATCTATAGCTTTTCCATCGAATTTGTCCAAAGTAGAAACATCATTATTAGAAAGTTCAAGTTTTACTGTTTTGGGTAATAAAAGGGCATCATCAATTGTGTCAGACTGTGCCATTATCTTTCTTATGATTTTATCATAAATAGTAAATAGTACAGTACTTATAGTAAACCTAAAAATCAACTATGATGTATTTGCAACTTCAAACCCAAACATCTTACTTAATGTATGGATAATAATAAAAAGTATAGGTCACAGTATATTGCTTATATATTAAGCAATACACTGTAGTTATCTTGGGTGCCCTAAAACGTCATTGGCCCTAAACAATACCGAATCATTATCCTTGCTAAAGAATTAGCATAATCTTTTAACATTATACCCCCCTAGTAAGGTAACTCCCATATAAAGTTTTGGAAGAGAGTTTCTAGCGCCAAATACGGACGGGCCGAAACTAATTTCATTTGGCGGCAAATTCAAAACATAAATTCAGAATTTTAGGCGGCAAATTCAAAAATATGCTCTGAATTTTAGGCGCCAAAATTCAAAAAGTATGTTTTTAATGGAAAGTAAATATAGTCATAAAATAAGAAATAAAAACTTATTCTAAGCCAGAAAATATATCCTCTCTATCCAAAAATATAGTATACACCTACACATTTTTATATATAAATGTATAACATAATATCTGATACAGAGAGAGTATATATTATGGTACAAGAAAGTTTTTATTTAATATTTTATGATTATATCTGTTTTCCATTACATTAACAAACCAAAGTCCCGAAAATAACAAAATAAAACACAAACATCCTGACACTTGTTTATTTGTATAATTTTCTTTAGTAAAGTATTGGCAACATATCCTCCTCCTCCTCCTTACTTAAGCCCTTGTTAAGGTGTGGGTGGGGACACTCTAAATATTGTTAACTTGCTGTCTCCATTGGCTGCAACCATTCTGTACCAGATGAACAACTTCGTGAAGGGATTTTTCCACCAATCTTCATTTAATCTTCCCATCACGTTGTGAGATCGTCATTTTGATATACAAATATAGATACCTCTATATTTATTAGCAATGATTTGTAGTAAGTTCCATACCTTCTAAAATACTTTTCCTTAAAGTACCATATGTAGATAATAAAGTGTAAACCCTAGCATGTCTGCGATCTTGCTCTTCACAATGATCACAAATTGGCATGTGACTCAATGTAACTGTTACTCAGAAGTAGAAGATCCATGAAAATCTAAAATAATGAAATATTATTAAAATTAAGAATGTATTGACTTTTTTATAAAATAAGGCCAATTTTAGGAATGCAATTAAAAGAGTCATAAGAGTTTTTTTTATAAAATAAGGCAATGTTTAGGAATGCAGTGATAAGAGTTAAGAGTTTTAATGAGTTTAAAATCTATACAGTATATAAATATAAGATTAATGTTAGTTAAGATTGAAAGGTAAATTAACTACAAACACAAAATAGTATCAAGTTTGTATTTACTAAAACTTTGGTATAATTAGGTGCTGTTCTTACCTGGTGCTTATAAAAATAAACTCCTAATCCTCAGAATGTTTAATAGCCGTTTGTCCAATAACTTTCACCCATCAACAAAAAATATTCTTGGGAAATACTATACCATTTTGTTAATGTACCTTTTTTAGCAGGTCTATTAGATATATAAAATTTGATGTATACCTACTGTTTTTATCGTCTATTTCTAAAATTTGGGATACGACTATTGTAAACAGTGTGGTGTAGAATTGTTTATTTTCCTCATAATAAATGTCAACCATTATGAAAACAAATCCATTTCATTTTTTGAGTTTGGAAAACAAAATCGACTGTTTGTGTAGTCGGTACAACCATGAACATAACATTTTTTTACCTTTTATTTTATTTTGTTCCATTTCAACGATGGTAAAACACAATTTTTACAATTAAGATGATAATAACCAAATCCAAACACAAATCTGAATTTGCAATATGGCGTCCCAATCTAAATT
The DNA here is from genome assembly GCA_918026665.1 of Diabrotica balteata. NCBI lineage: Eukaryota > Metazoa > Arthropoda > Insecta > Coleoptera > Chrysomelidae > Diabrotica > Diabrotica balteata. The sequence goes on from OU898276.1 coordinate 35,684,052, forward strand.
AAATTTTGCCACAGCACATGCGTCTCCACCTCCCACCTAACGTGACTAGTAGCGCCGCCGCCATTAAGAACGGATGGGCCCATGCAAAACGCTATCCCCTCCCGTCCTATTCTACTTACACTACATCTATGTACACTACTATGGGGTATGTATTGTGCACAATACCACACAATACATATATTTACATAACCAAACTTTTATATGATCAATCGTGATCGTGTTACTAAAATAAATACGGCAACACTGTGACGCGGTGCCTTGAACAGAGAACTAGCAGGAACTAGGATAGGAACACACCTTGAAGTTGAACAGAGAACATACGAACGTACACTTCATCTAATTTATATAACGACTTCCGTCATCGGCGTCATAGCCTATGACGTCATATGATACCAACACGAGATATTTATGCGATAGGTGTGTTCTTTTTTAGAATCACTTTACCGAGTACACTGGCATTACAGCCATTAGACATATTTTATTATATACGTGTAGAAATAATATTTAAAAATTTCTATTAATGTTAACTTAAAGAAATACACAATAATATGTTTTATTTAATTTGTATAAATCCATTATAAAGCGTTTTTATCAAGAACATTTGTTCGGAACACACTGTAACTGTAATAGAACGAAGGTCAAATTTTGGCATAAATTGGTAACACTTATTTGACAGTTGCGGTGTTGACACTTTTTCTACTTTATTATTTTGAATTTTAAAGTGAATATCTCTTATTTTATATTTTTAACTATTTAATAAAATCTGTTCTTTTTAGAACAAAATTGTTGTGTTTTATTTCAAAAATGCCACGTAGGAATTTAAATAATCGTTGTAAAGAGATGGTAGCTTCTTTGATTCATTATTTTGAACAGGAACGTGATAACAACGGCCCCATTCTACCCGTGACTGCTGTTAGAGAAGTATGTAAATGTATGTTTTGTATATTATTGTAGTTGCTTAAAATATACATTCTTGTTTTAGCGTGTAGCTGCAGCTTTAAATTTACATGTTTCAACTGTGAGTTCTATTTCTCAGGCCATAAAAACTAATACACTTATATCACCGCCCAAAAAACGTACCAGGTCTAAGACAGTTACAAATACTAATTTAATAAATACAATCGAAATTCGTAATACAATTTACAGTATGTATGAACGAAGTAAGTATACTTTTCGTTAGATATCATAAAGTGTATTAAGAGCGCAGGCGCAAAATTTCAGATGAACATTTTTTAAATGCATTCATTTTTTTCGAATCCTGAGAAAACTATTTTTGAAAAATTTAAATCCAGAACGAAAAACTACATTATCACCGTAGGCCGAAAGTAAATAACAACACACAAGAAATTTCTTTTGAATGAATTTTTTTCTTTTCTTTGCGCATATGAAACGTATTAAAATAAACGTAGAAGATTTCAGGAACTTTCGGCACACAATGAATGGTTTAAGGGCAGTCAGTCCGAAAATTCAATGTCTTGTTTTTTTTTGAATTATGGTTGAAAATTATTTTCTGAAATCTTCTCTTTATACTATATATCACACATTATAGTAGAAAATATCCATGGTTATAAAATTATTTGTTTTTTCAAATATCTCTGTATCCTTAGATGATAAAAGATCCAAATTTTACAGTGGTCGTAGATAGATAATATCAAATTCCTGGTAAAATTTTATTGAAACATCTACAAAAACAAGTAAAATAAAATCTAAACTTTTTTGAGTTTTTTTTGTATTTTTAAATAAATGTTTCTTACTCTTTACAAAAACCTACGCAGAACTAAACAATACATCTGGGGGATATGTGATATAATGTTAACATTGTTGTTAAATGGGAGTTTGGATGCCCTTAAAGGCATTGGCTTTAAATTTTGTACCTAAACCCATCAAATTTAATTCTTTTCAGAAGAACATGTGACTTTGGACTCTCTATCGATTCAACTAAAGGAAAAAAAAACTGTTTAGTGGATGTCGTGCGTCACTCAGTACTGTACTGAATGACATTGGTTTCAAATGGATCAAAGATGATCCAAGACGAGGACTGATGGAACAGTCTCATATTGCTGCGAAGAGAGCTGAATTTTTAAGACTGTATCAAAATTATAAAGATGAAGGTCTATATAAGTTTGTTTTTATAGATGAAACTTGGATTTTTCAGAATGGATCTATATGTCGCTCTTGGCAAGATGACAATAAAAGAAGCGTACGATCTATTAAAACTGATGGAAAACGGTAATAATATTTAATCATATTGAAAAAGTAAAGGTGTTAAATCAATTCTTTTTGTAGTTACATTATTCTTCATGCTGGTAATGAAAATGGCTTCATTGAGGGTGCAGAGGCTATATTTTCCTCTAAATCGGCTTTAATGGACTACCATGGGGAAATGAATCAAGAAAATTTTTTATTGTGGTTTGAAAATCAATTATTAAAAAGTTTGACTGAACCATCCCTCATTATAATGGATAATGCTCCATACCATAACATGTTGTTGGAAAAAGCACCAAACACATCTTCAACAAAGAGTGACATAAAAGTTTGGTTAACTAACAAAAAACTACCTTTTAATGAGACAATGTTGAGAAACGAGCTTTTGCAGATTGTTGCGCAGTAAGTACCCCTAATAAGAGTTTAGTTCAGGTTATCATATTTATTTTTAGAAACAAACCACCTCCAAAATACATTGTGGATGATTTAGCAGAACAATATGGCCATAAAATATTACGTTTGCCACCATACCACTGCATTTTCAATGCAATAGAATTAATATGGGGAACTGCCAAAACTTATTATAATAAACATGTTGGTAGAGATGGCTATAAAGAATGTGATGCTTTAAACATGTGGAAAGAAGCTCTACAAACTATTACACCTCAGAAATGGCAAAATTCTATTAGACATACAGAAGATATAATTAAACAGTGGTATGAAAGAGAACATATAATAGATAGACAGGAAATTCTACCTATTATAATTAATATAAATGGCGACAGTGACTCCAGTAGCATCTGTGAGATGGACAGTGATTAGTAAGTAAAACACCTTATGGCTCTTGAGCATTAAAATTAAGATTCATTTTTTTTAGATTTAAACTGATGATTATACAAACCTTCTCGAAAACAACCATAAGATGGATGGGGAACATATAAGAAAGACTAAAATCTGAAAACAGAAGCATGAACTAGTGTGTAACTTTTAGGCACCACACTTTTTTACATTATTTACAAATTATATAAAACCGTCATAATCTGCACATGGACTACCTAAGCTCTGACGTCACAATGGATGAGGCTTAGAATTCCTGTGTGTTTGTCCCAGTAGCGGTTGGAAATATTTTTTTACAATTTATCAATAAAAATCAAAATAATTAAAAAAAAATAAGATTACAGCAATAATGTCCTCACAGCTATATTTATTGTTAAATAAAAAAATATTAAATACATTAGACCAGCCAGTTGATTCTGTTGATCAAGATTTACATTATAGAGTATCTACGAAGTTGTGATGAAATGGAGATAATTAAATTACTGGTTGACTTAAGATTTACATTTAACAATATAGAAAAAATAATCAAGTTTTGCTATCCAAATTTATCTTAATAATAAATAGAACATGACATGTAATAAAACAAAAATACACAAATGTCTTACGACAATTAGACTTAAGACTTTACTTAATGCTATTTACGTAAACAAAATGTGATATAATATACAGTTAAAAATATGATGAAATAATATGAAGTAATAAAATATTTTTGAATTCCTTTATCTTGTTAGTCACTAGTCATTGGTGTAACAATTTTGCCAAATATTGAGCCAAATAAAAATTTTCTAAAAAGTAATGTTTCTGGCCCAGGTAATTTTTTTTTCTATTATCAATGTAGTTACATCCTTCAATGTCCATATATACAAATAACAGTTTTGTTGTCTAAAATATGCAGGCTTCCTTGAATTTGGTGGTAGTATTGTTCTGTTTAATAAGGATTCATCCTGATCATTACATGATATAAATTTATCTGAATTTTTCAGATTATTTAATTCAAAGAGATTGCGGCCAATAGAAACCTACAAAAATAAAATTTTTAATAAATCATACATATAACTTATTTCAATCATTTCCCATGGTCAAGTATTATATTAGATGCCCTTCGTTGCTACTAAAAAATTAACATTTAGTAACATTAATGTTTTAATTAATGTTTTACAACTTCTCAAAGAGAACACCATGAACAGGTTTAGCAAATATTCAGGTGAAGATATCAGTTAAAATGATTTAAAAAATCACTTTTATTCAAGCTCTTAAAATCACTGATTTGTTTTGCTCTTGTGACAATTTGATATATAACTAACAAATTATCACTTGGGATATAAATTAATAATTTTAGAGCTCTTGTGTAATTACTAATGATAATTTGTTATTTCTAAATGTTCTGAACACTTTATTTCTATGAGGCTTTTATCACCAATTAATCCATCTGGACTTGTTCCTAATAGGCCTGATTGTCAGCCAAATAGCAGTAGGCTGCATATTAAAATTTAGTGTGTTTTCCTCCACAATAAATTTAATACCATCTAAATTATAAGCCCCTAAAACTGTTTGATTAAAATAATATTGTATGAGCTAGACATGAAATATGAAAGGGTAACAAAATGTTGTGTTTATTATAAATAGTAGTATTTATTCTTAAAACTGGTCAACAATACAGTTAACCTGCACTGCACTACCATCATTATTAGACATATATGCAAACAATTGAAGGGGTGAGTGGATGAAGGGAGTAAGTGACATTTTTTAAGAAAATGAGTTATTCGCATGGATGAAGGTGGTAAGTGCTAACTTAAATTTTCCACTTATCCCCAGCCTTCTATGATTTAAAATAATTGAGATAGCCAGCGTATGAAGGAGGTAATTGACCATACTACTTTAAATATCTAGTGAATGAAGGAGGTAAGTAACAAGATAAAGTACTTACCTCCTTCATCCATACCACAGAGAATAAAAATTGTGACATACCTCCTTCATGTATTCGTCAGCTGACATCGGATGACAACAAATTAAAGTTTTTAGGTTATGTGCAAGTGCAACACCCGCTACTGCTTGTGTTAGTGTTCTTAGCTGTTTTAGTTTATTTAATTAGTTATAAAGTGATTTATTATGACTAGTACTAGGGGAAAATTTTTGACAGACTTGGCTTTACAACAATTACAACAAGAATCCACTATTACAGAAGAAGTTGGTGATAATGAAACCAAGATATCAGGTAAATATTATTCTTTAGTAGTTTCAAGTATTTTGCAAAATATTAATTTTAATTGATTGATTTTCATTTATTTAAAGATAAGCCAAGTTTTTACATTACGTCTAGCCTACAATCTAAGTCTAGGCCTATGTAACTTGCAAAGCATCGGCACGTCTTATGCTGTTGTTTACAAAAAGTTTATTTGGGCTGTAAGCCTACTAGAATGCTTTTAATGACACCGAATTTTGTAAATCAATAAAAATCCATTAGTATTGATAAAATCATATTTTCATTAAGCGCTAAATTAAATATCAACATCATAATAAAACGGCAACATTAGTGATATCATTTTTTTCAGATTCAAATATAGCCAAAGAACATAAAAACCTACTGGATGGCTCTAGTATCTACATTCAACCTTGTAGCTCAAATTATCAGAATCATTCTGATGAACTAGAACTGAAAATCCAAGGTACAGAACGTACACGACCATCCAACAAAAACAAACATGGAGTTTACAAAAAACTACGTAAGTACATTAGAAATACATATTATTTGAACAATGGGCTAGTTAAAAAAATCTAATGAAATGGTAAGTTGGTATTAGAACTCTGATGTCTCACTCTGGGTGAGTGTCTTAACCAATTACACTATCCGACCCACGTGATTGTTGCCTTCAAATGTGGTACTTAGCTTATTTAACAGTAATTATTTTCTGTTAATCATTGACTGTCAATAGGGACTTAAATCAGCAGACCAGATTAATAACTAATGTTTTGTTTTTCTTAACAGCTGAAATTAAACCAGGCAAATTTAGGCTTATGCTAATGTTCTGTTTTAGATTACGGAGAAAAACTTGATTCAGATGATGAAAGCCTTTCATCATTATTTAGTGATGACTCAAGAGATGAATACGTTCCTAATGAAAATGAGAAAGATGATATCGAATCAGATGAGGATGGAAATGAGGAAGGCAATAAGGAAGTGGTGAGTGAAGAAACTGAAAATGAGATTATGAATGATGGCAATATACATTTTGAACTACAAGTAAACGGAAATATTCCATATGATGAGATCGTTGCCCTTCCTGAAAATGGAAATGAAGAGGCTCTTAACTTGCCCACTAAAAGCAAGAAGAAAATATTTCCACTAAAAGTAAAAGTAACTAGAAAAAGACAGAAAAATATTGAACAATGGAAAGCACGAAAACGTGCCAAGTGCAGAGAAAGTGGTCTGGCCTACATTTCTAAAATAGGCCAAGTAAAACCCGCTAAAACCGTTAACTCTGGGATTTTGTGCAATGAAAATTGCCGCTACAAGTGTTCTCAGTCAATAACTGTAGAAGAAAGGGAATCTATATTTTCTTCCTACTACAAACTAGATGTAAATGCAAAAAACTGCCTTCTTTTTAAGAGCATTAAAAAAAAGGAACCAATGAGAAAGAAAACTGGAGCATTAAAGCATAAAACTGCCACCTACCAATACAATGTAACTTGTAGTGGCCGGCAAACTACCGTATGCAAACGGGCTTTCATTTCCTTGTTTGCAATCAGCTTGAAAAAGGTTGACCTGATCCAAACTTCAATAAAATCAGGGAAAAATGCTCCTGAACCGGACAGAAGGGGAAAACACGCAGTTAGACCTAACAAGACCCCTGCTGAAGTTGCTTCTTACGTCATTGAGCATATTTCCAGTTTCCCAGCAGAAGAGTCGCACTACTCCAGGCATTGTAATATTCACAAAAAATATCTTTCACCGCAACTTTCGATCCCTAGAATGCATAAACTTTACCTAGACAAATGCCGAACTGACGGAAGAAATGAAAAATTTCAAATAAAAGAGGCTACATACCGATTCATTTTTAATAATGAATTTAATCTGTCTTTTGGTTATCCCAAAAGCGATACATGTAGCACATGCGATTCTGGCAAAAGTAATGAAGAGCACGCTGAAAATTACAAATCAGCGTTTGAATCTCAAAAAACAGATAGAGAATTTGCTAGCAAATCAGATAACACTGTGTATGTAACATTGGATCTACAGCAAACTATGCCCCTACCTAGGCTTAGTACCTCTAAAGCCTTTTATCTTAGACAAATGTGGTTTTATAACTTGGGAATCCACATAATAACCAAAAATGTGGAAAAAACTGTTTTCTGCACATGGACGGAAAATCAAGCTTCCAGAGGTAGCTCGGAAATTTTTAGTTGTTTTCTACGAACAATCGAAGTGGATCCAGCCTTCAAAGGAAAAGATCATCTTATTTTGTGGACGGACTCGTGTGCTGGGCAAAATAAAAATTTTTTGATGGTATGTTTGTTTCAGTATCTTGTGGGCAAAGGCATTTTTAAAACGATTGAGCACAAGTTTCCAGAGGTAGGACACTCATACTTAGACTCGGATAGAGCATTTGGACGTATTGAGAAACAGCTAAAGAAACATCAAAACATTTATATTCCTGATGAATATCGTGATGTGATTATTTTTTCAACCAAGAAAAATATGGTGATAGACATGCAACATCACTTTAGACACACCGAAAATATTATGAAAAATATGAAACTAATGAATAGAAAAAAAGATCTTCTTAATGAAAAGGTTAATTTCAAAACTGGAATCAAGTGGATTCGCGTAGATGTCTTTGGATCATACCTTTTCAAGGAGTCCTACGATTATTACACACCTTTCAAAATGGTATGTATCCTCAAGCAGAAAAATTTCCCATCCCTTCTACCTGAAGAATTCAACATTCCAAGACATATCCAATATACTGGATCCTTAAGCAACGAAAAGTTAGACAATCTAAAAGAACAGCTTTGCTTCATTCCAGAAAAAGATAAGTGGTATTATGAAGCCATCATAGAGCAACGACAATTTTAAGAAGGTGATACAATATCCTTAGACTGATTCAAAAGATGCTTAGAAATTCAGTGTTTGTCACCCCTTTGTAAAATCAAAAATATAAGTGTTTACTTGACATCCATGTTATTTTTTTTCTGATTATAGCGCTTATTCAAAAGAAAAAGCAAATATTTATCCTAGATGAAGGAGGTAAGTCCACATACCCCCTTCATTTTGGCATAGACATAATTTCTAACACAAAAAAGTTTTTGGATAAAAGAGGTAAGTACAAATATATATTTTTCAAATAAGTTTTTAAAAATCGGGGAGATTTTTGTTTTTACAATAAAATTTATACATATCCTACCTGTGAGAATAAAAAAAAAACGGTTTAAAAAATCTATTAATAAAAAAGTTCCAGCAATAAAACTTTGGAGTTAAATTTCTCAAAAACTTACTTTTGTTACTTACTCCCTTCATCCACTCACCCCTTCAATTAATTGAAATATACTCTGATACAAAACCTCCAATGCAAGTAAATCCAATGCCAAAAAAGCATTAGGCATTGCATTTACTTGCACATAACAAAATAATATAAATACAGTACTTAAATTGTTCAGCTTCACATAGGGAATATACATTGAGATAATTGTGGCAACTGCACTAACCAGTGTTTGATGAACCTTCTGTTGGAGTATGAGTTTCTGGTGTAATAGAGCTGTTATAAGGAATATAATGAGTGAGTTTGGAAGCAAGGCTGTCCATAAATAAATAAAAAAAAAAGATTATGATTAAGAAGTTAATTTTACCTTAGCGTTTAAAATATTTTTTATTTAAAAACTAATTTCAAAATCAAACAGAGAGTTTTCATTGTTTAACCAAAAATATTTACAACATTGTTATGTTTCAACGTTTATTTGTGTCAGTAGAAATGAGTTGTCAATTTTGAGGTTTTGCTGCTTAATACTAACAACAATATTGTCATTGAGAGAGTGTAGTTGCCACAATCATCTTGATGTATATTCCCTATGTCCTGCTGAACGATTTTTTACTATATAACATAGTGCATACCAATAAGTGTTTTAAATAAACTTTCTGAGTCCTTGTTTCACTTGAAATAGTGGAGTTAACTTTACTAGATATAATTCTATATTCTTTGGCAAGAAACCATTTTACATTAACTTGGTAAATCATTAACTTACCTCAACAATATGTTTTGTCTTTCATACTTGCAAATACTTCTCCTGTAATGATTAGTAAAGTATTGTCTTTACATAATTGGATTTGATTAAAGGGCATTTTCACTGTTCCTTATAATTTTGTTGTCATTATTGAAAAACTCATAATACTGGATATCTTCAACAGATGTTTACTAGCCATTATATGCCTACATCTAAAAAATAAACTCAAAAACTATTACAAAATTCACATTTTTTAAAACACTCGCTGTTATGGCAATTTGCTACAGAATGTTACATTACAAACTACAAGTAAAAGTCCTTATTCATTAAGTACTTAAACTAGGAGAAAAACTGACCTAAAAAATAATAAAACATTAATTTAAAAATTTTGAAGAATTTTGAATTTTGCCTCTTATTTTAACTTAATAAATAAATTGACTGATTTATTTTAAAATAACCCTGAGAAATACAACAACAAAATACAGTAAAACCAGGAGTTTTACTCAATAAGTAACATAACCTTAAAACAAGAACATACACAGTAAATATCTTAATATTTCCATATTCTTACCTCACAAATGCAGGAACAACAAAATCGTAGACAATGAATGTTTATAACCAAAGGGCAGTATTTACTCTTTAAACAATTTAAAATAACAATACTTCGGACGGGTTGTGCTAAAAAACGTCCAAAAACTACCAAAACCAAACCAAACGCGCATGTTTAGAAGTTTGGATGGAAACGAAATCGAATAATCGATCTCTATCTAATCACTATCGATCAGAAAACCGAAATTTAAATAAATCTGAAGAAAAAAGCATTTGAAAATTTAGTTGTAACAAAACATTTCTAAGTAAATAAGTAATGAAAAAAGTGTTGTTTTTGTTTAAGTATTCCATTTTACACCTTTATACGACGCGTACAAGCGGCTCAAATTGTTTTTAACAAGATTAATTTTTAACTCTTGTTTTGTTTCCATTTATTTACATTAAATATTAATTTGTTTTGTTGTATAATCTACTTTTGAAAATAATTATGTGACATATTTGATTTAAAATGGATTCAGGATTTTTTTATACTTTGGCAACTATGTCAACTTCGATCTCTGACGTAGATAATGACGAAAGTCGTTATCTAAATTAGATGAAGTATAGTTCTCTGCCTTGAAATTGAAGCTTGAAAATATATTTGGCATAGCACACTACCACCAGCATTGAAACCAAAGAATATTAGAAGAGCAGTTCAAATGGGCCATTTGGTTACGGTTTATACGTCAAAACACTCCTTAAGAGGGTGGCTGCATAAACCCAAAGCGTGATGCCGTGGCCGTCGGCTTAATGAAATATGTAGTTAGGGGGAAGTGGGAAAGGAGTACGAACCGAGCTATTTATGTAACTTTGCATCTACGCCTAAACAAATTTCGATGCTATTGATTTGCAAACTGTCTTTTTTTTGTTTTTTCACAATAAAATCTTTAATTTTAATATATTAAATTGTTAAATTTTTAATTTTAAAACTTAAAAGTGTATGATATTTACAATATTCAAAGTATTTATTTTTTTAATTTCATAACTTTGAATTAAAAATATTCATACACATATCCTACATTACGAAACACCGTCACATAACTTTTTATTATACTGTTTTTCTGCCCAAAAATTAACGAAACATTTGTAAAAAATTTCAAAATTTTTCAACCAAAAATTTAATTTTTTCAGGACTTTTCGTCAAACTTTTTAGATAATTTTTCAAATTATTTCATTGAACAAATGTCCTGTTCAAAAAAGTATTCAATGAAACTTTTTACTAAATTATGAAATTTTCCATTTCGCCGAAACTTCCATTTCATCCATAATTTTTTAATAAGAACAAAAAGCATTCCTGATTTATTTTTGAAATATTTAACAGTAACTTTTAATGAATAGTCTATGTGAAAGTTTTTACGCTGTATGGGTACTATTTAATCTTTTAAAATAACAACTAGTACTAAAACATAATTAACTAATAAAGGTATTAGTAATATTATTAAAAGGAAAAATAATAATATTTATAATATTAATGACATTCTGTGTATAACTTAAAATATAAAACAGTGAAATAAAAGCATAAAAAAAATTGAACAAATAGATAAGGTATTGAAGAAAATAATCTAAAAATTGTTATAGCTGAATGTATTCGCTCCGTGCGTGACCATGGTAGGGGTACCTTGAAACGATGCCAGCGTGCTTAGCGGCGAAATATGACCTAATTGGACCTATCTTTTTACGCATAAATTTTATCAAAAATGTGTACAAATACATGTTGCGTATTTAATTGTGCTAATAATAGCAAAAATATTGAGTGTAGTTTTTATAGGTTCCCAAAGATTACATATAAATTAAAGAAAAGAAAAAGATGGATTTGTGCTATTAGCATGAAAAAGTAAATATCACATAATTTCATTTTTATGCTATTGAAATAGGAAAAATTTTAATAATTTACCTTAAATAATATTTCATAAGGCTTCAAGCTAACTGCCTGATGACTTTAGCTTTTATATCATAACTTTTATTATTATTGTTTTTAATTATATGGTCTTTCACGTGAAAAACTTAATTTTCCAGTACTAGATTTTTCCATTTCTTTTCCGTTTGGGTTGAAAAGATATATTATGATGAATTGTGAGAAACCCAGTTTTAATACTACATTTATTTTGTACATAAACTGAAAAAATATAATTAAAAAACTAATTATTAATAATTGTCAATTTCGCATGTATAGCAAATTGATTATCTCGTGGCGTCTACGTCATATTTGCGCGCAGGGCAAAGTCCGACAGGAGCTGTATAAGTGAATTGTAAAAACATGGGTTTAAACGTAGTACAGTGGAATTTCTAATTGAATTGGGAACAAACTTAAGTTAGCGGAATTAATTTATTTAAACCTTATTTATATGTTTTTGAGAAAAATATTAATATTTTTGTAGAAAAAATTTGATTGCAATTATCGTAATTAATTAATGTAAAACGTATTTGGATGTAACTTGCATATTTTATGGAAAAAATATTCTTTTGTATAACATTTAAATATAGTTTTAAGAAAATACAATTTGTTATAACAACAAGTATTATGCAGTTCTGTAACAAATGGTTGTTTGTGGCATGAAGCAAGTGTGTTTATATAAATGTTTTTATTGTTGTATTTGACCACAGTATATTTTGTCTATAGCTATAGACTCATCATATGTTTGTGTCATGGTAACATTTTTTCTTCATTATAACACATATATTTTAGCAGTGATAACATGCTCAAATTAATAACGTAACAAATAATTGCTATGCTAGTTAACACTAAGTGATTTAGAAAAAACGTTTTAAACTAGCTTGTTCTAGTAAAGCAACTTGACTTTAATTTTGTATAATACGATTAATGTTTCGACTAGCTGTATTCACTGATATTCTTGAAAATAAATACTGATAATAAGTTCTCCTAACATAAATCTGTAATTATAAAAAAAATTAGACTTTGCGTTAAGTTACCAAAGACAGCACATAAAATATGTTAGTTCAACAAATACGTCTCCTGAAAGAACAAATCAACAACAGTGAATCGGTTAGTATAACACTGAGTAGAAAACTTTTATTAGATATTACTCATTCGTTATAAATAACTTTGTACAAATAACAATGTAAATAAAAATATATTTATTGCAAATAGAAAATTGTTAAACTCTTCAATAAACTGTTAATTCAAAAAAGTTTTTATATTTAATACCTAACTTACACACTAACTTTACTAGACACTTAGTACCTAACTACACACTATTTTTACTAGACTAATTATTAAACGTGTAGAAGCGATCCGTTTGCTTCGGTTGATAGAAAATTTGTGGCAATGCTTTTAGATCCGTTAGTAACCACGACTGTCAGGCGAATATCGGCCGTTGGCGCACGATGACGTACACGCCACGAGATAATCCACAGGCTATATTTAACAATGTCAAACATATGTCATATGTTTAACCTGAAAATTGGGGGGTCCAAAACTGTCATATGAAGGCGGTAGGTGTCGCGTGAGTTACGCACGGAGCAAATATTTAAGAAATTTTTATTCTAAAATTGAAATTGCTTTTTTACATTACCTATTGATGACCTATTGATAACTAAAAATTCTAATAACCGTTGTCGATGTGATTTACAAGAGTCGTCAATGATTAAAAATGATGGATTGATTTCATTTAATTTTTTTATACCATTTAAAATCAACTTACTGACAATTTCCAAATAACAAACATTTTTAAACTTAACATCAAAAATATCAAGTGAAATATGTATTATGTATTACTTCTGTAGGTACGCAAAGATTACCAAGTTTGTTAGTATTTTGAGAAACTTTATAAGCTTTAAAAAATAATAAAAGATCTGTCATTGAAATAAAATTAACATTTTTATGAACAAAATAATTTTCACACTTTTCACAATTAGTTTTTTTAGACATTTGTATGCAAAATATCCGGCAAGGTACTTGAGTGAATTGAGATAAAGAGAAGTTGAGCCAGTCGAAGATGCATTATTTGATACTCTTTCAAATATTGATAAACATTTAAAACTCGTTTCTGAAAGTTCCTCATTGATGGTCAAATTTGTATCAAATGATTTACAATCAAAAACTTCATTCAAGCTAGAAGTACTATCTAATTCATCTTCGACAAAGTCATCAACTTCCTTATAAGATATTATCGAATCATCATTATCGCTATTACAATCTTGTGCATCTGAAAACCGTGAGCATTTGTTTAAAGGATCATTAGAATAAATAGTATTCTTAATATTTGCATCATGTTTTTCTGACATCTCATCCCCTGCATCCATAAAAGCGCAAACCTCTAAATCAGTTACAGAATCAATACGTTTATTATTAAAGCTTATTTGTCCATCATTTTTTTCTTCAATAACTTCATTTAATTCATCGAATGATTTTTGTAAATCAATTAAATTCGGAATTGCTATATAGTAGCGTTATAGTTTCATCTAATTACGTAAGGAGGGTCATAATTAAAAAAAAAATTTCGACCAAATTTTTCAATGGATGGTTTTTCTGGCGTTATTCCAAATTTTTTATCGCAGTTTGACTGCTACGGCCGATATCGCAAACCACACTTTTAACTTTAAAACCGGCTTCTTCAGAGAAATCTAAATCATTTAGAATTAAATTGCTTAGTTTTTTTCCAGGTACACAGTTATGGGCGACCAATCAGTTTGTCTACCTCTTAACATGAAAACTAAAACGTGATTACCTTCTGTTGGAGATCGACCTAGTTCTCCCAAATATGTGAACCCCTCAACGATATCTTTTTTAGTATTATAATCTAGCCACTTTTTTATGCTCATTTCATCCCACGATAAAACACATTCCTTTTCTTTGGAGTGCATTAGCGACGATTTAATTTGTAATAATGTCAACAAAGTGTTACATTTACCGGGTTTTAAATCTAACTTATTAATCCAAATTCTAATGTTACTTACGCAATGGAAACTTAAAATGTTTTTTTTCTCTCGAAGGTAGCAATACGCTTTTGGAGATCTATAAAATAAAGATATAGCATACTGTTTATCTTTTTCGGTCCATTTACTTTTCTGAATATGGTTAATTTGCCTAACTAAAAATACTTTTATTTCGTCATCAAGTTTATTAAATAATTTTTTAAACTTTATTGCTTCGTTTGAAGCTTTTGTACGTTTATTTCATTTACGAGTTAAGTTGTATATAACATATATACTTGGTTTTTATACCTATTAATCACTTTGTTTTTAGATTTACTTTTTGCCTCATATTTGTTTACAATTTTATTTATTTTTAACTCTGATGTAGTTTTTAATCGTTTTAATGCATCTTGTGCATTTTTAACTTCTTCATTTTTTTTATTTAATTGGATTTGGACTGAATTTTTCTGAATACAATTATCGCTTAAGTTAGGGTAGTTATTAGAAAATGAAGAAAAATTTTGGTCACAATTTGAAAAATCCAACGACGAAGACATGTGTGCATCATTTAGATTTTGACGGTATGGTTCACTTTTAAGTGATATAGGAATTTTGAGATTTAATTAAGAGTCATTACTGAATAAATATTTATTGTTAATTGTTGAATAAGAATTATCAGTTCTATTTTGCAAAGCTTCGAATATAGCAGAGGTTACCTCATTTTTAAGAATAGCTGTAGGTTTTAATATATTCTTACCGTTTTGGTTTATTGATTTTATATTGCTATCAGTAAAATGATAGCTGCAAAGAAATTTTTGACCAACTTGATTCTCTGTTAAATCTAGAAGAGTCGAATTTCCGGAATGTCGAACCCACATATGACGTCTAGATAAAGTTATAATTTTTAAGTAGTAAAAAATAAAAATAAACTTTTTATTTTTCTAATTGCGTTGTCCGAACAATATTTGATGTAATTGTACTATAATTACTCAGTATATTTTGACAAAGGTTCATTTAAAAATTAAATTAAAAGTTTCAAAAAATAATTTTTTTTGAAGCTTGGACAATTGTCATTCAGCCAGTCTTGATCAACAGAAGTTTATTTAAAGAATTTAAATATAATACAATTACAACGATAAACCTCAAATTACATCTTACAGACCTCATAATTAAAAATAATGGTCTGTATAGTCTATATTAGATATACGAATAAATAACACGTTTCGCCTAATACCTCAAATTAATGAAAAACGTAAATATTGCAATTATAAATCTGTATGGCAAAATAAGTTACTCAGATTTAATAATTGCATTTTTGCACACAAATTTAATATCCATACTTGTCAATACAATCGACATACATTTAATTTAATACTTTTTTTATTTTATATACATACTTATATAACTATGAGAAATTCAGAATAATGTTATTTGCATCTAAATTCTACATTCTTTGTCAGTGAAAGGAAGGTAACGAAAAAGGTCTGTTGGCCAGATGTTGGGCACTTATACTGCTTATACCCTCTTGAATGGAAGTAGAGTAGGTACCTACATTTGGTATATATAATAAAATTTTAAAAGCATGTGAAGAACTATAAATTTGAAATAAAATTGTTTGAAATATAAATATTTTGTAAACAGAAATAGTTATTTTAAAATTATTTTCTTCTAAGAAATATGATAATAAGGAGCAATGTATCAAATTAAATATATAACAGTGTTGTGTTTTAATTTTATGTTAAGATATTATATTAAAAACAGAAAAGAAATTATTAAATTTAGAAATTTTGGAAATATTTAACGATATAATTAATAAAATTCATCATTATCATCATTCTGTCTTTACAACTCTGCGTGGATTTTAGCCTTCTCATGAACTTCTTTCCAGTCGTTCCTATCCATTGCCTTTCTCCGCTAAGTAGGTACGTACAGAGAACTCGTTGTTTGTCGAGTTAATACTTAAGTAATATGTTTATTTTAAAAATCCCCTTTTGTAATCAGCGTATCGTCTCTCCGGCTAAGGGCTTGTGAAAGCAATTAATTTTAATGACTTTCGTCTGAGAATGTAGGGTATTGAATTTCATATAGTATAAGAATATATTCAATTTGTTTAGAGTTAGTTTTTTAGTCGAATTTATACCACCGAACCGAAGGAAACTGAATAAAACTTTTAAAGTCACATTTGTGTATTTTAATACGAAAGTAATTTTTGTAATAGAAATTTAATTTTGTATTCTTTCGAACCAGGAGTCTCTTGCGATAATTAATCGTAGGACATTCCAAACGTAACATTTGGCGACCGTGACAGGACTTATATACGGGTGTGCTTAAAAGTTAGTTATTTTCGTTTATTTTAGTGCAAACTTTTTTCCGGCGAATAATTTTGTTTTTGTCGTGAGGCTCGGCCAAAGTTAACCTTTTTAAGCGAAAAAATGGAATCAGTTAAAAAACGCAGAACGGTTCTTCGTAGTGCATTTACGAAAGTTGCTACTGTTTTGGACAGTTTGTTAGCTCAACCGGTGGACATTCGACCCTGGCAGAATATTAGCGTACAGTGGGAACTTTTACAAGTAAAGTACAATGAGCTTTGTGAAGTGGAAAGTGCGGTACTTGAAAGTATGTTGGAAGAAGCTTCCGAAGAAGAATTAATCAGTGAGATGGAGACAAAAGATAAATATAGTGCAAGGTACTTTGAACTTAAGTACAAATGTGATGACAGACCAGGTTCAGTAAGTTCAGAGTCATCAAGTATAAAAGGTAAGCGCAAATTTAAATTACCTCCAATCGAATTCAAGAAATTTAATGGAGACTTGAAAGATTGGCTTCCTTTTTGGTCACAGTTCAAAGTAGTGCATGACGATCCATCAATTGATTTGACTGATAAGATAGCTTATTTGAGACAAGCCACTGTAGAGTCTAGTAAGGCCAGACGATTAGTGGAGAGTTTTCCTGCAGTAGCCGACAATTACTCAAAAATTATCCAGAGTTTGCAGTCTAGGTTTGGCAGAGAGGATCTCCAGATTGAAGTTTATATTAGAGAGCTCTTAAAGTTAATTTTGAGTCGAGTTTCTAGTAGTTCTTGTAATATTTCTGCTCTTTATGATATGATTGAAAGTCAACTTCGTTCACTTGAGACCTTAGGCATAACTGCTGACAAGTATGCGGCGATATTGTATCCTCTTATCGAGTCATGTTTGCCAGAAGATATGATTCGACTATGGCATAGATCTTCACAGTTTTTAAGGCCTTATGTTTCCGGGTCCATGGAAAATATCGCAGAAACGGCAGAGGTTACAACTTTAGAAACAAGATTGGATGGGCTAATGAGCTTTTTACAAAGTGAAGTTCAAAATGAACAAAAAATTGATTTAGCAACGGAAGGTTTTGGTTTACCGACTGAAAATAAATATAAATTTAATAACCTCGTTGCCAAGAAAACTGTAAAATTACATAAGCAAGGAACTGATCAGCCCTTAGCGACCGCTGCTGGGTTAGTAAACTATGAGGTTTACAGGTGTGTATTTTGTGAAGCGCAGCATGACAGTACAAATTGTTTTAAAGCACAAAAATTTACTATGGAGCAGAAACGTCGAACATTGTCAGAAAAGAAAGCATGTTTTCGATGTCTGAAAGTAGGACATTCTTCTAAAAAGTGTAGAGGACGTTTGAATTGTATATTATGTTGTAAATCACATGCTGTTTTGATGTGCCCTAATTTGCCTGTTAATAAAATTGATACATCGACCTCAAGTACTACCCGTTCGGAAGAAAATATAACTGAGGATCAGACGCTTGCTAATTTGAATAATACACAGGTTTTTTTACAAACTCTGCGAATAAACATAAGAAGTGCACATGGTACTAAACAAGTAAGGGCACTTATTGACACTGGATCGCAAAGGACATATATTTTACAAAGTAGGTACCGCGCAAGAAATGGGTTTTTCTGCTAAAGGAACGGAAAAGATTGTACACGCATTATTTGGCGGTAGAAGCACTTCTGAACAACGACATAAATTGTACGAGGTAACTGCGTGTGAAGGAACCTACGCTTATTCATTTGATGCATTAGATCAACCAAAAATTTGTGCCGATGTCTCTTCTATTTATGACGGCCCTTGGATTGAGGAACTCAGTGACATGAATATTTCACTCAGCGATGTCGGAAAGACAACACCGATTGAGATTTTGTTAGGAGCTGATATTGTAGGCAAATTGTATACAGGGAGAAAATATCAGTTACAGTGTGGTCTTGTAGCAGTTGAAACTTTGTTAGGTTGGACTCTTATGGGTAAGGTGCCGGCAGTTGCTTCTAATTCTAGTACAAGTATGATTACATTTTCGTTGTTTGTTAATAATTCTTCTGTAGCGAAACTCTGGGAGCTTGATGTTATTGGGATAACCGACCCTGTAGAAAAAATGACACGAGAGGTGGCAGCCAAAGAGGCTAAGAATTTTTTCTATGAGACTGTACGATGTGACAGCGAAGGCAGGTATGAAGTTATGTTACCTTGGTTGAACGAGCATCCTTTAATTTCAGATAATTTAGTTGTTGCTAGGAGAAGGTTAGATAATACTTTAAATAAGTTGAAAAGGTCTAATTTGTTTGAAATGTATAACTTTATATTCAATGAGTGGTTGAGCGAGGGTGTGATTGAAATAGTGAATAATCCAGAAGAGAATAATTGTGTGCATTATTTACCTCACAGGCCCGTTATTAAAAATAATAGTGAAACCACAAAAATTAGGCCAGTCTTTGACGCATCATCTCATGAACAAGGTTGTCCTTCTTTAAATCAGTGTTTGGAGGTAGGGCCTAATCTTATTGAACTTATTCCTTCTGTTCTATTACGATTCAGACAACAAAGGGTAGGAGTTGTGTCGGATATTCGAAAGGCTTTTCTTAAAATTTCTATACATTCAAAGGACAGAGATTTTTTGAGGTTCCTATGGGTGAACGATGAAGGAAAGGAATTTGTATTTCGACACAAAAGGGTTGTTTTTGGAATCAATTGTAGTCCATTTCTTCTGGGTGCCACTATAGAGTTTCATTTAACAAAGGCCCTGGAGAAATGTTGTAATGATAATCCATATTCTAAAAACACAATTAAAAAGCTTATGACTGGGTTTTATGTGGATAATTGTGTGACCAGTGTTACTGATGAAAATGAGTTGAGAGTGTTTGTATCAGAAGCAACCGCCCTTATGGAGGAAGCTAAGATGGACTTAAGAGGGTGGGAGGCCTCTGGTAATACAAAAACAGTTGTTCCGGTTCTTGGTCTTCTCTGGGACTCTTCAAGAGACACTCTGAAAATCAATAGTGAAACTTTTCAAGAAATGGCATTGAAACGTCCCATAACTAAGAGACTGATGCTTTCCATAGCTCAGAGTATATTTGACCCTATTGGTTTTACCTGTCCCGTATCCCTATTTCCCAAACTGTTGCTACAGAAACTTTGGGAGAAGCGCCAGGGATGGGATGCTCCAGTCGAGAATGATATGGCTGAAGAATTTTGTGATTGGGTTACTCATCTTCCTGAACTGTCGAGTATTGAGATTCCACGCTGGATTGAGGCTGGACCGACGGAAGCTGATCATTGGAGCTTGCACATATTTTCAGATGCAAGTAAGAAAGCTTATGCGGCTGTAATATTTTTGAGAGTGGTTCGGAATGATGTTGTCTCAATTTTCCTTGTAGCAGCTAAGAGTCGTGTGGCCCCTTTGAAGAAGATTTCTATACCTAGATTGGAACTGTTGGCAGCCACTATTGGTGTTAGACTTTATCAGTCAGTAAAAAGGCAATTTTCTCAATATGTTGAGTCTTATTTTTGGAGTGATTCCACTACTGTTCTTTCTTGGATTCAACGTAAGGATGACTGGTCTGTTTTTGTTTTTAATAGAGTTCAAGAGATTAGAAATTTAGTCAATCCTGAGTGTTGGAAATATGTACCTGGTTCTCTCAATCCTGCCGATCTCCCATCAAGAGGCTGTGGTGTTCGGCAATTGTTCGACTCTCGATGGTGGGAGGGCCCGGAATGGTTGTACAGAAAAGAAAATGATTGGCCTCAACAAAAATTAGAAGTTGATGAAGAAAAAGTCTGTACAGAGAAAAAGAAAAATGCCAGTTCGTCACTATTGAATATGACATCTGACGATTGGCATCTGTATTACTTTTCTCAGTACATAAAACTTTTAAGAATGATAGCTTGGGTGCTACGATTTTGTTATAATGCAAGAAATTCACACAAAAAACGTACAGGTGAATTGGTCGCTGAGGAAATCGATCAAGCCGAAATATTTGTATTGAAGCTAGTGCAGAACGAAGCGTTCGATTCAGATACGAAACGAATTTCCTCGCTAAACACGTTTGTCGATGAATTTGGACTTATACGTATAAAAACTCGCGTTACTGAGAGACTTGACACGGAAGATTTTCGTCTGCCTATCTTACTTCCGGGTGAACATTTTATAGTGCGTAAGTTAATTTTAAGCCTGCATAAAAGCTCTTGTCATGTAGGCACACAAGGACTACTTAGTTTGCTTCGCGAAAAATATTGGACTTTAGGGGGTAGACGGATTGTGCGGTTCATTTTAAAAGAATGTGGTGTGTGCAAGAGACAAGAAGGGAAATCGTTCAAAGTACAAACGCCTCCGTTGCCGGCTGATAGAGTTCGGGATACTACAGCTTTTGAAATTTCCGGAGTGGACTTAGCGGGACCTCTTTACTTGAAATCGGGAGAGAAAGCATGGATTTGTTTGTTCACTTGTGCCGTTTATCGTGCGGTTCATCTGGAACTCGTTACCTCGTTGTCAACAAATGCTTTTATTCAAGCCTTTCGTCGCTTTGTTGCAAGGCGAGGACGACCGAGAATAGTTTATAGTGACAATGGAACAAATTTTACGGGATTCGAGAATGCGCTTAAGCAATTGGACTGGAATACTATCGCGGAATATAGTTCTACACAACGTATTAAGTGGCGTTTCAACCCCCCTACAGCTGCATGGTGGGGTGGATTTTGGGAACGATTAGTAGGTATTGTTAAAGGGCTTTTGCGAAAAGTTTTAGGTCGAGCGTCTCTCAATTATGAAGACTTATTGACATTATTGTGTGATTGTGAGAGTATAGTCAACTCGCGTCCGTTGACGTATCTTTCGGACGATTCTACTGAGTTAATCGCGTTAACCCCAAGTATGTTTTTAAAGGAACAAGTCAGTTACGAGTTGCCGGAATGTGATTTGCTAGAGCAGAATTCTCTCACACGCAAAATACGACGTTTACAAGAGTTGAGAAATCATTTGCGAAAAAGATTTCGTGCTGAATATCTGGCTCAACTCAAAGCAGGAACGAAGAAGCCGAAGGTATCTAAAGTGTCTATCGGGGATGTCGTTTTAGTCGGCAATGACAACATCAAGCGTCTTCAGTGGCCTTTAGGTAAAGTTATTGAACTTATACCTGGTAGGGATGGCCAGGTAAGATTAGTTCGTCTTGCGACTGCACAAGGGCAACTTCTGAGACCATTACAAAGGCTTTACCCGGTGGAGATCGTCGATGCAGTTACTACTGGCGAGAATGTCCAAGGTAATACTCTACCTTGTGGAAGTCAGACGGTTCCAGAGAGGTTACCCCAAGAGAACGTTGGTCAACTCCAGTTTGAGGAAGAACCAAGTGAAAAAAGTGCGGGAGTGATAAAAAGCAGAGTACCCGACTTAAATGGAAGATATACGCGTTGTGGCCGGATGGTGAAAACTCCTTTAAGATTTAAGTAATATTTTCATGATTTTATTTTTTGTAACTCTCTTATTTTTTGAGAAATTATGTTAAATTTCTCAAGGTGGGAGTATGTCGAGTTAATACTTAAGTAATATGTTTATTTTAAAAATCCCCTTTTGTAATCAGCGTATCGTCTCTCCGGCTAAGGGCTTGTGAAAGCAATTAATTTTAATGACTTTCGTCTGAGAATGTAGGGTATTGAATTTCATATAGTATAAGAATATATTCAATTTGTTTAGAGTTAGTTTTTAGTCGAATTTATACCACCGAACCGAAGGAAACTGAATAAAACTTTTAAAGTCACATTTGTGTATTTTAATACGAAAGTAATTTTTGTAATAGAAATTTAATTTTGTATTCTTTCGAACCAGGAGTCTCTTGCGATAATTAATCGTAGGACATTCCAAACGTAACATTGTTATTCCATTAGGGTAGGTCCAACAAAACTACACAGTACAAAACGGAGAGATATTAATTGCACCTTTTATTCCAATTAAGTATTCATCTTTTTCAATCTAGATTAGAAAAAGAACAAAATGAGATAAAAAGAAATATGGATGTAGAACAAGAATACAACAACCTTAAAACGATAATAAAAAAAATTGCTTATGAAGTATTAGGAACAGAGAATAACGACAAAAACACCATGAACCACCATAGATGACAGAAACCGTAAAATAAACGATACAAGAAAAAAACAAAATGTATAAGAAATGGCTAACAAATAAAACATCTAGCAATAGAGTAACATATCAAAGGAAAAACGGAGAAATACGCAATCAAAGAGTACGGAGAAATGTATGGATGTTGAAACACTACAACGCAAACATGACGATTTCCATATGGACAAAACAAAAATAAAGAGGTACAGAATACCAGAAAACAACACAAAACAGGAATAGTTGTAGACATTGAATGCTAAATGTTGACTACCATTGAGGATAAATTACGAAGATGGAAAGAATATATGCAAGAATTATTCGAAGATGCAGCACGAAGTCCGACTGAAATAAACAATCCCCATGGCCCAGAAATAACAAACGAAGATGTTATGGCCATTAAGCGGATTAAAGATGGAAAATCACCAGGACCTGGTGAGGTGCATGGTGAAATTTTAAGTCTATTAGAGGCACACTAATACTAATACAGAGAGCCAAGGATGTCAATTGCGATCTGTGTTTCATTGATTTCGAGAAGGCATTTGATAAAATCCCACATTAGAAACTAATCGAGATCCTAAAAACATCAGGACTCGATGATAAGGATATAAGACTGATCTCAAACTTATATATCCAACAAAAAGCAACAATACGATTAGAAAATGAACTGCCCGAGATCTTCACAGTCGAAAAATGAGTTAAACAGGGTTGCATATTGTCACCGGCATTATTTAACATATACTCTGAAAACATCTTTAGAGAGGCCTTAGACGAATCAGGAGATGGGATTGCTGTAAATGGCCAACACAAACAACATTAGACATGCAGACGATACAGTGTCTCTGGCAGACAGTGCGCAGGATGATGGATAACGTTGTAGAAGCATGTAAGAATAGTGATCATTAGTAAGAACACCGGCATAAACGCCCAAATTACAATTAACGATACACCGTTAGAAAGAGTGGAAAAAATATGCAATTTGAGCAGCAATATTAAGGATACTTGGGTTATAGCTACGAAATAAAAACTGGTATTGAAAAAGCCAGAAGCTCTTTCAACAGCCTTAGGAAGATTCTCTGCAACTTATCTTTAAGTGTTAATATACGCATAAGAATTCTTAGATGTTACTTTTTTAGTGTCATCTTCTCTGGAATAGAAAGCTGGAGTAGAAAGCTGGAGTAGAAAGCTGGAGTAGAAAGCTGGACCTTAGAGAAGATGCCATAAAATGATTGGAGGCATTTGAAATGTGGTGCTACCGACGTATATTAAGGGTGTCATATATACACCATACAAGTAACATTATTCTCCAAAGGCTAAGAAAAGCCAAAGACATTATCACAAAAAAACAGAAAATTGGCTTACTTCGGCCACATCATGCGTAATAATAAATACCAACTTCTACAGTTGATTCTACAGAGCAAGATTGAGGGTAAGAGAGACCCTGGACGTAGACGTATATCCTGGCTGGCCAATCTTAGGAAATGAACTGATCTAACGTCAACTGATCTATTGCGCGCTGCTATGAATAGAATAAGATAGGTCAATGTGGTCGCCAACATCTCTAGAAGATAAGAAGCAAAATACAATTTCTGGGAACAAAAATGTGTCCAAGTTTGTAAATTTAATTGGTGGTTCTCAGAGTACGGAAGCATGGAAAACTATCACTAATCTAAAATAAAACACTCATAACTCCTTAAGTAACTTAATTCCTATAGAACAGTGGGAAAATCACTATTGAAATTTTCTCCAACAGTCCAGATTGGAATATATGGGACAGGAATACAGAATGGAGAGACAAACAAATAGTAACATTAATACTATTAATAACGAGGTCCGTACCACGTTAATTAAAATAAAAAACGGGCGATCTCCAGGACCTGGTAATATAGCTGTAGAGTTACTTAAAGCAGGAGGTCTACTTCTAATAGAACGAATAACTTTTCTAATGAAGCAATGTTGCAAACAAATTAAAGTAGCATCTGAATGGAAAACCGCTCACCTAGAGTCCATCTTTAAAACAGGTAATCGAAAAGATCCTAACTGCTACAGAGGATTACGTATCCTACCTACTTTCGGTAGATTGTTTGAAAGAAAGATAATAAATGGAAAAATACAAGATGATGTAGGACATCTAATTAGCGAAGACCAAAGTGGATTTACGCCTGGTAGATCTAGCACTGATAACTTATATCCAACCAACCAATTGTTGGAGTTTATACTCCAACAATTAATAGAAAAAAGAATAACGATTGGCACCGAAGTACATCTAGCTTTCATCGATCTAGAAAAAGCGTATGATACAGTTCCAAGACTTAATTTGTGGCAAGCTTTACAACAACTCTGCATTAGTCCATACTTTTTAGGAATAATCACAAAAGTATATAGGGATAACACTACTTACCTAAAAATCGGAAATAAACTATCAGAGCCAATAAAAGTAACCAAAGGACTAAGACAAGGATGCAGTATGTTACCCTTAATCAGGGAGTAAGTCCAAAGGAACAAAAAAAGAATAGGGCAAACCATGGTTGAATCAGTTCTTTGTTATGGCTCTGAAGTATGGACAATTAATGCAGACCTGAAGAGAAGATTGTTGGCAGTTGAAATGGATTATTTGAGAAAAAGTGCTAGAACATCAAGGCTGGAAGGAAGACCAACGAATCTATAAGAAATAATGCGAATGCTACAGAAACAGAATAGAAAAAAAAAGTTTAAAATGGTTTGGACACCTATTGAGAATGCCTGACTAACGTTGGCTCCAAAAACTTCACAGATGAATTCGCCTGGAAGAAGAAAAAGAGGTAGATAGGATATAGGAGGTATGCTGATCTGAGAACTATCTCCATAACTCCTCCCTCTATAACATTTATCTTTACTGTCGTTCAGTATGTGGAACAGAGATCACAAGTCTTCTGAGTTAAGGTCTTGATTTTGCCTTTTTAGATGGGTCCTTCATCAAGTTTTTTCTTGGGGTCGCGGGTGAGGATCATGGGGCGCTTAGGCATATTATTGAAACAATTATATTTAAGTTTACTCTCTCCCACAGGCCCTCAATAGTCTTCACCACTTCAGTCGTCCATTTTTTTTGTATACTCGTTAACACAGTTCACCCACAGAGTCCCTTTGCTAAACGATGTTTTATGGAACTGCAGGAGTTCATTTTGACCTTAGATAGGAGCCTCAAGTGCTTGCTCTAGTTTGTTAATGATCAAATTTGCTTGAGCCCGATCTAGTTGAGTATCAGGGTGGTGTCTGTTGTCAGGGTGCTTTATGACCTAGTCTGCTCGTTAGAGCACTTTGATTTCTTAGCAACTCTATTACAAGGGGGTGATTTTATTCTCCCCAAGTCTCATTTTATCGTCGGGTGTTGCTGATTTGGATGTTTAAGGATTTGCTATAGTCTATGCCCCAGCTGCAATTTTTGCCTTTTTCTTATCTTCCTTTGTTGAGCTCTGGTGATTAGTTATTTGAGACTTACTTATTTTTTAATTTAAAAATCCGAAATTATACTTCACAATATAAAAAATAATTCTTTGGTGTATGTGTTAAAAGCAATTCTAGCGTACTACAAGATCAGGAATTGTTTTTTGATCGAAACACCTTACAATTTTTTGAGCTTTCTCTCCCGGTGATTGCCGCTTAATTAATTTTATTTAGAGTTTATAAGAAGAGAGTTTTAATTATATTATTTATACTTTTGTATATATTTGAATTAAAAATTTGAGTCATATTTTTTTAAAAAGATTAATTTATTAAAAGTTAAAATAATAATAAATAATAATAATAATAAAATATATTCTTTTCTTTAAAAATTTTTATAAAATGCAAAAATGTAATCCTCTTCTACGACCACGCGGCATCTCATAAAAATATCTAAGTTGCATTTGTTGCCCCACTCTTTCATATTTTAGAAGCAATAACAGCGCTGACATGACCGCTCCCTAGTGAAACCTCGATCCATCTCGATCCACCTCCCTTCTTTTTTGTAACGTGCGATCAACTCTGTTCAATCTTTCTCAACTTGCTAAACGGGAAGTGAAAAATTCTTCTACTAAGCGTCTATATATTCTTTGCTAGTATCCATGCAATCTGGAATACATCTTTTTTGTTCAGTTCTTCGTCACTATATTGTTATTCCATGTAATGTGTTCGATTCCATAATAAAAAATCGTCTAAAATTTTACCTTTTTGCACTACTTATATAAAAAAATTTAAACTATAAAATAAATTATAAAAAATAAAACAAATAAAAATATGGCGCCGTATTTGTCTAAATTCAACTTTTGATTTGACCACAGCACACTCCCTACGCGTAGAAACGAGACTAGCAGCGCCACCAAACGAATGGGCGCCTAAATCCGAACGTGATTTGACATTGCCTATCCCTGTTACCAATCTATAAATTTTATCTATGATATTTGGTTATGTATGTACTTTATGCAGTGATATCTGACTTTATGTAGAAGAGTGTCCTAAACTGCATTGGTGCATTGAATCGCTATTGCATTGAATAATAATAAAACACAGCAAAGATAAGGCAATCGGGGCAAGCTATAATATAACAACAAACTAACAAAGAATTAGATAAGGTATAAGTATAAAGTGCTTGTTGGGCTCTTCAGCTGTTCCTAGATGTCCTAATTCATAACAGGAATAAATAATTTTATTCTGTTGATTTCAAGCTATGGAATTTAAAGCTGAAATTAAGGAAGAGTTTGTGGAATATAACCAAATATATATAGACAGTAACAGTAACCCATCCAGATCAAGAGGACTTAATGTTTTGAAAAATGAACCTATGGAACATAATTCGGGTAAGAGAAATAATTCAAGAGATTAAACAATTAAGGTTAAATTGTAATTTGGTTGTATTTATTAGATATGGAAGTAAAAGTTGAACTTAAGGAAGAGTTTGGTGAACATGACCAATTATATTTAGATAATCAGCTATCCACATCTATAGATCTTGCTCACTTAAAGAATGAACTGGACCAAGATAACTCAGGTGAGAATAACAATAACATTTTTATATTATGAAGTATAAGCAATGTCCAATGTATAATCACTTTAACCTGCAAATTAGTGTTGAATTACTTGAATTTTCAATAATTTTGATATGTTGTAGATTCTGTGTAAAGTATATACAGTGAACGGCTAAATTATGGAATAGTATCATTATTTCGAGAACCGTCAAGTTTTGAGGGAAATCCCGAAAGAGGTCAATTTTTGTTATACATTATAAATTACCCATCTTATAACATACATGGAGTAGGGATTACATCACTGGTTTAGGTGTAGTGACATTAATTTTTAAATAATTGTTAATTTTTTTAAATAGAAATCAGTATAATGCCACACCTTAATGTAAGTAATATACTTATTATTAATGTAAATACGTAAAAAAGCAAAAATAAGTAAAAATAATAATGGACACAAAAAGTTATCTTGTAAACACTGAAACTTTTTGTCAAATGTTAATTCAAAGAAGTGATAGTGGCATAGTTACTGTACTATTTATTGATGTAAATGTTTTGATTTTGTGAATTGTCATCAGTTGTCAACTGTAATTTTTACTTTTGGATACTAAATTATGGCTCACCTAAATGAAACACAACACATAGAAATATTAATTCTTAGCAGATGCTGATATAAAAAAGAATACAGAACAAGGTATGTAACCAATCAACAGTAAGTAAAATAGTCAGAAAATTTGGAGAAACTGGGCACATTAAACTTATTCCAAACACTGGGCGTCCTAAAATTGAAGACAATGTGAAACTTGATATTTTATTAAATATACATGATAATCCTCACAGTAGTTCAATACAAATGGGTGAATATGCTGGAGTTTCCCAACGATCGGTATTACGTATTTAAAAAAAAAAGAAAAATACCATCCCTACAAAATTCAACTACATCAGGAATTAAACGACAACGATCCCGATAGCCAACTTCAATTTTCTGAAATTGTGCAGAATTTATGTATCTGCAATCCACATTTCATCAATCAAATCCATTTTTCCGATAAAACCACATTTTTTATACATGGTACTGTGAATAGTCAAAATTGCAGATATTGGAGTCAAGAAAACCCACATTGGATGACTGAGTCACACACGCAATATCCTCAGAAAGTAAATGTATGGGCAGGGATCATTAATGACAGAATCATTGGCCCTTTTTTCTTTGAAGAAAATCTAACAGGAGAACGTTATTTAACTCTTTTGAGAAATCAACTTATACCTGTCCTTGCTAACATGTATCCAAATGCCAATAATCCAAATTTACCTAGTGAAAATATCTGGTTTCAACAAGATGGTGCCCCTTCGCAATACGCACGTGAAGAACGTCAATTGTTAAATTATTGCTCTCCCAGGAGGTGGATCGGAAGACGAGGTTTTATAGAGTGGCCAGCAAGGTCGCCAGATCTAACACCTCTAGACTTTTTTCTGTGGGGTTACATAAAATCAAAAGTTTATGTCAATAGACCCCAAAACTTACAGGACTTGAAAGATAGAATTAGGCGTGAAATGAGTCTAATTACTCTAGAAGTCATCCGCAATGTACTTGATGAATGTGTCTGTAGATTCGCATATTATCAAGAAAAAAATGGATGGTATTTCGAACATTTAATTTAAAATAATTATTATGCATAATTTGGTTACTTTAAAGTACATTATTAATCAAATCATTAGTTGTAATTTAGTTTAAATGAGTTTACATCCCTACTCCATGTATGTTATAAGATGGTTATTTTATAACAAAAATCGACATGTTTCGGGATTTCCCTCAAAACTGTACGGTTCTCGAAATAATGATAATATTCCATAATTTAGCCGTTCACTGTATAATTATTTTCAGTAAATTTAAGAGATAATCTTTTCAAAGTGTTTTTTCTTTGTTTTTGAAGTTATACCTCTATACGCGCGTTCGACGTTGGAAATTTGCATGGGCACGGCAGTGAATCGGTGAAATCATTACATATGTAAGATATGAGTAAGAGGGAGACATAGGACATATTTTCTCTCTCTTTCTCTCTCGAGAATAAAAATGTTCCTTTTGTATTTATTTTTAATATTATATTATATTATAATATATATTAATATTATTATTTAAGTGATGTTTTGTATTATTTATTAAATGTTCATAATTATTTTAGGCTTTTGTATTTCAAAATAATAATTACAATAAATCACTTTATGACCGAGAACTGCCAATTTTGAAATACGTTAGTGTCATGTCTAATTCACAAACTTTTTACGTGTTTTGTTCATACGCTGGTATATGTGAGTTCGAATCCCAATATGAATATCCTTTTTTATTTTTAAAATATTTAAAAACCCCACGTTAATCTTATAAAATAAAATGAAAATTTACAACATAATCCGAGTTGTTGGTTTTTATTTTTATCTTCCACAAACATTTTTTGAAGTTATATTCCTATACACGCATTCGACGTTGGAAATTTGTACGGGAGTGAAGCGGCAAAATCATTACATATGTAAGATATAGGTAAGAGAGAGACAGAAGATATATTTTCTCTCTCGTGAATAAAAATGTTCCTTTTGTAAATATATTTAATATTTATTAATATTGTTATTTTTTTATTAATATTATTATCATGGTAAATTAAACATATGCGTAAGTAAGTTATGTATATTGTCATTTTAAAATACTTATGAATATTGCATTTTAATTTGTATTGTATTATTATATTGAATTATGTTGCAGTGTCTTGTATTGTATTTTTATATTAATAACAAAATAAACAATGAATTTTACTGCAGAGTATGTGTAAAAATTTATATATATATATATATATATATATATATATATATATATATATATATGTTCGGAAAGATTTCTGCGGTTAGTACAATGTAACTTAGAGCTAAGATTAATATTATTACTAAAATTAATATCAAACTCACCAGTCTTCCGGGTTGAACCGCGTCGATATTCATTTTGCCGAGCTTTCGGCATTCTCTCTGATGCCTTCCTCAGGGCTTCCGAGGTCTCAGTCTCCCGAGCCCCCAGACACTACTACACTGTTCACTGTTCACTACGCTGTCACTACTACAGTACTACAGGTAGTAGTGGATGAAGGAAGTATTTAACATTTTATGTTACAAAATAATTTTACAACTGAGGAGGTATGTAACGTTGTATGTTGACATAAACCCTTCATCCAGTAAACTTGCTGCATGAAAGTTGAATCAAAATATGGTAAAATACTCTCATGGACGAAGGAGGCAAGAACCATCATTAAACTGAAAGTGCTAACAGTATAGGCATAGAAACTGATAACTTTGTGGGGCCAAGTGAGGAGGAAGAAGACTTTACTGAAATGTGAAGATTAGGCCTACCTTAAATAAGCAGGTTGAATCAACATATTGCAGATCATTCTAAAAGCATATAAACAGCCTCAACCCGCTTGAAAATCTGAGTTAGCAGCTGCAGTTCATCCTCGAACGTTGTTGTTTGTGGTATATCCAAATTATAAATGAGTACCAATAAAACACTAAATAATATTTTATTGTAGAGCAAGTTTGTCACTTTTAAATACATTTCTTGTTTAATAGAATGTCTCAATTTTATTACCTCAAACATCATTTTAATCATTTATAGAATGTATAGAACTATTCGTGGAAAGAGGAGGTATGTACAAAAAGTATTTTTTAAAATATTAAATACCATCACATTTCAATATGGTTAAAGGAGAAAACTCAAAAAAGCAACAGTAATAATATTAGCTAGAAAGCAAGCATGATATGTGTATATAAAGAAAGTACTAATATAAAAACTTTGAGAGCTTATATCTGCAAAATTTGATTTTGTTACATCATTATCATTCATCCACTTAGCCCTTCAATTAGTAAAAAGTTGTTTTTAAAAACATCTATACAGTTATTAGTTTTGATACAAAATTTTAACTACATATTTACTGAACAATAAAGCTTAAAGTAATCCTTTTTGGATTAATTAAACTCCTATGATTTTTTATGAGGTTTAGTGACATAGTCATTCAAGATGTGCAAGCACTATTTTGTAAATGGTTGAAGAGGACCCGTAAATTTTTCTCATAAAAATTATAAAGTTTCTCTACGTATTATGTGATGTAGGTATACTCCTACTAATAATTATTCGACAGTGTATTTGTTTTGTAACAGTAGCGTCTGATCCAGAGTGGGCGGCTGATACAGAACTCACCAACCCGTCTGACAAGCGAGGTGTTTTAATGCCAAAGAACCCTCTTCAGGAAACATGTCTAATTATGAAACAAACAGAATAGCACCCCAGGTGGGTAGAGTTACTAACTCGGAATCACACAGGGAAACCGCTTTGCCTCAATGATTCTGGGGGAGGCAAATAATCGACAAAAATAAATGTAGGAACGTAAAACATCAGATCCATGAACGAAGACACTAAAATTCACGAACTAGAGGAAGAACTGGCTAAAATACAGTAGGATGTTATCGGCATATCCGAAGTAAGAAGTAAAGAAGAACAAAAAATACAGCTAAAATCAGGAAATTTGCTGTACTATAAAGGTAATGAAGAAAACACCAACAATGGAGTAGGATTTATAATAAATAAAAAAGTAGTTAAATACATACAATCTACCAAGGGCATATCAGATAGAGTTGTAACACGACGCTTAAATTAAAAAGAATGTCCTTAAAAATCCTACAGTTGTACGCATACAGGTGTAGATTAACAACTAAGTTAGATAATTACCAATCAAGAGATCAAGCCGGATTTAGAAAAGAATTCAAGCGACCATCTGCTTATGATAAGTGAAAAAGCCAACGAATATCAAATCCCAATGTATATGGCATTTGTAGACTTTGAAAGTACACTCGATACAAGGTATATGACCTCATGACATCTACTTGTTCCTGAAGGGACAAGGGTGTTTTTGTTATAGAAAACAAATTTCTGACAGCCGTGGAATTCTTAATTGCAATTTTAACAGGTACGTTATTCTGTTTGTACAGTAAGTTTTTCAGTAACTTGAGGAAAATAAGGTAGAGATGAGTAATGGCTGGTTGGAGTCCCAAGTACAGTATTAGGCAGAACAGTGTTATTAATGGAATTATTTGATATTATTCTAAGTTGGTCACCATTGGGTATGTTATTTAAAGAGGAACCATATCTTTGCAAATAAAGGTATTTATTAATGATGGAGGATGGATAGGAATTCTCAATCAAAATATTTCTAAGTAATTGAAGGGAGTCCCTTTCATTAACCGGATGTGTTAGTCTATTTAGCCTGCAGCTTAAAGCTTTAATAAGGTTTAATTTATATTTAAAAGGATTGACAACAATGGTAGTTGAGAAACCTATTAGAGGCCATTGGTTTCCTATGCCAACTTATGGTTAAGGTGTTATCTATACTAGAAAGAAGTAAATTAGTGAAAAGCGATACCACATCAAAACTCACTAAAATGTAACCTTGTGGAAGTTATTAATAAATTTACTAAAGTGAAAAGAATCAATAATATTAAAGGTATTGTTAATATTATAAGATTTTGATACGATATCAGTTAAAAATTTTGAAATATTTATATTTGGTCAATTAATTAAAGAAACAATCGGTCTCATGCTCAATGTGGGCTTATGTATTTTCGGTAGACAATAAAATCTGGGAGCATACCCATCATAATTATGTAAAATTTTTGCATCTATGATCTTTAAGTTTTTTAAATCAGGGATCAATTTTTTTATTTTGTTAGTGAATTTAGAACAAGGGTTGGTAGAGAGAGGTTGATAGTATCTATTATCATCTAACAACGATTGACTAAGACTGAGATATTGATCTCTATCCATGAGTACAGTGGCATTCCCTTTATCACTAGTAAAAATGAGAAGATTAGGTTTTTAAACCTTCGATAACGATTCCGTCTCCCTGTAAATCTTATCTAACTCCGATATGGGTTGTCTAGGGCGATTAGAAAAATTCAACAAAATATTTTTGGAAGAAGACGTAAGAGATAGAAGGTCAGAATTGCCAGCATGAGACAAAATATTTTCAACATCTGCTAAGATTCTACTAACAGAGTAATCTTTGAGAGTTGGAAATTTAGGATCCAAGGATAACAACCCGAGAATGTCCTGAGGAACCTCAGTATTGGATAAATTTTTAATCCACATAGGATTAAATGAAATTTTTTTTAAATTGGGGATTGTCTAAGTTATTGAGTTTTTTACGAAGGTGTGCCATAGATTTATGATACACAAAATTGAATTTCTTATATAAAGATGACTCAAAGTTCTCCAACAAATTGTCAGGAAGGTGATTATCAAGGAAAGTTTGAAGCCTGGCTTTATCATTAAGTGTCATTAGTGGAACCTGATGTAAATAAAAGTATGTTGGAAGTAGTATATATGATAAATCTTGGGATCTTCTTAGTTCTCCTACACTCCAGAAGGAAAGCTGGAAAGCTCTCTTCTTGCTTCTGCTGTTGCTAGTTTCTCGGTTAGATTAGTCCATCTCTTGAGCTTCTTCACTGCTGGTTCTCCATGGATGCACCTGGTGGTGGCATAAAACCCCTCTGTAACAAAAAGCATCGAGAAAAGGAGTACGACCGTTAATCCAATATAAATAAAGGATCACTCGAAGAGTGG
Source organism: Diabrotica balteata (assembly GCA_918026665.1). Taxonomy (NCBI): domain Eukaryota; kingdom Metazoa; phylum Arthropoda; class Insecta; order Coleoptera; family Chrysomelidae; genus Diabrotica; species Diabrotica balteata. Next base: position 35,718,831 of record OU898276.1, read on the forward strand.
TGGGGTTTTCGGTCAAAAGGTGGCTTTTTCTTTAGTAGTACTAACGAGTATTCACTTTTTAGATCATGTATAAAAAGTTTTGACACTTATTCCCTATAAAACTTTCTTTAGCAATAGTTTTAATTATAAATTTTTCCCAGACTTTTCCTTCTTCAATGCAGTAGGGGTTCATCGCACTCTACACTTAAATTAGTTGTCGGGGTAGATTAAAATTAAGGGTAGACAAAAACTAAAAATAGAAAATTCAAGGTAACCTTTAAGAATACAATAATCAGAAATGTCGAGTTCGTATTATAATATTAATAAATTCATCATATGTTTCGAAAATTTTTCACAAATATATTTTTATGCACTAGGTTGCACGTGTACCTTCTTGAAAACTAACATGAATAATCCTGCTATGTATACATGAATTTAGGAGAAGAATTCGTTCACTAATCCATTTCACGCTTTTCTGGTCTACAAGAGCGTTCGTACAAGAAACCAACCTGGTTTTAGTTAACAATATCTGTCATCGCGGGCTGTCTATTTAATAGTTTTAACAATAGATTTCTACGGCCATTGAGCGATTTTACCCACCTGTGTGGAATTGATATAGTTTTTAAGCGAGATCATTTAATACGAGCAAATATGTGTGGAATATAGTTTTTTCTGCTTCTAAGTAAATTTATAGTATATAATATAAATTTAATAGCTTTTTTTCTTGATCCGTAAAATAAAGTAAATAGACAAAATATAAAAATAAAATATTTCGATAACTGTATGAGTTATATGAGTAGAAAATGAGAATGAGGCTTACAAATGTAATGCAGATAGACCTAAACAAAACTTAAATGCTTAACAAAAGAACAGAAAAATTTAAGCATTTAGAATTTATAATAGCAAACATAGGAACAATTGAAGAAGATAAAATTAATAGACTAAGACAGACACGAAATTAAATACAAGAAAACACTACAAAAGCTTCTTTTTTTTCGGCTGACTGCATAACTTGTTTCTATTTCAAACGGTCGTGATGATAGTTGCGTCAGTGGGTAGCCCCATTGTTCTTAAATCTGACCATATGTTTTCTTTCCATCGCATTCATGGACATTATCAAGGTCTTCTCCCTGTCAGGACTTTTTTCCAGATTAACTTGGTAAGGTGGTTATTAGGGGGTCTATTGACCTGGCCGGCCATCTTAGACGTTGGGATTTAATTTCTTTGACGACGTCGCTAGTCTTGTATCTCTGTTTGATCTCGGCATTTGTTATTATTTAGTATTGGTTAGTATTTGGGTCGTGATAGGATCCGAAGATCCTTTTGAGGATTTTTCTCTTCCGTGATATCGTTATCTGCGGTGGTTGCCGCTCCAAGATATTTAAAACGTTCTATTCTTTCAAATTTATATGGGTATATTTTAAATAAGCTATTCGTAAGAATACATTTTTATTTTGGACTACGTCATCTATGTGAGCGTGATGACGTCTTTGCTAAAATTTTTAAATAGAAAGGGGGGTATTGTAATACATCATTTGAAAGGTCTTTTAAATACCTATTCAGCCATATCAATATGTCTGAATATTTGATGTTTGTAATTGTTTAAAAAAATTATTAAATATTTATTATTACAATAAATATTTATTAAGTATTGATATGATGTATTATTGACACCCAAAAATAAATTTTATAAAGACCATCACTGGTAATGAAATGTCTTTTTTATTTACTTTTTACCTTTTTAAAAAAACTAGCCTGCCTTATCAATATGAACATTGATAGTTGGACATTCAAACTCATGGCCTGGAATCTTATATGAACGACTTGGTTCATTCCCCCATCACTTTGACCCCAGCGAGTTAATAAAGAGAAATGACAGCCTATCTCTCTCACGAAGACTTTAACCAATCATAAACCAAATAACCTAATCAAACGAAGCAATGTCAATTCTGTCAATCCAAATTAATGACAGATCTTCCGTTTGTTTACAAGTTTTCAATTTTATTTTATTATCTTTAACTTTCGTTTGGATTTATTCTTAGTAATTTTAATTTAAATTTGGTTACTTAATTTTTAAAGTTTATTTTGAGTTACCTATTGTAGCAAAGAATTTTTGTGTTGTGCTAGTAACAAAACTAAACATGGTGAATTATTGTATTGTTCGTTGTGTACAAATCATGGAATAATTACAAAAAGAATGATAGTAAGTTGTCAGAAAGCAAAAAATAATAGTATTTAACTTCTGCAAATATGTGTAATAAATATTATGTAATTATTTTATAACTGTTTTATCTTAAACAACAAATATACGTATATCTAGAAAAAATTATGCATCTTATATCCTTATTTTCCAATAAATTTTAATTAGTAACGAAATAGCCCACAAGAGGCGCTAAAGGGTATGTATGTAAGGGGTGTTCATTCGAATTTGCCGCCAAAAGATGATTAGTATTGACCCCAGCCGCAAGGGGCCTAATGAACGAAATTTATACATTGAGTTGCCTATCTATTTCTACTATTATATTATTTATCTATGTTCAAACTTAATTATCTTTCTGTCATGTGATTAATAGTTTTTATTATTGTAGTTATGGAGATAAAACACGTACGCAGAAAGAAGTATGTGCGTTATTTAATAATAAATACCCCTGTCGAGAACTAATTTCACAATCCACTGTAAGCAAAATTGAGAAAAAATTTAGAGAAACGGGTCATGTTAAAGACCTTCCTAAAGGTAGTAGAAAACCAATATCTGAAAACCAACAAGTAGACGTTCTGTTAGCTTTTCAAGATAATCCTCATAACAGTTCACGGCAAGTAGCATTAGATAATGACATGGACCATTCAACAGTTCTTAAACAGCTAAAGAAGGAAAAGTGGCATCCCTATAAAGTAAGTTTAGTACAAGAACTTATGGAAGATGATTTTGATAGACGGATTGAATTTTATGACATTATAATGGAACGAAATAACAGAGATCCGATGTTTTAAAAAAGATTATTTTCTCTGATGAAGCTACATTTCTACTAAACGGTTATGTCAATCGTCAAACTTATCGGTACTGGGCTACGGAAAATCCACACTGGATGCAAGAGTGCCATACTCAATACCCAGAGAAAATTAATGTTTGGGTGGGAATAATAGATAATAGGATTATTGGACCATACTTTTTCGAAGAAAACTTAACAGGTCCTCGATATTTAGAATTTCTTAAAAATTTCTTGCTTCCAGAATTGAACCGGTTGTTTCCAAACAGAAATGATTTATGGCTACAGCAAGATGGTGCGCCTCCACACTATGCTGTCTTGGTACGCAACTACTGAAACAACGTCTTTCCAAATCGGTGGATAGGTCGAAGAGGAACAATAGAATGGCCGCCTAGGTCACCTGATTTGACTCCTCTTGATTTATTTTTATGGGGATATTTAAAAAGTAAGGTGTATCAAAATAGACCACAAAATATTAATGAACTGAAAGAAAGAATACGTAATCAGGTTGTTCAAATAACTCTGGAATTTTTAGAGAATGTTAGAGAAGAGTTCGTGGCACGCCTTTCTCATTATATTTTAGCTGAAGGTAAAGAATTTGAGCACTTTATTTAGATTTCGTTGTATTTATTGAATAATACTTAATAAATATTTATTGTAATAATAAAAATTTAATTATTTTTTTAAACAATTACAAATTTTACTTAGACATATTGATATAGCTGAATAGGTATTTAAAAGACCTTTAAAATGATGTATTACAATACCCCCCTTTCTATTCAAAAATTTTAGCAATGACGTCATCACGCTCACATAGATGACGTCAGAAATAAAAATGTATTCTTACGAATAGCTTATTTAAAAATAAAAATCGACGGGTTTCAGGATTTTTCCTTAAAGTCTCCGGTTTACGAAATAACGAATTTATTCCTTTCATTTCCACCATACTATATATGATCAAGCAACAACGTCCATTAAAATAGTTGAACAAACGGAGCCTATTAAGATACGGCGAGGAGTCAGACATGGTGACACTATATCACCCAAACTATTCAATCAAGCTTTGGAAGAGGTTATGAGGAAATTACAATGGGAAAAACGGGGTATTAAATAAATGGCCAATATTTGAATCACTTGAGATATGCAGACGACATTGTATTAATAACAGATAAAAGGGAAGAATTACAAAATATGATGGATGAATTAAATAGCGAATCAACAAAAATAGGTCTACAAATGAATTATAATAAAACGAAAATTATGACCAACCAACCAGAAGAATTAATAATTATAATTGCACAAACAAGTATAGAACAAATAAAAGAATATGTATATTTGGGACAACTAGTTAAATTAAATAAAGAAAATCAGACTGGAGAAATAAAAAGAAGGATACGGTTGGCTTGGAAAGGTTATCCTTCGGAAAACTTTCCTATATACTAAAAAATAGAAAATACCACCAATATTTAAAAACAAGAGTCTTCAACCAATGTATACTTCTTGTTCTCACCTACGGTTCACAAACTTAGACGTTTACAAAGGAAAACATGGAAAAAATAGCAGACCCAAAGAGCCATGAAAAGGAAGAGAAGGTACATGAGACAAGAAAAGAAATACTTGGATCCGCAACAAAACAAAAGTGACCAATGGATCAACGCAAATAGCAAAACTTAAGTGGAAGTTTGCTGGACATACCATAAGACAGAAAGACGACAGATGGAATAAGATTATTATACACTGGAGACCATATAGTTAAAAACGAAAAAGTGAAAGGCCACAAATGAGATGGTCAGATGACTTGAAGAAACACGCACGCCCGAAGTGAATACAAACTGCCTACAATAGAGAGATGTGGAAGAAAGAAGAGGAGGCCTATGTCCAAAATTGGGCAGCAAGGGCTGTATCGATAGATAGTATTTATTTTATAGCATGTGTATTATATCTCACAACGCTTGTAGTAACAAGACATTGTCCAAAAAATTCTTGTCTATGTATTTGCCTATAATATCGATAGCTCAGATTAGCGGAATTGTAAAATTATTGAACAATGTATTTTCATTTATAAATATTGTTAAACATTCAAGGAATACTCGGTTTGTATTTTTTTTTAATTATAGATGACTTTCCAGAATTTTATCTGTTTGTTAGTTTTTGTCTTAGTGTTTTGATTTACTTTATTGATTTCATGACTTAGATTATTGACAATTATTGTGTGCTTTGCTTTATTGTGAACTCAGTATCTTCTAGTTATTTTTATTACAGGTTTTCTGTCTCTAATTGTTGTTGTACAATGCCTATTATAAAATTTACTGATTGGATCTAGAAAAAATACATTTGTCTTATAAGTATCTCTGACTAAGATAGCTTCTTTTTCTTAAAACATATTATTAATAGGTAGACTGTAATATATATTATTATTATATTATTGTTCATTACTACATTTCCTACTAAATTTTTGGTAGTTTTTATGTTCATTATGTAGTTTCTGCATTATGTTTTTTGCGGTTTGTACAGTTTTATTTTAATTTTAGATTTTTCTGAGGAGAATAATACAACAGAAATTGCACATTCATCTAATAAACAACAAGAGAAACAAAACTCTGAAGAACAAACATTAAAACATATTAGTTCTAAAAATTTTTCTTGCAAAAATAATATACTGGAAAAGACTGAAAAAAGATATTACAAATGTGACATTTGTTTTAAGCAGGTTTCTCAGAAGAGTAATTTGAAACATCACATGAGAACACATACTGGGGAAAGGCCTTTCAAGTGTGAAATTTGTTGTAAGCAGTTTTCTCAGAAGGGTAGTTTGAAAGATCATATTATGAGAGCACATACTGGAGAAAGGCCTTTCAAGTGTGAAATTTGTTTTAAGCAGTTTTCTGTAATATATTCTTTAAAAAACCATCTAAGAACACATACTGGAGAAAATAAGTGTGAAATCTGTTTTAAGTCATTTTCCCTAAAAAATAATTTAACTATACATATGAGATCACATAGTGGAGAAAAACCTTTTAAGTGTGAAATTTGTTTTAAGCAGTTTTCAGTTCAAGGTAATCTGAATACGCATTTAAGAACACACACTGGAGAAACGCCGTACAAGTGTGAAATTTGTTTTAAACAGTTTTCTGTTCAATATAATTTGAATATACATTTAGGAATACACTATAAAGAAAAATCTTATAAGTGTGAAATTTGTTTTAAGCAGTTTACTTCAGTGAACTGTTTAAAATTACATATAAAAACACACTCTACAGAAAAACCCTTCAAATGTGAAATCTGTTTTATGCAGTTTACTTTAGTAAAGTATTTAAAATCACATCTAAAAACACATTCCAACGAAAAACCTTTTAAATGTGAAATTTGTTTTAAGCTGTTTTCTCATAAACAGAGTCTAAATGTACACATGAAAATACATACTGGAGAAAAACGTTATAAGCGTGAAACTCGTTTTAAGCCGTGTTTCTTATCAAGATAATTTGAAAGTACATTTAAGAACACACTCTGGGGAAGAGTCACCTCATAAGTGTGATGTTTGTTTTTAGTATTTTACATATTAAATCATTTGAAAAGACATCTGATAACACACTCTAAAGAAAAACCCTACCAGTGTGAAAGTTGTTTTAAGTCATTTTCTCAAAAAAATAATTTAAATGTACATATGAGAACACATTCTCAAGAAAAACCTTATGAAAAGTATAATGTTTGTCATAAACATTTTTATGTAGCATATTGTTTAAAAAAATATCGGGAAAGATATGAATGGCAGAATTTACAAAGCAGTCATTAGACCAATAATGACATACTCGGCAGAAACACTACCTGATACAGAGAGGACAAAAATTATGTTAGAAACAGCAGAGACAAAAACACTTACAAAAATTGAAGGTAAAACAATCTGGGACAGAGCTAGAAGTACAGATATAAAACATATATGCAAGCTGCAGTTTAATGCCGTTAACAATTTGAGCATTTTAGTGTACCTAATGGAAAAATCATCTTACAAAATGCTTACTACATTTTGTAGAATTATATAGCTAGCAATATATTATTAAAAAATTGAAGGGCTAAGTGGATGAAGGAAGTATTTAACATTTTTTTTGGTTTTGAGTTTTCATCATCGATCAAGGTGCTATGTGTTAAACGAAGCATTGCTCTTCAAAGTGAATTATCAAATTCATGAAGGAGGCATGTTACATATTGTTGCTGAAGTAAAATGAAAGAACAAAATATGTTACAAAATAATTTTATAACTTAGGAGGTATGTAACATTCTCTGTTGACATAAACCCTTCATTCAGTAGACTTTCTGCATTAAACTTGAATCAAAATATGGTAAAATACTCTCGTGGAAGAACGAGGCAAGAACCATAACAAACCATCATCAAACTGAAAGTGCTAACAGTATAGTCATAGAAACTGATAACTTTGTGGGACCAAGTGAGGAGGAAGAAGACTTTACTGAAATGAGAAGATTAGGCCTACCTTAAATAAGCAGGTTGAATCAACATATTGCAGATCATCCTAAAAGCAGATAAGCAGCCTTAATCCGCTTGAAAATCTGAGGGAGCAGCTACAGTTCATCCTCGAACGTTGTCGATTGTGGTATATCCAAATTCTAAATGAGTGCCAATAAAACACTAAATAATATTTTATTGTAGAGCAAGTTTGTCACTTTTAAATACATTTCTTGTTTAATAGAATGTCTTAATTTTATTACCTCAAACATCATTTAATCATTTACAGAATGCATAGAATTATTAATGGAAAGAGGAGGTATGTACAAAAAAGTATTTTTTTAAATAATAAATACCGTCACATTTCAATGTGGTTACAGGAGAAAACTCAAAAAAGCAACAGTAATAATATTAGCTAGAAAAAAAAAGCAACAGTAATAAGGTTAGCTAGAAAGCAAGCATGATATGTGTATATAAAGAAAGTACTAATATAAAAACTTTAAGAGCAAGTCATCTGCAAAATTTGATTTTGTTACATACTACCTACTTACTGAACAAAAAGTTTAAAGTAATCCTTTTTGGATTAATTAAACTCCTATGATTTTTTATGAAGCTTAGTGACAGTCATTCAAGATGTGCCAGCACTATTTTGTAAATGGTTGAATAGGACCCGTAAATTTTTCTCATAAACAATTATAAAGTTTTACTCTACTTATTATGTGATAGACTCCTTATTATTCGACAGTGTATTTGTTTTGTAACAGTAGCGTCTGATCCAGAGTGGGCGGCTGATATAGAACTCACCAATCCGTCTGGCAATCGAGGTGTTTTAATGCCAAAGAACCCTCTTCAGCAAATATGTCGAATTATTAAACAAACGGAATAGGACTCCAGGTGGGTAGAGTTACTAACTCGGAATCTCACACCGGGAAACCAGTGCAAGGATTCTGGGGGAGGCAAATATTTGACAAAAATAAATGTAGGAACGTATAACATCGATCCATGAACGAAGACACGAAAATCCACGGACTAGAGGAAGAACCGACTAAAATGCAGTAGGATATTATCGGCATATCCGAAGTAAGAAGAAAAGGAGAACAAAAAATACAGCTAAAATCAGGAAATTTGCTATACTATAAAGGTAATGAAGAAAACACCAACAATGGAGTAGGATTTATAATAAATAAAAAGTAGTTAAATCCATACAATCTACCAAGGGCATATCAGATAGAGTTGTAACACGACGCTTAAATTAAAAAGAATGTCCTTAAAAATCCTACAGGTGTACGCATACAGGTGTAGATTAACAACTAAGTTAGATAATTGCCAGTCAAGAGATTAAGTCGGTTTTAGAAAAGGATTCAAGTGACCATCTGCTTACGATATAAATCTTAAGTGAAAAGGCTAACAAATATCAAATCCCAGTGTATATGGCTTTGGGCATAAGGTGGAACATTGGGCAGTAAAGACCTCTTTACAAAATGAGAGAATAGACTATAGATATACGGACTTAATTTCCAACGGAGCCTATTAAGATACGGCGAGGAGTCAGAAAGGGTGACACTATATTAACCGAACTATTCAATCAAGCTTTGGAATACGTTATGAGGAAATTACAATGGGAAAAACGGGGTATTAACATAAATGGCCAATACTTGAATCACTTGAGATATGCAGACGACATTGTATTAATAACAGATAAAAGGGAAGAATTACAAAATATGATGGATGAATGAAATAGCGAATCAACAAAAATAGGTCTACAAATGAATTATAATAAAACGAAAATTATGACCAACCAACCAGAAGAATTAATAATTTTAATTGCACAAACAATAAAAGCTATTAAGAACGCAGAGAAAAAGTGCAATACAAATTCTAGGAGAGATAAGGAGGAAAAGCTCAGTCAAGAAACAAAAAGACTTATGGAGGCACGAAGAGAACTTAAGAACAAAAACGATACGAATGCACGCGTACTACAACAACTTAATAAAGATATTAATAAAGCAGTGAGAAAGGACGTACGACAATATAACACAAAAAAGATTACAACGGTTGTCGAGAAAAATAAAAGTTTAAAGCTGCTGAAGAGATGTCAAGCTCTAGGTAAGAAGAACATTGTTAAGCTCGCAGATCGAAATGGAAAAGTGGTAACAGATAAAGATAAGATAATTAAGGTAGTTGAAGAATTTTACACATAATTATATAGAGAAAGGGGGAAGAAAGACGGCACCAAGTTGAGAAAAGTCCAGAATGTGGGTTCAGAGGATATCCCAGAAATAACAATCGAAGAAGTCTTAAAGTCATTAAATAGAATGAAAAACAATAAAGCAACTGGTGATGATCAAATCGTTATTGAGGCAATTAAAGCAGGAGGAAAGACAGTATTGAAAGCATTGACGCAATTATATAACATGCCTTTCAAATGAGGTTACACCATCTCAGTGGAATAGTAGAATCTCAGTAGAAGACAAAGATATTGAGCCAGTTGACTCCTATAAATACTTAGGCCATGAGATTAGAATAAGTCGAGACAACCAAACAATCGAGCTGAAAAGAAGAATAAACCTCGCTTGGGCTGCATTTGGAAGGATGAAGGATATTTTTAGGTCTAAGATTCCAATGTGTCTGAAAAGAAAAGTATTTAATCAATGTATTTTGCCAGTGATGACCTACGGCGCAGAAACCCTAACGCTCACAAGAACAACAGTGAGTAAACTACAAGTTGCTGAAAGAGCAATGGAGAGAATTATGTTAGGGATTTCTCTACGTGATAGAATACCCAATGCTACCATACGCAAATGATCAGGAGTAGCAGACGTTATTGAAAGGATAACAACACTAAAGTGGAACTGGGCAGGTCATGTAGCAAGAACAGTTGATGACCGGTGGACAAAAAGAATTTTGGAATGGAGACCCCGAATACAAGCTTTCAGAAATAGAGGTCGACCCCCAACGAGATGGACAGATGACATAAAAAGAGTGACTACAAATTGGATTCAGATGGCGCAAAATCGGACTAAGTGGAAAAGCATGCGAGAGGCCTATGTTCAGCAGTGGACGTTAGAGGCTAGTTGATGATGATGAAACAACTATAGGTAAAAGAATATATGTATATTTGGGACAACCAGTTAAATTAAATAAAGAAAATCAGACCGGAGAAATGAAGAGAAGGATACGGTTGGCTTGGGTAGGTAGACTGGGGCTAGTTGTGCCACTTTGGACAAAATAATTTTTAACATTTTTTTCGTAATTTTTAGGGCTGTTAGATTACTTTAATGAGGTACTATTTTTAATTGGGAATCATTATTTGGGAACATCAGCAATTTTTAAGCAATACCTTACAGTATGTAAATAGTTTTACAAAATGCACATATTGTCACAATTTGCCCCAATATGGGGTAAGTTGTGACGAACTTGGGGCAGGTTGTGACAGTAAATATTTTTAAATATAATAAACTTTAGTTGGAGAATAATAACAAAGTTTCCATAATAAATTTATTTTATAGTTAAGTATAGATACATAAATGTTTGATAAATGTTTATGTAAGAAACAAATGTGTAGAAAAACATCTAGTGAATTTAAAGTAAAATAAAAAACTTAATCGCTATCGTCAATTTGTGCTGATTCTACTTGTAGTTCTGAAGAGTGGCAGTTTATACAAACATAATAAAGATCATCTTTTGTGCACTTTACATGAGCCCACCTCTTGCATTCCATACATTGCACCCAGTCTTCTCCTAACCTAGACTTTTTATATGGTCCCATACAAACTAAGCAAAAGTAATCTTCTTCCTCTTCTTCTGAGCTGTCTTCTCTTTTTCTTGTTGCGGTCTCTTTCTTTGGCGCTGCTTTTTTCTTAGGCAACAGTTGTTTTGAGTCAAATAATTTTTTCTTTATTTTATCCTCTTTGCACTTTATTGTTTCCTTCCTCTTTAACTCTTCACTGCGAATTGTCTCCTTGACAGGTGTGCTAGTCAAAATTGCAGATGTTAAGCTCTTGCGTTTTTTATTTTTTCGAGGACCAGCTTTTGGCAGAGGTCTTATATCCATAGGGCTGACAGGCAGAACTTCGGCATGGAATGATCCTGGTAGGTTGGCCTGCGATGATCCTTGTTGATATGGTCCTGGTTGATAGGTATGGGAGGGTCCTGGCTGGTTAGCATAATATGACGACGGTTCAGGTTCATCGAGATGCTGAAACTCTTTAAGCTGCCCAGCACTGGCTTCCTCATTACCATCTACGATGTCAATAGGCCTATTCAAAGGTCGGTCGGTCACCGAAGAACACAGAAAGTCTTCTTCATTAAAAATGTTTCTATTGAATTCCCATATTCCTGTAGAACGAAAGCCTGCCTGAACATTTGTTGGTGTTACAGCTTTAGGTAATGCTGTTTTCACTATACTTGGGATGTCATAAATTGAGACTGTGTTTCCAGGATGAGATTTCATCCATCCACACATGGCGTCGTTTAAAAACTTCTTAAATGGACCAAAAACGGAAACATCCAGTGGTTGAAGTCTATTTGTTGTATGGGGAGGGAACGATAAGAGAGTAATACCGTGCTCTGTACAATAGTCAAGGACTTCGATATATAGGTGAGCACTGTGGTTGTCTAACAGAACTAAAACCAGTGATTTCTTTGAGCACCTTACTTTTTTTACAAAATGCTTCATAAAAAACAAAAAGTCCGGGCCTGTTATCCAGCCACTTGGGTTAGCAGTACCACAACAACCTACTGGCCCATCACGTACAAAATGCTCCTTGTAAAACTTACGTGGAAAAACGAACATAGGAGGAACTGAGTTACCCTCTGCGTTAATAGCAAGAACCATAGTAACATTGCTCCCCCTCTCAGCTGAAGTGACACCACCAACTCTTTTCTCGCCTTTCTTCGCTATGATTTTTACCGGTTTTTGGACAGTCCCAGTCCCTGTCTCGTCTATATTCCAAATATCATTAGCTGTAAAATGGTTTTGACTTAATACTAATTCGAGGTTATTAAAAAAGAGTCCGACATTGTGCTTGTTGAAACTTGTACTCCGACTTAAGCTGGTAGCCTCAGGAACACGAATAGACACATTATTGTTACGTTGCATGAACTTTGTAAACCAATCATTACTGGCGTGTTTTGTTGCTACCCAATTCTCAGGCACAAGAACTTTGTTCGCTATAGCAAATTCAAAAGCTAAACTTTTCATTTCTTTTGGGCTAATACCATAAAATATTTTCGCTGCCTGAACAGCATATTCACAGAGCTCTTCTTCTTGTTGTTGTGAAAATATCATTCGAGGTCTTTTGTAACCCATTTCTACCACTCCATCTGGATTGGTTTGTTGTTTTTTTATATATCTAAGTAAGGACATCCGGTTAACGCCATATTTTTCAGCTGCTTGCCTTAAACTACACGATCCAGACTTAACATCTAACGAAGCCGACTCGTAACTGTTTATATTACTCCGACCACATTCCGTTTTCCTTTTATAATTTCTCACCATTATCTGTAACAAACCCATAAACATGCATTAAAATTAGTAGGGGCATGTTGTGACACTGTCACAATCTGCCCCAAGCCTTTCGTCACAACTAGCCCCACCGTACGCCATTTTACATAAAGCCACTTGCACAGACCTTGACACGTCGTATAGAAACCAAACTGTGTCTTACTAGAGAGAAATAAACAAACTATCTACTACAACTAGAATAAGTTTCTTACCTTGTGGTTTGAAAGTGAAATAACAATTCAAAGACAACAGCAAAATTTTACTTCGTTACAACGAAATGACATATAATTTTATAAAGCGGCAGAAACGCATAGCATCACAACCAAACTACACAAACAGACTGAGGACATGCGGACGTGGAATTCTGGGTAACCGGGCGACGCTGCTACCTATGGTTAGTCTATAAAACTATTTGTCACAACATGCCCCTGTCACAACTAGCCCCGATCTACCCTATCCTTCGGAAAACTTCCTATATACTAAAAAATAGAAAATACCACCAATATTTAAAAACAAGAGTCTTCAACCAATGTTTACTTCTTGTTCTCACCTACGGTTCACAAACTTAGACGTTTACAAAGGAAAACATGGAAAAATAGCAAAGACCCAAAGAGCCATGGAAAGGAAGAAAAGGTACTTGAGACAAGAAAAGAAATACTTGGATCCGCAACAAAACAAAAGTGACCAATGTATCAACGCAAATAGCAAAAAGTGGAAGTTTGCTGGACATACCATAAGATAGAAACACGACAGATGGAATAAGATGATTATACATTCTAGACCATATAGTTACAAACGAAAAAGAGGAAGGCCACAAATGAGATGGTCAGATGACTTGAAAAAAACACGCAGGCCCGAAGTGGATACAAACTGCCTACAATAGAGAGACGTGGAACAAGAAAGAGGAGGCCTATGTCTATGCCTATGTCTATAAGGGCTGTATAGATAAATCGTATTTATTTTTATAGCATGTGTATTCTATTTCACAACGCTTGTAGTAACAAGACATTGTCCAAATAATTCTTGTACTATGTATTTGCGTATAATACTGATAGCTCAGATTAGCGGAATTGTAAAATTATTGAACAATGTATTTTCATTTATAAATAATGTTAAATATTCAATGGATAATCGGTTTGTATTTTTTTTTAATTATAGATGACTTTCTAGAATTTTATCTGTTTGGTAGTTTTTGTCTTATTGTTTTGATTTACTTTGTTGATTTCATGACTTAGATTATTATCAATTATTGCGTTCTTTGCTTTGTTGTCAGTTCAGTTATTTCTAGTTATTTTTATTACAGGTTTTCTATCTCTAATTGTTGTTGTACAGTGCCTATTCGCTCCGTGCGTGACCATGGCAGGGGTACCGTGAAACGATGCCAGCGTGCGTAGCGGCGAAATATGACAAAATTGGACCCATCTTTTTACGCATAAATTTTATCAAAAATGGGTGAAAATACATGCTGCGTATTTAATTGTGCTAATAATAGCAAAAATAGTGTAGTTTTTATAGGTTTCCAAAGATTACATATAAATTACTATTACTGTTTTTAAGTACATGCCCTTCCACATGAAAAACTTTATTTTCCAGTACTAGATTTTTTCCTTTCTTTGCCGTTTTGATTGAAAGGATAAATTGTGATGAATTTTTAGAAACCCAGTTTTTAATACTACATTAATTTTGTATATAAACTGAAAAAATATAATTAAAAAACTAATTATTAATAACTGTCAATTTTATACGTATTTAACATATGTTTAACCTCAAATTGGGGGGTTCAAAACTGTCAGATGGAGGCAATAGGTGTCGCATCAGTCACGTACGGAGCGAATTATAAAATTTACTGATTGGCTCTAGAAAAAAATACATTTGTCTTATAATTATCTCTTTAGCTTATTTTTCTTAAAACATATTAATAGGTAGACTGTAATATATATTATTATTATATTATTTTTCATTACATTTCCTACTAAATTTTTGGTTGTTTTTATGTTCATTATGCAGTTTCTGCATTATGTTTTTTTTTGCAGTTTTTACAGTTTTATTTTAATTTTAGATTTTTCTGAGGAGATTAATAGAACGGAAATTGCACATTCATCTAATAAACAACAAGAGAAACAAATCTGTGAAGAACAAACATTAGAACATATTTCTTCTACAGATTTTTCTTGCAAAAATAATGCACTGAAAAAGAGTGGAAAAAGATGTTGCAAATGTGATATTTGTAAGCAGTTTGCTGTAGACGATTCTTTAAAAAACCATCTACGAATACATACTGGAGAAAAAACTTATAAGTGTGAAATTTGTTTTAAGTCATTTTCTCGAAAAAATAATTTATATGTTCATATGAGATCACATACCGGAGAAAAACCTTTTAAGTGTGAAATTTGTTTTAAGCAGTATTCAGTTCAAGGTAATCTGAAAATACATTTAAGAACACACACTGGTGTAAAGCCTTTCAAGTGTGAAATTTGTTTTAAGCAGTTTTCTGTAGCAGATTCTTTAAAAAACCATGTAAGGACACATACTGGAGAAAAACCTTATAAGTGTGAATTTTGTTTGAAGCCATTTACTCGAAAATATAATCTGAATCTACATATGAGATCACATACTAGAGAAAAGCCTTATAATTGTAACATTTGTTTTAAGCAGTTTACCTTGGTAAAAGATTTAAAATCACATCTAAAAGTACACTCTAAAGAAAAACCTTTCAAATGTGAAATTTGTTTTATGCAATTTTCTTATCAAGATAATTTGACAGTACATTTAAGAACACACTCTGGGGAAGACTCACCTTATAAGTGTGAAATTTGTTTTAAGCAATTTACATTATTAAATCATCTAAAAAGACATCTGATAACACACTCTAAAGAAAAACGACACAACTGTAAAATATGTTTTAAATCATTTTTTCAAAAAAGTAATTTAAATATACATATGAGATTACATTCTGGAGAAAAACCTTATAAGTGTGAAATTTGTTTTAAGCACTTTTCAGTTAAAAGTAATCTTAAAATACATTTAAGAATACATACTGGCGAAAAACCTTATAATTGTAGAATATGTTTTAAACCATTTTTTCAAAAAAGTAATTTAAATGTACATATGAGAACGCATTCTAGAGAAAAGCCTTAAGTGTAAAATTTGTCATAAACATTTTTCTGTAGCATATTGTTTGTAAAGGCATCTAAGAATGCACACTGGAGAAAACCCATCGGAAAACGCACTCTAAAGAAAAACCCTACCAGTGTGAAATTTGTATTATGGGTAATTCCAGCAATAATCAACACAAGTCGGTGGGGTCACCTTCTTTGATTTGGCTGAAATTTTACACACATATTGTACTAGACAAAAAACATGATTGTCAAATTTTCAGACCTTAATATTCAAAATGGCGGCCGTGGCGCGCTATTAAAGTTTCACGCTTTTTATCAATTTTTTTCGTTTTCGTCCATTTTTTGGTACAGCGAGCTAAATATGCTTAAACAAATACATTGCGTTAAGTTTTGGATTAGGTATACACTCTATAAATGGCAACACTGCGCGTCGTCGACTTGCACTACAGATATTATCTGCTTCGTTGCTCGTCGCCCGTCGGCAAATTTGTCATATTGTCATTATACCGTGGTTGTTTAAAGGTATAACAGCGTAGAGTTTTAATTTATTTTTGTAAACATGTCTGTTTATATGGCCGCGGAAAAAGCTCAAATAATAAAATGGTTTTATAGTGGCAATTCTGCGCAACAGTGTGTAGATTTATTTTCTGTGTTTTTTGAGGGAAGAACAATTTCTTGTGTACAGTCAATAATTTATAATATTGTTAAAAATTTTGAGAGTTGTTATTGCCTCAAAAATTGCAGAAAATGTCACGCTCAAGAAGTGTTACCAGAAAAAGTTGAGGAAAGAGAATACCGGGATACACAAATTTGTGCAACAATCGAGGTAGATTCAACACGTTCAAGTAGAAGCATTGCTAGAGAGTTAGATGTTAGCAATGTTACTGTAACGAAAGTATGGAAAAAGCACGGTTATAAGAATTTTAAATATTCGAAAACGCAGCAGCTTTATCCAGACGATTACTTTCGAAGAATGGAGTTTTGTGAAACTCTAATAACGAAGGCTAATAGTGAACCAAATTTTATTAAAAACATTTTATTCACTGATGAATCTTCTGTTTCGTTAATAGGGAGACACAATCCTTCCATTACGAGGTATTGGGCGCGGGAAAACCAGCACAGAAGTGTTGTTTACCGAACTCAACGTCCTCAAAAAGTTAACGTCTGGACTGGCATTTTAGGAGACCACATAATGGGTCCATTTTTTATTGAGGGCAACTTGAATAGTAGAGTATACCTCGATTTGTTACAGAATCATGTTCTTCCCGCTATTCTCAATCTTCCTGATATAAATCTGGAGAATGTTTGGTTTTATCAAGACGGCTGTTCAGTTCACAACGCTCGAATTATTAGGGAGTATTTAAACAATACTTTCCCGAATCGAGTTATCAGTGGAACAGGCGATATTAAGTGGCCTGCGCGATCTCCAGATCTTACACCTATGACTTCTTTTTTTGGGGACATTTAAAAAGCATTATCTACGCTCATCCTGAGGCTAGAGCCCAAAATTTGGATGAATTAAAAAATCGAATAAGAGAAGTCTCCAATTCTGTTACAGCAGAAACTCTTTCATCTGTTCGCAGAAGTTTTTATGACAGATTGGGGTACTGTTCAGCCGTAGAAGGTCAACTATTTGAACCATTTCTGTAGGTCATAAAGAATTATTTTTTATTTTATTAGGAATATTTTAATTTTCAATAAGAGTATATTTTTTATTTTATCTTTTTAAAGAAATACGCTTTTATTTTTAATTCAACCACAAAAAAATTTTCACATTAATAAAAATCGATAACAATGCACCGATTAGGTCAGTGCATTTTTATCGAATTTCCTACTATTAAAATCGGCTATACGTATTGAAACATGAGATCGGACGACAGAGAAGTACATCCCAAACGTTGTTGTGAGTTACTAAACTAAAATAAATGATTTTCTGTCTGAACATTTGCAACGTTGCCGATCCGTATAGTGTGCAATACCTAATCAAAAACTTAACGCACTGTATCTACTGTATGTTTTCCAGTGTAAAATTTCCCGCTGAACACGATCCCGGTGTCAGAATTGCCATATGACGTCATGTAAAGCCACAAAATGCGAAACAAAGCGCTTTTTCTTTTTCAAAAATTCATATCTCAAAAACGCCCTCTATAATTTTTTTCAAATTTTCACAAAAAACGCATTAATACAAGTACTTTCGAATAAAAGTTGTCTCAGAAATTCTTTTTATTTGTTTGAAGCCGCTGCGTTCCATAAAAGTAAAAAAACGCGATTTTCCCGACTTTTTTAGCGCTTTTCCTTCGTTTTTCAGCTTCCAAATAACTTTTAAAGGTTTTCAGACAACGAATTTGATCCGGGATCGTGTTCAGCGGGAAATTTTACATTGGAAAACATATAGTGGATATTTGTTTAAGCATATTTAGCCCGCTATACTAAAAAAATCGGTGAAACACGAAAAAAAATTAATAAAAAGCGTGAAATTTCAATAGCGCACCACGGTCGCCATTTTGAATATTTGAAATTTTGAAAATTTGACAATCATGTTTTTTTGTCTAGTACAACATGTGTGTAAAATTTCAGCCAAATCGGAGTGGGTGATCCCACCGACTTGTGTCGATTATTACTGGAATTACCCTTATGTCATTTTCTTAAAAAAGAAAACAAAAATTTAAATGTACAATTCGACAAGCGAGAGCTAGCGGGTGAGCTGCGCGAAAATAGAAAAGGAATTCTTCTAAGAGAGATAGAAGAGGTACTTTATCGCGGGTGTCACAAATGCGTAGTTGCCGTATGAAAAATTTAGTTGGGATCTGAAAATTATGTTAGTAGATATACGTTGTATACTTAACATATTATTATGTTAGACAATTGATGCAAAAGTTTTGGCCAATTTTTGAGTCAAATTTCGTTATTTTCCAAGTGGTTCAGTTAATTTCAGGTATAAAGTTTTTGTAATCTCCAACTACTTTCCAAGTTTGTAATAGAAAGCGAGGTCGACCCTACACACACACTGTCCGCGAAACCACTCAGACACACCACATACCTCCTCGTGGTTTCAGAATGTCACTGTCTGATCTTCTATTCTATCTTTTAAATAATCTGAGTGCAAGTATGTCTCATCCGTAAAAACAATTGTTCGCTTTTCACTGCGAAATTGTTTAATTTTTCCAAGATAATCTAGTCTTAATTTCCGTATTTCATGTTTTTTCATTAAAATATGTCGATTATTTTTGGTTTTTCTCCAATGAAATCCTAAATTATGAATCTCTTTTCGATGAGTTTCTCTGCTTCGAGGGTACTGCAATTCTTCCACAATTCTTTGATGCAATCTTTTAATTGTCGGATGCATTTTCTACATCCATTTTTAGTTTGGAAACTCTGCTATTTTGTAGACGGAGAATTGACCAGATTTCTGCTCGTGCAAGCTTGATCTGTTACCCGACTTTTCCTGTCGGGAGCTTATGCCTAAAAGAAAGCAATTTATTTTGAAAATGAGTATTATAATTACCAGTTAAGTGACCTACACGTTCTTGTATCGTTTTTAAATCAACTAAAACCTTATCTGCATTAGCTTCTTCGGTTGTAAACTTAAAAACGTTGAAAATTATTTCTCGTACTTAAGATTCCAAAGGTTTGCCCTTTGATGCACTTGCCATTTTAATAAATATAAATAATAGTTTATAATATAGAGCCACTCCAAATAAAAATCTAAATGCTTGACAACACTGTCAGAAATCTAGCACTAAATACTACGATATGAAGTCCTAGCCAACAGCAATAGAAATGAGCAATCCCTTCCATTGTTCAATTTGTTCTACGCGCAACCCGCCAGCTCCCACCTGTCGGATTGTACATATGAGAGTACATACTAGAGAAAATCAAAGTGTGAAATTTGTTAAGCAGTTTACATTACAATCATTTGAAAAGACATCTGATAACACACTCTAAAAAATCCGTATAAGTTAGTGTAAAATATGTTTTAATCCATTTTCTTAAAAAAGTAATTTAAATGTATACAGTATTGGAAGATTCAAAACGGAACATACGAATTATTAATACAATTATTAAGATCCCCTGACCTGCAATTACCCAGTGTAAATTTCAATATAACGTCGCGATGTCTTATAATTAATTCATTTGTTCGACTGGACTCCTTCTCCAGTCGATATTTTTCCACTGCTGCGCACGTGCGCACCTTAATAATACGACTAATAGTTGATTGTGTCGGTATTGGCCTATCTTTATACGCACAAGTAAATAAATTTATAATATCACGGTACGAGTTGCCCCCATAATACCATTTTAAAATTTGTACTTTTTCTTTGTTTGTAAAAATGGTTTATGGTTAGAAACACTACTTTTATTTCAGCTTATGGCGTTATAATGAGAAGCAAAACAAGGGGCATGTATTTGTTTTGCTCGGCCAGTGATGTTCCTTGGGACTGTTGCCAAATCGATAGATACCTTCGGCAAAAATCTGTAGATTTTGATGTATCATATACATCCTTTTAAATTTTAAATTATCAACAATATTTGGAATAATAAATATATTAAACTATACACTAACCAATTCAAATAATATCTAATGAACACAAAAAAATTGGTATTAATAAAACATTGTTATTATCTGCACAAAAACACAGAAAATCAGTGAACGATAGACAACAGTGTCGACGTACTAGTACCGTTGTACACCTGTCGAATACGCTACTAGAAATCGCCAAGGAGTAGCAATCCAGTCGAACAAATGAATTAATTATAAGACATCGCGACGTTATATTGAAATTTACACTGGGTAATTGCAGGTCAGGGGATTTTAATAATTGTATTAATAATTCGTATGTTCCGTTTTGAATCTTCCAATACTGTATATGAAAACACATTCTGGAGAACAACCTTATGAAAAGTATAAAAATTGTCAAACATTGTTCCGTGGATGTGTGTGTGATAAACTTAGTTACCAACCACGTAAACAAAAATAATAATTAAATTGAATCGAATAAAACGTAGAAAAGCTGTTAATATAATATTTATTTCTTAAAACGTAATTAATTCTCGAAGGAGAGGTATTTTTGTATATGTATCGCAGACCATTGCAAAATGGTGTCTTACTAAAGATTTCTAAAAACTCAAACTAAATCAGAACACGCGTTCTTTGATTTTAAAAGCCAGACGATAAATTTTTTATTATCGGGCTGGTCGTAAATGCAACGCACTAAAAATGTATAATTAAAGTGTCGACCATATGTAATACCTGTAGTAATTAAATAAATATATTGAGGAACACATTTCAATTTTTATTTCATTTCTATTATGTGTATAACCAATTGTGATAATGTAAATTTTAATATGATATTGTGTTATATAATTTTTGAATACAAAAGTTTAATTACATATTCGTAATTAGCTTGTCGCTACATATTTTTATGTAGCATATTGTTTGAAAACACATCTAAGAATGCACACTCAAGAAAAGCCCAACAAGTGTGAAATTTGTTTTTAATACATTTGCCCAAAAAAACTAGTTTGATTGTACAAATGAGTAGACATTATGGACAAAAACAATATAAACGCGAAATTCATTTTAAGAATTTTTTGTAGCAGATTGTTAGAAAAAAACATATATGAATACATACTGCAGAAAAACCGTATAATTGAACCTTATGATTTAAAGGGTTTAATGCAGTATAAATAATTTGAAGCCTTTAAGTATAGCAAACCATCCTAAAAATCAGCTAACAAAATACTTACATTTTGTAAAATTATATGGCTATTATAGCTAATATAGTGGCTAAGTTTTATTACACTTTCGGTTTTTAAGACTTCTGCTGGTGGCCATATTTACGCGCTACCGAGGGGTAAAAGTGCCACTATTACCCCCGTTTAAAAAATAATTAAATGCAGAAATCGCAAATTAGGCCAATCAAGTTAGGTTTTTACTCATCACAAGTGTATAGACGGGTTTGACAGTTGAAATAAGTAGTATGAGATATTACAAAAAGACTCTCATCTAGGGATTCATGAATTTTTTAGTGGAAATATTTTTAAATAAACAATTAAAACGTCAATATCATTATTTTGCTCATAACTTATAAACTTGTCTATTTAGAGATTTGTCCACAGACAAGTTGTTGGGAAAAAAAATACACAAAATGAGATATACCAAATTAAAATCGGTTAATAAACAAAAAAGTTATTGCATAATGACCAAGCAAAACCACTGTTTTTGATTATTGTTAATTACTCTTTTATTAATCAATAAAATTTATTTAAATGTATCTGAACTTAAAGACTTTATCGTGTTCGAAGTGTGTGCGAAAGATAGGCTAGATCCGTCGAATAGTTTTTGCACAATTTAATTTGTTTATAAGATTTTTTGAAAAATGCACAAACTTCTAAGGCCGGTCCAGATAATTTGACTGAATGGATCTTAATAATCCGGGGCTTATTTTCTTTGTTGAGACATATTTTAATATCCTATGGAAAAAAAGTTAAAAAAAATTACGTTTATGTACACAAAATGATTTAACAATAAATAGCACTTTTTAAGCTTATAAACATTTACAATAACTCCGTACTATTTAGTTTAAATTAAATGGCAATAAAATATTCGGAAGGCTGGTTAAAAAACACAAATTAAAAAAAAAAGAAAAAGGTCCTGCGACCATTAGGAGCCGAGTTAGTCCTTTGTTTTTTAATCACTGTTACGTCAATTAACAACATTAAGGGCTGAAATTAACCAATCTTTTAGAAGAAAAGTCAAAGTTTTTAACAAAATATTTAGCAAACAAAATAATTGAAAATTGATTAAACAGGAGTGTTGTAAACCAAGAGTACTTTGCGTCCCGACTCAAATGGAAGGAGTGGGGATTGCCGATTGCACTCAAGCCGCGCTCTAAAAAAAGTCGAGCGCACGTCGAAAGCAGATGCTGTTAGGTAGGTCGTTTAAGTTACAACTCATTTTCCTGCGACTATACAACCGGTTTGTTTTATTTAATAATTGTTACAAATAATTAATGGTAAGTAAAATTCATCTGAATATTAAAAAAAACTACGTGTTGTGATATATATTAATATAAACACATGGTTGTACCACGTTGTCTGAATAATATACGGTTAACTTTGAATATAATATTATTTTACTATTATAAGTTTACGTGAAAATGAAACTATGATATTATTTATATGGAAAAATTATTAAATATTTCTATTTTTATTTTAAAACATATTTATTGTACTAATAAAGATTTTAAACATTTATTTCAAAAATGTGAGTACACTGCTTTAAATTGTATACGAATGTATACAATATAATGTATAATTTTTGAAAGTTAACCAATGAAATTTAATATTTAAAATTTCAACTTCTGTAATAACATAAAATTAATTTATTATTTCATTAATAAATTTTTAGTAAACATTATTCAAAATGTTCATTTACTTATAACATTTATTTAATATAATCATATTTGAAATAAATAAATAGAAAAATATCAATAAAAAGACGACTTAAGAAAAAGTTTGTACATTCCGTAGTCATTAGCTGCTTTGTTTTGAATAATTTTGCAATGTAAGTACGTTAAATGTTATTATTTTAACGTTGTACCCCAGTTTTAAAAAAAGAAGAACAAATTTGGTCCACTAGAACCCGAGATATGTCATTTTTTTCCAAGCACTCTATTTTGAAACCGTGCGCTCGACTTTTTTGGAGAGCGCGGCTTGTGTGCAATCGGCAATCCTCACTCCTTCCATTCTAGTCGGAACGCAAAGTACTCTTCGTGTACAACACTCCTGTTTAAACAATTTTCAATTATTTTTTTTTTGCTAAACATTTTGTGAATAACTTTGACTTTTCTTCTAAAAGATTGGTTAATTTCAGCCCTTAATGTTGTTAATTGACGTAACAGTGATTTAAAAAAAAGGACTAACTCGGCTCCTAATGGTCGCAGGACCTTGTTTTTTAAAGTTGTGTTTTTTAACTCGCCTTCCGAATATTTTGTTGCCATTTAATTTAAACTAAATAGTACGGAGTTATTGTAAATGTTTATAAACTTAAAAAGTGCTATTTATTAATAAATCATTTTGTGTACATAAACGTAATTTTTTTTAACTTTTTTTTCCACAGGATATTAATATATGTCTCATCGAAGAAAATAAGCCCCGGATTATTAAGATCCATTCAGTCAAATTATCTTTACCGGCCTTAGAAATTTGTGCATTTTTCAAAAAATCTTATAAACAAATTAAATTGTGCAAAAACTATTTGACGGATCTAGCCTATCTTTCGCACACACTTCGAACACGATGAGATCTTTAAGTTCAAATACATTTAAATGAATTTTACTGATTACTAAAAGAGTTATTAACAATAATCAAAAACAGCCGTTTTGCTTGGTTATTATGCAATAACTTTTTTTGTTTATTAACCGATTTTAATTTAGTATATCTCATTTTGTGTATTTTTTCTTTCTCAACAACTCGTCTGTGGACGTCAAATCTCTAAATAGACAAGTTTATAAGTTATGAGCAAAATAATGATATTGACGTCTTAATTGTTTATTTAAAAATAGTTCCACTAAAAAATTAATGAATCCCTAGATGAGAGTCTTTTTGTAATATCTCATACTATCCATTTCAACTGTCAAACCCGTCTATACACTTGTGACGAAAATACGCTTATTTTCTACTAACTTGACTCGTCTAAATGTAAATTTTACCTTCGAAACTGGTACGGTCTTTGTATGCCCATTGCCCGCAAATGCTTCATTGGATCCAAAGTTCTCTGTTTTTATCGAATTCGCCACAAATTGTGCAAATATCTTCACGGTCATCGCCATCATCCTCATGTTCAGATGATATATCTTCTGCGACCTTCTGTGTTCTTATACAATTTCTTTTTGGAACTATTCGTGGAGGACTGGACTCTTCGATGCCTATTTTTCGTTTGGTTCCTTTGCTTACTTTATTTCTCATTTGCTCTTCCTTCTTTCGCTATTTTTCTTCTAGAAGTAACTTCATTGGAGTTGATATCATGTGTCGAACTTTCTTTATTCCCCTTAACTACCTTATCATTCTTCTTCTTATCTAATCCACAATTTTTCTCTTGGTCTAGTGTCTTTATTTTTTTCTTGTATGAATGATTCACCTGGAGCAAAGTCTTCATCGGTAAAATTTTCAGGATTATATGGAAATATTCGTGTATTCTCAAAACCTTTATTGGCTTTGTCTGGTATGGCTACGCGATCGTATGAATTTTTAAATATTTCAGCTATTTCAAATGTCATGATCCGCTCATGAGGATGACTTCGAACATAATTGCCACATTAAATGTAATACGCAGATTTTAACGATGAGTAAAAAGCTAAATCCAGCTATTGGAGTCGACGCGATGTGTGCGGTGGTATGGTTAACATAATTCCTCGTTCTTTACAGAAAATTATATGTCTCTAATGTACAGTGGCTACTTTGATTTTCGACGATTAACAAAACTCCTTTGGATACTCCTTTGAAGGTTTTACAACACTGTAAAAATTCTAGAGGCATTCGAGAAATATTTGCTCTTTTAGCCACCCATTATTCGAGCAGCAGTTGACTGCACGAAGTGTCCCATTTTTTTTTCAACTCCTTTTCATCCTTTTGCGGGCATAAATAAACAAAGGTGGAATATATGTTCCTGAGGCACTTATGCAGCACATAATGGTTGTTATTTGACCTCTTTCTGCGCTTGTAATAAAGCCGACTCTTTTTTGTCCGTTTTCAGATTTCAGTTAAGTATTTTTCCGGGGTTCTGGACGGTTGTTATGCCTATCTCGTCTGCATTATATATTTTGGATGCCGAAAATTTATATTTATCCAATATGGATTTTAAATTAGAGAAAAATAGGTTTATATATGGAAGATGGATGATGTACATTTTTTTCTTCAGCGTATTTATAGGCACATTTTTTTATTTCTGTGGCAGTTAACATAAATGTTTTGATAACTTAATGACCTGATTTGTCAAAACTTCTTCTTCTTCTTTGGTAAATACAGAATTACGACTTAAAGAAGCAGCTATTGTATCATTTCGCTTTAGTCGTAGTTGAATTGTAGATCTGGGAATTGCAAAACTTCTTGCAACTTCACGGACGCTACTGCCATTATTTACAGCATTTATTGCTGCACTAAGTTGCTCAGCATTCCATCGTGCTTTGTCACTTTTTCTCTTGTAAACTCGAGGCATCTGAAATATAAGAATTTATAAACAAATACTCTGTATTATATAAATACAATTTGGGGGTAATAGTGGTCGGCCAGCATTACCTCCATGCGCGTGGCTAGCATAACCCCAAAATACATATTTATACTGAACGACTCATAATCAATAATCACTTATATTAGAGCAAGAACTTTTTATATAGTCTTAAACTACGTTAAAATTTTAACACATGTATAGTAATTATGCAGCTAAATAAACTTCTTTCAGCAACTTCCCAACTGTTAACAAACGCACGTGTTGATATTCGTCAAGAGGCTATTAAATATAATTTATTGCATTAAGATAGACGGATTCTCATTTTACAGGTCCAAACTTGCCAGTCTGTTATTTACTGGTTGTGTAATTTTTTAGAGTTTAGTATTGAGTTTTATAGCATGTAAAGTATTTGTTAATAAAAAGTAAAAATAGCTAAAAAAGAGAAACCAATATTTTAATTTATTGATTCGAAAAGTTTTATTTCCTTTTTAGTCCATTTATTCACGGTTTTTGCTGTAACTATTAAAGAACCGCTTGAATTGACCTGAAATTTGGCATATACTTAGCTAACAGCAAAGAAAAAAAGTGATATTGTGCCGATGTGTGCTTTTGCCACGGGGTTGAGTTTCACCCATTCTCGGGTGTGAAAAAACATGCATTCAAAATAAGTCCAGAATTGAATAAACTGACTAATTCTGAGCAACTCTTATTTTATACAGTTTTTCCACAAAGTCAATATAGTGCGCGCAAGCACTCTTGACCACGGCGCAGTAGATGAAATTTGGTTTAGTCACCACTTCCGTGTGAAACGCATTGTACTATGCACTGTATAATTCCATTTACAATAGAACCTTTCTGCCTTTACGTGAAATTGACTCCGCCTTCGCGCAGCTCCATGGTCAAGAGTGCTTGCGCGCACTATACTTATCGAGTGAATATAATCATTTTTCAATAAAAAAAACCACGTTTTTAGACGGTTTTCCGAAAATAACTCAAAAAGTAAGTATTTTATCGAAAAACATATTCATGGCAAAAATATAGCTTATAAAAAAGTTAAAAAAAAATGATGTACTTATACCTATATGAAGTCTGCAGACTCAGCAAAAGCAGAGTTGTAGCTAATGAAAAGCAATTCAAATTTCAAATCGAATATTTCAACGAGAAATATCAAAAAAATGAAGCACTCTTCGGAAAAACTCGCTGTCGGGAAAAGTGCTTGTTTTTTTATTCTTTCACATTGAAATATTCGATTTAAAATTGGACGAACAAAAATCTACTTTTCATTAGCTACAAATGTGCTTCTGGCTTTATACGTATACCATTTTTTTTGCTATTGTATAAGCTATATTTTTGCTAAGAATATTTTTCCGATAAAATACTTACTTATATATAATAGACAATAGAATATAGAACCATATCGAACCCATAATAATAAATCCAGACGAAAACAGCAGCACATGGAGCTCCTCAGACTCTGAGTAATTTAAATGGTATGTTGTTATGCTTTGATAAACTTATGACAATGCTACTGTATTTAAAATGTTCACTTTGTTATGTATCTCTCAGTTAATGAATATTTTATTTTAGCACATTTTTCTTCAATGAAACATTAAATTTTGCTCACAAAGATCAAATTTCACAAAATTTTTACACTAATAGTTTCAAAAGTAAATATTTTTTTTCACAGTACAAACTGACGTTTTGTTCCGGAAACCGTACTTTCTTTAAATGCAACGATGTTTTCTTTTTTAAGTACGTTTTAGTTCTGGATCTGTTTCTTGTGGGAGAGCAAAGTCCATGATGTCGATATATTTCTTGATGGTATCGAGTCGAAATAGTGTGTCTGCTACAATGAGAAAACCAAAGGTTTCATACCTGTATCTGTTTTTTGTTGTAATACAGCTCCAGCACAAAAATCGGAAGCATCACAAGTGATGGAGATATCAACATTGTTTACAGGGTGGCTCAGTAAAGTAGCGTTAGCTAAACTACTTTTGCAGTCCTCAAAGGCTTGGATCCGCTGTGGTGTCCCGTCAATTAGTGCTTTTCCTTTAACATTTCCTTTTAGGGCATCATGTAGTGGTGCTTGAAGCTCAGCTGCATTGTGTATGAACCTTCGGTAGATGTTCAACATACCTAGAAATCTACGCAGGTCTCTCACTGTTTTAGGATGAGTGAAATTTTGTACAGCTGCTACTTTTTCTTGGGAAGTTTGAGACCTGCTGCTGATACTGTATATCCCAAAAATGTAGTCTCGTTTTTGCCGAACTGACACTTTGCTGGATTAATCTCATCGCCAAATTGCTTGAGTCGGATTATGAAGCAATGAGAATCTCATTGATGTAGGCGTAAGCAAAATCAAGACCACGTAAAATTTCATCTATGAAACGCTGGAAGGCCTGTCCTGTGTTTCTTAAACCAAAAGGCGTATATAAATATTCGTACAATCCAAATGTTGTGGTAACGGACGTTTTTGGTATATCTTCGGTGGCTAGTGGCACAGGCGCGTAGATAGGTTTTTTTTTCTAGGGGGGGGGGGGTACTTAGTATCTTATTTTAAGTGCCGAGAGTAATTTTTTGCGCCAGGTACCACGCTCAAACAGCTAGGTAAATTTGAACTTTTATTAAAGTTTATTTACACAAGAAAATATAGAAGTAACAAACAAAAATCATTGAAAACCTGTCTATATCAGTCAATAATAAAAAAATACAAATCAACATATAATTAAACAAACATAACACGAACTCATTTTATATATGTTATATATTCTAGGTAAAAGTAAAAAAAATAAATTCCACTATTAGGTAATATAGGTAAAACAACTTAAAATGCAAAACTTATCAGTAGGTTTATTTAACAAAATATTACACCACAGTAACTAGATTATGAAACAAAGTCAATTTTTCTTGTCCGTTGCTTTGAAAACCTATCAATAACAGCATCAATATTTGTTTCAATATCTCTGTGTATATTTAATAAACTTAATCCAACTAGTCTTTCCTGACACATCGTAGACCGTAACCATGATTTTAGTCTCTTAAGTGTGGAAAATGATCTTTCAGCACTTGCCACACTTACCGGCATAGCAGAAATTATCTGCATGAGTGTATATATGGTGGGAAATATTTCGTTACTGCAAAGCAGCAAGGTATCTAACGCTGTCGCTGGCAAATCATTTGTTTTATTTTCTATTCCTTTCCATTTATTTATCCAGAGCGCTATTTCTGATTACAACAAATCTGATAAAAATTCTACGGAATCATTTCTAAATTTACTAAGATATTCGGAAATCTTTTTTACTAGAAACTTTAAATCATTATCGCTCTGGTTTAAAACATAAACTCGAGGTCTTGGAATATGTTTTCTAAAAGGGGTATAAAAACTGACACTCTAAAATATTCTTCAGGATTTTTTGTTTCAATGTTACTGCGATAAATTTGTCTGGCGTTGATTTTTGGCAGTAATATTGGAAAATCTAATTTTTGACGAACTTTCGTTACTTCTTCAAAAATACCTTTAAACACATTTTCAGCATTCTCTCTTTTTTTATGAAATACTAATAATATATCGTTTACTAAAGATCGAGCAGAAATTTTGTCCAAAATTTTAGCCTGCAAAGATTTACTTAAACTTACAGTTATATTTAAAACATGGGACAAGCAATGGAGAGCAACTACAAAATTTGTTTTTAGCATTGTATCCAATAATCTTTGAGCTTTTGAAGATGATTGAGAATCTTTCCACTGCGTTATTAGTTGCAAAGTTTCTATGATACTTTCAAAAGAAACTTTGAACCTAAGAATAGCTGTATGGCGTTCTGTCCATCTGATCAGATGAGTTCGTGAATTTCAAAACGTTATGTATTTTAGACGATGCGTTGAAAAGGACAATGGTTTCTTTAATGGTACCTACCGCGTTACGAATATCTTGGACATTGCTAGATTTTGATAGGGATAAATTAAGTGAATGGCTGTAACAAGGACATTTGCAAGCATTCTTTAACATTTTTTGAATTTCGGTAACTGCTCCTTTTTGTTAAGACAACATAACACTGCAAGTGTCTGTGCCAATCCCGACGCAATTCTCAAACGGCAAACGAATCCTATTTAAAAATGAAACAACTGTTTTTCCCAGTAGTTCACCCGTTAAAACTGGCTCTTTTGTAAAATCATCATAATTATTTTTATGACAATCGATGAATCCTACGAAGTCCTCGCGAAGAATTTTCCGGATCTAAATATCTTATTAAAATTGACATTTGCGATACCTTACTAATATCAGTTGTTTCATCGAAAATCACACTATAAAACTTATTGTATGAAATTTTGGAAATAATTGAATTTAAGATTTCGTCCCCACAACACGAAATTAATTCATTTTGCACGGTAGAACTTATGTACTTAAATTGCCCTCATTTACCTCCGAAGATTTTGACAATTCTGACTCAGTTCTGTAACCGCGAAATGCTATACCCTGTTTTCCCAAAAAAACGATGCTGTTGATGATAGGTTTCAATTTTTCCCTGTTCTCTTTTACTTGGGCCAATCGTCCAGAACTAAGAATGTTTGATATTTCCCTTTCAGGGTTATTAAAAGTTATTAAAAAATTATCTCCAATTAAAACAGCATCTTTGTGATACTTATTTGCGGCATGTGATAACAAATCGCCATCTTTTCCAAATAACTTTCTATTCTTCTAACAACAAAATTTCTTTATAGGAATAGTTACCAAACTTTTAAGAGGAATATTTTTATGCATCCCTCCTGTTCTTGCAAATAAAACACAATATTTACAGAACAGTCCTCCATTTGACTTCGAATAGACTAGCCAGTTAAATGATTTAAAATGGTTAAAAGATAAATAACATTTTTTTTCTTTTTGTTTTTTTACATGAACTGAAAATGGAAATTTAAATTTGTGGTCTGGAACAAAAGAGTTTTTTAATATATTTACTTTTTCTAGGTCGGTTATGTTTGTTTGGTTGACATACTGTCCAATATCTACTTCTTCTCCAAACTTTCCCGCTTCAGGATTCTCTATTCCTTCAATGGCACTGGCTTGCGATTCCTGCGAAACTGCAACGTCTTTTATTGCTTCAATAATAAATTCTTTACTTGGCCCCGCTTTTTTTTCTATTTCTGGTTGTTTAGTTTTCTTCACAAAAAAATAATCCAAAGAAGGCTGGTTCTTTCGCTTGCTCATTTTTAGGGAACTATAGGTATATCCACAACCTGTTGATATAAAACTCCGTATAAACTTCCAATTTAAAAAAAATAACAACAACTTACAACAATAATCTAAGATGTGGCTCCTGGGTCGTGTAGGGTAGAATACGTAGGAATGAGTAGTTTTCCAGGTTTATGTGTTACACAAACGCAAAATTGCAAAGTATTTCACTCACAGTTTATAATTCTACAATGTATTCATTAACACAATCCCTCCGTGATAATAGAATAAGGAAAATAGGTTATATATAAATTAAACAGTAACGATATTCTGCTCGACTGTGATAACACGCGACTGTTGAGTAGTGTTGAGTGACTGAGTGTCATAGATAAATAATATAGTATATACAGATAGATAGGCAACTCTATATATAAATTTGGTTTATTAGCACCACTGGTGAGTGGAGTCAATACTAATCACCATTTGGCGGGAAATTCCAATGGTTAAGTATTCATTTTATCCCTTTAGCGCCTCTGGTAGGTCATTTCGGTACTAATTAAAATTTAGTGGGAAATTCAAAATATTTTATTATTTTCCAATGGAATAATCTCACATATCGTGAGTGATGTGACAGGACAATACCTATCTGCTTTTTCACAAGTTTTGTAGGGAGACGAAAATCTTTATTTATAGGAACTATAACTAAACTTTAAAAACTAAGGAATCAAATAAAACTAAACTGAAAAAACTAAAGAATCAACTAACCGAACTTTAAAAACTAAAGAACCATCTTAAATTAAAATTACTAAGATTAAATTACAAACGAAAGTTAAAGATAATTAAATTAAAAATGAAAACTAAGGTATCAACTAACTAAACTTTAAAAACTAAGGAACCAACTTAAATTACTAAGACTAAATACAAACGAAAGACAATTAAATTAAAAATGAAAACTGTAAACAAGCAAAAGCACGTGGAAGACGAAAATGGACGAAAGTCGAAAATATACAATATACAAATATAGATTCCACCGAACTTCTAACTCGATGACAAATATCAATCATCAACTTGTCATTACTTTTGACGGAATTGACATGGCGGAATTAAGCTTCGTTTGATTATTTTATTTGTGACATTCAGAGATGGTGTTAAAATAAAATGATTGGTTAAAATCTTCGTGAGCGAGATAGGCTGTCATCTCTCTTTATTAACCGACTGGAGTCAAAGTGATGGGGGAAATGTTCAAGGTTATTCATATAAGATTCCAGGCCATGACTGAGTGTTGTCTAGTTGTCTGTTCTCTCCATAGAAATAATAATATCTTCAGTGTTCAGTGGTTCTCTCTTGGCCCTAAGCTGCAACGCAACGAGCGATTACGTCGGTTACATAGGCGAAAGATGTAATGGTGAAACCAGTGGCGGGCTGTGGTCGCGTTATAGTTGACATTTTAAAACTTAGAAGACAATTTAATAAAAATTGGTTTTTAAGCGAATAAGATTGATTTTTTTTTTATGAGGAAAGTGTATTATTAATTTCTCCTACATCTTTTAGTATTTTATTGCTTCTATTAGAATGCTTCTTAGGGGGGGTACTGTCCCCCAGTACCCCCCCTTATCTACGCGCTTGTACTGGTATCTGGTTGTAGCCCTAACTAAATCTATTGTAGAGAAAATGATCTTACCAGATAGCGACTGACCGAAGTCTTAGATGTGTGGAATTGGATATCGATCTGGAATAGTCCTTTGGTTTAGACGTAGATAATTTCCGCAGGGTCTCCATTCCTCACCTTTCTTCTGGACCATATGTCCATATGTGTGTAGACCAGTTACTTTTTGATGGTTTTATGATGCCTAGTTGCAGAAGATTTTCGAATTCTTCTTTAGCCCATTGCAATTTGTAAGGTAGAGGCTTATCGTAGAGACTTAGAGAAAACGGATGGAACTGGTGTTGTATTGATGAGGTGCTTGGTTTGATGTTGAATGTCTTTCAAAATACCGGCGGGTCGCGTGA
This sequence comes from Diabrotica balteata, assembly GCA_918026665.1. NCBI lineage: Eukaryota > Metazoa > Arthropoda > Insecta > Coleoptera > Chrysomelidae > Diabrotica > Diabrotica balteata. Next base: position 35,752,289 of record OU898276.1, read on the forward strand.
TTTCCGGAAATTTAGTTTAAGGTTGAGCAGTTGAGATGTTAGCTAGCTGAATTTTCATTTTAGCTAATTCGCCTGTTATCGATGGTGATTTCAAGAGCAGTTGCCGTTTCCGAAATTTGTGTTCTAGGAACTACGACTTCGAAAACTGTATCTGCTAGCTCAGCAACTGTGTCTAAATCAGCGTTTGATTGGGTAGCTAAAATAGCCTGTTTAAAGTCTACCTAATCACAGAGATCTTATAAAGTGAGAAGGTTTTCGATCGCCCAATTCTTCATGCTCGAGTAGCCTTTTAATTTTTTGTTGTGATGCACTGAGTGTCTTAATTAGTTCTGTTTTTAACTTTACATACCTTTCTGTAGCTGGTGGTGATACAATGATACCTCTCACTTGAGATATGTATCATATGTATGCCGTTTCTAGATTAGCAACTATATAATTGAATTTTGTTGCGTCACTTGTAATGTTTGCTAGTGCAAATTGGGTTTCTACTTGCAAGAAGCATATTTTGGGATCGCCGGCCCAGAACGGTGGGATTTTCACTGTTATGCGATCCATTCCTGTAGCACTATTATTGGCACTATCTGACATTTTCACTGTTCCGGCAATAGTATATTATCAACACTATTCTTTTTAAACGTTCACGGGGTCACCCATGTTCACTGTTCAATGTCCAATTTTTCAATGTTCGCGGGGTTACCAATGTTCCGTTGTTGTGTGGATGCGTGTGTGATAAACTTATTTTCAACGGAAACAAAATAAAAATAATAATAAAATCGAATAAAACGTTGAAAAATCTGTTAATGATATTTATTTTCGTAAAAGGTAATTAATTCTCGAAGGAAAGGTATTTTTGTATGTATCGCGGACCGATGTAAATTGGGACTGATTATTAAACTAAACACATATTCTTTGTTTTAAAAGCCAGACGATAAACTCAAACATTATCGGTCTGGTCTATTGTGGTTTCATTGCTTCCTCCTCCTCAATCCTTTAGCCCTTGTCAGGGCGTAGTGACACCCTAAATATTATTAGTCTGCTGTCTCCATTGACTGCGATCTTGTGCCATATGGACGGCTTCATGTAGGGATTTTCCCACCAAACTCTTCATTTGGTCCACCCATCGTATTGGAGATCTTCCTCTTGGTCTTCGGCCTTCTACCTTACCTTCTACTACCAATAGTTCCATGGTGCCCGTTCTTCTAGCTATGTGGCCGAAGTAAGTTAGGTATGCTTGGTTTACTTTTTTTAGTAGCCTGTCTTTTATATGAAGCTCTTCCAGAATTGACAGGTTGGTTCTATGTTCTGTCCAGGACACGCGTAGAATTCTTCTATATACCCACATTTCGAAGGCTTCCATCTTACTCCTATCGATTTTTTTGAGAGTCCATGTTTCAGCTGCATATGTAGCAATGGGAAAAATAAGAGCATTGACCAACCTAAGCTTAGTATTCCTTGTTATTGTTCGGTCTTTCCATATTTTAATTAATTTAGCAGTTGCGGTTCGGGCCATTCCTAGTCTACGTTTGATTTCTGAGGAACAATCACCATTGTTGGTTATCAGAGAGCCCAAGTATACAAATCTGTCGACTACTTCGAAAATCCCTATTTGGCGTATATGCGGTAGATTATTATTTGCTCTGTCTACAATCATTATTTTTGTTTTTCTGGTGTTGATTTGAAGTCCGAATTCTTCACTTATTCGGCTTAGCCGTTCGATGATGGTAATCATTTCGACTTCATTCGCTGCTAGTATAAGTGTGTCATATGCGTATCGCAGGTTACTGATTTTTCTGCCTCCTATAGTGATTCCTCCATCCCATTCATCTAGTACTTTTCTCATTATATATTCAGAATATATGTTGTACAATAATGGTGATAGTATGCAACCTTGTCTAGTTCCTTTCTCTGTTTTGAATGCATTTGAATATATTCCATGTACTTTAACTTTGGCTGAGTTTTTATTATACAGATTTCTTATTAGGTTAACTAAGTGGTTAGGTACTCCCATATTTTTCATTATACTCCAGAGAGGATCCCATTTTACTGAATCAAAAGCCTTTGTGTAATCTACAAAACAGAGCAACATTGGTATGTTATGTTCTCTCGCTTTTTCTACTATCTGTCTGGTGTTGAGTATTTGCTCACGCGTTCCCTTTCCTGGTACAAATCCACATTGTTCTTCGGCTATCTCTGGAAGTAGAAAGTTCTTTAGCCGTTCATTGATTATATGTAGCAGGATTTTGCTTGCATGAGGGATAAGGGCAACGGTTCTGTAATTGCTGCATATGGTTAGTGATCCTTTTTTATGGATAGGGATCAAGGTTGATTCACACCACTCATCAGGCCATTCACCTGTGATCCATATCATGTTGCACATATCCAGCATTACATCTACGCCAATTTCGCCTATTGCTTTTAGAGTCTCCGCTGTTATGCCATCGATTTCTGGAGTTTTTTTGTTTCTTAGTTGGTTAAGAGCCTTCTCTACTTCTGCTCGTAAAATGATTGGTTCAGCCTCTCTGATTGCATGTTTTTTGTGTTCTGAGACTGATGCGTCATCTTTTGAAGTGTCTTTGTATAATTCTGAGCAGTAATTTTTCCAGGTCTCTGCGATGCTCTCTATGTCGGTTTTTACTTCTCCATTAGAGTCTTGAATGGCTTGAAGTTGTGGCTTGAATATTATATTGCTTACAATATAATATTTCGTTTCCCACACATGAAAAATGCAAGGTTAAAGGAGAAATAAATATATTTTTGTATTACCAACTGCGAAAATGTAAATTTTAATATGAGATTTGTTATTTAATTTTTGAATAGAAAAGTTATAATTATTCGTAATTAGCTTGTCGCTACAATTGTTTATGACTACATTTGTTTCCGCTGGATTTTGGTAGTTTTTATGTTGATTATATAGTTTCTGCATTAAGCTTTTTGAAGTTTTACAGTACTATTTTAATTTCAGGTTTTTCGGAGAAGGATAAACAATCATCTAATAAACAACAAGAGAAACAAAACTCTGAAGAACTAACATTAAAGCATATTAATTCTTCTAAAGATGTTTCTTGCAAAAATAATGTACTGGAAAAGAACGAAAAAAGATATTACAATTGTAATATTTGTTTTAAGCAGTTTTTTCAGCAAGGTTATTTAAAACATCATTTAAGAATACACACTGGAGAAAAGCCTTACAAGTGTGAAATCTGCTTTAAGTCATTTTCTCAAAAAAATAGTTTAAATGTACATATGCGGACACATTCCGGAAAAAAACCTTATGAGTGTGAAATTTGTATGAAGCAATTTACTTCAGTAAAATATTTGAAAACACATCAAATAACACACTCTAAAGAAAAACCATACAATTGTAAAATTTGTTTTAAACCATTTTCTCAAAAAAATAATTTAAATGTACATATGGGATCACATACTACGGAAACATCGTACAAGTGTGAAATGTGTTTTCAGCAATTTTCTCGTCAAGGTAATTTGAAAATACATTTGGAAACACACCTTGAAGAAAAATCTTATAAGTGTGAAATTTGTTTTAAGCAGTTTACTTCTGTAAGCTATTTAAAATCGCATCTAAAAACACACTCCAAAGAAAAACCATTAAAATGTGAAATTTGTTTTAAGACATTTTCTCAGAAACAGAATTTAAATGTACATATGAGAACACATTCTGGAGAAAAACCTTATAAGTGTATAATTTGTTTAAAGCAGTTTACTTCCTTAAACTCTTTGAAAATACACAAGATAACGCACTCTAAAGAAAAACCTTACAAGTGTCACATCTGTTTTAAGCCCATTTCTCAAAAAAATAGTTTAACTATACATATGAGAACACATACTAGAGAAAAACCTTATAAGTGTGAACTTTGCCATAAAGATTTTTCTCTAGCATACTCTTTGAAACGACATCTAAGGATGCACACTGGAAAAAAGCTGTACGAGTGTGCAATTTGTTTCAAGCAGTTTACTAGAAATAGTAATTTACTTAAACATATGAGAGTGCATTCGGTGGAAAGCTGTACAAGTGTGAAATTTGTTTTAAGCAATTTACTTTAGTAAACTATTTTAAATCACATCTAAAAACGCACTCTAAATATTAAATGTGACGTTTATTTTAAAACATTTTCTCAACAGAATTTAAATGTACAGCTGGTTCCTGAAAAAACTGATACCGACACTTAGTAAGATTTGATCATTTTGAGCAGTGTATTTGATTGGTCTGACAGTTACTACCCTGTTTTTTAACCAGGAGGAGTAAACCAAAAAGACAGATTCACACCCAAGAAAGTTACTAGAAAAGTCACCAAATACATCTTTTTTTGTTGTATATCTCGGCCTTGCAGTAATCGAGTAATCAATATCGGACAACCTTACACCAAAGATTATAGACGCTTCTATATTCTATAAGAATATAAGCGTCTATGTTTTTTGCTTACACGTCAATTCTAACCTAACTTTATGTTTTAATAATATTTTTTTTTTTAATTCACTTCCAATATATATTACAATTATTACAATAAAAAAGGACGTTTTTCACATTTGGTCCCATGTATATATATTTAAATATCGGGTGATCCAGTTTTATAGATTTTTTGAGTCGATGGTACTTAAGTGCTTGAATCTAGGTTTTTTTTCTTACCAGAAGAATTAACTTTGACTTTGATCATTATTTTTAAGCTTAATAATCCAATCTCCTGAATTGTTGCAGCCAGTTTGTTTTATATATTCCTTCCCATTCACTGCTTTAGAATTGACTTTTTCATGTTTCATATCACAGAATAAATTATGGTTCAAATATAGGTGTGGTTCTACTTTTCATGCATGGTAATCAGTTACCTAATTAGATAGATTTAACTTATGTATCAATATCTTAAGGATCTATTTGAAGCACTAAAATGCAAAACAATAAATTTGTATAAATAAGTGTGTACTTGCAATTTCTTTAATGCTGGATTCTTGTTTAATTTTGACAGTGAGTTTGTCCCATTTGTTATCAATAAATAAAATTTACTAAAAAATACTGGATTTCTTTGAGATAATCAACTAATTCAATCTATTATGTTACATTCTAGTATAATTTTGTAGTTTTCTTGTGATGATCTTTAACAGGAAGAACAAAACCAACTGTATCAATACAGTCAAAGTAAAACACAACATTACTAATGTTCTTTTATTGTGATGAAAACAAAATGAAAATGCTTCTTAACAAGTATACACAAATCTCAAAGATAGTTGCCGTTTTTCTTATGATAATTAGATATAAATATCATACCTTTATAAATTTATAAACACTGTAAACTCTATTTGTTATATATATATATATATATATATATATATATATATTATATATATATATATATATATATATATATATATATAGCAGCTAGAAAAATATCACATTAAATACTATTATCGCATATCACCAAGTCCAAATGAACAACTACACGATTTTGAATTTCTTGATTTATTTTTTCAGCAACAACTGAATCTATTTCAGATATTTAAGCAAGAAAGTTTTCTCTTTGGTCAGCAGCCCAATGTATAAACTATTCTTTGAATAATTTCAATAAATCAATCATCCTATAAAGTAAGATAAACAATCTATAGTTATGCTATGTAATGTTTGCTGCATTGAATCTGCATATGTAAAGTAAAAATATCCATTTTTTTTTCTTTTCTTCCCTTTGCATGTTCTTATATCTGTTGAACCAAAATACTTGACAACATTCCAGTAGAGTATACAAATAAAAACTTAAAACTTAATATTTAATAGTAACAATAATATACCTGATTATAAAAATGAAATCTATAAAATGTTTTAGTTAATTTTACTATATAATTGTAGCTAACCCATATTTACATACCAATATTTGTACTTACTTCAAATTGATTTGCTTCAACAATTTATATAATAATGAACGACACATATTTTGGAAGATCTGAGCGGTTGTCAATTTCACTTAAAATTTTACCTAAATGAGCATTTCATTCTTGAAAAAAAAGCTGTGTACTATCTGTCGTATAGATGTTTTAACTCTTTCATCCTATGTTGCAAGAATATAAGGTCAACCTTCAATATTTTTAGGACATTTTACTGCTCCAGTCTGCTTATATACTTTAATTGTTCTAAATTCTATTGTTGTAAATAGTTGAATTCGCAACACCTAAAATTAGCACATTACTTTAGTAAGTCTTGATTTTAATAATAACTATTCTGTAAAACTAACCTGCTGCCTGTTTTATTTTTACTACCGTGGCTGTTATTTTTATTCCAGAATTATCAATTTTGATGTTTGTACATGTTTATAGTACATTATTTCTCATTTGATGATAAATGATCCAAATCTACTCGGCGTTTTTAAGGTGGAGAAGAATAATTACCACTAGTACTTGGCATTGAATCCATACTGTTATCTTAATAACACTAATATGTCGCTAAATAGTTCTGAAAAGAACTGTTTTTTATATAAATGCAAACGAAAAATCTAAAGATGTAAGAAATAACACAGAAAATACAGAAGATTGTCGATATAAATTTTGAATTTTAAAATTTCACAAATGTCATTAGTGTCAATATGTCATAATTTAGTGGAGTAAACTTGCCTGCGCCTCGACCAATTACAAACAAGCATTATGGCGCGGAAAATTTGAATTACTCCTCCTGGTTTAAAAACAGACCATAGTGGTCTGTGGTCTGACATTATATTATATTTATTATGAGAGACAAATAATAAAATAAACAAACAAACAGTTAATTACATAATATGAATCCATAAATTGTAATAATTATGGTGTAAATTTTTGATATTTTGAATTTTATACTTAACTTTTATACTTAATACCTCCTACTTAATACTTAAGAGTATATAAATGATAGTTTTTATATGAAATAGGGTGGTTGCTATTGAACATAGATAAATAATATAATAGTAGAAATAGATATAATGTAGACAAGTCAATGTATAAATTTCGGTCATTAGGACCCCTTGCGGCTGGGGTCAATACTAATCATCTTTTGGTGGCAAATTCGAATGGACACCCCTTACATACATCAATGACGTATAATATATAGACTACGCAGTCCCCTATTCTCGCTATAGAATCGAGTGTCCGAAAGATCTCGGCTCAAGGTTGAAGGTATGTTTATTAGAACAGCGGCGTGTTCATTTATATTTTAATGACAATAATTATTTTTTTAATTAAAATTAAATATTTATGATTTCTTTTTGTCCCATCTATAAGAGAAATAATTATTTTGATAAAATAGTATGACATTTTACTAAAATAGTAAGTAAATAACTCTCAACAATTTAAAATAAAATTTGCTTGTCACACAAAATGGAGAAAATACTTTCATACGTCCATGATGTTTTCAAACACAAGATCAACTTCGTGATGCTTCGTAAGAAATCATGAACTTCGTGCATCTTCGTATCAAAACAATAAACAATAACAAAGGTATTCATGTTTTGGACACTTTTTAAAGCGTTCACCGAGTCTATATATTATACGTCATTGACATACATACTCTTTAGCGCCTCTTGCGGGCTGTTTCGTTACTAATTAAAATTTACTGGAAAATAAGGATATATAAAAAATGCACAATTTTTCTAGATATACGTATATTTATTTGTTGTTTAAGATAAAACAGTTATTAAACTAATTACATAATATTATTTACGCATATTTTCAGAAACAAATGTTAAATACTATTATTGTTTGCTTCCTGACAACTTACTATCATCATCCTATTTGTATTTTTTTCGTGATTTGTACCACAAATCACTGGTCTGTGCATAGCAGAGAGTGCATAGTCACGTAGGTACTTGGTTATATGTTTGCTAATTCACAAAATGCATTTCCAAACTTTTCTCATATTCTCGTCCAGCGGAAACTTATGTATGGATTTTTTTTGTGAATTATAATAGGATAAACATTGAGGAACACTCATGACACTATAACAAAACAAGATATGCTCACATGCTGTTCTAATTTTAATTGACTTTGTGCATGTCGTCATAGCGAGACTAAGCCAGGGGTTGTATACTAATTTCCACTTTCCAGTACCACAGAATAATAAACAATCAGAATGCCCATCCTCCATGGAAAATCAAGTACGCGCAGACGTTCCGCCATGTTTTAAAGGGAACCAGTGGTATTTATGTGGTGTGCATAGAAAAATTAACCCGGTTTAATTGACTTACGGCAATCATAGACATACCATACAATTATATTAACATTGTTTAATATAATAACATAAATATAATAGAATTAAACATAAATATAAAGAATTACATACCCTCACAAATCATATGTCTGTTATGTGTTTCCTTCTAAAACATGGCGCGCGTGCTGAAAAACTTTAAAGGCGGCATCTGAGAGTAGGCATTCTGATTGTTTATTATTCTGTGCCAGTAACTTCTAGCACAGAATAATAAATAATTGTTTATTATTCTGTGCTTCTAGTCTCTCAAAAAGTAACATTGCAAAAAAACATAGCAAAAAAATAATTACTATAAATTATTATAAAATGTACACTCGACAGTTAGACCACATTTGACTTTTGACTGGCAGCGAACCGTTGATTAAAATGATTAAAATCATGGTACAAAGAATAACAGGTATGATACTCCCGAGAGAGAAATTGGGATGAGTTCGGGCATTACGTCACAATGAGAGTGATTTTAAATATGTCCCGTAAGAACGTTAGCAATCAGAACATAATTAATTTTTAATTGGCAATAAAAAGTCATTTTAATGGATTAATAGAGTTTCTATTGAACTATTCCAGATTTATTAAAATATAGGTGTTTTATTATTTTGATTAAAAAAAAATAATACAGTGAAAAAAAAAAAAAATAAATCTGTAAAATAAATTTGTGAGTTTTTTTGTTTTTCGCTTTTTAATCCTAGAAAGGTAATCTTCGTAAATTTTACGAGCTAGCTTTTGATTGTATTGTCTTATTTGGCGCTAGTATCGACGAGAAAAAAGTCTTCGTCTAAACGTAAACAGAAGAAAATAATTTATCATTAATTATCTGCACTAAAATCGGAAAACAAATCAAACACAAGGTTTTAAGTTAATTTTCTCTTATTTCTTATGTCTTCTTTAAGTTTTAGGTTTAATTTCTTAATTCTGAAGTCCAGATTGCTTTTTGTTTGTGGTAGATGAAGAGAAGGAAACCGCATCACCCTTCAGTTTAGGTTCTTTCTTTGATTCAAATTTCTTTTAAAGTCTTCCGGCTTAAAGTGTTTGGAACAAATCCTTGAGGTTTTAGTATTCAATTTGTCTTTACAGCAACAAGCAATCCCCCACAATTTTTCCACTACCGAGTCCTTGGGAAAACTATAAAACCTAACAGATTTACTGGCACCTTTTGTCTGATTATCACTTAAACAACTAGCTACAGCACAACGCTTTTTATGGTTACGTTGTAAACTATTCCTAGCAAAACCCCTCTAAAAAATACAAGATGGGTATAAGTATGGTTAAGTATTAAATACTGACTCAATAATAATTAAACATACCTTATTTACAATTTCTAAAAGACCAAAATGATGTCCATATAAAGTATACCTACACAGCCACTATCACTCATAGTGATAGTGGCAAACTCGCATAGAGAGTTGAATATATTCTTATTAATAATTCTTTTTTACTAAAATGCCTACAAATCAACTTAATAACTCTCACAAAAACACTATAAAATCTTTTACAAGCTTATTAAAGACGTCAAAAGTTAAAACATTGATAAAATTCCCGTTATAAACAAATGTATTACAATGACGGCAACTCTCATTACTACGTCGACAGTAAAGGGAGTGGCCTGCGCAATATCATACCTGTTATTACTTATAGCATGGATTAAAATGTACGTCAAGTGTCATTCTGTCAATTCTTATTGTTTCAAGATTCAATCAAGTCAAGGGTATAAAAGTATAAACAAAGAATAATAATATAGAGAATAATAATATAGAATTTTCTAATTATTATATTATTGATCTATGGTTAGAATAATATAGAAATAGAATAGATAGACGTCTATATTCTTTGATATAAACAACACATTTTAAAATGCAAAATACATAAAAAGGAACTTACCATGTAAACATTATTGTACATTAATCAGTAGGTGAAGTAGAATTCATTGATTTAAATTATTAAATTCAAAGTCTGTAGAAGTCCTACGCCCTACCATCTCACAGTACTAGTTTATTAGCTATGGAAGTAAAAGTTGAAATTAAGGAAGAGTTTGATGAATGTGACCAAATGTACATAAATAATCAGCTATCCACATCTATAGATCTTCGAGACTTAAAGAATGAACCAGGCGAAGATAACTCGGGTGAGAATAAAAATAAATAGGATAAACTTTTCATATTATGAAGTATAAACAATGTCCAATGTAATTTTATTACTCTAACCTGCAAATGAATGCTAAATTTTCCATAATTTTGATATCATATTGCACCAATATTGAAGTATGCCTCATATTCAAGGTTCTGTGTAAAGTTTATAATTATGTTTTAGTAAATTTAAGAAAATAGGTTCCAAGCCTGTTTTTCTGTGTATTTTATTATTATTCATCACTTTCCAGAGTTTTGTTTGATAATTTGTGTCTTAGGATTTTGATTTACTTAGTTTAATTCATGACTCTTTAGACAATTATCAATAATTAGATATTGTGTTTTTTGCTTTGTTGTCAACTCGGTATCTTCTAGTTGTGTTCATTACAAGTTTTCCGAGACAGTTTTACTGATAAGTTCTTATTTTATTGAGTTAGTTTCGCAATTAATCCATAACTAGAAATACCTGTGTTTGTTGCCTCTATAGATAATGTCTGAAGATTATTCATTGAACTGGCTACTTCTAAGCTTACACTTGTAATATTTTCTTCTGCTTCAAGATTTCTCTCTCCCTGTTTAGTATTTTCCCCACTACTTACTCAAATACTTACTAATTTTACACTGTCACCATTGCCACTAAATTCCTCTTCGCCTGGAACATATTCACTGCCACTTGATTCAAATAAATATGATGCAGGTGAATGTAGAACCCAATCATCATGAGACATTTGTTGAGTGTCAACTAAAAAGTACTAGTATTAGAACTTAAGATATTAAAACTTATGTATTAAGACTTGAATAATTCATGCTTTCACACTAATAAAAAATAATTACCTTGTATCTTATTTTCAATGTTAATATTTGAAGAACTCAAATCTTCTTCATTCATGGATTTTGGCACCATTTTCACCCCTTTTGGCACTCCTTCACTGGAAATATATTCAATGCCACTTGATGCATACATATGTGTCATTGGTAAATCAGAAATTTGTTCTTTGTCAGGTATATATCAATACATTTTTGGCAAAGTAATGTAAGTCACCAAAAACTATTTGTAGAAAAAACAATTTTTTAATTCAACCTGGTTAAACTTATTAAATTATGACTGAAAAAACTTGTCCTACTTGTCCTGAAAAAGGTTTAAATTAATTCTAGGCTTACTATACTTTGGCAGAACCTTTTTAACAATAATAGTGTTAGTTTAATTGAAAAACATGATTTTCACCAAAAATGTCACTTAAGTTACTTTGCCAAAAATGTATCGATATGTTGAGTATCAACTAAAAATTAAATTTTGTTATGTACAATAATTACTTTTGTTTATTTTCAATAATAATTAAAAAAATATGCACCTTCTATTTCAGTGCCATTACTGGTATTTGAAGAATAATTTAAATCAGTATATTGTGCTTGCATCTTTTCAACCAACCTTTTATTGTTCCTCAACACTCGACTGAATTCAGTAGAGAAATGACGCAAATAGCATATTACTTATCTATAGTATCCTACAGTATATTACATATCTATGCGCGAATATTTCTGTTGTGTTGTGTTTAACTTAACATTTAGTACGACCTTAAGACATCAGGTGATTGAAGGAGGAAGCAGTGTTGTAATTTGCGATGTGTAATAAACTAGGTAGCTTGTAGCATTTCCAAATTCTTTGAAGTATATATTGAAATATATTGTAATCCTCTCGTATAAGTTTTAAATTGAAATCCCGTCATATATGAATTAAAATAACAAAGATTGTTTTCTATGTTTCTCAGTTCCTATCTTACAAGATAAAATACGCAAAAAGTATTTTCAATTCCTTTTTAGCGTCGCCAAGTAATATAAACCATCTTAGAGTTGTTTATTTATTTAGCAGCTGTGTATTTTCCTCGATATTTCTTTGATCGTTAAGCCGCCCGATACTGCGTTTTCAAATTAATAATCGCGTTTCAATTCTTGTAAAGTATCTTGTTTATGCCACGTTTTTTGCCGGCAATATAATTGCTCATTCTCACTTGGGTTGCTGTAAGTAGGCTTAGGTTTGAATCCAAATTTTTCATCAAATTTGTAATGTTCTTTTGTTCTTCGTCCTACGTTATGGAATATAAGTTTAGTAGCGGTTAATAGTAACAATTTAATGGTAATTGCAGTCCAATTCTACTTGTCCCAGTTTTTTTAAGAAGAAAAGTTCCAAGTTTTGTGTTCATTGCCGGCTTCGGCCTCAAATGGTCGGTTCAGTTTGCAGTGTAAGATGCAGTCCTTCTGTTTGACCCCAGTTATAGTTCCAGAATTTTAGTGTAAAACCCCAGTGCAGTCCAGGTAACTTTTTGTGTCTAAGTTTCAAAGTAAAGTAGATATTGTTTTTTAAATAACAATAATTGCTTTCATAACAATTAAATAATTGTAATATTTAAATTTGTAAATTTTAGGGGTTAACTTTAGCTGTCATTTTAATTGTTGTTTTAAATTTAATGTTAACTTATGACAGCTGGTTTTAGTATTTTTGATATTAATTTGTTTTGTTTTAAAAAAGGTTAACCTCCATGTAATAATAGTTTTGAAAGTTTGTTGTAGCAATTCTCCATTGTAAATAGATAGGACACATGTAAGCTTTTCTCTGTATTTTTGTACATTGTCACTATTCATATAGTATTTTTGTATTGTATTATTTTTATAACTGTTTGTGGTAAGACACAATAAATGTTAATTTTTTTTAACATTTTGTTTATTTTTTCAACAAACCTTTTTTTGAGTCTCATTTGAAAAAAATGTGTTTTGCATTTCTAATAATTATTTCCATAGTTGCAACTAGTGTAATAGTTATAATTAGGCACCTCGAAGCGGCGTCCTTTTTAAATTAGTAGATTTGTTTCCTTTCTGTGTTTTGTTTTTATTTGTCCCAAGATATTCATGACCCTTTGTTTCATTATTTTTGTAGTTGCCCCAATCCAAACCCCATGCCATTTACTTATCTATGACTCCAGCTCTCCTAACAAACCCAGACTGCTGTTCGCATATGTTTCGATTTATTTTGCTTGTCCTATCTCCACCCTCATAATTTCTGCCCCCACCTTTCAGCCCCCATAGTAATAACCCATGTGGTAGGCAAAATAATTTCGTTACAAGCTTATGAATGGAAAATGGCGTTATGTGCCCATGACTCCTTATTCCAGTATATATTAATAATTATACCGTACTTAACACCTTATGCGTTTGTGTATTGCTGTTAATATGCAACATACAGTTAAAGCAATAACCATTTATGATAAATAGGTGGAAAAAGCCATGGAAGTCATGGAAAGTCATGGAAAAGCCATAAAATTACTACCGATACAAAAATGAGACTAGTAAGAAGTCTAGTTTTTCCAGTTTTTACTTATGCATCGGAATGCTGGACCCTTACTGAGAAAGACAAAAAGAACATAGATGTATTTGAGATGTACTGCTGGAGACGAATGCTGAGAATACCATGGGTGGCCCGAAGAACAAATGAATCCATACTGGTCCAGCTAAACATAAAGAAAAGACTAAGAACACAAATAACAGAACAGATAATAAGCTATTTTGGACATGTGCTTCGAAGAAATGGTCTTGAAAAACTTACCATCTAGGGAAAAGTAGAAGGCAAAAGAAGTAGAGGTAGATCTCCTACACGATACACGGACCATATTGTTGCTACCATTGGCGCTCCATTGTCAGAATGTGCTAGATTGGCAGAAGATAGAAAAACGTGGAGGAACATTGGAAAAATTACCTAACAGCTTCATGATATCACGATACCTGCATCAGGTTAACGACTAAGAAGAAGAAGAAGAAGATAAATAGGTACTTAAAACATTCTTGCATGACAAAACTAAGTTTAAAATAAACGTTACATAATACCTTCTTCCACTTGGCTCTTCATTTAATAGTTTGATTTAACTTGTTTGAAAATGAATCAAGCCGCATGGGAAAATATAGAGTGTACATACAATATGAAGTTTTGCGCTAGTCTTTTGTTCCACTTACTGTATCATCTTTGTTTGTTTATTTTGTTGTGTTTATTATTACATTTGTTCTGGATTTTGGTAGTGTTTATGTGCATTATGTAGTTTTTTGCATTTTTTATAGTTGAATTTTAATTTTAGGTTTTTGTGAAAAGGATAGTAAAATGGAAATAGCGAAAACAATAACTAAGTATTCATGTAATAAACAAGTGAAACAGGACTGTCAAGAACAAACATTAAATAATTTTTCCTCTACAAATGTTTCGTGCCAAAATAATGTAGTGGAAAAGACTGAAAAAAGACTTAGCAAATGTGAAATTTGTTTTAAGCTGTTTTCTCTTCCAGGTAATCTGAAAATGCATTTAAGAACACACACTGGAGAAAAGCCATACAAGTGTGAAATTTGTTCTAAGATGTTTTCTCGTCAAGATAATCTAAAAAGTCATTTAGAAACACACCTTGAAAAAAAACCTTATAATTGTGAAATTTGTTTTAAGCAGTTAACTTCAGTAAATTATTTAAAATCACATCTAATAACACACTCTAAAGAAAAACCTCACAAGTGTGAAATTTGTTTTAAGCCATACTTCCATAAAAATGCTTTAAAGGTACACATGACCACACACTCAGGGGAAAAACCTTATAACTGTGAAATTTGTTTTAAGCAGTTTACTTCATTAGTTTATTTGAAAGCACATCAGAAAACACACTCACAAGAAAAACCTTATACATGTGAAATCTGTTTTAATTCATTTTCTCGTAAAGGTAATTTAAATGTACATATGAGATCACATACTAGAGAAAAACCTTATAAGTGTGAAATTTGTTTTAAACAGTTTTCATATCACAATAATTTGAAAGAACATTTAAAAACACACTCTGGAGAAAAACCGTATAAGTGTGACATTTGTTTTAAGCAGTTTATTTCATTACATTATTTGAATTCACATATGATAACACACTCTAAACAAAAAATTTACAAGTGTGAATTTTGTTTTAAGCCATTTTCTCATAAATCTAATTTAAATGTACACATGATAAGACACTCAGAAAAACCATTCAAGTGTGAAATTTGTTTTAAGCCATTTTTCCAAAAAAATAATTTAAATGTACATATGAGAACACATTCTGGAGAAAAACCTTATAAGTGTGAAATCTGCTTTAAGCATTTTTCTGTGGCATATAATTTGAAAATACATCTAAGAATGCACACTGGAGAAACGCCATACAAGTGTGAAATTTGCTCCAAGCAGTTTGTTAGAAATAGTAACTTACTTTCTCATATGAGAGTGCATACGAAAGAAAAGCCATACAATTGCGAAATTTGTTTTAAACAGTTTTCTAGTCAACATCTGTTGAAAGTACATTTAAGGACTCACTCTGGAGAAAAACCTTATAAGTGTGAAATTTGTTACAAGCGATTTACTTCAGTAATCTATTTGAAAACACATCACATAACACACTCTAAAGAAAAACCTTACAAGTGTGAAAAGTGTTTTAAGCCATTTTCTCAAAAAAGTAGTTTGAATGTACATATTATGAGAATACATTCTAGAGAAAAACTTTAATGTGTGAAATTTATATCTAAGAACACACATTGGAGAAAAACCTTACAATTGGCAAATTTTTTAATAGGTTTATTGCAGTAAATAATTTCAAAGCGTTTTGGCGTAGTATACTATTTGAAACAAATTTGATAAAATCCTTACATTTCATAAAATAATATGGCTAGTGTTCAATTTTTCACATGCGAAAAATTATGTCATTCATATTAGTTACTATCATTCTACCACAATTTTACAATCATTACCGTACTCCAACCTTTTTTATTCCCACTTCAACTCCACTCCTTTAGAAATACAGGCAGTTGTAAGATAGCAAACGACAAAGACTCTCTCTTCCCTGTCGACTATCGCGAGCAACAGACATATTATTCTCTTGTCTGTTGACTATTCTGCCCTGCTTAGTAAAAACGTCCGATCTACAATTTTCGTTTTTTCTATATAAATTTATATTCCACTACTATTAGACATTTACCATCTTATTACTTAGAACGTCCTTTCTGCCACCTTAAATCGTACAAAAGCATAAATTTGTTTGTCCTTTCTACAACTAACAGCTGTTGTGCTTAGAATAAACATCCTATATGCCAATTACTTAGTTAAAGCGTTCTGTCTGCATCAAATTGTGAAGATAGGACTTTTTAGTTAAGTAAGTCATGTTAAAATCATTGAACTGGTGAAATTAATATTTCACCAGTTAAAGTGAAGTGAAAGTAAAACCGCTAAAGACAGCTAAATTGTGTGTGTGCAGCACAGGATGGGTAAGACTTTTTATAAACTTCATTTGCTATTATCTGTATAACCCCTTACTACTTATCCTAATTTGTTTGATCCAGCCCTATGTTCAGTCTTCATACACTGAAATTATATACATGATTTCACATATGTACACCCCTTTTTATACAGATAGTAATAACTGAATTAACTGAACTAAGCTATCTGCTTGCTGTTTTTAATGAGATTTAGTAACATAGCCATTCAAAATTGAATACAACGATTTTAGTAACTAAAACGTTGTCCATATAATTTCTGTAATATTTATTTAAAATAATAATAGTTAGTGGGAACATAAATTATTTCTCAGTGAATTTTCTTTTAGGAATAAGGATAATTCTAAATACATGTAAGGGAGGGTGAGCCACTATGAGACCAAATTCAATTTTTAATTTTTTTTTATTTTTTGTTAGTGGACAGATTTCTTTAAAATATAGTATTCTAGAAACGTTGGCGTTTTCTGTACGTTTTGCATTGAAATTGATTATCTGTGATTGATTTCAATCAGTTTCATAAAGGTTTTTAAAAATCATTGCAAGTGTCTCATTGTGGCCAAGCATGTGCCACAACGAGACATCTTATGGGCCACACTGAGACATGGTAACAAAAACACAAACACAGCGTTTTATAAGCAATTTATTATATATCTACAAAAAAACACAGTTATACATATACTTATCTAACAGAAAATACAACAGTGAAGATAACGTAGAAGTAAGCTTTCTAAGAAAAATATATGAAATGAGAATATTTGAGAAAAATAAATCCAAGTTTACAGAAAATTTGTGGAATGAACAAAGCCTGACTGTTACCCAAAGGTAAAGGCTTTGGCAAAATCATTTTGATATCAGAAAATCTCACCATTAAGATATCTAATATGATAGGAAAATAAAAATATTCTGAATTTTTTAAACTTTTCCTTAAAAAAATTAGATCTACATCACCATTTGTGTCCTTTGTTGAAATTACTTTGCCTATGTAATAAATATCTCTCAAGTCTTTAGTCTCAAACCTAACAAGGACAAAATTTTGTCCTTCATCGCTGCTCTCACTTGAAACGTAGTGTTATGTCTGATTGCCCTTTTTTGCACTTTGAGAACAGAGCTTTGACATGTCTCTTTGTCCCAGGATTTTTATAAAAACTGCGTTTTTCGAGTCTTTCCTCTATTTTATCCTTTTCAGTAGTGTCAGTGACGATACCGCTTGAAAGCTTGCAATTTTCTTTCGCCTGCCGTTGGAAAACCTTTAAAATGTGGGGACTGACAAATTTTTGAATTGATTGGCAGCTTATAGAGCTTGGAATAGATTAAGTGTTGATTTGCGGTTCATCAGCTTCCTCTTGAATAGCGCCAGACAAATGTGTGCAGCTAACAACAGGACCTGTGGACGTTGATGGTTCTCCTTCTTCTTCGTGAATAATTCTGAGTGGGTTGTTGTTAAGATCTTCTGTGAAAATGTCACTATCATATGCAAAAATTCCACATTTTTTAAAACCAGTTTTGATATTAGCCGGTGTCAGCGCTTTTTCATGAACAACTCCAACACACTGCAAACTGCTAAATTAATAATGGTGTACCTGAGTGGTGTAAAAGCCATGAATCAACAGCAGCATTATAATGTGCCTTAATGGCTGATAAACAGCCACATCAAGTGGTTGCAGTTTGTTACTTCAGTGAGAAGGTAATGTAACAATAATCACTCCATTTTCTTTGGCAAGGTCACAGAATAATAAACAAACAGAATGCCCACTCTCCACGGAAAATTAAGTACGCGCATCTCCTTCGCGCAGACGTTCCGCCATGTTTTACGAGGATTTTAAAGGGAACCAGTGTTGTTTCATGATATAAGGATACCAGATATGATATTGCCACGCACAAAACTCGTACACTCACGCGCATGACGTCACCTTGTGCTAAATTTTCAAAATTCATGCTTGCGGATGAAACGGACTGTTGAAATTCTAATATAATTTACTAGATGTTTACGTGAATTTAAGCTTAAGTATTTAAATTAGTATATTGTAAAAAATAACAATTTTCCCATACGAGTGAAGTTTGATGGAGGGAGCCATGGCCGAATGCCACAAATTGCAAACTATGGAATGTAATTTTCATACAATATATATTTTATATATAGTAGTTAGGTATTATTGACTGACACGTTAGGTAAACTATTTCTTTTGAGGTGTCAGTCATTAATAGGGCAGAATAAGTAAAACTGTTCTTTTATTTAGCTTTCACAAAAATTTATTAATAGCTTCTTCAGTATATGCTAAAATATGATTATAATTATTTAATCTTCTACCTACACACACACACACATATATATATATATATATATATATATATATATATATATATATATATATATATGTATATATATATATATATATATATATATATATATATATGTATATATATGTATATATATATATATATATATATATATATATATATATATATATATATATATATATATATATATATATATTTACGGCCAGCTATCAAAGTGAGACCTCACCGACTACCGTACCAAATGAGGACACCATTAAATCGACGTAATACGTGAGCCGCATTTAGATTTATATAATGTTTGAATAATATCGAAAGTGTTTTTCACCAATATACTCCGAAAATATTATTAAGGAAAAAGTTTTTTTTTGGAATATATTGTTACCATGTGAGGACCAACTAAACAACTATCAAAGAGAGGACCGCATGAGTTTTTACCTGAAATGTAACCAAGTGAAGTCCTTGTTGGATATACAGCGCGCTAAGTGAGACCCACCAAATAATGTAAGAGGGGTAAATCTATTTTTAGAACAACTACATAATATTGAGATATTATATTCGTGTTATCGTGTTTTTACGTGTTTTTAATGTGAAGTTACAGTTGAAACAATTTTTAAATAAAATAAGAAGTCTGAGGCGACTTAGATTGGCAGGTAAGTTGTTTCTATTTTATTAGAGTATTTTTTATTTATTCTTTTTATAAAAATTAATCTTTTTCTTTTAAAGGATGTGTTTTGAATTTCTCTAAAAAATTAAACTACAGGTAATTGTAGCTCTAAATTTGATGGGTGGTGGTGGTGCAGTTGATTTTAATTCTAAATGGGATCAAGTAGCTTTATTAGGTTGTACTTCCATTTTTGATTTGGCCTGCCTCGTCTTTTCTTCGTTGATCCTCCCATTTCCTTTGTCTGTTTTCGTGTCTTTTGTTTTCGTATTTTTGTGAATAATCCAGTTCTTGCTTGCATATATGTATTATTGTTGTTAATGTTGTATATTATTATCTCATTTTAAAGTAATCCCCGATGAAAAACCGAATAAGTTATTATATCTCTGAAAAAAATAATTGAAAGAAAAACAACTATTGTTTGTTATAAATTCTTCAATATTGATGATTTGTTTCATTTAATATTGGTTAATGACTCTTATACTCACTGAAATAATCTAAAAAAAAATTGTGATAGGCTGAACTGGCCATTTTGATGATTTTGAAAGTAAGCACGTCTTATTTGTTGAATTGGGAATCCTATTAGAAATAAAAAAAAAATAGTGGGTATTAATCAGCTGTGCTGCTGTGCAGTCATAATTAGTTGTAATTGTATAGATCATATACACAAACGAGAAAAAACTTATTTTTAACCTTAAAAAATAAAATAGTTTTGTGTGTTGCGTAAAAAGGAATTAATTTTTTTGATATAACCGAAAACTGGAGCTGTGCCAACACTTCTTCCATATTTCATCTACTGTCCATGTCCATCGTCTGTCCTCCTTTCCCCTTCTTTGGAATTCTTTAGTCATCATTTTTGTTATGTTTCTTGAATTTCTTTTATTTGGACGTAATACCAAATTATATTTATACTATACGTATATTATATCGTAAATAAAATCCCTAAACATGTCGGTTTTTATTTTTAAATTGCAGTTAGAACAGTTGGCCATTTTTATGGGCCACACATCTGATATCCATAAAACTTATTATAGACTTCCAAACGATGTTTATCAAATTACTAAAATATCCAAATTGCTTCTTCTAAATGAGACTGGAGAAGCGTCAAAGTTTAAAGGGAAACGTTTGGATGAAATCAATATGATCAATATAAACTTAGATCCTGTTGAAGATGAATCAAATGATGAAATAGAAGAGTCACACGAAATAATGAGCGACATGCTTACAGCAACTAAATATGATGGCCAAGTGAAAGTAAGTATACCTATTGTCTAATTTGTAGTTTTTATAATAATGAAAGACTTGAATTTTGTGTAAGTATTAAAAAATAACCTGTCAAATATCACACAATAGTAAGAATAAATAAGAAAACAATGCTCCAATTTTTGTTCTTAAACTTGTTTCCATGCGATGGCAATAGTCACTCGAGCCTTCCAGGCTCACGTGACTATTGCCAGGCAACAAGTTTCCGAAAAATTGTTGCAATAATGTCAATTTATTCTCACCCTCTAGTGATATTAACGCCGAAAATAGTGCTTGTT
This sequence comes from Diabrotica balteata, assembly GCA_918026665.1. Lineage (NCBI taxonomy): Eukaryota > Metazoa > Arthropoda > Insecta > Coleoptera > Chrysomelidae > Diabrotica > Diabrotica balteata. The sequence continues at coordinate 35,773,454 of OU898276.1, forward strand.
TCACACACTTTAAACGTTTTTTAGCTATGTACAGTGAGGACGTTTGAGTTGGAATACATTCATTTTCTTGGAAATGGGGGACCCTAGAAATAAATCCCGAAAAAGATCGATTTTTTATTTTTAAATTATAATTTTTTGGCATATATATCATACTAGTGAGCCATCCATCAGGGCGTGATGACTTAATCGATGATTTTTTAAAATAAGAATAGGGGTCGTGTGCTAGCTCATTCGAAAGGTTATTAAATTCTCTATTCACTAGTATAAACATTAAGATAATTATCTATAAAGTGTACCCAAAAGAAACTTTTTTTTAATTAAATTATTTGAGGCAAAAAGAAGAATGTATGTAATTTGTTTAATGCAAAATACATTTTACTGCTGTCAGAAAACAGAAAAAAATGGTAATTTGAAAAATAAACATTGCGTTACGCTTAAATTAAATATTCAAAGTACTAAAGAGCCAGGTCAGTGACACATTTATTATTGAATATAAACGAAGAACAATATATATTTATCAAATTAAAATTTTATTTTCTTTCCGGAGAGCATTAAAATGTATTTCGAATTAATTAAATTACATACATTCTTCCTTTTTTTCCCAATTAATTTAATGCAAAAAAAGGTTGGGCAGGCACTCTGTATAAAGAATTATGTCAATGTTTATATTAGTGAAGAGAGCATTGAATAAACTTTCGAATGAGCTATGACACGATCGCTATTATCATTTAAAAAAATCATCGATTACGTCATCACGCTCAGATGGATGACGTCACTAGTATGATATATATGCCAATAAATTATAATTTAAAAACAAAAATCGACTTGTTTCGGGATTTATCTCCAGAGTCGCCCATTCTCGAGAAAATTAATTTATTCCAACTCAAACGTCCTCACTATATTAATGCTTTGGAACTTTCTTTTTGAGGTTAGTTTGGTATATTGGAATATAAAAATAACAAAAATGCATTTATTATAATATATTGCCTGTTTCGTAATAAAGTTTAATAACATATTAATAAAATATTGTAAATGACCTAAATTAATACACTTTTTTTATATAATTTATATTTGGTTCTAAATCCTACTGCCAAAATTATGACCATTTTTGCCTGAATAAAACGTTACTCTGGTCATTAGGATTCTATTAAGGCATTTTTGATTGTGACGTTAAATGCTGCAAATTCATAAATATTTTCATAAATATAAAAATTTCTGTCTTAAAAAATTAGAATAACCTATAAATAATATTTTACTCTTTGCCTTAAAACAGTTAAAATCAATTAAATTACAAAATTAAGAAAATTCACTTTTCCGGAAAAACCCAGTAATATCGACGTGAATATTTAATATTTATACATCTATTAAAACATAAATTCAATTTTCAACAATGAGGAATAATAATAGCATTTCTTGTACCTAAATAAACAGGTAGGTACGCCTAAGAAATGTTGATTTATCTCTCTTATAACCAAAACAAAGTATAGAAGGTGGTCTAGAAACAAAAAATAATTATTATTCTATTTTCTAAAATGTATTCAATGTTTTGTATAAAATGTTTCTTTTTAGAAAAAAGACAATATTATAAATCCAATCAAAGTAACTCAAAAGAAAAAACGAATTTTGGAACCTTGAAACAATTTGCAAATAGAAAAAGCTCTAACGTATTTTAGGAATCATGTTCAACAGAAAATTGCTCCCAAAAAAAATGAATGTTTGATGTTGAAAGAAGATAACACGGAACTTTATTCAAATAAAACATGGGAGAAAATAAAAATATTTATTGTAAATACCTACAACAAAAAATGAATTTCAATTCCTAATATAACTTTTTGTTCAATAAAGCATGTAAAGGAATTTTATTCTTAATAAAGATAAAAAAAAAATACATTTTTATTATTGTTTTAGAGTCGTTGTAATAAAAAAAATAATATTTTGTGTATCACTAGGACAAATGGTATTCTTTCTTTCTTTCACTTACTATTCCTGTAAGGCCCTTTTCAGGGCGTAAGAGGGACCACCGGATTACACCTCCGGATTTACATCTCCGAAGTACGGAGATGAAAATTAAAACTGAAAAAAGGAACGAAAGATGGCGATTTTCAAGGCTCAAAAACATTAAGTATAAAACATAATTTGTGAAATTATGAAGTACCTAAATTAAGTTCAAACCTTATTCTATCAGTTCTTGATAAGTCTTTTGGACTTACTTCATTTTGAAACATTGTTTTTTAGTTTGTTGTGTTTTTAGTTGTTAATGCCCGTGTCCCCATAAAAAACCTTTCTCATTAACAATTAAAAATATATATTTTAGAATAAAATATTGCTAAAATTCTTATCGAGACCTGGTAGAAAAAGTTTGAACTTGAATTTATGTGCTTTATGATTACAAAAATGATATTTTTTACTTGTGTTTTTGAGTCTTGAAAATTGTCAACTTTAGAGAAAAATTACAAAATACCTTTTTTGTTTAGAATGATCTAAAAAATCTCATATACTATCTGCCCGGGTCGAGATTTTTTTTAAACTCATAAGAAAATGTCATTTTTTAATTATTAATCAATTAAAAAGTTAGAACAAGATTAGATCAGGCAACCCTTCATTTTTTTAATTGCTAACATGCTAAATTACATATCCAATAACACAGGCCAACGATGAAAAAACTTTTTTGATAAAATTACCTCTATCTTCTGTATTTTGGTGTGCTCAGTTCGAAAATCATATTAAACATGCTGTATCACCCACCATTCTTTCACAATTTAACATTTAAAATTGCATAATTACCTTTGAGGCCAAGATTACTACTAAGGAAAAAGAAGCTTGGATTGGATTCCAAAAAGTTATAACCAAGTTTTTTGGTAATATAAAAGACCTAACTACCAGCTTATAGTAGCTAATTTATTAGATAAGTTTTTTAAGATTTTAGATAAGATTTAAGATTTGGAATGTCGAGTGAGCCTCAAAATCCAACTTTTGCATAACCATCTTGATCATTTCCTTGAGAATCTGGCTACAGTCAGTGAATAATGAGGCGAACGCTTCTACCAGGATATCAAGGTGATGGAGCAACCATACGAGGGATGTTGGAACACCAAAATGATAGGTGATTACTGTTGGTCACTTCATCGGGAACAACAGAGTGCCTCGCATAGGAGAGAAAGCTACTTAAGAAGTTTTACAGAAAAAAAAAAAGAAAATGAAAATACAAAAGCATTGACTCCTGAAATGCTTCTACAGACCTATACTGTGAGAAGATAAACATTAGATAAAAGGCATTTTTCTAATAATGTATAATTTTAATGTATTCCGGTATTTTGTGTAATTCAAATTATTATATTGTAGAATAAGCCAGCGCCATATTGTGGGAAAACTGTGGGTGATACATAAAATCTAATTTCAGATTCTTTTTTAGCGCCAAAAACATACATAGGATTCACATAAATTTGTAAGAAAAGTTTTTTAAATCTTCTTTTTCGTTGGCCTGTGTAATATTTATCCATTAAAGAGATCGGTGCAAATCGACCTCTACTCGGATCCTCTACACTCTACCTACTATTAAATTATAATAATAATAATCTCCCGTTTTATACCGCTCACGTGGCTTTGGGAGTATAGCAGGGTAGTCTGCTATATCTAGGGCCTACGGTATACAAGGAAGGTAACAGGGCCAGTGCTACGCTTCAACCGCCTATTTTATCCAAGCTGAGTCGACCTGGGGCCTATAACATTTTTTACAATTTCTAGTTGTTCTTGCCGGCGCGCGGTAGGATTTGAACTCCGGCCTACTAGCACACGAGCGAAGCACACTACTTAAATTAAATGAATATTTTTAATAAAAAATACGTATTTAGGTCGAATTTCTCATATCCAGTTCAACTCCAGTTTAAGCTGCACTGCCAGTGAACCACAGTTAAACGTCAAATTTTTGACGTTGAACTGTAGTTCACCAAGAGTTTAAGTTAAACTTGAGTTAAACTCGACATGAGAAATCGGCCCTTAGTATACCAATTTTTTTACAATAATTTACTAACAAGAATCAAATAATTTTTGTTAATACAAATAAATATAGATATTATATTTTACGTATACTGTTTCAAAATTTAGATCTAAAAATATTGACCTACATAATATTATATTTTTAAGGTACTAATAAATTGTGGTCTGTGATTTCTATATTCTCGAAATATTAACCTCAACATCTTAAACGAATCAATCAAATTATATAAATTTACTAAATACTGAACCCACGCTCGACAACAATGGCAAATATGTCAAAGAAACAAAAAGTTTTCACTTAGCTATAACTACGAAATAGTTAGTGAAATCAAATTATCAAACAAACAACGCTGTTCAGTATTTTTCATATCATCAAATCTATAAATAGACATTTTACACTAATAATATACTAACTGCCAAGCTAGGACCAGCGTATATATATGACAAATTTCTGGTGCTCACTTGTTCCGCTGTATATTTTAACATGGGCCACAAAGCGAATTGTTAATAAATATACTCCAGAAAAGACGCCGACAGCGGCCGAATTGAGAACTACGATATACGTATTTTAACGTATAACCAACAAAACGAGACCCAATTTTTTTCTCGTAAAAAATAATTCTACAACGATTGTCAATGCCAAATAATGATTTTACACACCGATACCAAGTGAGGACCATATATCGGTCCTCACTTGGTCGCGGTCCTCACTTCAACCGCAATTTCGCCATGAAACTGGCTCACTTGGTACTATAGACATAAATATATATATATATATATATATATATATATATATATATGTAGGTATATATATATATGTATATATATTATATATATATATATATATATATATATATATATATATATATATATCTATACATATATATATATATATATATATATATATATATATATATATATATATATATATATATATATATAATATATATATATATATATATATTTCTTTTGAGGTTGCAGTCATTAATAGGGCAGGATAAGTAAAACTCTTTGTTCTTTTATTTAGCTTTCACAAAAAAACTCACCAGTGTTTTGTTTGTCTTCATTGGAGAACCATCTCCAAATGAAGCCAAATGTACGTTTAAAATTTTGTTAAATCTTCGTTTCTGCGAATATTATTTTTTGCAAAGTTTTTGTGTCATTTCTGTTTCTGTTTTTTTTTTTTTAAGTTAGTTCTAAGTAATGAGTAAACTTAAGTACATATATAATAACATCTTTAATACTACATATTGAGTTAGAAACGTCTTCTATAAACTTATAAAGTAGTTGACTTCTGTTTTATATTTTGCCAACCTGAATGACCGATTCATCACTTCAATCACTTTCAACAAAGTGCTTAGAGCCAACACGAGCAAATTTAACATTAAAATTATCCTGGCGTTTACACAAATGTTTCCAAACAGCTTGCATTTTCTTGTCTTTTAGAAAGCTATAAAATGCTGTACCGGGTACAAAACTCTTGCACATATTGTCAACGGCACAACCATACACTGCACACCTCATATCGGGAAGAATTTAAAGCCTTGTAACACTTTTAAAATATTATTTTATTAAATATTGGCTATGAACCGTAAATGTACATAAACGTCAAAACACAATATGGCGAAATTTAGCACAAGTTGACGTCACAAAAGTCATCCATAAGCCACGCCCACATGCGCGGTATCTTATCTGTTTGTATTTGTATCATGGTGTTGTTGATGTGGTGTGCATGAAAAAAAAAAACAGGTTTATTTGACTTACGGCAATCATAGACATACTATACAATTATATTAACAGTTTTAAATATAATAACATAAATATAATATAATTAAACATAAATGTAAACAATTGCATAACCTCACAAATCACATGTTTGTGTCCTCCTAAAACATGGCGCGCGTGCTGAAAAACTTCAAAGGCGACATCTGAGAGTGGCCCTTCTGATTGTTTATTATTCTGTGGCAAGGTTTAATGTTGGAACAGTCAAATGACTTTCATGGTTGTCAAATATAATAGAGATGTGAAGTTCACCATCGAAATATTTCAAATGAACGATTCTTTCAACTGAACTAATTGAACTAGTTCATTAATTTTCATAGAACTAGTTCACTGTGAACGATTTGCATTATAAATTGTGTATCAACTTCGAAAGAAGAAAATAATGAATGAATGAATGAGAACATATATTTATTATTTTGTGAATGGATGGACTAACTAGTTTAAAAAATACCGATTAGCCTCAGATAACAGATTCATAATTCTTATGGATGTGACAATAACATAAAGTCTTATCTTAATGTCATAATGGTTCGGATCTTATGCCCATGTATTGGCTTGGATGTTGCCATGTTGTGTTGTTTCTTGTATTGTAATTTTGAAATAAAAATTTTAGTTGTGGTTAAAAGATTGAGGCATTTACATAAAATATAATTTTATGTAAAAGTGAGAAAAAAATGTGTTATTTAATGTTCCTAGAAAATTCACTGATTTTTTTTTGTTAAGGTTCTTTTAGAAATAACCTAATTATAAATACCTATGAGTTTAAATATACATAAATATAAAAATAAATCATACGTGAACCATATTTATATTTAAAACGGTTAATAAAAAACAAATCTTAATATTTTTTTTCAAATAAAAACTAACTAATCATATAATAATTTAAACCATTTAAACCTAAACATACGATCGAAAGAAATAGTTCCGAACTACTTGTACGGTAGTGAACTAGTGAACGACTGACTGAAAACCGAAGAAAACGGGCGGACGGCGCCGAGCTTGTGTGATGATTGAGACGAGACATCTGGCAACCAGTTATGTTAGGGTTGGATTTCGATTTCGGTCCTACAAATAGTTCTTTCGCGAACTAGTTCACTGAACTAGTTCATTTTTGTGAAATAGTTCTCTTGAACTAGTTCGTCTAAAAGAACTAATAAGCTCACTGTCCTGTGGTCTGTGAACTGTGTTTGTCATTTGTCATCTTAGTTTTAGTTAATGTCATATGTAATTGTCATGTTATTCATTCAAACAAAACAATGCTAATTTCTTGTATATTAAAACCTAGTTTATAAAGGTTTTGCATTTCATTACAATTTAATATACAAGAAATATCAAATATGGATAAGCTACTACGACCAGACAGATTCGATGCTGATCCTAACTCTCCTAGATCGTCTCAAGAATGGATGCATTGGAAAGCTACCTTTGAAAACTTTATTTCCTCTGTGATTGATGTTTCAGAGGAGGAGAAATTCAAACTACTGGTAAATTACGTGAGCAACAATATCTATGAACTCATCTCTGATTGTAGAAAGTATTCTGAAGCCAAAAGTATTCTTGAAGCAGCTTTTGTTAAACCCAAAAATGAAATTTTTGCCAGACATATCCTAATGACAAAAAAACAACAAACTGGTGAAAATATAGGTCAATACGTTCAACATCTTAAAGTGCTTTCCAAAGACTGTAATTTTCTAGCCGTTTCTGCAGACCAAAATAGAGAAGATTATATAAGAGACTCTTTTATTAATGGCATTCTTTCTAATGACATAAGACAACGTTTACTAGAAAACAACACTATTACTCTGCAAGATGCCATAGTAAAAGCCCAGTCTCTGGAGTCAGCTTCAAAACACTCTGAGGCTTATACAACTCCTGTACAAATTATTAATGCAATTTCTTCTGAAACCAGAGAGCACACTAATTATACTTCTGCTGCTGTGAAAAGTTGGAAATGTTACTTTTGTGGATCAACTGAAAGGCATCCTCGTAGCCTATGCCCTGCTAGAGACAAAGTTTGTAAGAAATGCTCGAAAGTTGGACATTTTTCCAAGGTATGTAGGCTTCAGATGCCCAATTCAGTATCAGCTGCTGTTTTAGCTACTACTACATCTAGTTCGAATGTTAGAAATCTTGCTGCTGCCCCTCAATGCTTATCTAAAAGTGTTACTGAGATAAAGGTGAATGGAAATACAGCTGAAAGTTTAATAGACACAGGTAGTTCTGAGTCATATATCAGTAAGAATTATGCATTGTCTATAAACGTGAAAACATTTAGAAGTCATGCAAGCATAATAATGGCTTCAACAGCACTCAGAACGACTATCTCAGGACACTGCTTTGTTAATTTAGAAATAAACGAACATTCATATAAAAATGTCAAATTATCAATAATTCAAGATTTATGTGCTGATGTAGTTATAGGTCATGACTTGCTTAAACAACATTCTTCTCTAGAAATCACTTTTGCTGGCTCAAAAATGCCTTTAGTTATTGATCATATAGATAACATTTGTAGTTTGGCATACTTAAATATAGAGCCACCCAAATTATTCTCCAATCTATCAAATGATTGCAAACCGAGGGCAACTAAATCAAGAAAATTTTCAACTGAAGATAGAAAATTCATATCTGACGAGATACAGTATCTGCTATCGAATGGAATCATAGAAGAAAGCAACTCTCCTTGGCGTGCACAAGTACTTATTACAAAAAGTGAAACACACAAAAAGCGAATGGTGGTAGATTATTCACAAACAATTAATAAATTTACTTACTTAGATGCCTATCCTCTCCCAGATGTTGAAGATATTGTTAGAAAAGTAGCAAGATATTCTGTCTTCAGTACTATTGATCTTAAAAATGCATACCATCAAATTCCAATTAAAAATGAAGAGAAAATATACACTGCTTTTGAAGCCAACGGCCAACTATACCAATTTTGCCGGATTCCTTTTGGGGTAACCAACGGAGTGGCTTGTTTTCAAAGGGTTATCGATGGTATTATTAAATCCGAACATTTAAAAGGTGTGTATGCATATCTTGATGACATTACGGTTTGTGGATTAAATCAACAACAACATAATGAAAATCTTAATAAATTTATGGAAGTAGCGAAGAAATACAATCTAACAATAAATCAAAATAAAAGTTCTTATACACTAAATTCAATCAAACTTTTGGGTTATCAAATAGAAAATCAGACCTTAAAACCTGATCCTGAAAGACTTGAACCATTAAAGAAGTTACCCTTACCAAACGATTCACAATCACTAAAGAGAGCTGTCGGAATGTTTGCACATTATTCCAAATTTATCCCACAATTTTCAGAAAAGATACAAAAACTAGTCACATGCAATACTTTTCCTTTAACAGAACAAGCAGCTGAAGCTTTCCAAATTCTTAAATCTGAAATTATTTCTTCAGCTGTTACTACAATTGATGACAAGATTCCTTTTATCGTTGAATCTGATGCTTCAGATTTTTGTATTGCTGCTTCTCTTAGCCAAGGAGGAAGACCTGTTGCTTTCTTTTCAAGAACCTTATCAAAAAGTGAAAGAAATCATTCATCAGTGGAAAAAGAGGCTTATGCAATAGTGGAAGCTCTTAGAAAATGGAGACATTTCTTGATAGGTAAACATTTTCGACTTATAACTGATCAAAAGTCTGTCTCTTTTATGTTCAATATGCGCCACACTAGTAAGATAAAAAATGAGAAGATTATCAGATGGCGCCTTGAATTATCATGCTACAGTTTCGATATTCAGTACCGACCAGGAGTTGAGAATGTAGTGCCAGATACTTTCTCACGAGTGAGCTGTTCAATAAATCCTCGACCAAGTCTATTTGAACTACATCAATCCTTGTGTCATCCAGGAATCACCAGAATGGTCCATTGGATAAAGACACGCAACTTACCATATACTATTGATGAAGTCCGTGAAATGACCAATCGCTGTCCTATCTGTGCAGAAATAAAACCAAAGTTTTTGAAAACTCAAGGGAGATTAATTAAAGCTACTTCGCCTTTTGAAAGATTGTCTCTGGATTTTAAAGGACCGCTTCCATCTAGATCTCATAACAAATATATCCTAACAATTGTTGATGAATATTCTCGATTCCCCTTTGTATATCCATGTCAAGATGTTTCAGCGAAAACTGTTGTGAAGTGTCTTACAAACTTATTCTCTTTATTTGGAATGCCTAGTTATATCCATTCAGACCAAGGGGGGGCATTTATGTCTCAAGAAGTCAAAACATTTCTCCATTCACAAGGAATACCAACAAGCCGAACAACATCTTACAATCCTGAAGGAAATGGCCAGACAGAAAGATATAATGGAATTATATGGAAAACTATTTCTCTTGCATTAAAATCTAAACATTTAAAAACTGAACAGTGGGAAGAAGTAGTTGAGATAGCTCTTCATTCAATTCGTTCTCTTTTGTGTACATCTACAAACAGTACCCCTCATGAGCGAATGTTTCATCATTCCAGAAAAGCTATAAATGGAGCTGCACTTCCTTCATGGTTGATAACCCCCGGAAAAGTATTTATGAAAAAAAATGTGAGGCAGTCCAAATATGAACCCCTCGTTGAAGAAGTACAGCTAATTGAAGCAAATCCAAACTATGCTGTTGTTAGACGTGAAGATGGTAAAGAAACAACAGTAGCCTTAAGACAACTTGCACCACGAGGAGATGCATCTCTGGACTGTGTTAGTGGATCGGAATCTGCGGTTTCTAATGAACAGTTTATCAAAGATCCACCAAGCCCTAGATTGAGTATATGTGAGGAAAATCCAAATATTTCTCCTGTTAACATTCTGGAAGATCAAGGTCATATTGAAAGTGTTTTAGAGGAAGAAAATAAACACAGTCTTATTAGAAGAGGTACCAGGGAAAGAAACACTCCTGCTTACCTTAAAGACTTTGTTCAAAAATAAAGTTGGGGTGAATGTCCTGTGGTCTGTGAACTGTGTTTGTCATTTGTCATCTTAGTTTTAGTTAATGTCATATGTAATTGTCATGTTATTCATTCAAACAAAACAATGCTAATTTCTTGTATATTAAAACCTAGTTTATAAAGGTTTTGCATTTCATTACACTCACCTCTAATATAAGACACGTAGGGTTCTCCTTTGTGAACCCACTGTGTTTTATAAAGTGTTTTTGGAGCACACCCTGGAGGAGCACCACTAATCATGTGCTCTTTGAAAGTTTTTCTTGGGAAAATCATTGTCAGAGGTAAACTATTTTCAGAAGCGCTTACTATGCAGCATGTCGTAACGAGCACTCGTCTTTCCCCACTGGTACATTTGCTTATCTATTTACTACCCTTAGGTGCCAGTACTTTCTTTGGTTTACGAACAGTTGTTGTTGCAGTCTCATCTAAATTGTCGATGCGCATTCCATCAGAAAAACAGTCTGAACGGTCATACACAGACTTTAAGTTGTGGAAGAAAATACCAACGTTATGTTTGTTGAAAGATGTAGCCCTTGACAAACTACATTCTTCTGGTTGACGTATCCGCAACTGTGGATGGCGCTTTAAAAAACTCTGCATCCAGTCAATGCCTGTTTGTTTATTTGTAGTCCAGGTCTCAGGGACTGGTGTATTATTGACTTGGGCCATCTCAAAGGCAATCACGAAAATCTTTTTTTGATTTGCCACAGCACATCTTGGAACAAATAGTGATATAGTCCAATAAATATAATTCTTTTTCATTATTGAACATTTTTCTGCAGCTGTAGTTAGAAGCCATACGAATATCTTGATCAGGATTAGCTTTCTGTTTAGCAACATATCTTTGCAAAGTTTGTTGAAATTTTAAACCAAATTCTTCTGCAGATTGACGTAAAGACAGACGTGTACCCCTAATTCCAACTAGAACTGCATCCACTGCCTGCTTCATGCTTTCAGTAGAAAACTGCCCCTTGTCGGATTTACGCTTTCTTCCTCTCGACATTATGCAACCTGAAAAAAAAAAGAAATACAAAAATAAATAGACTAAAATAACAAAATAAATAAATAGTAAAAAAATAAAATTTTGTAATTTAAGAAAATATTAGTGAATTAAATTTTCAATTATTTTATTCAACGTAGCTCATTTCTGATAAATAAAATGATTTATTTTTAAAATTACTGTATTTAAAAAGCAACTTCGTAGTGGGCCACAATGAGATAAAAATTCTGTCTCATTGTGGCTCAATGCATAGTATTTTACTCTTTTGTTATTTTAACCGATTTATACATAGAACTAAAAGTGTAAATATCACGAAATTGAGCTATATAAACAGGTGTCATATGTTAATTATAAAAAGTAACAGAATATCTGCTTACCTGGTTAATATTTTGTGATTAAATATGAGTGATGAAAAAACTTCGGGTGTCAAAAAACTACGAAGGTCAAACAATCTGTAGTGGACTGCCATTTGTAATGTGGACTTATGGGTAAAGATGAAAATTTATAGAATTGCTCATAGAGTGCAGCAGATGTCCCACCTAAATTTAAACACTTTAACTGTCTCATTGTGGCCCACTCTACCCTATTGTACATAGAATACTTATATCATAATGCGAGGAACATATTTTATATATTAATGTATATTTCTAAATAAATTGCTGTTCACGCTACTAGTCAAGTGTTTTATTGAACCATACCATTTAACATCATCCTTGTTTACCAGGACTAGTGCTAAAAACTATTTAATGGTTGATGGACCAATGATTTGATATTTTTTTGGGCGACTATCTATCTGTAAGGCTGTAGCATCAGTCCTCTTTATGATAGTATGGCATGATAATTATTGAAAGCTCAATTTTTTAGAGTTGGTGGGTTTGTTCATGCAAATTAGTTATATTTTGGATGCAATGTTAATGTGATTAGTACCACAGTTCTGTTTTATATGATTTCACTAACTCATAGTAACATTTCTCGTTAAAAGTGCTAATATTTTCATATTTCTTATTCTTATTAAATTAAGATTATCTGCAGACTCAGACAATTTTTATTGTTTTAGAACCAAACTTTCTCCAAAGAATGAGTTGGTATTTAGGCTACCTATTCATATTTTTATAAAATTTTAGATACCAGCGGTTAAAATGGTAATATGGTTTAACCTTCGACAGGATCTGTGTAGCAACATGCCCCTAGATTGGGCATGTTGTCACACAAACCGTCTGTCATTTAACCACAATGAAACCACATTTCTGGAGATAGCGCTGCTTTAAATCCTCCGGGTGGTGTCGTTTCTGACTCTCGTATTTTTTTGTAATATCCCTAAGGGACCTAAAAGTAGAAACATGTAAAATTCTTTAACTCTTGGTTTGTTCAATTTAAAAAGAGGGAGGATGTACCTACCTATTTTAAGAAAAGGAAATTATTATTTTAACTTAAAAAGCTCTTAAAGGAATCTTACCTGCAATGTTTTCATTCGGAACTTGATTCTCTTTGATATTGGAAAATTGATTATTTGGTGTCTTTTGAATGTTCTCACTACTTGTCTCTAGGATTTCTACATTATATAACCCACGTTCTTCGTCTCCTTTACGCATTAGTTCATTTTTCCCTCTAAGGGTGTCAAGTGTACCCACTTCAGTTTCTATGGGTTCTCTCGATCGGTAACGTAACTGGGTAGGAAGTCTTGTTCTAAGAATAGGTATATCCCTGTCAAAGCGATAGATACCAGGGATCCTAAATTCCGGTATTATATTACTTAAGTTAGTGTTATAGGCAGAGACGTTGCCACAATACCAGGTATATCATAGATGGTAATAGTTTTTCCGGGATTTTACTTCATCCATGCTGTGCAAGCAGAATTTATAGATTTTTTAACCGAACCAAATACACTACGAGCACTACTAGAGCATTACGACTTAGCGTAATTCAATGCAGCTATAGAAAGGTGAGAATCGTGACTATCTAGCAGTGATAGAATGGGTTTTTCTCTAGTGCATTTAGTGCATTACAGTAGCCACAAAATGCTTGAGAAACGCTAGGAAGAGCTCCTCATTAATCCACCCCGAGCGATTTGCACCCTCAACAGTTCCAGGTGGTGCCATTCAGAAACAATACTGCTTAATGGACACGTAGGAATACGAAGTGTGGTGGTACAGAATTACCAGTTACAGACACAGCTGCGGCTAATGTAGTAGGCAGCTTGCATATGTTGCAGCTTACAAAACAAAGTAGATTCTTATCGTTCAGTGCCTATCTAACCTGTGTAAGCTTTTAGAAAAAAAAAATATAAATAAACGTTTATTGTAAAGTCTGGAAGAAAATAACCAACTGATTAATGAACAATCTGGGTTTTGTTCTTTAAGATCGACTACCGACAATTTAGTAGATATAGAATCACATATTAATAACGCATTCTACAACAACAAAAAATTGTATTGCAATTTATTTTGATTTGCACAAAGCATTTGATATGGCTAGGCATCACAAGATAATTTCAACACTGGAATCATGGGGCTATCAAGGAAATATACTTTGCTTTATTAAAAATTTTCTCCTAAATTTTGCTTCATCTAAAACTCGCTGATATCATATTTTCAAAGAGATCAAAACAGATAAAAGAAATACCTACTTTAAAACTTGGGGTCAGACACTTGAATATGTAAATAAAATTAAATATCTAGGTTTAATATTTGATCAAGCTCTAACCTGGAAGGACCACATCAAATATATATGAGCTATATGTCAAAAAAGATTAAACTTCTTTAAATGTCTTTCTGGGGAGCGGATGGTAGAACTCTACTCATATTATATAAAAATCTGATCCGCTCCAAGATCGATTATGGATGCCATGCTTACTCGTCTGCTTCAACAACAACTCTAAAAGTTTTAGACACCATTCAAAATACCGCTTTTAGAATAATAAGCGGTGCATTTACAACAACCCCTATATTAACCCTCTATGGTACCATGTATATTTAAATATACAAATATTATGTCTGGTCTATACTGCTTTATATCGAGCTTAAAACAAAATTGGTCATTGTATATTCTAAAATACATGTCGCACAACAGTATTATGTAGGTTTTCTATAGAAATTCCCAATAACAGCGATAAAAAAACATGGCAACATCGAGAAGGTTGTCTAATGACGTTGCTTGGAGGACCGCCCACTTCAGTGATTTATTTGTGGGGTTTTACGCAAGTAAAAATAGAAATAAAATTTAGTATTTAGTCTTGTAAAGTCTTTTGAATAGCAAGGTATGTTTTGTGTTTCAATCTTCGACTGGTGAGAAGAAGTAGTGCATATTTTACATCTGTATATTCAAATATACACTGTGCAATAGTGACTGCATTTTTCGGTATTTTCATTTTGATCATGGATCCAACACGTTTTTATGGCAAACAAAAGGAAACAAATATACTTTTACCAGATATTGACAGCGATCTTGATTATAGCAGCAATGATAGCATGACAGATGAAACTTATCTACCAGATATGTTACAAGGTAAGTTTTTTCCTGCATATTGCAATTTTTATTAGTAAATTCTTGTTTCTAGATTCATCTAGTAGTGATGATGAAACAGTCAAAAGTGAGCAATTGGGTCAGCAAGCGGATTCTTCTGATGATGAAGACCGACCGCTACCTCTATCAGACCTAACAAATAATCAAATTCCCATTTGTTCAAATTATGGAAAAAAGAAAATAGTTTTGAAATGGACAAATTCAAAGAATGAGGCAGCTCAAACGCCTCATTGGGGTGCCCACCTACATGATGAAACAGAAGTGAAAACTCCCGTCCAATATTTTTATAAATTAGTTGATAAAGCTTTGTTAGATTATATAGTGGAGCAATCAAATTTGTATGCTACACAAACAGATATATCTGGAAACTTTTCTATGGATTCAAAGGATCTGGAACAGTTTTTAGGAGCATGTTTCTATATGTCACTAATATCGGTACCAGGTACTAGAAGGTATTGGAGTAATGCTTGTAGAATTTCTCAAGTCGTTGATGTATGCCGTTACGAAGATTTGAGCAAATAAAAAAAATTACATTTTGCTGATAATCATCAACTACCATCAAATCCGCCAGATCGTTTGTTCAAAATAAGAAACGTGATTAAAATCATAAGGCACAATATGAAGTCCATACCAATAGAGCAACATTTATCTGTCGACGAGTAAATTATTCCCTATAAAGGACGTAGCGGACTAAATAATCCCAAAAAAGCCAAAGAAATGGGGTTTTGTCTTGCAGGTGCGAGCGGCATGGTATATGATTTTGAGGTTTATTGTGGAGCTCAGAACCAACCAGATGATTTACCAGATATAAGTGGCAGCAGTAATGTTGTTATTCTTAGCTGAACGCATACCAAAAAACCAAAACTTTTTGCTATTTTATGACAATTGGTTTTGCAGTCCTGAGTTGCAAATAAAATTATCTGAAAATGGCATCCAGAGTTTGGGTACAGTTCGTACAAACAGTGTTCCCGAAAACAAGCTGCCAGCAGATAAAGTGCTAATGAAGCAAGGTCGAGGGAGTTGTGTGGAAAATGTTGCTGTCCATAACAGCACAACACTCAGAGTAGTAAAATGGTATGACAATAAGGCAGTGACATTGCTAAGTACATTTGCCAGTGCTTCTCCTGAAACGAATGTCCAGAGGTACGACCGTAAAAAAAGGAGAGTATAACAATAAAATGCCCCAGTATTATTATTTTATATAATAAATTTATGGTTGGAGTGGATTTGATAGATTCTCTCTGTGGCACTTTACCGAACAAAGATTCGGTCCAGAAAATATTATCTTAGAATATTTTTTCATCTAATGGACATGAGCGTCATAATTGCTTGGCTTATGTATAGGCGAGCTAGCGATGACTGTGGAATTCTTAAAAAACAACAGCTGTCTTTATATGACTTCAAGGCAGACGTTGCTCAGAGTTTATGTTGGGCTAGCAAGTTAGCAAAAAGAGGTCGCCCATCCGGCAGTACACCATCATTGGACAAAAAAAAAAAAAACTTGTGTCTCCGCAAACGCAGACTGTATTGCTGATAGGATGGACCATTGGCCCCACTATGAAAAAAAGACAGGAAGATGTAAGCATAAAAAATGCCAAAAAATAACAAAAGTAAAATGCACTAAATGTAACTGTTTCCTATGTTTTGTACCAGACAGAAACTGTTTCCTAGATTTTCATCAATAGTTTTAATATTTTTTATTATTAGTAGATTATTTGTAGATATTGTGCCTGCTTTTCTTTATATTATCGTAAGAACCGTCTATGAAAAATCTGTATTGACTAAGGTATATAATTGCAATTTTTTTAATAGTAGGTATATGCACAATGTATATCTGAATGTACAATTTTTTCTTTCAAAGAAATAAATACTTTTAAAAATAAATAACTAACTAAAACTAGTCTAAATTACTTTACTTTCCTCTATTTACCTTAAAAATTTTTTTGCTGCTGTCTAAAATCGTGTGTGCAATAGTTAAGTCTTCAGGCCGAACTCGGTGAACTACCATTAGATTTAAGAAGACAGCAATTAATGCTCTCATATGCATCGAAACGGTACTCTTTACAATATCACCAAACCATTCGCTGCTCGAATATCCAGTACGCAAAAACCCACATTCCCTTTTACGAAAGATGCAGACGAATCATAAATGAATTAAACCTTAGAGTACCCAAAATCTATCCTAGCAAGATGCTAACTTCCCCTCCTTGGCTAATATCTTCTCCTCACATAAATTTGGATCTATTATGAGAAAATAAGAAAGAAAGCAATCGTCATTTAGTTAGTTTTAAATATCAAACCTTAATTTCTCAATTTTCTTCCTTCAAACAGTTATTCACAGATGGATCGCAAACAGAGCGTTCTGTAGCATCTGCCTTTGTAACAAAGGATGAAATAAAGAAATATAAACTAGCGGAGACTAATACTATTTTAACAGGAGAACTGCCTATTACTGACTCGCTAAGTTCTCTAGAAATCATCTCAAAAATCTATTCTTCCCATTCTTAGCCAAACTCATTAGACAAGGATTGTACCTAAAAACTCAAGCGACAGATCTCAAATCAGATTTCCACAGCAAAATAGTTAACATATGGAATAACATATGGCATAAAAAACAGGCAAAATTACTTGAGATAAAACCAATATTTCAATCATGGTCTGATAGTTCCACCAATCGTTTTTCTCATATTTTCATCACACGACTGCGGCTTGGTTATAGTCGCCTTACACATCCCCAACCTTACGCACAAGGGATCCCAACCGGAGTGTTATGCTTGCGAGACGAGATTCCGCTTACAGTAAAACACCTTTTAGTGGAGTGCCCGTTACACAGTGCGGAAAGATGTAAATTCGGAATCCCAGAGAAGCTGAAGGACTATTCTTAAAGTGCGCTGCCAAAGTGATTATCCAATATCTAAAACTATAGACTATTTATACAAAATTTAATTGTTACGCTATTCAATTATTGTTAATAATATTGTTAATAAATAATAATAATATGTTGGGGATATTAATTTATTATTGCCAAAAATTTAAAGAGGAAAATAAAAAACAAATACGAACACTTTAAAAATTCTTTTATTTACTAAAAAGTGGTGGTAAAACTTCGTTACTTAGATCTCAGTCTGTCGATGCTTTATTTCAACTGTTTGATATTTTCGAAAATTCGTATTAGTTACATTGCTTACAATTATGTTAAAAATTGTGCATGATGTGTTATCTATAAAAATAACTCGGTACACCTTCGAAATTATATTGTTGCGATATGAAAGAGCCATTATAATCAAGAAAAATCTTGAGTTTAATTCTTTATAATAATAAGGAGCGATAACAAAAAAAACATTAGTGAACAATCGGTCATAAAAAATCAAATATTTATTTTGTTTTTTTTATATGTCTATTGAATTTACTTAAATACAATGAAAACATCTAAAAGTGTTGAAAAAATTACAAATATCCCAAAACTAGGTGCAATAAGGAAAACCTAAAAGATCATAGAATTATACTCTATTTAAAAAGTATCCGGAATTGTATGTTTTTACCTATTTTGAATTTATTTCTATTTTTTATAACACTCTAAAACAAAAATAATGTTTCATAGCCTCAAGTAATGCTTTATAATCATCATCATCATCACCCAGCCCTTTGCGTCCACTGCTCGTCACCCATTTTTGTCCATCGTGCACTGTCTTAAGCACTTTTCATCCAATTTCTTGACATTTTTTTTTGAGATCATCCGTCCAACGCGTAGGGGGTCTTCCTCTACTTCTTTTGTCTAACCTCCGCCTCCACTCAAGCAATCTCTTCGTCCACCTTTCATCACTAATTCGGGCGACGTGTCCGGCCCAGTTCCATTTCAGTGTGGCCATTCGGGAAACTACATCAGTAACTCCTGTTCTTCGTCTTAAGTCTTCATTTCTAACTCGGTTACGAAGCTATATACTATTTGAGCTATTTTCCTCTGAGCTATTTGCAGCGTTTTAGAAGTTGTAGCTGTCAATGTCAAAGTTTCGGCACCATAGGTCATCACAGGCAACACACATTGGTCAAATGTTTTTATCTTTTAAAAAAATTGGTATATCACTTTTAAAGATGTCTTTGAGTTTTCCATAGGCTGCCCATTCTAGGTTTATTCTTCTTCGTAGTTCGCATGTTTGGTTGTACCTTGTGATCTTCATTTCGTGTCCAAGGTGTATGTATTTTTCCAACAGCTCTACTTCGTTGTCTCCAATATTGATATTTCCACTAAGTACTAGGTTTGTCATGAATTTTGTTTTGGAGATGTTTATTTTAAGAGCCACACTGGCACACACTAACTGAAGTTCATATAGCAGGCCTTTCTCTTTCCAGTTTAGTTTTTCGCAAGCATATTCCAGTACTGCGGTAAACAGTTTAAGGTATCACCCTGTCGGACTCCTCTGCCGATTGGGATATGATCCGTGTTTTTATGTAGTTTTACTGACATAGTTGCGTTCTTGTATGTATTGTAAATTAACGTTGTAGGTATATCGGTAGTCAACGCGACATGCTTGCAGTGCTTCCAGGATTTTGTCAAATTCTATCTGTCAAAGGCTTTATGGAAATCTACAAATGCCAAAACGAGTGGCCAATTGTAATCGATAGTCTTTCTATTACTGATTTAATGCTCTGTAGGTGATCATTTGTTCCGAATCCGATACGAAATCCTATTGGCTGGTAGAAATCAAGTTTTTTCTCAAGACGATTCGTTAGGTACTATTCTTGTCAGGAGTTTGCATATGTGACTAAGAAAACTTGTAGGCTGTAGTTTTCTAATTCATGGTAATTTCCTTTTTTGTACAATAGTATTACCTCTGCATTGTGCCATTTGTCGGCTATATTACTGTCCAAAAGGCACATGTTAAAAAGTTTTTTTTATTTTCTTAGTAGGCAAGTACCTCCAATTTTGATTGCTTCAGTAACTACACAATCTTCACCTGCAGATTTGTTATTCTTAGCTTTTCTTAGGACTAGTTTTATTTCGTCTATTGTGATTTCCGGTAGTAGTTCTGATTAGGGATGTGTAGTTCACCATCGAAATAGTTCAAATGAACGATTCTTTCAACTGAACTAATTGAACTAGTTCATTAATTTTCATAGAACTAGTTCACTGTGAACGATTTGCTTTATAAATTGTGTCTGTACTTCTAAAGAAGAAAATAATGAATGAATGAGATCATATATTTCGAATGGAATGGGTCGAATTACATAGTCCCTGATAGAAACAAGAGGAGTAGGAGCAGGCTTTTTCTTAAGAATTATGCTGCTTTCTCTTCATCTTCCTCTGCTTGTCCTACAAGCGAAACTGATTTTGATGTTGAAGGTTGAGGTTATTGAAATGTATTTTCTGATTTTTCGTGTCCTTTTTCTATGTATCTTTCAACATTGAGATATTTGAGATTGATAGCAGTATGGTTCATTCTTAAATGTCTGGATAAATTGCCCAGTGAACCACTTGCAATACTAACATCACATGAACAGCAATTACATTTTGCAGATTTTTAATTTTTATCGTTTTTCTCGGAATGATCCCATAAAAAAACTTCTATTTCGTCTGTCACTCATCTTTAGGGATTGAATAAGAAAATAAATTATTATAAAAAAAATTAACTAATAACATAATAATTGATATAAGGTTGAATGCTCGAATAAATTAACTTTGAAAAATTAAGGCAAATATCGAGAACAAATTTAATAATCAAATCTTGCCCAAGTACTTTCGCTTTCTACAGCATCATGAGGGGCATTTCGTCAAATTTGGGCTATCCAACAAGCGCAGAATGTAATAAACCTGAAATTGGACATAAATTGTACATAATATTACATTTAAACAAGGACAAATAGTTTAAAATTTTTAAAAATTATTCTACGCTCTATTTTAATGTAGTGTTACGTACAATTTATGTCCAATTTCATGTTTATTACATTCTCCGCTTGCTGGATAGCCCAAATTTGACGAAATGTCCCTGATGATGCTGTATAAAGCGAAAGTACTTGGGCAAGATATGATTATTAAATTTGTGCTCGATATTTGCCTTAATTTTTCGAAGTTAAAAAAAAATAACATAATTTAAAACGTTTAAACCTAAACATACGATCGAAGTAAATGGTTCCGAATCCGAACTACTTGTAAGCCGTAAGGTAGTGAAAGACTACCGTAGTACGGTAGTGACTGAAAACCGAAGAAAACGGACGGCCGGCGCCGATCTTGTGTGATGATTGAGACGAGAAATCTGGCAACCAGTTATGTTAGGGTTGGATTTTGATTTCGGTCATACAAATAGTACTTTCGCGAACTAGTTCACTGAACTAGTTCATTGTTGTGAAATAGTTCTCTTGAACTAGTTCGTCTAAAAGA
Organism: Diabrotica balteata; assembly: GCA_918026665.1. Classification (NCBI taxonomy): domain Eukaryota; kingdom Metazoa; phylum Arthropoda; class Insecta; order Coleoptera; family Chrysomelidae; genus Diabrotica; species Diabrotica balteata. The sequence continues at coordinate 35,795,093 of OU898276.1, forward strand.
ACTAATAAGCACACCTCTAGTTCTGATCCTTGGTTGACAATGTCCTTTTTCCTTGTTAAGATTTCTGATACTTGATCTTCTCTGCTATTTGCTTTGTGTTGGCTTGTGTACAACAATTTGTAGAAGTCTTCAACTATTTTAAGGGGTTCCTCTCTGTTGGTTGTAAGATGACCATTTCTATCTTTATTATCTGATTTGCCCCCGTTCTTAGTCTTTTTCTTAGTACTTTCATACTTCTATTGTTCTCAATGGTATGTTCGATTTTTGTTCTTGGTTGTATTTTCGAGTATCTTGTCTATCTATGTCTATCTATCTTGTCTATCTGATGGTTTCATCCATGGTTTTGATTTGTTCTTCTTTTTAATCATCATACCTCTCCTTCTTTTAGCTTATTTCTATTTTACCTCGTACCATTCTATGATCGCTACTGGTAACAAATCTGTTTAGAATCGTGATGTCTTTAACGGTGTGTTTTTGTCCGTGATAATAAAATCTATTTCGTTTTACTGTTTGTCGGGGTCATCATCACAGTCATTAACATCTTAGTAGATGTGTTGTGGTTCATAATTGGGCTTCAGCAGCTCGGACAGTTTGATTGATAATATTTCTCTGATTGATAAACTGGTCGCGGTCATCAGTTATATGTATTGCCTCAGTATACTGTTTATTGAGAAGCTTTTTAGTAATGTCCGCCCATCGCTGTGGAGATCTTCCGCGTTGGCGTTGAGTCTGAGGCCTTCCTTGGACCACCAACCGATCCATTTTGTGATCACTTCGATGGATATGGCCAAAGAACTTTAAAATTATAGAGTAAACGGTACTGGAGAGACGCTGATCCGGTTTAATTACATCCAGAACCCGAGATATTTGTACGGCGAGCCGTCCATGGAATTCGAAGCAGGCGTCTCCATGTCCACATTTCAAAGGCGTGTATACGTCGTCGATATGATTCTTTGACTGTCCATGTCTCGCATGCATAGTAAAATATGGAAAAGACCAGAGTTGAAACGAGTCTCTTTTTGTTTGTCATAGTAATGTGACGATCACGCCAGACCCCGTTTAGTTCACTCATTGCTGCTCTTGCTAGTTCAATGCGTCTTCTAATTTCGGATTCACAACTGCCTGTGTTGTTAACTAGAGGTACTTCATACAAAAAAAAATAAATGATATTTAAATGTAATAAATAAAATTATATTTTAATATATTAGTATCATAACTGGTAAGAATTCGTTTTACAGAATTGTATTTCGATTTAAATTTAAATTATATAATTTAATTTAAGAATATTTAAATGATTCTCAAATCAATAACGATTTTCCAGACCATGAATCAACTTCAAAAAAATCGCCATTGTATTTATATCAAATTTATTTGTGGAAATGTCCATAGTATATTGTGTCAAAATTAGAAATTGAAATATTTAAATCGAGCCAAGAAATTTCGGATTAAAAATCAAATTTCATTAAAATTATAAAACTAAAATGTTTGCTTTTTTCTTGTTTATTTACAATTTGCTTCACTCCAATAAAAAAATTTTAATTGAAAAAATGCAGATTTCCATTACGAACATTTTAGTACCAAAGTTGCCCAGTATCCAGTGAGTTATGGGTACATCGAAAACTAAAACACTTTTTGAGAATGTACCGCTCTCCTTATAGCAGATAACATACCAATTTGATTAATTTCGAAGGTGTCACTGTAGAAACGGGGAGTGCAATTCTTAAGACATAAAATTCCATAGTATTAAATTAAAACCTAGTCATTATACAAAAAGGAACAAATGCTTAGTGAATACTGATTAAAAATATTTAACATAAAATGAGAGATCACATTATTCGATATTATCCAATTGTAACCAGTTTTATCATTAGTCAACAAATTACGAAGGCGTGAAAAACATTGTCATTTGTATAGATTTACAGGAATCAAATCATTAATCAGGATGATAATGTTATTCTGGTGATATATCAAAGTGGAACGAGCTATAAACCGAATCTAAAGCAAATTCATTGATCTTAACAATAGGGAAACCTACCTATGATGGGGAATCCTCTAGTGATTCTATGATCATTGATCATCTCGGTCAATAAGAAAGAAGGTCCCTGCAAGTACAAGATTAAATAGATATGTATAGGGACTGATAAATGTCTTGTTAAAATAACATTGCATAAGACCTCAGTACTTAATTTTTATTCAGTTTTGGACTAATAGTTATATCAGATAAAAAGATAATTTAAAAGTGGCATTTAGTGTTTGAAACATGTTATAATATGGCAAATTTGAGTAAATTTTGAAACTCTGGAGATTCTTCAAGAAAAACCAATAAACATTTGTAGGACAAAAACAGACTATCTACAATATTTATTTCAAGAGATATTCAAGGCTATAACAAAGATGATATTGCTACATTCTGAAACGATTATTAAAAAATAAAATTTTTATGTATCTAGCATCGGTGTGGAGGTTAGATTCGCCAACAAGCAGATTAGCAGAAAACAACAAGAAACTGGGTTGGAGACAATTAGGCAGGAAGCAATATCTGTAAAGAAGATATCGGTATGACTCAACATGAAAACTTAGATAAGTAATAAACTTAGAAAAGTATAGAAATGTAATAGGACGAAAGTATACAAGGACACAGGCAAATATAATACACCGTTTGATACAGTCCATCACAAGCAGTACAAGTCCTTAGCAAAACAAATAGACAACTACCTTTAGATCCTAAAAACCTGTAATATAAACAACGAGCAATAGTGGGCAATGAAAATACATCAGAAGAAATCGAAATTAAAAGGAAGAGGGCCCTCGTACGCAGAGGGCTGCGTGCTGTTAGCACTTCTGTTCAATGCTAGTCAGAAGAAATTTTGAGAAGGACTACTAACAATATTAGGTAAGCGGATGATACTGTTATTTTAGCAGAAAATATTGAGGATTTGCAGAGACTGATATAAAAGATAGTTGATCATGCACAAAAATATGGCCATTCAATAAATATCAAGAAAACAACATTTACGAAGATTTCAAAATCTTCACAAAATAATGATAAGAGGTTAACAGTTAATGGAAAAATGTAGAAAATTATAACTATTTTGGCACAATAATTAATCACAGACATTATTACTCAAAAGAAATTAGAGATTGCGCATGGAAAAAGCATGTACAAATTTAAAAAAGAACTGAGGAAGATGTTTTGTACAAGAGATCTGAAGTTAGATTTAAGAATTATATTGACAAGGTGTTATATTTTCTAAACATTACTTTATACATAAAACATACGATAAACAGTACACTTGAGCAGCCTACGACATTCGAGAGAGTTTAGCACAAAGGACTGATCTACAAAATATAGAACTATGAATACAGCAATGCCATGATAGAACTATTCTCCCCTAACTCGCAAACCAAAAATTCAGGATTTGCATTGCACAAGTATTATCCAAAGTCTGAATTTTGGAGGTTTTATTCCGTGTCGTCTGCATGATCAACCTCTAAATAGACGACACGTCAATAGTGGCTAAGCATAGTAATCAAGACATTGCAACTAGAAACCTTCAGATAGCACTAGACGCTTTTACAAGAATGGTGCTCGCACTGGAAAATGGGAGTAAATCCGGGGAAGACCCCAAGCAGTGATGTTTAGGAAAAGACGCAGCGTACCAGCCAAACAACCAGATGTTCGATACTCGCATTGGATGACCAAATGAAGCAAAGTACCTTGGGGTCACCATAGATAAGAGACTCACGTTTACATTCCATGCTATAAGAATAGTTCAGAAGACAATGATATAAGTTAATATCACAAGCCTAACTGGTAGAAGAAGCAAATTAATATTCAGAACAAAGACAAGGCTCATGATAGGTACCATACTGCCCTTCCTGACATACACATCTCTTACATGGGTACAGACTTGCAAGACGAACAGAAAGAAGATCCAAGCTATGATGTCTTCCACCGATGAAAGCACAGAAGACCCAAAAAGCAACTGCATGACAATGACTTAACAGAGATAGCATGTAAGTAGCCCTAAAACGATCGACTAACTGTCATTAGCCGATCTTAATCCCAAACTTCCTCAAAAATATCATTAAAAAAATGACACATGCCCTCCAACAAAATACCGAGGGCCAGACCGACAAACCGGGCCAGAGGGCCTATCCGCGTGTTGAGACTCTGGAGTAAGCTCAGCCAAAAGGCTATGGTAGAATTATGGAAGCTCGATACTTGGACACACAAAACACATAAAGATGACAAGTGTCGAAGATAATATAGTATAGCATAGGGCATCAGCTTGCTATGAGGGGCTTATGAAGGAGTGCCTGGACAGCATTCGGGCTCGGATGATTCGTCCTTCGTCTGGATCAATTCTCCTCACCCCAATGAATTGTATGCCGAAGTGTTTCTAAGGGTACATCCTGCGTCGAATGTTACGTTCTGCGACAACTGTCACATAAATGTCACGTCCTGCGTCGAATGTCACGTCCTGCGTCGACTGTCCATAAATGTCATGTCCTGCGTCGAATGTCACGTCCTGCGTCGACTGTCACATAAATGTCACGTCCTGCGTCGAATGTCACGTGATATCACGTCAAATGTTACGTCCTGCGTCGAATGTTACGTTCTGCGTCGACTGTCACATAAATGTCAAGTCCTGCGTCAAATGTCATGCGTCGACTGTCACATTAATGTCATGTCCTGTGTTGAATGTCACGTCATTTACGTTATTTCACGTTAAATGTCACGTCCTGCGTCGAATGTCATGTCATTCACGTCATTCGAAGTCTAGTACATAGCAATAACAATGGAGATACGCCCCGTTTTCCTATGTTACCATACCCGTTTTTCTATGTTGCTTTGTCCCGTTGTCCTATGCTGCCACGCCATACGTTGTAATGTCCTTTTGGCATTGTTATGGGTATGCAAGCCTCATTCAGTTCGGAGATTACTATTATGTATGTGTTTGTGTGTGAGAACGCGGTGACAATTGAGAAACCGGAAGGAGAAGAATCCTGAATATATCATGGAATGATCATGTAACAAACAAAGAAGTCATGAGAAGGATAAGAGTAGGAATGAAAATAATAGAAACCATCAAAACCAGAAGCTGTAATTCCTGGAACATGTTAAGTGTGGTGAAAGATATTACGCATTTTAATTAGTTTTGCAAGGAAAAATCCAGGGCAGAAAAAGTGTAGTAAGGAGAAAAATCTCCTGGCTGCGTAATTGCGGGAATGGTATAGATGCTCACCTATGGAACTTTTCCGAGAGCCGAATCTAAAATCAGAATAGCCATGATGGTGGCCAATCACCTGAAGAATGATTTTATGTAAATGAGTTACATAGACGAACCGTCTATTGTTACCTTCAAACTCATAAAGAATGTGTTTTTAATTGTAGCTACATGTTAAGTAACACATTTCAGTCAATCTCTCAAAAACAAGAAATTAAAAATACTATAGTCGATTTGCCGGATTCATATTAGTTCATAATATTAAATAGTATTTTAAATAAAATTAAAATTAATAATTCAGCTAATAAATGTTTAACTTATTATTACTTTTAAACTACACGAACAAACTATAAGTATACAAGTTTTTCACGCTTTGGTAACAAACAACAAAAACAAAAATTTGTACGAAAGTAAATTTCTTGCAAAATTTAACAGATACGTATACAGTAATTTTAATAACATGATAAAAATATAATATCTTTCTCAACAATATATTGTGCACAATATTTATATTATATGACTAAGGGGCTCACTCTAATAAAATTTTGCGATGACTATTTCTATTTTCCTGCAATATACTTTGCGAAATATTATTGGGCTGTGAAGAAGAGCATATTACAATCAATTTATAAATACTTGAAAAACAACGTAACTAGCGATTTATGCATCCTAGATCTAAGATAACATGATACAACAAAGATATTCATTTACCTCTAAACACATTTCTAAAAATTTTCACACATGTCAATGTAATTAGTTATCTAAAGGTTCCAAAATTTTAATTAGTAAGTAATATCTCATTAATGTAGTAAAGAATATGGTTTTCAAAACTACATAAAATCTTCTCTTTTTAATGCTACAATAAAAGCTTTAGCTTATCCCATCTATTTATATAAGGACCAAGAATACGTGAGGCCGAAACAAAAAAGAAGCACTCGACCTATGGAGTTGGAGAAGAATATTGAAAATACCCTAGACAGATAAAATGAAAAGCGCTGAGGCACTCAGAAGAATAAGAAAAGAAAAATAATTACTCTTAAGCGTCAAATGTCGAAAACTTTAATAATTTGGACATGCTATCCGAGAAGATAGATATTAAAATCTAAGGTTAACCTTAGTTAACATTTTAAATTCTATGTTCTTTTTAATTAAAGTGGTTATATACTTTCAGGTTACACTGATGATGGAATTTTCATTCCGAAAACATTCTGTAATGTAATTGTGATATAGCTCGTTTGGGTATTTTATTATATATCTTTTATAAAGGATTTGAAATAAAAATTTTTTGTGATACATGGTATACAGCCAGCTACAAGAACTTAGTTTCCTAGTGGATTTTAAAATTGATATTGTCAGTAAACTACCAGATCCACAAATTATTCAAGACGGAAGGATATTGAAGATAGTTTTTTCAACTAAGGTGGATATACACAAAATCATGTATTATACCTATTAAAAAAATAATGACTTTATTTTGCATCGAGCTAAAAATTTAAAAAATAAAACTATGATGCAATAAACGGTTAAAAAATTAATAAAAAAAGAATATCCAATATAAGACGACTTTCCTCTAACGTTTATTTAAGACACGAAAAAAAAATTCAATTGATAATATGAAAAAGCTCCTCATAAGCAAGGATTTGTCTCTTCCCCTAAAACTACCTCTAGTTAAATGCTACATTTTCCCGATCTTACTGTATGGTGTGGAGACCTGGACGCTGGCAGAGACGCTCACGAGAAAACTAGAAGCATTCGAAATGTGGGTGTACCGATGCATTCTTCGTATATATTGGACCGAACATGTCACCAAAATAGGGGTAATCCAAAGAATCGGAATCCAGGCAGGAGAAGACACTCGTGGCTCCAAAATTTGCGGAAGTGGTTCGGATTCACATCGGTCGAACTATTCAGAAGCGTCGCAAACAAGATCAGAATTGCCATGTTAATAGCCAACGTTCGCAACGGACAGGGCACTTGAAGAAGAAGAAGGGGTCATCTGACCTCATTATGTGGCTATTTCCAACGGCTTTATAGACATTTTTCATTGATCATTAATGATTTGATAGGTTGGAAAACGTCCTGAAAATTTATAAATCCATTTTGTATAATTTTTAAAAATTTTTAATTACAGCCAACCACTGGGAATTTCCCTTTAAAAATTTAAGAAAGAAAACGTATTTTGTTTATGAAATAGTGTAAACCAAAAAGATATCAAATATCGAAGATTCCTAGATTAAATCTAAAACTTTAAGTGACGTATTTATATCTTGTATAACTTAAAAGTATTAAATGTTATGTATTAAAAACAAGCATTTTATTTTAATACTAAAAAATATTCTTGCAAGAGTATGCATATTTAATGTTACCCGCCTATGAAATAAGTATCTTTGTGTGAACAACACCTGTCAAAATTGCTGAAGACACCCAGAGGAATGAATCTAGTAGTTATCTTCAACTTAATTTATAGCTCGGGGCCTATTAGATCCATAAACATAGTTACATTCTTTCACTATAATAATCTAGAGAGCATTCATGAATTACTGTAAACAAGAAGATCACATGCCGAGGGAAATAGCTGGGTGTAGCAGAGATTGTATACGAGAAAGTAGGGAGTTACTCGTATCACATTATGCATGTATTAATGTTTAGTTTTTATTAAAGCGGATATAAAAACTTGTTAAAAAATAAACAGTAGGAGGCATTAGATAGAGCACAGAACAGAAATCTATTAAAAGTAAGCCAAAAGAAACAGGAAAACCGGAAAGAAATTAATAACAAAAAATGCCGAGAAAAACAAATTAGAAAATTTATGGCAAGTAAGTATATTAATACCATAGAAAACTAGAAATAAAAAGGAGAATAGTAAAGATAACAAAACAAATAAAGAGAAAAAACGCAAAAAGCTAATCAAAGAGAAAAAACAAAACGGACACAAAAAAGAAAAGTTAGCTAATTGAAAACTAAAGAAAGAGAGATAGCCAGTGGCGGACTAAGGCTAAGTCAGGCCTTAGGCAACATTCTAATTCTGGGCCTATTTTTCAGTCATGACGCATATTTTGCGTTTATTAGTTTGGTTCCAAGTCATATATATGTAGTTATATTTAATTATCACATTCCAAGAAAAAAATTGGAATGCTTAAATAAATTTTCAGAATTGTGTTTGAATTTGGGAAAGTGGCAATAATATTTTACTTATAAAAGTCTGAAAGTCTTGTAATACTTTAGTTTTCAGTTTTGCTAGATTTAAATCTTGTTCATAACATTTTTATTCCTCTATTGAAGAGTCACTAACATATCTATTATGAAAATTGTTTTAAATTTCATGTTAATCACAGCAGATAATGTGGTCAGTGAAGTTTCCATGTTCTGACAATTTTTTATGTACATTTTTCCAATTATTCGTCAGATTTGTCATTAGCGTTGTTTGCTTGGAAAATAATTTACAGACCTAATAGTGCAGTAAGTTGTTTATTGCAGTAGGTATAATCCAACCAATTTTATTTAACTTTTTCCCCGCTATTCATTGTTCAGATGAAGGAAGCAATAGTTAATTTGCTTGTGATTTTTTGACCCTTCTTTACATGGAATAGAAGATGATTCCATAGATTCATTTATTGATTTTAGTGGATTTTTTATATAATACTATCGCATGGCTTCTGTTAAGTATCTGGCTATATTGCAATGTCGTTGGCAAAACCTTTAGTTTCGTCATTATTTTGAGATGATTTTGAATTTATATTTTCATCTTTTATTTTGTCTTCACAATCGTGGAATTTTATATAATATATTATTTTAATTAAATAATATAATACTTTTATAAAAACTTAATAATTCGAAGATATTCTTTAGGACTGCCTTTATTTAATTTCTTCGCTTTGGTTGGTGTTTTTACTTTAGACTCTGCGGAAGTCGGAACTGGGGATGGACATGACGCAGGCTTAGGAGCTCACTTCTTTTCAACTTTCTTCGTCTTGGCCTGCTTTTTCTCTGTATTTGATGCTGTTTTTGTAGCCTTAGTAACTTTCTTTACAGATTTTGCCCTTTCGCTGGTAGCAGAACATTTGGCAGTGGTCGCAGTTTTTTTCCGTTTAGTTGTTTCTTCAGCTTTCAATTTTGCTCCTGAACTAGGCTTTGTATATCCAGAACACGATGAGATTGACGCTAACTTGAGGATCCTGACGCTAATTTTCCCTTTGTTTACACCAACGCAACGATCGAGCAGCAACTTCAACTCTTAAATACTTTTTGATGAACGGTGCAACTTTTTACGCATTTACTTTGTCATTTGCAGCGATATATTTCTTGATAGCTTGAAGATAAGAACCACTTCTTTTTGGATTTTTTGCCTACTTTTCCTTTTTGAATGGTTAAGATGTTTGTGGCGTTCCAGATTCCGACGTAACCGAAGTGGCTGATAATTGGTTTTGATTGATCTATATTTGCACCGGAACGCTCGTCCACGCTAGTAGACTTTATCAAACAACGCTTCAACATAATTATTAAAAAAAAAAAAAAATAAAACTTTCGGTCTTCAAAAATTACGGGCCCTAGTCACGTGCCTAGGTTGGCTAGACCTTAGTCCGCCCCTGGAGATAGCAATAAAATAGTAAATAAAAAGTTAAAAGGAATAACAGGAGAAAATTTAAGAGAAACAGTAAGAAAGCCAAAAGAAAGGGTAACAAAGAGATATGCAAATGAATTAGGAAACATAGTGAAGAAAACATAAATAAAAGTTATAACAGGAAGAAATAAAGAACAACTGAACAAATTTCAGTTTTAAGTAATGAAAGACAAAAAAAGTGGTAAAAAAGTAAAACAACAAAAAACGGAAAAGGAAAACAGAAAGAAAAACATTTTTTTTAAATATACAAAGAAATATGTAGTTCTAACTAAAAAAAATGCAAAGAATGATAAGACAAATAAAAAATATAAACTATAAAAATATTAAAAGGAATAAACAATCAAATAAAACGGTAAAATGCAAAAAATAGAAAAGAAGACATAAAAAATACAGAAAAAAATAGTAAATCTTTATTACAAAGTGTAGATGGAAAGTAACAAAGTTTAAAATACGGTATGAAAAAGAATGAAAACAAGTAGGCAATTCTAGAAAGAATTGAATAAATGTATAAGGATACAAAAATATTTATATGGAGTTTAAATATCTAAGTATCACATTATCTAGCTACGACAAGCTCGAAACTGAAGTGGAATATCAAGTGAATAGAGCAAAGTGAGCCACAGGCTGCCTGAATGAAATAATATGGAGAAATAAAAATATCGTGAAAGAAATGTAAGACAGAATTTACAAAACAGTCATCAGACCAATAATGCCATTCGCGGCAGAAATATGACCTGAGGCATAGAGAACAAAAAGGATGTTAGAAACAGCAGAGATAAAAACACTTATTAATGATAAGACATTATGGGACAGAGATAGAAGTACAGATATACGACGTAGAAGCAAGGTGGAGAACATCAAGAATTGGGTAAAAAATAGAAAAGTAGAATGGAACGATCCTATATGCCGAATGACAACGTAAATACGACAAGAGACGGTTCTCCAATAGGAAGACGATCAGTAGGAAGACCACGAAAACGATGGAACGACAACTTACTGGAGGCACATTGAAAAACAGACAGAGCCATGTCTACATAAAAAGAAAAAGAAAAAGAAGAAAAACCTTTTCAAACATAAGACCCTAAAGTTCAGGTACAATTAAACAAATTTTAATAAATAATAAAAAAAATTAATAATATTTAAAATAATGATTTTGTTCCTTCTTTTACAATACTTTTTTTATTTGTTAACCGATTTTAACTTAACACATCTAATTTTGTTTATCTTTTCTTTCCAAAGAAGTTGTCCGTTTACGTCAAATCTCTAAATAGGCAAGTCTTTGAGTTACGAACAAAATATTGAGCTTAACGTTTTGGTTATTTATTTAAGAATAAACTAAAAAAATATGAATCCCTAGAGGAGATTTTCGATAGTAATACCGCTAGTGATTCAATTTTCGCAATAAGTCTGTCGATTTACTTTTAAACGAAACTGAGTTGCTTGAAAACTCGTTTTCTTTAAGAAACACAGTTGAGTTTAGAAATAAAAGACAGACTTATAAGCTAAATTAAATCATGAGTAGTATTTTATTAGACTATTTCATGAACAAAGTGATAGGTCAAAAATTCAGTAGAATGAGAGGAAAGAATTTAATAATAATACATTTGATCTAGGTAACCCAAATCGACCCATTTTTTGAATAATTCACAATTAGTCATAATCATGAAATATTTATTATAACTATAAATAATTTGTTATAATTATTTTTTACCTATAACAATCAATAATTTGTACACGAAAAAAATACATTATTCTCGACTATAATTATTATAAACGGTGCAATTGTAAAAATTTTGAATACTATGACCGTTATTAGGTGAATACAATGTATTGTTGCTATTATTACTTACATTACTACTGATGTACTTGGATTATTCCTAAAAGTATTCACTATGTTCTGATGATCTTCGGCACTAAGATGTAAATACGAGTTCGAACTTCCATGTCCAGTAATTTTCATAGCTTGTTGTTCACTAACACCAGATTGTAGTAACTGATTTTTACTGATTTTTATATTCATCCGAAGTCATATCGACAGAACTCATTTTCCTTTTATCGGGTACAGTTTGCAACAATTTTCTCTTACTATCACGAGCCGCTCTCGCTTCCTTGAAGGTTATGTCTTTGAAGGGATCAATATGTCTCTGATACTCACAGAAATATTTTTCTTGTACCAATTTTGCAGAAGTGTTCCATATGGTTTTAATAACACTCTCCTTGTAATCATTACCATTAATTTTTCGCATGTTGAATGCCCAGTCTCTTAGAATGAATGCTAGTCTTTCGCTGTTATTTTCTGCATCTAATTTGTAGTTGCGATCCACACAGAACATCATAAATTGTCTCCATTTATAGGATTTAGATTTTCTTGCGTTACTCGGTATATTTTCTTCAATGTTTTCGTTTATAATTTCGTTTGAAGTACCACCGAAACGACTCATTTTGACGTATACAGCTACAATAATTTTTTTCAATCAATATAAGGTTGAATGTTCGAATAATTAAACTTTGAGAGTATACAAGGCAACTATCGAACACGGTGATTAATTTAATCTTGCCCAAGTACTTTCGATCAATAGATCATCTTCAGGGGCATTTCGTCAGTTGTGGCCTATCCGACATAGTAGAATGTCATAAATGTAAAATTTGGACATAATACAAAATACAATACACTAAGACAAACAGAATCAATTCTGTCTCCGGCTTCTATACAACATGTAGCTTCTCCTTATAAATTTTAAAGTGTTTGTTTGTCTTAGTGTATTGTATTTTGTATTGTTATGTCCAAATTTTACATTTATGACATTCTACTATGTCGGATAGGCCACAACTGAAGAAATGCCCCTGAAGATGATCTATTGATCGAAAGTACTTGGGCAAGATTAAATTAATCACCGTGTTCGATAGTTGCCTTGTATATCCTCAAAAAAAAAAAAAAATTTTTTTGGCAAACGTCAAACTTTGCTTTGCGATCGGTATCCATGGTTACGTCGTTGAAAACACGAAGCTGATAGACCAATCAGAATTGAAAGACAGTTGGTGTTTTCGCGATAACACAAGCTGTCTTTGGTTTGTGATTGGTCAGATTATGTGAAAATTTTAAGATGAGTGAAATAGTCTTTGTAATATCTCATACTATATATTTCAACTGTCAAACCCATCTATACAGTTGTGTCGAGTAAAAATTGAAATAATAATGAAAAATGTTAAATTAATACGAATTTTAATAACTTGCCTCTTTCATTTCAGTTACCCAATAATATTTCGTATACCTTATACACTGCTACTTTATAATGTACAAGATAAAACTTTTCTCGAACATTAAATGGACATTGCATCTAAAATAATATTTTGTTTAGACACACCTGTGACTAGATAATTTTAAAAAAATTGTACAATATATTCGTTGTGAATAATAAATAAATTTGCTCTACCATATAGTTAATTTTTCACTTATTTACAAGTATTTAGTTGGTCTAAAACGGAGGAAGATAAGATATAGATAAAGAACGGAAAGAAAGAGGAAAAATTAAGTTAAAATAAGAAAAAAATGTTAAAAATAAATAGTAAATGCCAAAAATGCTGAAAACAAAGAAATAACAAATAAAGAAGAAATCTTGTTTAAGAAAGAAGATGTTGGCTACTAGTATGGTAATTCTAACTTTATTGACCGCAGCTCGAAATAGTTCTGAAGTGGTCAAGGAAAACCATTTTCGTAAGTTCTGGAGCCAAGATATTCTTCTTCCTCCTGGTCCTCTCTTTCCGTAAACCTTTCCTGTGTTATATCTATGATCGTTTCGCATTATATGTCCAAGATATTCTAGCTTGCGCTGTTTCACTGTGGATATAATTTCACATGTCTTATCCATCCGACGTAGAACCTCAATGTTTGTTACTCGGTCCACCCAGGAGATCCTCAGTATCCATCTATAACACCATATCTCAAACGCCTCGAGTTTTTCCATGGATGTCTCGGTTAGTGTCCATGATTCAACCCCATAGAGCAGCATTGTAAGCACGTAGGATCTTAATAAACGGATTTTTGTTTTTAAGGGTAGGTCGTGGCTCTTAAATATCTTGCTCATTCTGACAAAGGCTGACCTGGTTTTTTCCATTCTTTGTTTTATCTCAACTGAGTGGTCCCATTGGTCGTTTATGGTGGTTCTTAAATAGTAGTAACAGGGAATTTGGAGTATTTGTTGCTGATCGACCAGTATTGACTAGGTGGCTTCTTACGGATGACCATGTACTTTGTTTTCTTAATGTTAAAATCAAGCCCGTATTCTTGACCAATTCTCCACAATGGCGTTACTAGTGTCTGTAAACTTTCTAAACTGTCTGCTAAGAGTATGGTGTCGTCTGTATAATATCTGATGTTATTCAGGCGCTCACCATTTATAAGAATACCCTCTTCGATATGCTCTAAGACCTGGCTCATGACGTGTTGTGCATATACGTTAAATAATAGGAGAGAGAGTGTGCAGCCCTGTCGTACTCCCCTCTTTATTGCAACTTCCTCTGTTAGTTGGTCTTTTACCTGAATGGTTGCTGGTTGGTTGTAGTATATGTTCTTGATTACTCGAAGGCTTTTGTTATCCAGAGCAGATGATTTTAGTATATCCATGAGCTTATCGTGCTTGATTCTGTCGAAAGCTTTGTGGTGGTCGATAAAGCATACATTAATATCGGAGTTGACGTCTCTGCACCTTTGAAATAATACCTGAACCGTGAACAAGGCTTTTCTTGGACCTAACGTATCCCTGAATCCAAACTGCGTTCGTGAGATCTGTGAAAGAAAAAATAAGAAGAAATAAAGAAGAAATACAAAAACGAATTTACGAAAACAAGAATCACTGAACGCCAACTGAATGGAAAAATAAAAATAAAACAGAGAGAATTAGTAAAAGACATAGAAAACATAATTCGGGATTCTATAAAGAAATGTAATAAGATTTTATAGTTTTTTGAACATATTGATATGGAAACAATATCTAGAGAAAGTAGTTTAATATGGTATAGCACATTTATTAAGTATGCCGATCGTTAGGAATACTATTAAAAGCAGTGTTTAAGAAAGCAATCGTTACAAATTAAAAAAGCTATAAATACAATTATAATCACAACAACTATTACATTTAAACATAAATACATTGTTTAAAATAAGTACTTTTTTAAAGTGAGTATTGAACTTTGCAGGAAAGCGTTAAGGTCACTGAAACGGTTTTATTGTGTATTTAAAAAGATTTCTAATAAACCATTTCAAATATTTCAGAACTAATTGCCACGTGTCTTCTAATTAATATGCCTGCCATCTAGTTCTGACTTCCATATAGCTTGGTTTAAAAACCTGAAATAAAAATCAAAACATAAAAAGGTTGTAGTTATTGTTAAACGTATTAATATGATAATTAACTGTTGGTCAAAAATTAGGCATATTGTTAGAAAGCATTTTAAAAAAATTAGTTCTCAAACAAAAATGAAAATAATTTTTATTTTAATATAAATGAACAACAATTAGTAGAACCAGAACGCAAGTAATAGAACAAATAATAGATATTTTAGGCACATTTGTCAAAGAGTCTCGTAGATTTTTTTGATATCAGAACACAGAATACACCACCCAACAAGAAATGAAAGCTTTGTTGGTACCTTTTATGTTCGTAGGACAAAATTTTGGAGGGAGAATGACAGTTAAACTACTTAGTATACTAAGAGAAGTAATAAGGGAGTCGTTCAAAACAGTAGTAAAAGTTATAGTTACACTGAGAAACAAAGTAATTATTAAAACTAATGGTTCTGAAGTAGATCTGTTTTGTATAAATTGTATTTTTTTCTGTAAAATTTAATATAACCCCTATATCAATTCTGTCAAGGTCAAGGTCATGTAATATCGACGATAAAGACTTAAGGATCATTTCAAACCTCTACCAAGAACAAAAGGCTAAAATCAGAATAAAAAGCGAAACATCTGGAAAAATCAATATCGAGAAGGGAGTAAGACAGGGATGTGTCCTATCACCTTTGCTGTTCAATGTTTACTCTGAGAAGATATTTCAGAAAGCTTTGGAAGGCACTTCGGATGGTATAATTATAAACGGGCAATGTATAAATAACCTGCGATATGCTGATGACACTGTCATACTGGCAGATAATGCTGAAGCCCTACAACGCTTAATGGACCGAGTAACGACAGCCTGTAGAGAATTTGGAATGAAATTGAATACAAAGAAGACAAAAACGATGGTCATCAGCAAGCACCAAAACAGAAGGGCGAAGGTGAATGTCGACGGAACAGATCTGGAAAGAATAACAAGAACAACGTACCTTGGAAGTAATCTTGATGAAACTTGGGACCACTCACCAGAGATAAGAATACGCCTGGAAAAGGCACGTACAATGTTTTACAAAATGTAAAAAGTTCTATGCAACCGCCAGCTGGGCATCTCATTAAGAACTAGAATACTTAAGTGCTATGTTTTCTCCAACTTGCTCTATGGTGTTGAAGCCTGGACAATGACAGAAGCAACACAAAAAAGAATCCAAGCATTCGAACTCTGGTGTTACCGTAAAATGCTCAGAATATCCTACATGAGCCATACGACAAATGCGGAAGTCTTGCGGAGGATGAATATGGAAAGAGAGCTTATGCTTATAATAAAAGAACAAAAAACACAATATTTTGGTCACATCATAAGAAATCAGAAGTATGAACTGCTCCAACTTATAATCGAAGGCAAAGTCAATAGCAAAAGAGGACCAGGAAGACGACGCAACACCTGGCTTAAAAACCTACGGCAACGGACGAACATGACCTCCATAGAACTATTCAGGGCTGCTACAAATAAGATTAAATGGGCAAATGTAATGGCCAACGTCCTTAATGATAAGGCACCGTAAGAAGAAGATCAATTCTGTACCGATAAGTCTTCTTCTTCGAGTGTCATCTCCACGACGGAGATCGGAAATCATCATTGCTATTCGGACTTTTGAGACGGCTTCTCTGAAAAGTTCAATTGATGTACATCCGTACCACTCTCCCAGGTTGCGCAGCCATGACATTCTACGCCTCCCTATGATTCTTTTTCCTTGGATCTTTCCCTGCATAATCAGTTGGAGCAAGGTGTATTTATCACCACGTGTAATATGTTCGAGATATTACAATTTTCTTGTTTTAATTGTATTTAAAATTTCTATTTCTTTATTCATCCTTCTAACAACCTCTTTGTTTATGACGTGTTCTGTCCACGATATTTTCAGAATTCTTTTATACACCCACAGCTAGAATGATTCCAGTTTTTTCATTGAGGCCGCATTCAAGGTTCAAGATTCCATTCCATAAAATAAATTCGAAAAAACATAGCACTTCGCCAACCTAACTCTTAGTTCCAATTTTAAATTCCTTGTACATAGCACTCGTCTCATTTTGTTGAAATTTGCTCTAGCCTTTTTTATTCTGATTTTGATCTCCTTAATGTAATCATTTGTGGAGTTAATAATTGTTCCCAGATAAGCATATTTGTCAACTTGTTCGACGTTGGTTCCGTTTATTAGAAGATTCTTGTTTCTTTCTTTGAGATTGAAGATTTCTTTGAGTTTTCGATATTCTCACAAATTTCGACATTGATTGTTAGACCATACTTTTTTCCGTACTCCGCTATTCTGGTCACCAGTCTCTGAAGATCTTCAATATTTTCGGCTAAGATCACAGTGTTGTCCGCATATCTGATGTTGTTAATGGGAACTTCATTTATCTTTATTCCAGCTGTTTCAACCTTAAGAGCGTTTTTCAGGATCTCTTCGGAGTAGGCCTTAAAAAGAATTGTCGAAAATACGTATGTCTCACTTCACATCTAATTTCAATTTGTTCTGACAGCTGTTCATTGATACGTACTTTTGCTAGCTGTTTATGGTATAAATTTAATATGATCCTGAGGTCGGTGTAATCAATCTTCTTTGAAAAAAGTGAAAAGTGAATTGTGTTTCGAAACTATTTTACGGTTTCAATCTTCTTTGATTTTAAGACATTCATTAATTATTTATGTTGTACTTTATCGAATGCTTTATTATAGTCAATAAAACATACGTATATATCTTGATTAATGTCAGACATCTTTGTATCCTACTAATAAATAAAAAAGTCAAAAATATAGATTTGTTTTTTTTTAAACAAATTAACGTACTAAAAGTATTTGGCTACGTTAGAAAACCGATAAAAAGCCATTGAATTTGAAAGTTAATTTCAAAATAGAGATGATGAAAAATCAGTCGATTTCTATTACTTTTTATCGATTTTTTAAGGTATTAAGATATGTATCATCATCATCAATTAGCCTATCCACTGTTGAACGTTAATCCTCCCGTAAAATTTTCCACCTATTTCTGTCTTGAGCTTCTTGTATCCAGTTTGTGGTGATGCGCTTGATATCATCCGTCCATCTAGTCGGTGGTCGTCCTCTGCTTCGATATGCATCTTACCTTGGTCGCCACTCCAAGCGGAGTGTGACCAAGTGACCAAGTGACCAAGAATTTTTTTGGTCCATCTGTCATCCGTTAATTTGGCAACATGTCCGACCCAAGCCCATTTAGCCCTGGCTATTTTTTCAACTGCATCTGTGACTCCTGTTCTTCTTCTTATTTCTAGGTTTGGTACTTTATCTCTGATGGTAATACCTAATATTGATCTTTCCATAGCGCGTTGTGTAACTCTTATTTTATCTATTGTTCTTTTTGTCAGAGTCAGTGTTTCTGTACCATATGTAAGAACCGGTAAAACGCACTGGTTAAAAACCTTTCTTTTTAAACAAACTGGGATACTAGACTATAAAATGTTATTCAATCTACCAAAGGCAGCCCATGTGAGACCTATCCTTCTTTGTATTTCAGTTGTCTGATTATCTCGGCTTAGGTGAATCTCATGCCCTAGATATTTGTAAGCTATTACTTGGTCGATGCTATGGCTCTCAATCAGAATTTTACCGCTGACTATAAGGTTGGTCATAAATTTTGTTTTTGAGGTGTTAATTTTAAGACCAATTGTTTTTGACACTTTATAGAGCATGTGCGGCATTTTTGTAGCTTTATCAACTCTATCAGATATTAAAACGATGTCATCGGCAAATCTTAGGTGGTTCAGATCTTCACCATTTATATTAATTCCCATATTATCCTCTCGTTCCATTTGCTTGAACATATATTCAAGAACAGCTGTAAACAATTTAGGGGAGATAGTATCACCCTGTCTAATTCCACGTTCTATTCGAAACTTCTTGGTATCTTCACGAAGGCGGACACAAGCTGTACCAGTTTCGTAAATACTTTTAATCAAGACAATATATCGGTAGTCAATGCGGCAGTCAGCCAATGCTCGAAGCATTTTATGATGATCTATAGTATCGAACGCCTTTTCATAATCTACGAATATAAGAAAGATAGGCTTGTTATACTCTGTACACTTTTCTATTAGTGTTTTTACAACTTGCAGATGATCATTTGTTCCGTATCTGGAGCGGAACTCAGCCTGTTCATAAGGTTGGTAACTATCCAGTTTGTTCACAAGTCGTTTTGGTATTATCTTCATGAATAGTTTGTATGCATGGGAGAGCAAACTAATAGGTCTGTAGTTCTTGAGTTCTGAAATGTCACCTTTTTTGTGTATTATGGTTATTATTGCATTATGCCACTGGGAGGGGGTTATGCCTCTTGTCAAACAAGCATTGAACATCTTTTTCAACACATTTAGTAACGTTCCTCCTCCTTCTTTGATTTTTTCAATGACTATTCCATTTTATCCAGGTGATTTATTGTTTTTCATCTCCGAGAGAGCTGATTTTATTTCCTCTGTTGTGATATCTGGGATATCTTCTGAGTCTATATTTTGATCTTTTGGTATTTGATTTTGATCAGGATCTGGAAGTTCTCGCTCATACAATTCTGAGTAAAAATCTTAAGCAATTTTTAAAATATCTTCCTTACTTGTTGTAGTTTCTCCTTTTTTATTTACAAGTTTACAAATATTTTTTAATCCTTCAGTCATTTGTCGGCGCAGAACCTTTAAACTTTTATTTTTATCAATGTCTTGAGTTATGTATTCAATGTTGTAATTTCTGACATCTTTTCGAATGGATTTTGTGATATCTTTGTTTAACTGTCTTAATGTTACAAAATTATCTGTGTATTTGTCTTTCAATTCTCTTCTTTTGTTTATAAGATCTTCAGTAGCTTGAGTGAGTTTACCATCTTGTTTTTTCTTTTTTCCTTATATTTTGTATGGGCGTTTCGAATCGCACTATTTATTCGCATATTTGTCACCTCCATATCTAATGCATAGATATGTATATGTATATTCAAAATATATATATAACAGTATTATTCTTTTTTACTATTAAACAACACACATACATAACAATACTTCTCATATCGTAAAAAAACTTCAGTCTTTATAGGTTGGCAGATAAACTATTTATAACAAGGCGGATTCTCACAGAAATTATTTGGATTGCGAAAAAGCCCTTCGTTTCGGTTCTTGTTGGGTGGTGTATTCTGTGGTCAGAATGTACAAGAATTACAGTTGCTGAATTTTTGCTTGGACATGGAATCACACACCAGAAAAATGACGCTTTTTTATTGGTAGTTCACAACACAATTTAAAATGTGTCCTTTTACATATCGGTAATAAGTTTGGGTCCATCCTCATTGGTCATTCTATCGGTAAAAAGGGAAATATAAAAAAATACCATTATTTTGTATTAATTTAAAAATTGTAAACTTTCTCCCTTAATGATAAGTTATATATACAAAAATCCACCTTTTTTGTCTTTGCAACAGCAGCGCAAAAGATCAGCATTGGTTTAAAAAATATTGGCATTTGAGAAAATTCGTGATTCAAGATAAAATCGCAATTGACAAACTTTTAGTTAAAGATTGTTTAGCAGTAAATGGTTGACTTCAACTAGTACCGACTATAAACATCCTGGGTTAACCGATAATAGTATAAAAGGCCCGGTTTCAGGTAAAATTTAATGCGATTTGACGAAAATACCTCTGACCACAGTAAAAAGAATTACATCAAATACCATAGAAACAAGAAAAAAAGGTAAGGATTCCAGTTCCACCAAATGTATGGACGAAGCCGATAAGGAGTTGATACGTCGAAAAGTCTATATCATGTACGAAGAGCAACGCATTAAGAGCTCCGAAGCAACGGCACAAGGTTGACGAAACCCAAATAAATTGTAGCCTCACCAGCTTATGGAAAATTTTGAAAAGTATGGGCTTTCGATATCATATAATTGACAAAAGACAAGTAATTATGGAATCTCATAGATTAATAGCGACATAAAGGATTTGCCGTCAAATAAAAGGAAGAGAATAACGATTTTACATGCTGGATCCGAAAATGGTTGGATCCAAATTCCCTGTGGCTTTCTGCAAAGAATATTAAAGACTCCTGCGTCGACTACCATGAAGATATAATGGCAGAATTTTTTGAATTGTTGAAGAATGGTTTAAAAATAATCTTATGCCAAACATTCCTCAAAATAGATGTAAGGGACAATGCAAGCTATTACAGTCGCCAACTAAGTAAGGCTCCAAACTCGAATAATAGTAAACTGGAAATTCAAAAGTTTTAAAGACATTTTCTATAAAAAAAAGTATATGTTTGTGATACATTGGCAGAGGAAATGGTACATACCGTGCTGCGGTTTCCACTCTATTATTGTATTTTAATCCCATAGAGCATATGTGGCACAAATTGAAGTCTAACGTAAGGTCACAAAATATTTCTAAAACCGTTAAGTAGTACTCATGATACAAATAAACAGATAAGATACCACGCATGTAGGCGTGGCTTATGTGACGTCAGTTTGTGCTAAATTTTTCCATATTGTGTTTTGATATTTATGTACATTTACGGTTCACAGTAAAATAATATTTTGAGAGCGTTAAAGGCTTTAAATTTTTCGCAGTATGAGGTGTGCAGTGTATTTGCAAGAGTTTTGTACCCGATACAGCATTCTGTAGCTTTCCAAAAGACAACATTTGGAGACATTTGTGTTAACGCCAGGATAGTTTTAATGTTAAGTTTACTCGTGTTTACTGTTAGCACTTTATTGAAAGTGATATAAACGTAATTTAAAACATAAATTGCTGGGGTGTTTAATAATCATGTCTAATGATATCATTACTAAATATTTGTTTTTGTAGAGCGGAACTTTGTAACAATAGTGGAAATAGTTTTGATGATGGTGCGAATGCTGGTGCTTCTTGTTTTATTCCCGAGAATGCTGTTTTGAAAGAATTACCTACTCGTCGAAGTATTGGGTTAGTTTGTAGATAAAAATACCTAACTAGCACAGATTATATACTATCTTAACTGGTCTGTGTTTTTTAATATCTAGAATATATGGTCCTGTATACTTTAATTTTAAGATGTGGAACAATGGGGTTATTGAAACAAGCAAACTGGCTTGAATGTGCAGAATTTTTTAAATTAGTATGCATATTTTGTTTTTTTTTTGTTATTTGTAAATTAAAAACTTTTATGTAAATATGGCGATGGTATAAATAATAAATTTTAGGTAAATGATTGGTTTGATTTTATGAATGTCAGAGAGTGACTCCAGGAAGCGAACAAAAGCTTATATATGAGCTTAAAATATCTAAGATAATATCATTACCAAAATGACGGACACAGTGAAAAACCTCCGGGTTAAAGAAAAAAATGCTTGTTTCCATTTAAAAAAGGTGAAAAAAAAAAGTACATTAAGACTATTTAATAATTCTCATGACACCTATTCGTTAAAACTTCTATTTAAAGATATGAAAACTACATTTTCTACCAAATATATATTGACATCTAGGTTAAATCAGGATGTATCGGAAAACTTCTTTGGAGCTATAAAAGCCAAACGAGGGCTTCATGATCATTCAGATGCTATCTGAATGATCATGAATCCTATATTCTTGGAAGAAATGAAGGCTCTCTTCCAGCTTTGGAAATGTCGAAGATGAAACCCCTTATATACCTTTGGATAGTGCAAATTTATGTGGAAAATATTTTTCTTCAATTCAAAATAACACTATTAATGATTCGGAGGCACCTACTAATATGTTTTATAGTGAGCTCAGTTTAGAACTCACTTTCTAAACCGAATATGACGGTTTAGAAAATTTTGAAGGTTATAATATGTCACAAGCTGAAGGATATAGATTCATCTGTAACTTTATCTAGAGTTCACCTGGATTTCTCATTTAAGTGAAGATGGTCTTTCATAACCTACACCTCAAATGATGGAATATCTTGAAAAACTGGAGAAAATTTTCAATTCTGTAAATAAAGATAATTTATTTGTTTCTAAACAATATTTAAAAAAAAATTATTAGATGAGAGATCTTCAGTGTTGTGCTTTAATCAGACACAAACTTTATTTTGCAGATCCAGGATGTTTTTTTGAATTAGACAATTAAATAAAGATTTACATAATTTTCTTTGAGATAAATATATTTAAGAAATAAATTGATTCTTTAATTTTACCCAGAACCTACCATTCCACAGTTTGCAATTTGTGACATTCGGCAATGGCTCCCTCCATCAAACTTCACTCTCATGGGAAAAGTGATATTTTCTACAATATATTAGTTTAAATACTTTGACTTAAATTTACGTAGTAAATAAAACATCTAGTAAATTATATTAGAATTTCAACAGTTCGTTTCATTCGCAAGCATGAATACATTTTGAAAATTTAGCACAAGGTGACGTCATGCGCGTGAGTGTACGAGTTTAGTGCGTGGCAATATCATATCTTGTATCCATATATCATGAGTAGTACTGTTGTAGAGTTAACAAGAAAATGTGTCAATGATATTCCTTCAAGTAGTTGAAGAAATTCAGTCCGACACGTAATAAGTAAAGAAAATTCATATGTTCATGTAGATCATAATATAACTGAACCGATCATAAACAATTTAGATGAGGATAGCGATAGCGAAAGAGAACTATGTGTGAAGTGATACTGTCATCAAATCTACAAATGTTACGATTAATGAAACTGTTCTTTTTACCACAAAATATTATTAATGTTTGTTTTTCTATAATCTTAGCAATTAAAACAGATTTAATTTGTTTTAAAACTCATTTGAAAACATTAATTTCAGGTATATCATCATCATCATTTAACCCGGATCTATCCACTGCTGGATATAGGTCTCCCTCAGTATTTTCCATGTATTTCTGTTTTGTGCTGTTTGCATCCAATTTTTGTCGATCCGTTTTATGTCATCAGACCATCTTGTTGGTGGTATATAAGGCAAAGCAATATATTTTACATCCGTTTTTTGTTTTTGTCATCGTAATTATTGTAAATTTTGTGGATTATTTGCTTTATTATAGGAGTACCGTCTAGTCACGTTTGCTTATCGCTCAAGATCGGTCTTAACAATGGGCCAAGTCAAATAAATTTATTAATATTTAAGACCGCACTAATTGAAGTCAACCATTTTCTGCTTCACAACAAACTTCACTGGAAAATAAATTCTATTGCCACCATTGCATATTAAGTTTAGAGCTTAGATGCTTATCAAGGCTTTATCTCAAGATGGACAATATTTTGAATACTTGTCACTTTAAGTACATAGAAGACAAAAATAAAAAAATACTCTTTTCTATTATTTAAAGGGCCAATAATAGGTTGCCTCTACAGCTATCTTAAAAAATAGAGGTGCTACAAAAACAGACGAGTTTAAATACTTATATATGATTCTAAATAAAAAATTCTGTGAACTCGTAAAACTAAATCGCGAAGGAGAATTAATCTTTTTTGAAAATCATGAATGTGTTGCTTGTGTGAATCCATTTCAAATAGGTAAAGAAATAATAAATAAGACTTACTCACAATAAATTTAATTTAACTATCTGACGACCGGTTTCGCTTTCTACAATATGCAAAGCATCCTCAGGTCTCGATACAAAGTTAAACAAATGCTGAAATAATAAAAACCCATATTAGGGTGTTGTCCAATAACGATAAACAAAGTAGATATAAATTACAATAATTATGCCAATATTACATGTCTGTGGTTTTATATTATATATATATATATATATATATATATATATATATTATGTTATTATATTTATATGTGGTTTTAATATTGGCATAATTATTGTAATTTACAACATCTACTTTGTTTATCGTTATTGGACAACACCCTAATATGGGTTTTTATTATTTCAGCATTTGTTTAACTTTGTATCGAGACCTGAGGATGCTTTGCATATTGTAGAAAGCGAAACCGGTCGTCAGATAGTTAAATTAAATTGATTGTGAGTAAGTCTTATTTATTATTTCTTTACCTATTTAATCTTTTTTGATTAGGCAAAACAAAAAAGGGGCACAGATTCTATACCATCCATTAAGAATTACGAGTGTACTATTGGCGATTCAACACGCATAAGAGATATAGAATAGAAAAAATTGGTTGCATATTTTGAGTTTACTTACCAGAATTATGTAATACTTCGATGATCCCTACATATTACTTCTAATCGTTTCAGGTATTATTGTTATTATTATCACTAGCAGTTTCGATATCTTGGTCTATACTTTCGTCAGGTATTTTGTTTTTGGAATCAAACTCTTCTTCTTTGTTAGAGATGTCAGATGTGGTAGAAGAAGCAGAAGAAAAGTTGTCTTTATCAGAAAGATAATCTTTCTTGTCCCTTTCGAGCGCGGTAGCCTTTTCGTGGTAAGTGTTGTTATGGTCGAGACATTTTGAAAATGGTATGGGAAAGTTTGGTAACTGTTTTGGAGATTGCGTGGGCTGCATTAGCCTTCCGTCAGTAACTTTGCCCATAAAATTTCTAATTTCTTCGAAATACGAATCCTCGTTAAGATTTCTAGGAGCAATATGGTTCTTTCGTAATGATCTTTCGTCTAAGATCGAAGGTCCATCTGCTTCGTGCTTTTTAAGATGTCTATCTAAGTTAGTTTGTTGTCCGAAACATCTTTCACACAAGGAACATTTAAAAGGTTTTTCTTTATTGTGTATATTTCTTACGTGTCGTTGAAGATTACTAGAAATACTAAATGATCGTTCACAATATCTACATTTGTAGGGTTGTTCGCCGGTGTGCGTCCTAAGGTGCCTTGTTAGATTAGCGGAGCGAGGAAATACTTTTCCGCAGAACTTACAAGCGTACCGGTCTTTCATTTTGGCTCCTGGCGGTTCGAACATCTTCGGTGTTTGTGGTGTGGATTGGTTTCTTATCATATCGAATGGAACTAAATTAATAGGAGGGCTTAACACGACAGGATTAACAAAAGGATAACGTTGCTTACAATTTGTAGGAGAAGTAGGATAAGGTAACGATAGTCTAGGAAGATTTTCGGCTTTTTGAGCTCTGTACATAACTTCTAACATCATAGGATGAATACTTTGAGGAGGAAACACGATAGGGTAATTAGGCAGTTGTTGGTTAAAAGTCTTTGGTAAGTTCTTATTATCTGTCACACTATGCCTTCCTTCATCATCTTTTTCACTATTAACACTAAAAGACGGTGACACTAGATTCCTGTTCTCATCTTCGACCTGCCGTCGAGCCATAACTATCGACATTTTTTTACGATCAACCCTCAGGTCCAAAGGTTGATCTTCACCTTCTTGAGATTGAGCTGGATTGCAAGCTGGAGACATATGTGGTCCTGGTGATTTTGTATTTCTTGATAAATCAAAGGGCATTTCATCACCAGGCGGTACCCTGATGGACAGAGGATATATTGCGGCTTGTTTAGGCGAACTGTGACCTCCTGTGGCCACCAACATTTTTCTTGGGAATGAGTCTTTTTCACGCATGGTCGACGCTATCAGACTTGGTGAACAGCGATTTCTGGGTAAACTAGCAATGGCAACATTCATGACAAGATTGAAGAATCTGTAAAAAATAATCATTGTAAATTTTTGTTTATTTAAAGATATTAACTACATATTTATTAAAAAATATTAAATCCAGCTTAGGGTCTTTTTTTATTGATACAAAAGTGTCAGGATGTGAACCAGGGAGCCTATGTTTTCTTTTTAGACTGTATTAATGCTTATGATAACGTTAACTGAACATAAATGCAAAAAAAAAACAATTTGTTTTAGTGACGAAAGTACTTTTTCTCTCAATGGAAATGCTAACACACAAAATGTGAGGTATTGGAGTGACACAAATCCTCACGTCTTTCATGAAACACATACTCAATTAAAAAAAAATGTTTGGGCAGGTATTTTGGGAAACCACATAGTTGGACCTGTTTTTCTCAATACTAACTTAACCGGTGAAGTGTATCTGTAGATGTTACAAAATGCAACTGAACTGTTAATACATACTTGAAATTCTGGATGATAATCCAGAAAAATTAGGCAACTTGGAAATAACGTTTCAATAAGATGGTGCTCCTGTACACCATTATGGTGCAGTAAGACGTTACCTAGATGAGGAATATCGTAGTAGATGGATTGGATGACGAAGTACGATAGAATGACCAGCTTGTTCACCGGACCTCACACCGTTAGAATTTTTTCTATGGGGATATTTGAAATCTAAAGTTTACGCTACAGCACCCGACAATATTGCCATTTGAAACAACGAATGGTTGAAGAATCTAGGGCAATTTCTCCCGACACATTTAAACGAGTACGGCAAGAGTTTAAAAATAGGATTCATTACTATCAGGAAGTAGATGGAGCACAGTTTGAACACTTACTTTTAATTAAATGAGAAGGAACAATTTTAATATTTATTGAATTTATTCATCAAAATGAGCTTAAACTCAAAGAAAATTATTATAACTGAATAGGTATTTTCAATATCTTTCAAACGAGGTATTACTGGCCATAAGGTCTCATTTAAAATTATCTGCCACAGTAGCGCTGTAACGCCAACTGTCACTATTACGTCACCTGTTCTTACTAGAAGCATACGTCTGTTTATTACCACCCGCCAAATTTCACTATTATAACGATAACCGTTCAAAAGATACGAAGGGGGGAACGGACTTTTGACTAGTACTGTACTTTTTAATTATTTTTTAAGAGCGTAGGCGCAAAATTTCGGGCCAATGCTTTTTAAATGAATTCATTTTTTTCGAATCCTGAGAAAACTAATAAATATTTTTGAAAAATTTAAACGCAGTATGAAAGAATACATTATTACCGAGGGCCCTAAGTCCCTGAAAACTTCTATAATGTTTATTTTAATAAGTTACGGGGGTGAAAGAAAAAGAGAAAATTTAGTAGTGTGATTTTTAATTTCAAATATCTTATTCAAAAAAACTTTTTGGTTATTCTAAGGGACTTTCGGTCCTCGGTAATAATGTAGTCTTTCATTCTGCGTTTAAATTTTTCAAAAATATTTGTTAGTTTTCTCAGAATTCGAAAAAAATGAGTGCATTTAAAAAGCATTGGCCCGATATTTTGCGCCTACGCTCGTATTATTTAAATTTTGCATTTAATTTTAGAGTTAATGCTTAATTGCATACTTAGTTGCATACTTAATAGGAAAACTATTTTATGTATGAGGCCCCTAGAAGTCAAGGAGTCTAAGAAACAAAATCAACATTTTGAGAAAACTCAAGTCAAAGTCGGAAGATTATTGTAAGAGGGAAATTTAAAATTGCATTATTTTGACGATGTAAGAAGGATAATAAGGTCTTTGGGTTGTTATTGCCAATAGCAGAAAGTATTACAATATTCGGTTATTGTTTTATGTATAAAAAAAATTGAAGGTGTGCACATGGATCCCTTTACCTCTCATTAATTTTGTGAGAATGAAAATGCTCAATATGCACAAAATACATAAGTGGTTTTATTATTATTTAAAAAATTATTTTGTATGTTATTTTTACATGATAGTATTAAATCAGAAAATATTAGATGTTGGCACTTGAAAACTATTTAATTGCTGTCATTTGTGTCATAAACGTCGTTACCAAAGTGATTATAATCATTTTCATTGCCTACAAAAGTACCTGTAGCTAAAGGCTTTCCAGTCGTTGTTTCATGAGGTAGGCTTGGGTAAAATTTATGGTATATCAGTGAAAAGAATTGCAAGAGTTTCATGAGATCTTCATACTTTTTGTATTTAAGCTTGGGCTTCTTATTACCGGTTGAAACATGAGAAGCTGATAGGGAATTATACCTGCTCGTTGTTTCTTCATTGATAATTTTTCGTAAGGCATAATACCCTCTACTAATGTTGTCTTATAAAAAAGAGTGTCTGGGTTTGCCTTTTCATAATGCAGTATCTGCATTCCTCGTATCCCTGGCACATTTTCCGGAAGTATTGTTCTTCTTTTGGCATCATAACCCTGGATGGATCTTTGCCTGTCTGGCTATGTCCTTCCATTCAGATCTCACTTGTGCCCTTCTTCTCCATTGTCTTATGTTCATTGTTTTCAGGTCGTCTTCCACGTCATCAAACCATCTCGTTTGGGGCCTTCCTTTTATTCGCCTTCCTATGGGCTTCCATTGTAACATTTTCTTTGTTGTTTTTGCATCGTTTTGTCTCTGCACATGTCCCAGCCATGACAGTCTTTGACTTTTCACAAATCTTACAATGTCATAACCTTCATTTAACTCATTAACCTCGTCGTTTCTCCTGATTTTTTCATGTGCCATCTTCCTCTTGTACCAGGCCATATACTTTCCTCAGTATTTTTCTCTCGAATGTCCTGAGTTGGGCTTCATCTTTTTTCGTCATTACTCAAGTTTCACATCCATTTTTCCGGAAGTACTGATTTAGTAATTGAAGATCAATAAAGTCTGCATCCATTTACTTGCTGAGGTAGCCCGATTTATCCAGTCTTCTGGTACACAGATATGACGTTGGTTCTTCTTCTTTTTAATTTCTATGATTCCAAAATCTTGATCACATTGATTGTAAGAATGTCTAGCGACTAACAAGTGGTGATTAACAGTTTCAATTTGAGTATTCTTAACAATATAAAGCCAAAAATTTGACAATTAGGTGACTTTTATTTTGCCCTCCATAGTTGTCACTGAACGCAGACAAGTGTTATACAGTCGGTCTATCTCCTGGCAGGCCCTACCTGCCTGTCCTTCGTGCCACATGTACATGTGGGCGGTTTCACTTGTTAGGTTGTGAATATTCAAATTGTACGTCCAGGGTTGGCGCAAATAATAGGCCTTTGAATTTGTCAAATAAGGTGTCGGCATCATCTTTTGCAAATCAAAGCATATGACAGCTTGACTGTCATTCTTTAATAATTTGCACTTTCTTTTGCTTTTTAGCTTCTTTAGCTGCCTTTGCCTTCCTTAAATGAAGTTCTTTTTCAACTTCAGCTATTTGCTTTTCACCAGGCGTGCCGTGGCTAATTTTCATTTGTAACTTGTCACCAGTGACACAGATGTCGTTGTGAAGTCTGTGGAATCTTAGATTGAATTTTGTTTTGAATATAAATCTGTAAAGGCTTTTTTTTTCCAGTTCCACATTTTTTTCTTCTCTACAAAATTTTTCGTACAGTTTTTACATAATTGACACATTCAACCCTGGCTTTAGTTATCTTTGAGTTACTCACTCTATGACCAGCCAAGTTATAGTAGTTACATGTCTTTCTTCCTCATGACAGGTTGCAATTCTAATGCACCATTTAAAAACGATGTCTGAAGCTCCCACTTACCTAGCTCCCACTATTTATAAAATATTGATTCCCTCTGTTCGTAAGGAATTTTTTCGTTGCAATGAAACCTACACCGTTGATTATATTCAAGTAACTTTTTTGACCCGTGTCTTAGCCTTTTTTGCTTGTTGTTCTTGTAAAATAACTTATATTGTAACCATTTACAAAAAAATATGATCAAAATTGTTCTTAATAATACTTATGTCAACTACAACTAAACTGAGATGGTTTGTGGACTCGTGGTAAAGGGATCTAAGTGCTTTTGGGCCCCTAGCGTTCCAAGTTTGAACTTATTAATACTGAGTGGTTAAGGGGTACCACGCTAGATGTCAGCACCTATCAAAACAATCACTTGGATCTATTCACCACCAAATAGATTAGTATTTTCAAAACTCATTTATGCACCTAACTCATTATTTTCAAAAATATTACTTAGACCCCTTGTCCTCTAAGGTCCTTATATGTTTTTTAAACTTTCAATTTTAAAAATTTTGTACTTTGTATAGTATTTGTTTGCAAATAAATAAATTCTTCTTCTTCTTCTTAAAGTGCCCTCTCCTCAATGGAGGTTGGCTACTACAATTTTAAACTCTTCTCTATCTTCAGCTGTTCTTATTAGCTGTTGAAAATTTAGCCCTGTCCATTGTCGGATGTTTCTGAGCCACGATAGTCTTTTCCTTCCTAGGCTTCTCTTTCCCTCGATTTTTCCGTTTACTATAAGTTGGGCATATTGGTACTTATTATTTCTCAGTATGTGGCCTAGGTATGATGTTTTTCTAACTTTTACTGTGTTAAAAAGTACTCTTTCCTTGCCTATTCTATGCAGCACTTCTTCATTTGAGGTATATGATGTCCATGCAATTTTGAGTATTCTCCGGTAGATCCACATTTCAAAGTCCTCCAATTTATTTACGGTTGATGTTTTAAGGGTCGACGTTTCAACTGCATATAGAAGAGTCGACCAGACGTAGCATTTTAATAAACACAGTCGAATTTCGAGTTTTATTCGAGAATCACAAAGCAGTTTTTTTATTTTTTCAAAAGATTTTCTGGCCTGTTCTATTCTCGATCTTATTTCTTGATCAGGATTTACGCTGCTATCGATCCAACATCCCAGGTACTTAAATCTATTGACCTGTTCTAAGATGTGCCCATTTATTGTGCAAGGTTGAGGTACGTTTTGGTTTTTTCGGATTGATATCACTTTGGTTTTTTTAATGCTTATTTTCATACCACATTGCTCACAGGTCGAGTTGGTCTTGTCGATGAGTCGTTGTAGACCTGAGTCGGAATCCGCAATTAACACTGTATCATCATCGTATCTGATACTGTTGATATTTACGCCATTCACCTTGACTCCATCCTTGGAATCCTCCAATGCTTCTTTAAATAGGAACTCGGAGTAAACATTAAATAGCAGAGGCGACAGAACACATCCTTGTCTAACTCCCCTCCTAATTTGTACTTCTGCGGATGTGGAACCTTCGATCCTAACTCTGGCGTTTTGGTTCCAGTACAAGTTTTTTAAGAATTTGATGTCTTTTCCATCTAAACCGACTTCTTGCAAACGTTCTAATAGTAGGTCGTGTCTTACTCTATCAAATGCTTTTTCGAAGTCTATAAAGCATATAAATATATCTTTCTGTTGGTCGTAGCATTTTTGGGCGAGAACTAGTAAATTGAACAGGGCATCTCTCGATCCCAATAAATAAATAACGGAAACATTCTCTATCCAATTTATTTAAATTTTTATCTATAGTTGACTCTTTTTAAACTGACCATAAAATATTTTATAACTTCAAAACTACCTATTATTAATTAAACTGTAGTCTGGTCTACTGAATACGTAGAAATTAATGAATTACATATTGCGATATATTGTGACACTTGCAGTAGCTATAATTATTCAGAATTAGTTGTAATATTATGCTCATTATTGGCAAATGCTATAAAATCTAATTAATCTTTCTTTTACTATAAAACGGAATAAAGGTGTTAAATAGTCAATTTTATATCGAATGAGTGAAAGCGCCATGAAAATTAAAATTGGTTATTGTTATTATAAGCTAATATTACAAATTGGTTGAAAAATGGAACTAACAATAAAATGTAGAAAAGAAAATACGATTTTTTTTGTGGGTCGAAGTGGCACGTTTTTTTTTCGTAGATTTAAGAAGGCTGTAAATTGTTGGCTTAAAGGCTGGTAGTATAGCTCTTCCATAAATATATCCTACTCGTCAAAATTAACGCACTACCTTAAATGTACCGTATGTTCGAAGCTATTTTTCTTTTGAACCGTTGATTGGATTTGGATGATTTTAATTTCACATTATAGATCTACTTCTAAATAATTCTTCTTGTTCTTCTCATGGCGCCGTCTCCTTTCGAAGGTTGGCGATCCAAATGGCAATTGTGGTTTTGGAAACTGCTGAGCGAATGATTTCTGCGGATGAGCTGCCGAACCCTCTCCTCAGGTCTTTCAGCCATGAGTTCTGGCTTCTTCCTACTGATATTTTGCCCTGTACTTTTCCTTCCAGTATAACTTGAAGTAATTTCCATTGTCCAACTTTTACAGCCATACAGTAAGACAGAGAAAACATAACATCTAATCATTCGGATTTTAAGCTGCAGACTAAGATCTGATCTTGTAAAAAATGTTTTCATCCTCATGATTGTTTCCTTGCTTACAAATATTTTATGGAATTTACCTGTTCTATCATTTGACCCTTGGCATACACATGTACGTTTATTGGGGTCTTTGAAAATACTAAAGTTTTAGTTTTGAAAACGTTTAGATGTAAACCAAACATTTCGCTATGGTGAACTACCACATTTATTATATTTTGTAGTTCTTGTGCGTTGCTTGCTATTAAGATAGTATCATCAGCATATCTGATGTTGTTTATGCTGATTCCGTTAATCTTAATTCCGCCTTGGATCTGGTCTAATGCTTCTCTGAATATAGTCTCCGAATACAAATTAAACAGTAGCGGTGATAAGACGCAACCCTGTCTCACTCCTCGTCGAATTTGTATATCTTCGGATGTTGTGTGCTCTATTTCAATTGTTGCCGTTTGGTGCCAGTATAGTTCTGAGATAATTCGCAAGTCTTGTTCGTCAACTCTAGTTGTTCTCAGAATTTCGATCATCTTTTGATGGCTAACACAGTCAAATGCTTTTTGATAGTCAATAAAACATGCATATACATCTATATTCATATCTCTGCATCGTCGCGTTAACACATTTAAAGCAAAAAGAGCCTCTCGTGTTCCCAATCCGTTTCGAAATCCGAATTGAGTGTCACTCATCTGGAACTCGCACTTCTTGTAAATTCGTGTATGGATTATTCTGAGAAAAGTTTTAAGGACATGAGACATCAAGGTTAATATTCGATAATCATCGCATTGTGAGGAATTCGATCTTTTTGGTAATGCTACGAATGTTGATTTTAGCCAGTCTGTTGGTATTTTACCTGTGCCATATATCTTATTGAATAGAGCTGTTATTAAGTCTAGGCTTTTACTTTCGGTATCTGCAATTAGTTTTGGTATTTCGACATTGATATTGTTTAGTCCGGTGAGTTTTCCATCTTTCTGAGATTTTACTGCGTGAATCACTTCTTTGGATATTTCTGGGCCTTTTTCATTTCTTGAATTATCTGTGGATGGTGGAAAACAAGGTCTATCGTCGTCAGAAAGAGTTTTTATGTATTTTTCCCATCTCTCTAGTTTGTCTTCTGTACCCATAATTATTTCATTATTATTATTTTTTAATATTGTTGCTTGTCTCTTTTTGTGTCTACCTGTCATTTCTTTTACTTTTTTACGAATATTAAGGGTGTCGTATTTTTCCTGAAGTTGTTCGATTTCTACGCATTTTTTTGACATCCAGTTTTTCTTTCGCTTCCCTGTACTTTTTTTTAATGATTTTCTAAAGAATTACTGTACCAATAATTTCTGAAAAATATAAACATGTTATCCATATACAGGGTGTTAAAATACCGTTGTGTTTTTCATATTTTTTAGTAACAACCTGTGGAATTTATTAGAAAAAAAACTAGATTTTATTAATATTGCAAGATGGCTTAATCTTTTCTGAACATTATCATCATCAACATCATTTCGATATCTTTCACTTTAGCTGATGTAGGAATAAAGTTATCGTGGAATACGTTAAGAGAATCTCATATCGCACTATTACAACAAACGACCATACTAGACGACTTGGACAAAGAAGAGAAAGAGTCCCATCACCACACCAAGATCAGTTCATCAGGCTTTGAGCTATAAGAGAATAGTATACATATGTTCATAATATTCAAATTAGTAGAAACACTATACAAAGACATTTCGTTGACCAAGATTTGAATGTAAAGATACCAGTCAGAGCAACAGCTTTAAACGTAAATTACCGTAGAAGTACATTGCAATTTGTCAGAGACCACCTTCACTGGAATGTTGATAACTGGGAGCATGTAGTGTTCATATAGCTCAGATAGACGTATGTGGTATCTCTTTTATCGCTTAGATATACATGTAAGAGTTATTCGACGGCCCCTGTATACAGTGCAAAATATCTATCACTTATATCAGTATAATAACTATCACTTATTTAATAGAGGAATCGTAATGGTTTGGGAAGAAATATTTCTTACAGCGCTAGCGGACCTTGTTGCTGTATTCTATAAGAGATATCTTAAAAGGTGACAGTTATATTACAGACATTTTGTCTAACCATGTAGTTCCTTTTGCTCCTTACACAGGAAATAATTTTCTTTTATTTTGCACGACCACATGTTGCACATGTGGTTCGTGATTATTTTGACGAGGTTGGTATACAAACCATAAACTAACCGCCTTGCAGCACTGATCTAAATACTATGGAGAACTTTTTGACATATTATTGGTGGTAAAATCGTGAGCCGACAACCACCACCTGCCTCTCTTAACCCTTTAACGGTCACACAAAATTTGTTAACATTTCCGTAAACGCTTTCTGGCTAAATATGTAACCACATACTTTACAGATGACAATGTCTGTATTCCTTATGTTAAATGAATTTTATCGCGGCAATCGGGTGTTGTAAACGATCTGTATCCAAATATATGAGTGCTTAGTCAATACATATGACATCAGAGCTTACAACCGACAAAGTGTAATAAGAGACCACATATTTAACCACTTCAAGACAGTTGCTCATTTAGCGTCAGTATTTCGGTGCAGAGTATATTTTTCTAAGATTTTTTGTTTATTTTCGTGAATAAATTGGAATAATTGTTAAATTTTGGTTTTTTTTACGAATTCTGCTTATTAATAAGGTATGTACTTTTAATAAAGTTTTATTATTTTTATTTATTTGATCCTGAAAGAGAAATTTCACAAAACAGCAAAAAAAAATAACCCTCAAATTTAAAACATGGTGTAACATCTTTTCCCAAAGTTTTTTGTTAATTCTATTTTCATAAATTGTTTTTCAAAATTGTAGACTATAATAAACTTTGTTAAAAAACTTTAAAAAAATATTTTTAAGGTAACTTTCGCCTATTTGAAAATTAGAATTTTTAGTGATAAAATCATATCACAAAATATTTGTTTTTCAGCTGTTTTAACAATGAAACCTAAATACACATATGACGAATTGCAAAAATTGGATGATGATGATGTGAATGAACTTTTTGGAGAAATTCTCGACGATCAGGCAGTTTATTCAGATATAGGAGGGGATAGTGATGCTGAAGATGATACGTATGTGTATTTCAACAAGTACAAGTACACCACTTAGCTCCCGTAGTTTCTGTGGTTCTACAACTAGTAGAGGTAAAGAAACTACAAGCGTAGCTCCAAATATTAGTAATTATGACTATGATGACAGTATAGCTGATCCAAATATTCTATCCGAAAATATAACAGAAAAACGATATGTACACGCCAATTTTGAAAATGATGATATAAGTAGTTCTTCTTCAGAGGAAAATGACGATTTTGGTTTCACCAAAAATAGCCAAAACCCTATGCTAATGTCTACACTTCATTTTGACAGACCTTTTGGAACTAGAGTTGAGGTAGATGTATCTTCACCCATCAAAATATTTTTAAATCTCTTAGGTCCAATGTGTGCAGTAATTGTACAGCAGTCAAATATATACGCTGCACACAATGGTGTTCAACTTTGTTTGCATGAAGAAGAATTAAAAGCATTTCTCGAAATTCTGATATTGATGGGAATTCATATTTTACCATCAATTCGTTTATACTGGTCAACAGATGAAAATTTTTTTGTTTCGAGGATTGCAAATGTGATGACTCTCAAAAGATTTTACAAATTTTAAGATATTTGCATCTTAATGATAACACCAAAATGCCAAAAATAGGCGAGGAACATTTTGATAAATTATATAAGGTTAGACCTCTGATAGATGCGTTAAACAAAAGTTACCATGATGCCTTTTTCCTCAGTCAAAATTTGTCAATAGATGAAAGCATGATTGGTTTCAAGGGCAGAAGCTGTTTGAAACAGTACATGCCTTTGAAATCAATCAAACGAGGTTTCAAAGTTTGGGCCATTAACTGTGCTGCTACCGGCTTTTTGTTGGGATTTGAAATCTATCAGGGAAAAAGTAACAAAAGTAGTGAAGTAACTTTGGGAGAAAGCGTTGTCTTAAGCCTTTCTCGGAGGTTTCAGGGGTTTGGGTATTGTTTATTCTTTGATAGATTTTTTACCACTCTTCCATTGCTCAAGAGATTGTTATCAGTGCAACTTTTTGGTTGTGGTACCATGCAGTCAAATAGAAAATATTTTCCAAAAGATGTTTTAGTTGAGGACAAAAGAATGAAACTAGGTGAGCATGATTCTGTTATGTCGGGAGATATATCTGTTTCAAAATGGAAGGATAGAGGTAAGAAAGCGGTGATTGTGGCATCAAATATGCACAATAGTAGTGATACTGCATATGTTAAAAGCACAAATAAAATGGGAGAAAAGGACAATATTATATGTCCTAAAAGTACATCTGATTATAATAAATTTATGGGTGGTGTCGATTTATTTGACCAACTTGTCGGCACTTACTCAATCTCGTGGAAGTCACGTAGATGGTGGCTCAAGATTTTTTACTATTATATAGATAGTACTATAGTAAATTCATACATTTTATATAAAACAACAGTAAACATGTCACAAAGTTCAGATAAACCACTAACTCATCTCTTGTTTCGCAGTCAGTTAGCTAACCAATTAATTGGTGGTTTTAATTCTAAAAAAAGAAGAGGACGCACACCACATAATAATATAGTAATAACGAAGGCAACTAAAGTGAGTGGGAGAGTGGTAAAAGGCGGATTAAATATATCAGATGTTGGTATTCACCTCCCTATCAAAGGATCATGCAGGAGATGCGCCTACTGCAGCACAAAAAATAAAGTTAAGCGTTCAAGAATTGAATGCAATTCTTGCAAAGTTTCTCTTTGTTTGGAGTGTTTTAGTCCTTTCCATTTACCAAAATAATCTTATTTTTAATAATAAATTTCCTAAGAATATTAAAAATTTTCGTTTTTTAACAGAAGTTTGTCTGTGTTTAACAGTGTTTTAGTTAATTTGATTCTTTCTTTGTGTTGTTTGTTTGTTTTTATTAATAAATTTCTTAAAAAGTATCAAAAATTGTGTTTTTTAGCGACCAAAAAATTGTGTACACATATTTGACCACCTAACAATTGGATTCTAATATGCCCTTAAACGGTTAGTGGGCACATATTTAACCACCAGTAATAAGCTATTTACAACACTATAATGCACATATAAAGTTAATTAAAACGTAATTATTTGAATACAAAGTGATTTACATAGTTAGGTCCAGTAATTTTAGCTTTATGGCTAAATATGTGGCTACATATTTAGCCATAAAGCGTTAAAGGGTTTTAAGAACATAAAAGTTATGATGAGACAGGTTTGGTATGTAACTGATTAATATCAAATACGACGTTTAATTTTAAGTGTGCCTAGTCGATGTAGAGTATTATATTCCTTTTCCATGGTAAATGTTATTGTCTCTTCTTAAATATAATAACACGCTACCTTTCCTGGATGTTTTGATCTCTAAGAACGATACTGGATATGAGACTCAGGTGTATAGAAAACCAACACACACCAATAGATATTTAAATTTCAAATCAAATCACAATATTAATGTAAAAAAGGGAATAATTAAATCCTTATACGATAGAGCCAAAATTACTTGTTCTAACGAAAAGTCGTTTTTGGAGGAGAAACATTTGTTAACATCTGTTTTATTAAAAAATGATTATCCTTTATCGTTTATAAATAAGGAATTTTCAACAATCGATCGAATAGAACAGAACAACTTAGAACGAGATCCTACAGCATACACAAGGAATAATATGAGGAAAATAACAATACCGTACATAAAAGGATTATCAGAAAAACTTAAAAGGATAGGAAATAAATTCAACATTTCAACAACATTCAAAACAACAAACACGTTGAGATCTATTTTGTCCAAAACCAAACCTAACAATGAACAAGAAAGGACAAAGAATTGCATTTATAAAATACCTTGTGAATGCGATCAGTTTTATTTAGGTGAATCATCAAGGCCATTAAATGTTAGAATAAGTGAACATCAATCTTATATTAAAAATAGAGAATTTGATAGATCTCAAATATATAAACACGCATGGGATAATGAACATAGGGTTCAATGGAATAATTCAAATATAGTCCTAAAAGAAACGGATGGTAAAAAAAGAAAAATCAAAGAAGCGGCTCTAATTATGTTAAATGAGGCCAATTGTGTCGCAAATTCCTCGGCAGAATGTAGTAGGATCTGGTTACCAATATTGAAAGAGGAAGTTATTAATAAGAAAATACCAGTATTAGTAAGTCAGTAACATATAGAGGATACATCATTTATGTTTTTTAAATAACGTAACATATAAAATCAGAATTTTGATGTTTGTTGAAGGTAAACTAAATTCACGAACAAATACTTACAATGTCGGGATAGTATTATGAGGTTTTTTTCCTGGTTTTTCCCTCATAATTTACTATGGAATCACTAACAGGAGAATTTTACTGTCATCATGTCATGTGTTTGTCTTTTTAAAGACGAATTACATGCTATGATTTTTTCTGACGGATATTCTCAAGTTAAAGTTGATTTCATGTAATCGAATGAACTATCTTATAAGTAAAGTCGTCCCAGGAGCGCAACTCAACAATATTGGCAATATCATTTTAAAGTCGTCTACTTTAAAATGCATAATGTATGTCTGAATTGTCAATATAAATGAGTCAGATAAAATTAAATTATTAGAAGAATTTTTTTACTATGTAACAAAAAAACAAAATTTGTTTAATTTACTATTTGTATTTTGAGAACGATTTCCGAATTGGAAATTGAAACGTCAATAAACGTATTTTTATCTTTAATTGTGGCTTATTCCCAGTTATAAATCATAATTAATTTACAATGCCACAAGAAAATAGCTTCAGAACAATATGGATATGAATGTTGATGTGGATATTTATTACGTTGATTTTGAAAAAGGATTTGACAGAGTAAGACATGAAAAATTAGTCCAAATTCTAAAGACAAAAAACATTGACCATATTGACTTACGAATAATAAAAAGCCTCTACTGGAATCAAAGAACACAAATCGTAATAGATAACAAATCCAATCCAGAAATTGAAATCAGGAGAGGAGTTAGGCAGGGTGTATTATATCCCCATTACTTTTTAATGTATATAGTGAAGCCATTTTTAAAGAAGCATTACTATCTTAAAGTGAAGGAATAATAATTAACGGAAGATCTATTAACAACATAAGATATGCAGATGACACTATGATTATGGCAAGCTCTGCTGAACAACTCCAATTACTGCTAAACACAACAAACAGTTCCTGTGAAAAATATGGACTAAAAATGAATATAAAAAAGACCAAATACATGATAATAACAAAGAAAATAAATATACCAACAAACATACATTTGGGAGATTTATCGATAAAAAGGGTTGATAAATACAAATACCTTTGAACCTGGATTTCAGGCCACAATTATCAAACAACCGAAATAAGAGATAGGATATAAATAGCAAGAAATGCGTTTGTAAATATGAAAACAATTCTCTGCAGCAAAGATTTTAGATTAGAACTGAGAGTAAGAGCGCTGAGATGCTACGTGTTTTCGATACTGCAATATAGACTTGAAAGCTTTACATTCAAGCAAGAACACATAAAAAAGTTACAGTCCTTTGAAATGTGGTGTTACAGGAGGATGCTTAGAATAGCATGGACACAGAAGAAAACTAACACGGAAGTATTGCAAGAAATGGGCAAAGAATGCGAAATAATAAACACAATAAAAATAAGAAAGTTACAATATCAGGGACACTTAATGAGGGGACAGCGATATGAAGTGCTAACGCTGATAATACAGAGAAAGATAAGAGAAGAAAGGAGTATAGGAAGAAGGAGAGTATCATGGTTGAAGAATTTAAGATACTGGTTTAAATGCAGTTCCATAGAACTCTTCATAGCAGTAGATAGAGTAAAGATAGTGATGATGATATCCAACCTCCTATTGGGAGACGACACTTAAAGAAGAAAACACACTATGGCATGTTTCGCTCTAGTGGTGTTTATCAGATAGTTTTAGCTCGTGTACAAAGAGAAACAAAGGTACATATTCCCAATCATACTTTCCTGTGAGTTTCTAAATAATAAACGAAATATTAAACACTGAAATATCTCTATATTTTTATAGAGCATAGCGTATTATGCATCCAGAATAAGAGTTTGTGTTTTCTCATATTTGGGCTCATTATCTAGTTGTATATCGGAGCCAATCAAAAATGTATTAAATAATCCATGTTTACTACGATGTAATAGACAGAAATAAGTAGCCGCAGGCGCAAAGATTACAAGCCACACATAATCGAATCAAGAACTGAATATATTATAACTATTTCACTCTATTTCACAAAGAATATAATCAAAAAATCGAGCTTACAATTTGATACCAAGGTGAAATTGCTTCAGCGTCGATAGTCGATACCCATTGAAAGATTTTCTTCTTTTTTAAAGTATGACTAATTCAATTTACAAGCTCTAATTCAAAGAACGATAGATATCACGACGTACAATTAAATCACGAATTTATTATTGCCCTCTATTGTAAATATATTTCAGGAAGCACAGTCAGTCATCACCGATTGATTAGTTTTTTCTTAATTTCGTACAATGTGTTTCGGATTGATTTAGAATGTATTTTAGCTAAATTTATAGAAAGTTTTAGGCTTAAACGATTTGAGGAAAGTAATTTATCGGTGGGTCATTTACAAAACAAGCGTTATTTATACGGATACTAATAAAAAATGAGTATCTTTACGGTAACCGGTAAATCGTTTAAATTATTTTTAGCTGGTTCCTAAAATACTAATACGACTCTTATAGCATATTTTGTAGAAAGACGAGCAGTGTATTTTAAAAAATAAATACTTATTATTTACATAATGTCACTGTCACTACTAAATCTTAAAATTTGTCAGATAACTTATCGTCGGTGACCTGGCAATATCTCCTATGTGACTTCACCTATACTTTTCAGGAGAGACAAAAAACTTTATAATTATAAAATTTTAACATATTTTAATTATTGTTTGATTGTGTTTTATGATCTGTCTGAAAACGGCATTTTTACTTCTTATGAAAAAAGTTAATATTTAATTGAATTTAGTTTTGTTAAGGTAGATAGGAGGTATTGCTTTAAGTAATGTTACTGATAGGAGATACTGATTTTAATTTAATGTGAACTTGGGAGTTGTTGTGTATTAAATGCCCTCTTATCCAAAAAAAAATAAATAATTGTTTAAAATTAAACATTCATTAAATTAAACAGTTTTATTCATGGCAATATAAAACACTTATTATCACAAAACACAATATTAAAACAACGAACAAAAATTATTTCATAAGTAGGTACAATATGTCTAAATGAACAAAATAAAAGGATCTATCCGTGTAAAAGACCATCTTAAAAAGAAATGCGAATCTTTCGATTTGGTCAATTTTAGATCTTGTAAATGTTGCCATTTCTTCGTGTTTATTTTAGGAGGCGATAAAAATAAAGGTGGATAGTTCAGAATTGTTGGCATAGTCTTTGGTCTGATAGGGACTTGTAAGTATTCTCCTTTATGGTCAGTTTTTATTTCTACGATCCCAACTGGATCGTATTTGATACATTTTACATCAGTAATGGTTGGGTCATACGTTTTTCTTCCTGGTCGGATTGAGGAATATCGCATGTGGTTGGAGGATGAATAGTTTTTAAAAACGTATGGTCTAATATTTTGACTTTATATGGCTTAGCTCCCATTCTAGCTTGAGTTGTTATTGGAAGCATAGTCACTGGGTAAATGGATTTCCTTATTTTTAAGATTCCTTTATATTAGACTATGTACCGAGACACATTCCATTTGAGAGTGACATTTTTGATAGCAAGGTTAAGTAAAGTGTTGGACAGGATATTATTACGATTTTGATAACCGCATCCATCAGAATAAATAACCAATGGCGTTTTGGAATCGGTAACACAGTTATCCTTTAAATAATGTATGATACAGGAAACAAATGTGGATGTTTTGAGCTGGTTATTTTCGTTTTCTGAAAACAAATAGCACATATCATCGCGAGTTTTTAGGTTGTAAACTGTGAAGTTATGGCAGGAAAATTTGGTTTTAAAGTACATTTTGTTCGGTGGTACATATGGGCACAACTTTACGGCTTGAAGGTCCATTGTTAGTGCTATTATTTCATCTTTTTCACTTATGGCTTTATCCAAAGTTTAAGCTTCTTTGGCGTCTTCCATTCTCTTTATATGAGCTCTATATTCTTCTTTAGTCGTATTCTTGTGTTTAAATGCGAAAAAAATATTGCATTGGTCCTTTTCTGTGTATACAAAGCGAAATTATTCCCCTTAAATCGTTTTGAGAATACATTGCGACCTAAAGGAGTTATATTCTATTCTTGGCAAAAACTGTTTACATAAACACCTTACAAATCTGACATACTATTAAAAGAATATTCTAAATAAAATTTTTGTGTTTCGCTACGACAATAATGTAAAGGAAGGTTAGGTAAACTCTCAAAAAGTTCTTCCAAGTATTTATGACTTTCTGTATACCTAGTCTTTGCCATTTTCTTGGTAGAAACACGTGGTCCGTCGTCAGTCATACCGCAAAAACTATTATGCACCCAACAATGAATGGTTTTATAATCTATATCTGATGTATTTGTGAACGTGCAACGACATACTTATAAGTTTTCATTC
The DNA here is from genome assembly GCA_918026665.1 of Diabrotica balteata. Lineage (NCBI taxonomy): Eukaryota > Metazoa > Arthropoda > Insecta > Coleoptera > Chrysomelidae > Diabrotica > Diabrotica balteata. Next base: position 35,838,979 of record OU898276.1, read on the forward strand.
CCGTCATGTATGTAGTAAGTGTACGTACCTTGTCTTCTTGAATTTTCCTTGTTTGATTTAAATGTTGGAGTTTTAAATACATGAGATGCTACAAAGACCTTAAGTTGATCCCTAGTCATATCTTAAAAGTTCTTAAATATATGACTTCTGCACTGTTCTGTAAATTCCTTGCAATATCTTAATTTGAAATTTCGACATTTTACTGACGTACACGCCTCTTTTAAAAGTTTTGCTTTTCTTTCTATATCTTGCTTAATCTTCCCGAATTTTTTACTAAACCCCATGTATGCTTTACCTTCAATTCGAAGTTTTTTGTTTCTGTATATTTTCCATTGATTTTTATTCTGACCAAGCTTCCTTTTTTTTCCTGGTAACTTCAATATCACTGGTTGTTTTCATCAGATTTCTTTCAATATTATTGTTTATCCTAGTATTAAAACTTTCTTGAATATTACTGGTATTTGTAATTTCATTGGTCTCGTCTTCGTCACTAAAATATTCATATGGCACAAGAGATACGACACTTTTATTTTGTTCAATTGGCGATAGTAGGTATGTGTTTACTTGTTAAATTATCTAACACGAGGTTTACAGAATTATTGGTATCACAACTGCTGTTATTAAAAAAAATGCATTTCTTTAGATCCACTTCGTATAACACAATTATTATTATCCGCTAAACAGTCTACTTCGTTAAAGTCTTTTAAGCAATCTGTTATGTCAAAGTCTTCCAGCTCCATACAATTTTGCATTGCTGTAAGCGTAGTAATAGTATGACTGTCTTCAGACAGAGGTTCGTCTAATACCATAACTAAGGTATGTATTTTCTATATTTTCTATATTTAGGTTTTCCCATGCATCGATTTCATCAGAGTTTGTCAGTTGGTTTACTAGTAGAGTTTCTATTTGGTCGCTTCTATTTACAACCAAGTTTTCGTTATCTATTGCAAGTATACGCAAAGTTCTCTTCGATATGATTACTATACAATTATTAAGACAAACAAATTCTCCTATCAGTTAATCGCTGTTTGTTGAATACTTGCAAATTCTCCTATACGAAAGCAATTATAAAAACTAGATTTTTGCCTATGTTTATCGTTTAAGTTTAGAATCTTATTACTTTAAATTTTATAATCACATAATATTACCATTAATATGTACATAATATCTTGTGAAACTTACCAGAAATTACGTAGGTATTTGGTTAAAAAACAACTCATCGTCTATTAGCATTCAATACCCTATGACTACCCCATACAAACTGACAAGATAGGACATGTTGCATATAGTTTATTGCGTGAATTTATATAGGAGAAATTACAAGTAGCGTTTTTATATATTTAGACATTTTTCTCGTTCATAGGACTTGTACGGACGAATCGTTGGTGTAAGCAGAATCCGAATTCATCGATAACTCATTTTCATAAAAAATGCAGATAGGAGAATTTGCCAGGTCACCGACGTTATACTGTTCAACCTCAAAAAATCAACAATATAAAATAGAATCCAATCAACAGAACATCAGTATTATTCTGGCATGGATTCCAGTGCATTCGAATATTAAGGGCAATTGTGTTTTAGGTTTTAGGACAAATTGGCAAACATAGGAAGATCAGGGAACATAGGAAAATGTCACTCAAAGTTAAATTGCATTATTCAAACTTCTTGTTTTATATTAACAAGCTAATTTGGACTCGATGGGCACAAGAATGAAATTCAAACAGATCAAAAGGATCGTTTTAGAATTAGAATGAGAACAGAATATTGTTACACTCCAGTTTATTCATTCTGCATGGGTATTCGCAACAACCCATACTGTGAATGTGGTCATATTGGATTTTTGAATCATATTATTCTAAAGTATCCAATAAACGTTTCTTCAAATTTTTTTGACCTCAACAAGGAATTGGTTAAAACAAATTTACAAACTCCTATAGAGATTTACTCTATCCTATCCAATCTTAATCCTCAAAGACTAAACTTGTTGATTACCTTTCTTAATCTAGCCAAAATCAATCCATAATATATATTCCTTTCTTATATTCTACTATAACATAACCCTAAAAATTCTTCTCTTTTTTTACACCTGGGTTCTCTGACTATCATTCGTTGGTAGCATTTCTGGTATGTGTTCAGCTTGGTTGACCCCCCCCCCCAGCGAGAAAAGTTTTATCCTGTATTGTATTGTCTTTCCTATACTAATTGTTTGGCCTAAGAAGAAGAAGTTTCAACATAGTGTTCAATCAATATAAAATAATTTCGATTTAGTGTTATATGGGGATATTCGATTGTCTAGAGCAAGTTAAGAATATGCCCCCCTGAATTAGCTGGGCAAATTATCCCCTGGGATATTACCCAATAAATTAAAGAGAAGAAGAAGAACCTCAAAAAATGGCTTCACATGCTAGCAAAGAACTAAAAGCAGGAATTGCAACAAAATTACAAGATGGTTGGTCACTATCTGCCGTAGCGAACTATTTTAATGTAGCAGAACAGTAGTTTTTAATATATATATATATATATATATATATATATATATATATATATATATATATCCGGTTTTTTAGGCGTTACGCCTGTCCGGTAGGGATCTATGGAGGAGTATCACCGAGCCGCAAGCCCTTATCTCTTGCCGTACTGCTCCACTATAGGCCGATCAGATCCCAGCATATCCTAGTCTAAGCCGCAGATTCATCTAGAATTTTAAACTGCTGCGTTAGACTTTTTGTTTTCTGTACACCGAGCTTGGGCTCGATCCCACATCCACTAAACCATTCGACAGTGAAGCGAATGAGAGGCAGCCGCACAGCCCGCTGAGCTATCTGACCGACAGTTTTTAATATAAAAGCATATTAATATATTATAAAAGATGAAGAGAACAAGAAACTCTCGAAAGAAAGCAAGGTTCTGGAAGATCAAAAATATTTACCGCTTATGAAGATCGTACGCTTTTGGAGAGATTAGAAGGGAATCCTTTTGACAATGCGGAAACAGCACGAATTTTGTTACAGTTTCCGGGAAGAAAGGCAACAACTTGGCGCAGTATTAAAGCATCGCGTCTTAGGTACTGAACTGTAGCAAAAGACAATCTCTTACACCACAACAGAAGCAATCAAGACTTATATTTGCTTTAAATAATCAGCTACAAAATCGAGATTTTTGGGACAGGATAATATATACAGATCAGAAAATCTTCTAAAAAGGTCAAAATTGGGGTGTGTTGACCAGATAATTATATATTTAATCCTTTGTATGTTGATGGATATCGTAATATGTCATAATAAATAAAATATAATGTTAGGCTAATCAAATACACTGCTCAAAATCTTCTTCTTGTACGGCACTACAGCCCAAATCGAGACTTGGCCTTTATTTTTTGCCTCCACCCTTTCTGATCGTCTCCATAGACGGATTCCTAAAATGTCTTATGCGTCGCTGTTTACTGTGCTCATTCAGTGCTGTTTTTGGTCGCCTATCTTCTCCAATTCTTATCACATGTCCGGCCCATTGTAATCTTTGTATTCTAACGAAGTCTGACAGTGGTCCTTCCTTACACAATCTTACTAAGAGTCATATCAGTTTTTTTAGGAACCAGCTGTCCCTCTCCTCTATCCTTTATCCTTCGTGAGGATGTGGTGACGTTATCGTACTTGACGAATGGTTGCTATCCATTTTTCTCTCTCCTGGGCGCTGTGTGTTGCCTCAGGCAGAGAGTAACCGGTAGCGAACTTTATTTGGTCTGACCATCGGAATGGCGATGGTCAGACGGGAAGAAAGGCAACAACTTGGCGCAGTATTAAAGCATCGCGTCTTAGGTACTGAACTGTAGCAAAAGACAATCTCTTACACCACAACAGAAGCAATCAAGACTTATATTTGCTTTAAATAATCAGCTACAAAATCGAGATTTTTGGGACAGGATAATATATACAGATCAGAAAATCTTCTAAAAAGGTCAAAATTGGGGTGTGCTGACCAGATAATTATATATTTAATCCTTTGTATATTGATGGATATCGTAATATGTCATAATAAATAAAATATAATGTTAGGCTAATCAAATACACTGCTCAAAATCTTCTTCTTGTACGGCACTACAGCCCAAATCGAGACTTGGCCTTTATTTTTTGCCTCCACCCTTTGTGATCGTCTCCATAGACAAACTCCGAAAATGCCTTATGTGTCGCTGTTTGCTGTGCTCATTCAATGCTGTTTTTGGTCGCCTATCTTCTCCAATTCTTATCACATGTCCGGCCCATTGTAATCTTTGTATTCTAACGAAGTCTGACAGTGGTCCTTCCTTACAAAATCTTACTAAGATTCATATCAGTTTTTTTAGGAACCAGCTGTCCTCCTCCTCTATCCTTTATCCTTCGTGAGGATGTGGTGACGTTATCGTATTTGACGAATGGTTGCTATCCATTTTTTTCTCTCCTGGGCGCCGTGTATTGCCTCAGGCAGAGACTAACCAGTAGCGAACTTTATTTGGTCTGACCATCGGAATGGCGATCTCCCTCGAGTTCTTTTACCATCTACCTTATCTTCAGTCCTTACCTTAAGGTCTGGTAAAGTGTCCAAAGTACGTCAATATATTTTGGTTTATGATTGTGGTAATCCTAGTATTGATGTCAAGTTCTGTCAATATTGAGACATTTGTACGATGTGCTGTTCAGGGTAACGCATAATTCTACGATATAACCACATTTCAAAGGCCATTATACGTCGTGTTTTTAATGGTCCAAGTTTCTGACGCATAGGTAGCGATAGGAAAGATAAGCCTTCGTACTAGGCGCAGTTTCGTGTTCCTCGTTATGTCCGCATCTTTCCAAATTTTAGTAAGTTTGACCGTTACTCATCTGGCCATTGTAAGGCGTCGACGTATCCCTTCTTCGCATCCACTATTGTTTGTGATAACAGAACCTAAGTAATTGAAACGGCTTACCACTTTAAACCCCGCGCTACGTTTCGTATTTCCGGTTGGTTTTCCGATTTCTAATTCGATCGATTATCATTACCTTGGTCTTCTGTACAATAATTTAAGTCTATATTCACGACTAGTAGTATCTAGTCTGTTCATGATGTATTCAAGGTCATTTGTTGATGATGCTAGTACTAAAGTGTCGTCAGCATAGCGGAGATTGCTGATTTTTCGGCCTCCGACTGATATTCCTCCTTGCCATCCGTCAAATACAATGCGCATGATGTATTCGCTATATATATTGAATAACGTTAGAGAGATAACACATCCTTGTCGAACACCGGCTTTTAGTTTAAAATTATCGGAGTATATGTTGTTGACTGTGCTGTTGATATCCAGTTGTTTTAGTAGGTATACTAGATGTTCGAAGGTAACCATTTCTCTCAGTATTCCCAACATTTTATGGCATTTTACATTATCAAACGATTTCGAGTAGTCGACGAAGCACAAATATGTTTCTAGATTAAATTCTCTAGATTTTTCTATAATTTGTCTGAGATTGAGAATTTGTTCTCGTGTGCCTATTTCAGGGACAAATCCACATTGTTGTTGTGGGATCAGGAACCAGCTATAAATAAATATAGCTCTTACGAAAAGTGAACAATTTTTCGTCTCTCTTTTCCTTTTTTTACTTTAACAGCATTAAATATTTAACTATTGTCTCACTTGTCTTCAATACCTCAAACAAGGGAGACAATATTTCTTCTGTTCGTTGAGAACAGAAGATTTTTCGTATCTTTCAGTGGAAAGAATAGAAGATACAGAACACAGAAGAACGATCTCGTTCAGGCAGCGTATTGGTACCTATAACATTTAGACAAACGATCACTAACCCATTCCAATAGATATTATGACTTTCATAAATGTAAACCATACAGCTATGATTTGACAAGCAAAAACATTTTCCGAAGTAAATACAATACTAACTGAAGCCTTAAACACAATGATAACATACTAAGAATCAAACTATCTTAAGTAAAACCCTTAAACTATCTTGGACGTAGATATCAATGAGTCAGAAAGAATCATCAGTGGATGTCTGAGACCCATACCCATACATAAGCTCTTCCCTATAAGTATCACTCCACCTGACATCCGAGGAGAAGTGGCTAGAGATGTGGAACAAAAAGAAACAAACTCTAGATTGACGACATCTACTCTACGATTACCAGCCTACCGCACAGTCTCAAATCGAGGACAAGTTTTCTGGCTAGATCAACACATCTAAAAGATACACAAGAAGAACTTTAGTCTGGTCAAAAAATATTAAATAATTGTTACAAGACGGTGTATAACCTCCTGAATTGTTGACAAGGTTATGTCATGTCACAAAATTGGAGATTGATTCACTTTTGGGCACGGTCTTATAGGCCATATTTGGCTAAAAAGATGTGAGGGTGAATGTTTTACCTCATGAAAATTTCAAACTCTGAATATTCTAATGCTCGATATCGTTAATATGTGCTATAAACGTTTGTATGTGTGTAGAGTGTTCCTGTTTAGTGAACGTGCATTGTGTGTTGCATATGTATTGTTTACGATAGAGGAGGATGTGTTGTGATATAAGATCTATCTTTTTCTGGCACCCGTTAGTTTTGAAAAACAAGCTTTTGGTTATATTTTTCGATACATTTTTAAAATCATATTTTTTTGAAAACGATTTCCGGAGAGTAAATCGAAACGCCCAAAACAATTATAAAATTTAATTTTCATTACAATAAATTGTCTATATACCCATACAATTGATCTTTTTATGGATGGGACAATGGTTATGATTAAAAACAATTTATAATTCCAAGAAAGATCGGTTATAAAATATCATATTGTTCTTAAGAATCCAGGAAGAAGATATGTTATTGTAGGTGTGGTGCTAGTTCATGATTACAAAATCGAACGCCCGTATACGTTTATCAACGCTTTGTATGTAATTATTATATTGTTTAACATTAGTCAATACTGCTATTTAATATAATCTTTATGTAAAAAGAAAAAATTTAAATAAAATCTTGCTTAAGGTGTTAATGTTTAAAACAATTATCTAAAAAATTCAATAATTTACTATTAAAACAGAAAATAATTAATTTATAATTTAAATATAAAAATAATATAATTTTAGATGTATATAAACATATGTCATATTTATATTAAAACAGTCAACTAGAGGATGAAGACATAACAAGAAAATATGAGCAGCACAGACAAAAGATATAAGTAGAAAAAAACTGGTAAATGATAAAATCCGCAGTATGCAAGAAAACCCAAGAAATGTTTGGATATGAGAGATACAAACAAAACTTTAAATATTTATCGGAGACTTCTGTATCCGTCACAGAATTTCTTGAGAAACTCTATCATACTCTTTTTAAGGATCACTGAATACTATATGAGCGTTTCTTCTTTATCCCAGAATTTTTCATCAACTGTCTTATAATGAAAATTATATCTGGTGTTTATCTACCTAGCATATTCTCCATTCATCTGGCATTTGTTGGCCACCTTCGTCTTATCTCCTAATGCTGTCCACACCTTCCCTGGATATCATGTGGTTCAACTGTTTAATTTTTTGAACTGCTTGAACCACTTCCTGGCTTGTAATTTTGGTGACCATTGCTGTTACTGTCTCCGTTAACTCAACTGATTTTGTGCCATTCTTTATTCAATAAACTATCAAACTACATTTTCCATCTTCTTTTTACATCTTTTGACTGAAGTAGTATTATATTATTTTTATCTCGGATACATCTACTACTACCTTCTCTTCTTTTTTGGCGACCTTACAGTTTTGAAGATCTACGTCTTACCTATCTTTCTGCTACTTTAATGTATGTAGGTTGAAGAAGTATTGGCAGACGAAAAAAGAGGTGGTACGATAATTTAAACAATTTAGGAGGCTAATATTGAAGAAGAAACAGGCTTTAAAACCTACGTACAAGAAGAAGAAGAAGAAGAAGAAGGTTTCATATTTTTATATATTTACGTATTGCTTCTTATTTTTCTACTTATATTTCTCCCTTTTTTAGGATTACTCTTTTTATTCCTGGATCTTACATTCTTAGTCGAGTTAAGACTCCTGTGTATTTTTAGGATTACCTAAACATCGTGTTTATAATGTGATATTTTTTATTACGATTTTATTTATTTACACGTATTAACTTACCTGTCTTGTATATTTTAAAGAAACTAAATTGCAGCTGTCCCAGAAGAGTAACATATGACCATTGGTAGATGTAGATAAATAATTCGTTGTTATAGAAACCATTTCCCACTCTGCAGTAGATTGTAGCCGATTGATATCTAAAAATAAAAGACTTTGTTATCTAATTGGATATCTGAAGTTAATAATATTTTTGACAGTATAGAAATAATATTCAAAGAATATTTCTCTATTTCTCTGTTCTGGATAATGATACATTTTATTTGCAACGCTAAAAGGCACAAAAGAGGAGAAAACAGAATCTATACACACAGACACAAAATTTTTTGTAAAATAATTTTTTTTATCACTATTTTATTTTTAAAATCTTTCGTCCTTTTACTTTTTTATTATTTAAAGTAAACTGACGGTCAATAAGTCTCGGGCTTAACTAGTAAAACAATATTTTTTTGCACAAAATATGCTTTATTCATTAATATAATCCCTTTTAGCGGTGATACAATTATTCCAATTTTTTTCTAATTTTTTGATCCCGTCCTTGTAAAACAATTTATACTTGCCTTAAAAATAGGCCTCAATTTTGGCAATTATTTCTCATCGGGACGATATCTCTTGTCCCGGAGCATTTTTTTTTAGATCGGAAAAAGGTGATAATCATTGGGAGTCAGATTTGGACTACACGTTGGATGCAGAAGCAATTGAAAGCCCAATTTGTGCATTTTTGCCACCGTAAACGCTCCAATAAACCAATATAGTAGTTCCTGCTAATTGTTTCTCCATGTTACAAATATTCAATAAAAATAATTTCACGTGAGTCCCAAAATACAGCGGTCATAATCTTTCCGATGGTTTGTTGCTACCTTTGTTGCTTTGGACGACTTCTCCGGGTACTGTCCACTCAGATGACTGCCGATTTCATTCCAGAGTAAAATGATGGATCCATCTTGCAACCATTCTGACACACCGATGCAAAAACTCTAATTTATTCTAATTAAACATATCCAAACATTGCCGAGATTTACTACTTATTTGAAAGGTTTCTCATACCCATATGTTCATATGTAACAGTCAAAATGCTAGCCTTTGAGAACGTTATAGTGTCAGCTATCTCTTGCAATTTCATTTTGTGGTTTTCCATAACAATTTTTAGCATTTTTTCGATGTTTTCGGGAATAACTGCATCATTTGGTCTTCCGGAGTGCTCAGTATCATTGGTGTCGGTACGACCGACAAACGTTACGACAAACGGTACGATATAAGTTTGAAATCAGGAAACCATCGTTTAATAGTTGTAATCGAGGGCGCAGAGTCTCGCTAATACTTTTTGAGGCCTTATTTAGTTAGTGCGATATTTTTCGCATCAAATAATAGTGGTAAACAAAACAAGAAATTGTTTATAAAAATCACAAAAATAGTGTCACTTCAAACACTTTAACTCGGTAAGTAATAATCCGAATTACATAAAAAATTTGACAGTGTGCATCTGAAGGTTAGGACTATCGAAATGAAAAATTCATTAGAGTCGCCATCTCATGGTTAGGCCGAGGACTTATTGACTGACATATTATTTAAATTGAATTTGCATTTGATAATTTATATTTATTTGACAATAACAGTAAAATTAACTTCCTATTAGTTAATCTAAAATACTGAGTGAGTTTAAATTAGAATATATTATGATAACATGGGCAATTAAGCCAGTAATTAACTCAGTTAATTCGTAAATTGTTTCAAAAAACAATCTATCTATATAAAAGGCCAGGATGACAAGTTACACTGTTTGTCCAGTAGGGTAACTACGCCACCTAAGAAATCTAAACTACCAACATCTGATATTTCAATCAGATGTTGTTCTCGAAACAATACGTTTAATTATTAATACTAATAAGATTAATTGCATATTAGTATAAATATTAATATTGATTACTGTAATTTTAAGGTAAGAAGCCAAATAATTTAAAACTTTATGTTAGTTTAGATTTAAACCCCTAGCGTCATCTAGGAAAGAAATCTGAACTATCAACTGATATTTCAACCTATTGAGTCAATCGTATTCTGTTCTTGAAACGATACGTTAAATTAATATAACTATATCTACTAATAATACTAATTACATATATAATTATTATTACGATTATTTTTTTCGCCAAATTGTCAAAAATATTTATTGCTGAACATATCCTTATTTAGATTGTTTTATAAAATATAATGGTTTTTAACTTAGCTGAGCCTTCTAAAAATCAGCCATTTTATACGTGAATTGTTAATAATTAATACCTTAAAAGATAAACTATTAAAAACTTAATAAAAATATACAAAAATTTTCTAGGAATGTACATAAATTTTATTACTATTCTAAACATAGAAAACCTACAACAATTATTAGGTATATAGTAGTCAAGTAATAACCAGGAAGCCAGGAACCACAGATTTATTTGTTATTATAATGACTTTTGTGGTTTTTTGTTTACATATTTGTATTTAAGATTAAAATCTATTTACATTACAAAAAACTGTAGGTTTTAATATTAACATTTTATAATCCGTCTGATCGTCTTCCATTATACTCTACTATTTCTTACGCAGTTCTTGATGTTCTCCACCTTGCATGTACGTCGTATATTTGTACTTCTAGCTGTCTCATAGTGTCTTGCCATCAATGTTTCTCATTAGTCAACTTTCAAACAAGTGTTTTCATCCCTGCTAACATCCTTTTTGTCTTCTCTTTCAGGCCGTGTTTCTGTCGCCTATGTCGTTATTGGTCTGAGGACTGTTTTGTAAATTTTGCTTCTTATCTCTTTTCCGATATTTTAATTTCTCCATATTGTTTCATTCAGGCAACCTGCGGCTCTGTTTGCTCTATTTACTTGATCTTAAACTTCAGTTTCGAGCTTTCCGTAGATAGATAATGTGATGCTTAGCTATTTAAACTCCATCACTTGTTCTATTATCTAACCTTCCAGCTCCATTTTACGTCTTAGTAAATTTACTGTTATAACCATACATTTTGTCATTTTTGGGCCAATTATCGTGTCAAATTTTCTGGCGGTTTCATTAAATTGGTGCAGCATACGTTGTAAATCATCTTCACCCTGAGAGGGTAGTATTGCATCTTCTGCATAGCAAATTATTCTAAGTTGTTTTTCTCTCATTTAGTAACCTTACTTACTTTTTTTATTACTTTTTTTACTTCTTACTTTCACTTACTTTTACTTACTTAGTTCTTACCTTTTTTTATTATTTCATCCAGAATCAGGTTGAACAATAGAGGTCTTAGGAAATCTCCCTGTCTTATTCCATTGCCAGATTTAATAGGGTTGGTTAGTTCTTCTTCCACTTTTACTTTTATTGTGTTGTTTTGGTAGACATTTTCGATCGTTTTGATTATTTCTAGATGTATCTCTCTTATGTACAATTAGTGGATAACTTTCTTTAATTTGACATGGTCAAATGTCTTCTTAAGGTTAACGAAACATAGATATGCCGGTTTGTTGTATCGTAACGACTTCTGTTGCATTTGCTTTATTATAAATATAGCGTCGGTACTTGATCTTCACTACTTAAAACCTTGCTGTTCCTTAGCTAATGTTATAATTTCATTCAGTTTCTTTGTTACTACTTTAGTTGTTAATTTTGATGTAATATTCCCGGTCCGATTTGTCTCCATTTTTGAAGAGATTTATTAGGATGCTTGATCTCCATTCTTAAGAAATTCTTTTTTGTTCTATTATTTTTTGGATTAGTTTAAATATTTGTTTGGTCAGATTTGTTCCTCCGTATTTCAGGAGTTCGTTCGGTATTCTGTTCTCTCCTGACGATTTTCTGTATTTTAATTTACTTAATGCTTCCTTTACCTCATCCTCCTCAATATTTATTTCTTCATTTGTCGTTACCTCTGGTGTTGGTGATTTATTATCGTCACCTTTAGCAAATAGGGATCGAAAGTAGTCTGCCTATATTTCCTTCTGAATGTGTTTCATTTTTATTAGTTCGTTTATCTCTTCTCTTTATCTTCTGATTATTCTCTATATTTCTTTCTGTGTTTTGTAGAAGTCGTGTTCCATCTGTTTTGAGAAGCTCTGCCAGTGATCCTTTTTTATTTGTCTAACTTAAGTATTCGTTTTATTTCTGATTGGTTTATAGTAGTTGTATGCCTGATGTGTTTGTTTTATTCTGTATTGTAAAAAGACTTTCTCCTTTTCTTTACATCTCATCTTTACTTTCTCTCTAAACCATGATGTTTTCTTTTTTAATATGTTAGTGTTCGTTACTTTTCTTCCTTCAAGTGATTCTGTTGCTACATTAATTGTTATTTTTGAGTTTTTCCCAGCTATCCTTGATATTATTGTTCTCTAGTATTTTATTCCCAGCGATTTTCTCTGATACTCTTTTTCTGTATAAGTATTTAGTCCTTCGACTTTGATTTTTGTTTGTGTGAAGTATTTTAGGATGATTCTTATTTGACATACATTGTAAACAAATTCCATTAAATAACTGTGTTTTGTGTTGTTGGGGATTTAATTTTATGGTAACTCGAAATACAGCTGCATTTGACAATTCCGTGTTTGTAAAATATTCCATTCTTTTCTATGAAGGCTGCCAATTTATGTTGGGATGGAATGGGAAAGACAATTCATGATCCCATACTACACAACATAAATTGGCAATACAAACAATGGTTCATGTCATTATTGGCAAGCATTTTTTAAATTCAGGGTAATTAGCAATTTATATATTATGACACAACGCATTAAAATGCTCAAGTGCAGTTTCTTGGCTGTTCAAATGTTCAAGATGTTTAAAGATCAATTTATGGTCTTTATCTGCCCCTGACTACAAGAAGGCCAGTGATCAGTTTGCAAGTCTCCAGGTCTACTTTAAAATCCTGGTTTTACTGCGGTAATCTACGTGTTTGTACTATCTACGAGTGCATTTATGCTAATTAGTCATGAATTTTGGTGTATCTATTAATAATTTTGTACACATTTTGATAATAAATCACGGTTTGATTCAACAATAAAATTATCAATACTGATATTCAGAAAACTCACTGCGAAAGTTATAAATGAACCTCACAATTTTTATAAACTTTAGTGTGTATTAATACTTTCAAATCCACTAAATATACATTTTAATAGTGCATTTTGCCAGACTGAATATTACGATTAATTTTGATTACATTTTCCTTATTATCTCTCCATGTACCAGATGTTTTGAAATGCACAAATATTATTTACGGTAAAGTAATAATACTTTACTTAAACACGTTGCACTTAACGGATATTTTATTAAAAAAGAATGAACTCATTTGCCTCTGCCAACTTTATTTAAATTAGCTGCCTTTGTTCTAAAATATGAGGAATTTTAAATAATAGTATTGGATAGGAAACCAAGTTGTTGAAATTTATCGTCTCATATAATCATTAAATAGGAATATAATATAAAGAACTAATATTTAACGAAATAGAAGCAAATAAATATAATGCTTAGACATTTATTATTTTACTTATTTAGTTTATGGCAATTACACATATTTAAATGACAAAAGAACATTTGCTGTATATAAAACAAACTTTTACTAAATTACAATAGGCATTATTGTTCGATATATAATTTTTTAATTTAGTAAAACAATTTTGTATTGCTTTCGAATTATTGTTGATTTCTCTGCTGTGTCTAATAATTTGGACTTCAACATAATCATATTTAATATGATGGTTTGTTAATCGGTCAAGTTAGCCCAAGAAACGGGGGTAACCGTCTCCTTTGGAAGGTTGGCGATTTTAAATAAAGGTCCTTCAGCCATGAGTTATGATATCTTTCGTCCAATCTTTTACCATATACTTTATCTTCTAATATGACTACTTATGCTCCAAAGTACTTCATCGTTGGCAACTTTTGTAGCCATGGAATTCTCAGCATCGGTCTGTATATTGCTTAAGTTTCAGAGCCATAGAGCAGGAAAGAGAAAACCTAATATCTGATCATTCGGATTCTAAGCCCTCGATTCCCTGATCTTGTGGAAAAAGTTTTCATATTCATAAGACTTTTCCTTGGTTGTTAGACTCTTGATATATTTTCTTGGGTTACACTGGCTGTTGATATAGATCCTTCTATCTGTTCAATTATTTCTCCCTTATATATAAATGTACGTTTATTGGTGTCATTTTTTTTATTTCGAATTAACTTGTCTCAACGTGTTTGGTCATCAACACGGGAGCAAAGGTTTATAATAGTACACATTTATGAATATTTACATTACAGATACTTAAACTGTTAAATAATAACAATATTATATGAATTAAGATTTGTCAAACAATTGCGTGGTATTTAAGATAACTATTAGGCTCCTGAGTCAGCTTAAATAATTCAGGAGTTCTTTTAAATTATGGTTTATATAGTTGGAAATGCGAGTGGCACTCTTGTGTTGACAATCTGTGAAAATACTTGATGATAGTAGAAATTTTATACTGTCCGCCAAAACTTACCCTGGAGCAGACATCGGTTCAGACCATAACCCCATAGTAGTCACATTACGAACCAAATTGAAACTGGTTAAAAAACCCACAAAAAGTAGAATTAATATTAAGAGATTAAGGAAACCAGAAACAAAGGAACAAACTGTAAAAACTCTTACTGAAAATATACGTAATGCCCAAGAACCGAATAAAAGCAGCTATAACAGTGATCAGAAATGGGAAAATATAAAAGTAGCAATAATTAAAACAGCAAATGAAAACTTAAAACTTAAAAGAAAAGAAAACATAAAGACTGGATGACTGAAAAAATACTACTATTAATGAATGAAAGAAAATTATTTAAAACAAAAAATCCAATTAAATATAATGAAACTAATCGATTAATTAAAAAGAGAATAAAAGAAGTTAAGAAGAGAATGTTACATGATCAGTGCCAAGAACTAGAAGAAATTGAGAAAAAATACGACTTTTTAACATGCATAAAAGAATTAGAGAATAACAAAAATGAGAAATAGCACAGCTTTTTGAAGATAAAGAGAGAACTGAAGCACCAAAAGAATTTAAGGATGATACTGGGCCTGACATTATACGAGAAGAAATTAAATATGCAATGAAACAAGCTAAAGGTGGTAAATCTCCCGGGCCTGATAAAGTTCCTATCGAATTACTCAAAATTGTGAATACTGAATCTATTGATCTTCTGACCGAAGATATCCAGATTCGCCGTGGGGTCAGCCAAAGGTGTATTTTATCACCCTTGTTATTTAATTTATACAGTGAAGCCATCTCAGAATTAGAGCTTGCCGAGGTCAGTGACGTTATAATGAACGGTGAGCCACTTAATAACATAAGATATGCTAACGACACCGTTCTTCTGGCAGAAACACTAGAAGAACTGCAACACCTTGCTGAACAACTAAATATATATTGCAACGATTACACAGGCCAACGAAAAAGAAGATTTAAAAAGCTTTTCTTACAAATTTATGTGAATCCTATGTATGTTTTTGGCGCTAAAAAAGAATCTGAAATTAGATTTTATGTATCACCCACAGTTTTCCCACAATATGGCGCTGGCTTATTCTACAATATAATAATTTGAATTACACAAAATACCGGAATACATTAAAATGATACATTATTAGAAAAATGCCTTTTATCTAATGTTTATCTTTTCACAGTATAGGTCTGTAGAAGCATTTCAGGAGTCAATGCTTTTGTATTTTCATTTTCTTTTTTTTTCTGTATAACTTCTCAAGTAGCTTTCTCTCCTATGCGAGGCACTCTGTTGTTCCCGATGAAGTGACCAACAGTAATCACCCATCATTTTGGTGTTCCAACATCCCTCGTATGGTTGCTCCATCACCTTGATATCCTGGTAGAAGCGTTCGCCTCATTATTCACTGACTGCAGCCAGATTCTCAAGGAAATGATCAAGATGGTTATGCAAAAGTTGGATTTTGAGGCTCATTCGACATTCCAAATCTTAAATCTTATCTAAAATCTTAAGAAACTTATCTAATAAATTAGCTGCTATAAGCTCGTAGTTAGGTCTTTCATATTACCAAAAAACTTGGTTACAACTTTTTGGAATCCAATCCAAGCTTCTTTTTCCTTAGTAGTAATCTTGGCCTCAAAGGTAATTATGCAATTTTAAATGTTAAATTGTGAAAGAATGGTGGGTGATACAGCATGTTTAATATGATTTTCGAACTGAGCACACCAAAATACATAAGATAGAGGTAATTTTATCAAAAAAGTTTTTTCATCGTTGGCCTGTGTTATGGACTAAAAATAAATTTGAAGAAAACCAAGTTCTTGGTATTTACAAAAGCACAAAACATCAAAATAAGCTAGTACTAGATAATATAGAAATTGAATAAATATCTTCGTACAAATACCTTGGAGCATGGATCATAGAAGATACTGATCAGATAAAAGAAATAAGTTGCCGCATTGAAATTGCACGGTCAACTTTTAATATAATGAGAAAACTTTTTTGTAATCGCAATATCAATATATCGCTTCGATGTTATATTTTCTCTATCCTTTTGTATGGGGTTGAAGCTTATACACTTAAAAAATCCAACATTAAAAACCTAGAAGCATTAGAAATGGGGTGTTACCGACGTATGTTGAAAATATCATGGATGGATCGCAAAACAAACGAACAAGTTCTCAAACAACTAGGAAAACAATGCGAAGTTTTAAATTCCATAAAAATTTGGAAATTGGAATACTTGGGGCACATCATGAGAGGTAAAAAATACGAACTTCTAAGGAATATAGTGCAGAGTAAAATCAAAGGCAGAAGAAGCGTAGGAAGACGTAAAATCTCGTGGCTACACAATCATCGTGAATGGTTTGGATGAATTTCAATTGAAATATTCAGGCGCGTAACCAACAAAATTATAATTGCCAGAATGATTTCGAATCTCCAGTAGGAGCGGAAATTGAAGAAGAAGACTAGGAATATCTATCGTTGCAGTGGGAGCATAACTGTTGGTTTGTAGAAGACATAAGTGTGACATGTGTCAAACGTGTCTCCTATCCTTAATCTCCCTTATTAATATTTTCTCTTGTCTGTTCAGGTATGTTAGTAACAAATGGCTGTTAATATTGGGTTGTATTCCTTTGAGTTTTGTGTCTTTGGTGATCCAAAGTTCTTGCCATTTGCCTTAAATACTTGGATATTCCTGTGTAATTTTGACTTTATATAACTCTAGGAACTATACTTTGTGGATGAATAAGCTGGATGTAGATGCTAATTTTTTAGCGCTATTAACCATATTATTTCCTTGGATGCCGATGTGAGAATTTTGTTATTGTTATTAAAGTCCCTAAAGTATGGATGTGGAATATTTTCTATCGAAAAAATTATGGATATGAAATACATGTATAGAGCTACACTTTGATAATTGTCAAAAGGAAATTCGAGAGCTTTTGAAATAGTGAAGAGTTCCCCGGAAAACATGCTACAATCGTTTAATATTCTGTATTGTCGTAATACTGTATCAACTGTGGTGACAGAACAGGCAATTTCATCTGTATTTCATAATACATCGGTATAAATCACCTTATCATCACGGAATGTATTCACAATTTCTTTGAAAGTTTATCGAAAGATGATATTATTTGTTTGTTGCTTATTTAATTTACAGAAGTAAATGTTTATGTGTGGTGGTGTTCTAGATCAAAGAAGGGTAACTGATTTTATAGGTGCAAGTGTTTGAAATAAGTTTGTGTCTTGGCACATGGGTTGTGTATCTGTGTTCAGGTATTGGCACAGAAGATTAAATACTGGATTTATCGGATTCGATGAAACTCTGCTTACATAAGATAAGTGTAGTTTATTTTCAGTATATCGTCGACGTTCTGGCAAAAGTCATTAAGTCCATTTTATACAATTTTTATGTAAAGACACCAACAACTTTTAAAAAGCAGCTTCTATTATCTGGCAAAAGTCATTAAGTCCGTGCGTGATGTATAACTGGTTGCATATGACTGCAAAAGTCTGTAAGTCACAAACAACACTTTGCTCTACCAGGCAAAAATCACTAAGTAACATTTGCTGAAATTGACAATAATTATTATTTAATTAATTAATGATGTATTGGTTTGACAGTTCGAGATTACATTTCGATTTCGTTGCATGTTACGTTGTGTTACTTGAATAAGTTATAATAGTGGAATAATATAATATTCTTTAAGACAAATAGCCAATAAAAACAAATCATAATGCAGGAGGGCAGAGGTAAACGCCTGATCGAACTTGCCAGATATTTGAATAAAAAACCAAATGTTATAGTTCAGTCAGTAGTGCCGATAAATAATAATATTAGCAATAGTACTAATAATGGGCCCTGGATTGTTTCATGGGAAGTCGTAAAGGTAAAATTAAGCACTTCTTACCTTATGTCATTGTTTTAGTTCAATTATTGATTTCGCTTTTAGAATACAGGTCAGGTTCATGTTGACTTCGAGAAGTTAGATACTCTATCTACAAGTTATAAAAAATTTCCAGAAAATGAGACTTTGGCAGATCAGGTAAGAACGAATTCTACAACAGCAGTCATTTATGACGGCGAGACCACTGAAGAAAGTGATCTAGAACCATTTGAAACTAGTGACGACCAAGATAAAGAGTACAATCCCAACGATGACGATTCCTATTTGAGTTTCTCTAAAAAATACGATGAAACTGCATGTAAATTAAATTTTAAGGAAGATAACTGTAAGAAAAAAAGCTGTTGACAGAAGGCCGACGAATCCCAGTGGAAACGAAACATCGCAAAAAATGCAGAAATCTGGGCCAACCCTACACTACTAATAAAGGAAGGCAACCAGCCAAATATCCTCAGACTGTTAACTGCGACCGCTGTAAATTTAAATGTTCTCAATTATTTAGTGAAAGGGATAGAATTGAAATATGCTCTAGCTATTGGCAATTAGAAGATTACTCTCGAAAAAAGGATTTTATTCTTCAAAATGTTCAAGTTAACATTCCACAAAGACACCGACATCGAAAAAGCAATGCAAAATCACGCACTAATTTAAAACAATTTTATTTTTGTAAAAACGGAACACCAATTAGAGTATGCCAAACTTTTTTTTTAAAACCCTGTCAATAAGCAACAGACCGCTAAATAAAGCATTTGAAAACCGAAATGCTACATCAGGATTGTATACTGGAGGTGACAAACGAGGCAGTCATATCCCAGCTAATAAAATTTCAGAGAAGGATAAACAAATTATTGTAAATCATATTGAGAGTTTCCCGTTAACCGACTCACATTACTGTAAAAAAGAGTCTCAGAGAAAATTTTGACTACCTACAAAAGAATATTTGGCAACAATTACAATTATTCGTTCTTTAAACCACGCAAGGATCAGTGTTCCCTTTGTATGCAATATAAAGCTGTATGTGGTGAAGAAAAGGCTAAGCTTGAACCAAAATACCATGGACATAAACGGCGTGAAACGGCGGGATAAGTCGCATTTCATTACAGTAACACTTGATCTCCAAAGCATACTGCAAATATCAAGCAGTGACGTATCACCAATGTATTATCAAAGTATTATAGTAGGAAATTGTGCGGTTATAATCTGACAATTTATAAAGGTGCTCCACCGAATAATGCATACTTTTACCCTTGGACTGAAATGAATGGAGCAAGAGGTAGCTTAGAAATTGCAACATGCTTATTTCAGTATCTAAATGCCTTGCCTAATTACGTTACGGAGGTCTCCTTGTTTTCCGACACCTGCAGTGGACAAAATCGGAATCAAAATGTACTGGGGATGCTCTATTATTTTGTTCATTACGGAAACAGTGACATTACCACCCTAGAGCACAAATTTCTTGAGTCTGGACACTCCATGATGGAGTGTGACAGTATGCATAGTGCGATTAAAAGGCAGAAAAAATATGTGGCTGTTTATACAATGAATGATTGGCTAAACATTTTTAAGTTGGCCCGATCAAAAAGACGAAAAAAAAAACAAAATGATAAGTATGTCGTTAAGGGACTAAAATTTTGTAATTTCCTTGATTTCAAAAGACTTTCGCAAGCTGTTTTAAGAAATAGAACAGTTAATATCCAAGGCGAAAAAGTTAGATGGTTAGAAGTCAAATGTTTTCGGATTGAAAAAAATAACCCAGGCATAGTCAAATATAGGTATGACCATTCCGGCAAATATCTGTGCATTAATATCAGCAGACGTGGCAGACCTATCTCAGGACAATCCACGCTAAATAGCGCATACTCTACGAATCTTCCAATTTCTCAACAAAAATATAACGACTTAAAGAACTTGTGTGTTAATAATGTCATTCCCTCCGAATTTCACCATTGGTATTTGTCGTTACCAACATCACAATCTGCTGACAAATGGAATCCTGAACCAAGCATAAACAGTGAGAGTGAGTCGGATTCAGAAAAATAATTGTTTTTTTGTTTTATTCGTTTTGGCTTTAAGAATCAATGTTAATAAGTGCTTAACAGAAGATTGACATTTTTGTTATTTTTAGATCTTGATATGAAATAAAGTCACCTTATTTAGATTAATTAATTTTTGATTATTTCGCTTTTTTTGTCAGGCAAACGTAACTAAGTCCGTCAAACCCGTTTGGATAGAGATAGACAATATTTTTAGTATTATAAATATCACTATCCCAAACATAACCATCAGTTAGATATTAAAAGGGCTCCAAATTGGATATAATTAACCAAACGAAATTATGACAACAAATTTCAGTTAAAATTGTGTTTATCTCACAACTAATAATTTGGACTTAATGATATTTGCCGGAACGTCGACGATATTTTGATTAGTATATTTTCATCGACACAATATTGATGGCGGGATAATGTTTTTATTGGCATCTTTGAAAATAATAGAATTTTTTTGTATTTGAAATATTTTGATTTAAATCGAATACTTCTCTATGACGAACTAACCAATTTATTATACTCTGTAGTTCTTATGTGTATATAAAAATTCGCACAGAGCTAAAAACTCTTCGGGATATCATCATAAATAAAATGTGATAAGCCTCCATCAATCCCAAATGTCAAAAAAGAGTTATTCAAGGTCAAAGGTCGCAAATATAAGTTTTTTACATTTTTCAGCCAAATAGCTTTATGAAAAAAATATATCGGACAAAAATTGTAGACCATTCAGTTGTCTATAAAAATGGCCTAAATACTTTTTCTCTTAAGAGTAACCATTTCGAAGATATAACAATTAAAAAATAAAAAAATCGGTGTTTTTTTGCAATTGTAAAAAGGAGTGTAATCTATATTGCGACTGCAAAAAAATTAAATTATTTTGCTAATTGGTATGTATCAATTGTCAAGGTCAGTCGTGCTCCAATGTTGAATCGTCATCAGCCTTTGTATTTTGAAGGAAAGGATCACAAAATAAGTGTTACAAAATTACAGTTTATTGGCATGTAGTTCTATTTTTTAATATCCGCAAAGGTTAATTAATTGTTCATGATAGCACAATTAATGTCATATGAGAAAAGGCTATCTATAAGCTATATCTATAAGATCTATTCTCAATTTATTGTAAACAATCTTGTAGACTTCATCAAGTCTAGTACGGGCTAAAAACAAATTTTTAAGAGCAGGACCAACTTGGTACCAGGGATAGTGAAACAAAGATGTATAAAATGGATATAAGTAAAATAAATAAAATATTAGATGTATTTGAGACGAAAATAATAAACTACTAGTTTAAAAACAGCGCGTCAGAAACTACAGAGTTATAAACTTGTTAAATATTATCCCAAAACTTACAACTAAAATATTACAAGTGCTAATAAATCAGAGGCTAAGTTTAGCAGATCAACAACAGGGTTTTCGTAGTGGAAGATTGTGTACAGGTGCAATATTCGTTATAGAGCAAATTCCTGAGAAATCACTAAAGTATAATAATAGACTAGTAATTCTGTGTCTGTTTGACCCAAAAAAGCGTTTGACAGAGTAAGACTCGAAAATCTAATCTATCTTCTATATAATAGAGAAGTTCCCCTAAACAATATAAAAACTGTCGAAAACATCTACTAAAACAACAAAATGGAAGTCAAAATAGATGAACAACTTACAGAACCTATAAAAATAGGCAGCGGAATAAGACAAGGGGATTCATTGAGCCCCATGCTCTTCAATTTGATCATAAATGAAATCATCAAAAGCGTTAACAAAGGAACAGGTTACAGAATAAAGATAGTCTGCAAATACTGGTCCACAGGTTAAACATAAGAGCAAAATAATTTAATATGACAATCTCATCTCAGATAACTAAAACAATAGTAATCAGTAAAGAATCAACCAGATGTAAAATAGAAATTGATGGTATAAATATTGAACAAGTAATGGAAATAAAATATCTGGGAATTACACTGTCGAGCTATGAAGATCTGGACAAAGAAGTGAGAGATCAAGTGCTAAAAGCAAATAGACTGACAGGATGCATTAATAACATTGTACCGGGTGGTCCAATAAGCCGATCTCTCGGCTATATATCAGACACTATTCATGTTATAACTTTGGGAGGAAAAATTCCTTAGTAAAAGTGGCCAAGAGAAATCGCTGGAAATAACTTTCAAGATTTTGGATTAACCGCTAGGGGGCGTAACCTGCGAAGAAAAGTTTTAAAACCAGTTTTTTTGGGAAATATGTTCATTTATACTAAGTGTTAAATAAGTAAACTAGAAAGAGGCATAAATTATGCACAAAGTTGTTCAAGTACTTTTTTTTATTTTTTCAAATAAAGGGTAGGGGAGAGTGGGAAACTATTTGTGGATAAATACCTATAACTTTGGTTAGGATCAACCGATTTTAATGAAATTAGTATCATTAGAAAGAGTGTGGATGAATTAATTCACATCTACTATAAAATACTTGCATTTAGTTTTAATAGTCGTAGGTAGAGGGGTACTACTTAGTTTCGAAAAAAACTATTTTTTACAAAATAGGTATCAACATTAAGATTCTTCTGCTATAAAAAATTTGAAAATACCTACTGACTTATTTTTTAATGTAATTTATAATACAGGGTGTGTCAATACTATACTTACTTATGTTTATGCGTTTTTATTCATATCTCGAGTTCGAGAAAAGCTATTAACATGCGGTTTACGCCATTTTGTTACGAATTTAATTCAGTTTCATTATAATTTACAATAAATAGGTGTTTCCGTTAAAAATTTTGAAGAAAAACAAATTTTAATTTTTTCTATTCGAAAGTACCCTCTACCTACGACAATTAAAACTAAATGCAAATATTTTATAGTAGATGTAAATTAATTCATCCACACTCTTTCTAATAACACTAATTTTGTTAAAATCGGTTGATCAAAACCAAAGTTATAGGTATTTATCCACAAATACTTTCCCACTCTCCCCCACCCTTTATTTGAAAAAAAAAAAAAATAAAAAAAGTACTTTAACAACTTTGTGCAGAATTTATACCTCTTTCTAGTTTACTTATTTAACATTTGGTATAATTGGTCATATTTCCCAAAAAACTGGTTTTCAAAATTTTCTTCGCAGGTTACGCCCCCTAGCGGTTAATCCAGAATCTTGAAAGTTATTTTCAGCGATTTCTCTTGGCCACTTTTACCAAGGAATTTTTTCTCCTAAAGTTTTAACATGAATAGTTTGTGATATATTGCCGAGAGGTCAGCTTATTGGACCACCCGATATAGTAACGTACAGTGTATAAATGAATGGACAAAAAATAGAAAAAAAGAATGGAATAATCACATAAGCAGAATGGAGGAGACCCTTGTCGTCCAAATAGTAAGAGATAGATCACCAATCGGCAAAAAAAGTATCGGACGAACGCGCAAAAAAAAGGAGTGAGAACCTTCTATAGAGGTATTAATCTGCCAATGAACAAGCAGAATTGCTTATAAAGAGGAAGAAGAAGAAAAACAAACAGGACGTCAAAAAGACATGAAACAAGTACTTTTGACAGTTGAGCTAACGAAACTAGTACCAGCAATGGTCACGAAAATAATAAATGAAAAGGTTGCTTAAACATTTTAAAAAATAAAGAAGGCTCAAGCAGTTGACTAGATAATAAACTGCCAAAGAGAAAGTATATTAGTACATGTTTACACAAACTAAGCAGATATACAACAATGTTGAAAATATGTTTGCTGCTGTCTGAGTTTAAAATGGACGTTAAGGAAAAACAAGCCGTACGAAATGTGTGTTTCGTGGTAAATGCCTTAAAGCAATGTTACATACCATTATTTTAAATCCATCTAAATTTATAAAAATGTTGATAAATTAATTTCCAAAGCCGCTTTAGGCAAGTTCAGTCAAGATCTATAATATTTTTAAGAAAAAACTAGCTGTACTATATATTTTTTATGACGAATTTGATGTGACAAGAATCTGATAAACTAAAGTAAACATAGTAGGAAAGTTCCAAAGATAAAGCTTCTGTGATTTTGCTACATTTATTTTATTTTAGTTAATATTAGTATATTAAACGGAATTAATTAAGCTCATGCATTCCAGTGCTTCCAAGCTGGAATTGGTTATATATGGGTTGTTTGATTACATTTTGAATGTTTCTGTTATATACATTTTTTATTTCTTGGTTGGTATTTTATGGTTTTTGGAACCAATGTGACTCATAAATCGAGGAAGATTTAATTACGCTGTAGTTAAATATTATGTGCAAGATTAGAAAATTTTTCCTTTTTTTAATGATTTACTTGTTGTTTTTATGACATTGTTGATTAACGCAGTTATGCTAAAACGTACAGTGAAAGTTCATATCGAAGAAATGATTTATTTATATCGTTTATAGCACCGTTGTGCTAAAAGTGTGTGGAAACGAATAAAAAGACTAATGAATTTAGTACAGAAATTATGGTGGTTCTTTTAATTACACATAAACACTTCTACTTTAAAATATTAATTTTTCTTTGTCAGAGTATTAATATTTCAAAAAAGTTATTTGGTTTTTTAAATATTTTCTTACTGAAAGATCTTTTGAAGCTTACAAAAAAGTCGTTGCGGAGATACGACATTAGATAATGATGATATTTGGAAGTTTTCACAAAGCCAAGTATCAATTAATTCTAGTACTTCAACAGTAAAAGATTTTTGTGAAAACTACCATAAGGCCGTATGACACTATGCATTTTCTTGTATCATGTCTTATATCGTTTCTGATATAGAAAGTTATTTATGTTTTCTTGTATCGTTTCTTGTACGTACATTTTTGCCCTGTATGACACTATGCAAGTTCTTTTACCAGAAACTGTATGTGATTTGGCACATGATTGGTCGAAATTTTGACACCTTCTTCTTCTTCTTAACATGCCATACACCAAAGTGCGTAGGCGACTATCTCATTACTAGAATTCTGTTCTTGGCGGCGTGACACAGCTCACCTGTATTGTGTATTCCTGTCCATTCTTTAATATTCCTTAACCTATATTTTGCTCCTCTCAATATGTGCCCAAGGTAACCAATCTTGCGTTTTTTAATTAATTCAAAGAGTTCTCTTTCCACGCCGGCTCTATTAAGGACGTCATCGTTTCGAACTCTATCCACCCAAGGTATGCGCATCATTCTTCTCAATGACCACATTTCAAATGCTTCAAGTTTGTTGATAGATGTTTTTTTCAAAGTCCACGTTTCCATGCCATAAAGCAAGATGGACCATATGTAGCACTTGACCATTCTGTAGCGTATTTCAAAGTTTAAGTGTTGATTACATACATTGACACCTATAAAAATAGAACTGAAGTACCTGAGGCACCGAACAAGGGCCTGAGGACCCCAAGCTACTGGGGACTGAGAACATATGCTACTGATTATTTTTAAAAATACTGTGGTGCAAAAATGAAAGAAATAAAATGTCCCAATATGAAAACTAAATTGGAAACCATAATTTTTGAAGATATTCAACAGACTGTATAATGGAAGACAGAAATAATAAATAATTTGGTTGTAATAATTTATTTGTCTTTTTTAATTATGTGTTTGAATGGTATGCTCTTGAAACTCTTCTCTCTTATTTGGAGATATAAAATAATCTTTAAACTTATCACGAATTTTTAGTGCGGTTATGTATTGTTTTTAGTAAAACATCTCCTCCTACTTTCAGTAGTTCCGATGCTATTTGATACAATCACTGTGATTTATTCTTTTTATTATTTTTCGATATGGCTACTGATGTTCTAATCTTGGTTATTGTTGGTGGGTACTTTTCTCTGATGTCTGCTTGGCCTAATTGTATGTATACATCAGAGATACTTACATATCTCTGGTATATATCAAAGTTCTCCTCCAGCCGTAGAGAAATAATAAAAATATGACATGAAAGAAGTTTTACGTTTTAGCGGCTTTGCGCACAAATTGGCGCATTTCTTGTACAAGAAAATTCAGCGGACACAAATTCTTGTATCGTTTCTGATATAAGAAACTATACGCCTGTATGACACTATCCATTTTTTTGTTATATCAGAAACGATATAAGAAATGATACAAGAAAATGCATAGTGTCATACGGCCTTTAGACTTAAGGGAGTATCACGATCTTCTGTTAAGCTTACGATCAATCGTACATCGAACAGATCAGCCGAAGAATACAGGTTAGACAAGAACATCGAAATGCCATCGAAAGAAAAGAGAATACGTCATATTTAAGCTAAACAAGTAGATCTGGTTTTAAAGTCAATTTTACATTCAAAATTTAATTCACGCGCTCAAATCGATTTGATTGACATGCAGTCACAAAATTATAACGATTTTAGATTTATAATGGTATACCAAGACCATCTTATAAAATTTGTAATCTTGAAACCTTTAAAAACGAAAAAGGCTGAAGAAATTCCACTAAACTTGTTGGAAATTTACACAACGTTTGGTGCACCTCTTATTTTACATTCCGATAATGGACGAGAATTCGTTAACTCAGTTGTAACTAAATTATACACTATGTGGCCGAAAATAAAAATTGTTCACGAAAAACCCAGACACAGTCAAAGTAAGGGGTCAGTTGAGCGAGCTAACAGAGATATAGAAGGAATATTAGGGACATGGATGGATGAAAATCAAACGACAGATTGGCCTTCAGGAATAAAATTTATTCACTTTAAAAAATCGAGCACTTCATTCAGGTTAGTAAATAAATTATAATTTTCAAAATTATCGCAGTATGAAAAAATCAAAATTAATTAATTTTAATTATTGTATTAATTTAAGGATTAGGTAGAACAGCTTAAGAAGCAATATGTGGATGTCCAGCAAGAGTGGAACTAGCTTCTGTTGGTATTCCTTTTAATGAAATTAGCAATTTTTCAAGGTAAACTGAAAGGTAACAAGACAGAATATAAGGAAAAACAGAAACTAATTAAACAAAAAATAAAGGTGGTTAAAGAAAAATGGATGGAGAATAAATGCAAGGAATTAGAAAAGTTGAATGAAAAACATGATACGTTTAATATGTTTAAAAAACTTAAAGAAGTAGCTGGTCTTTATCATAAGAAAACTCCACATACTATAACCGATTCGTCGGAAAAAATGATAATAGACGAACATGAAATTCGAACAACCTGATGTAATTATATAAGTGAACTGTATAATGATGATAGACCCGAAGAACCGGAGACTTTAGTTGAAGGTGAAGGACCAGAAATACTAAAATCAGAAATACTGCATGCTATAAAGTTAGCAAAGAACAAGAAAGCCGTTGGCCCTGATAACATACCGCCAGAAATGTTAAAGCTTATAAATGAGGAGAACATTGAAATACTGGTTAAACTTTTCAATGATGTTTATTTGACTGGTGATATCCCTGAAGATTGGTTAAAGTCCGAATTCATAACACTACCAAAAAAGCAACGTCCGAAAAACTGTAGCGATTATAGAATGATAAGCCTTATGAGCCACACTTTGAAAATATTTCTACGCATCATCCACAGAAGAATCAGAGATAAATGTGAAGAAGATCAGGATGAAACACAATTTGGCTTCAGAAATGGACTGGGAACTCGGGACGCCCTCTTTGCACTAAATGTATTACTGCAGAAATATCGAGATCAAAGGAAAGACGTCTTTGCTGTATTTATTGACTATGAAAAGGCCTTTGATCGAGTACAGCATCAGAAATTAATTACAATATTAAAAGATAAAGGAGTTGATAGTCAAGACATACGATTCATAGAAAAGTTATACTGGCGTCAAACAGCGACAGCTTGCATAAACGGAAAATCAACAGAAATATGTAAAATACAAAGAGGTGTCAGACAGGGTTGTATACTATCCCCACTGTTATTTAATTTATATTCAGATAGAATATTTAAAGAAGCGCTGCATAATTTGGAATGGGGCGTGAAAGTTAATGGAATTCTGATAAATACAATCAGATATGCAGACGATACAGTTATTTTAAGTGATGACATGAATGGATTACAATGCCTTTTAAATGCCATTGATACAGTGGGAAGAGAGTTTGGCCTAAACATAAACTGTTCAAAAACAAAACACATGGTGTTTAGCCGTTTAGCACATCAAGATGCACGATTATATGTTGATGGTCATATATTTCAAAGAGTGTCCAGTTTTAAATATCTTGGTTGCCATATTACTGAATAACTAGATCCAGATCAAGAGATACAATGTAGAATCGAAATAGCCCGCACGACATTTTTAAAAATGAGGTCATTCTTCTGTAATGATAACTTGAAACTTCAACTTCGAAAGCGTATGGTTAAATGCTACATTTGGTCAGTCCTCTTATACGGTGTCGAAGCATGGACATTAAAAATATCCACCATTAATCGTCTGGAGGCCTTTGAAATGTGGCTGCACAGACGTATACTAAAAATTCGATGGACGGCTATGCTGACAAATGTGACAGTCCTTGAGAAAGCAAATGCTGCTCGCGAGCTGCTTGATAACATCAAATGTAGAAAGATGGCCTATTTTGGACACGTAGTAAGGAGAGACCGATATAATATTCTTCAACTTATTATGATGGGTAAAATCGAAGGACGCAGAGGAATTGGTAGAAAGCAGGCCTCTTGGTTGAAGAATATGGTTAATCGCCAACGTCAAGGGGACTTGATAGGGCACGTTAAGAAGAAGAAGGCAATTTTTTCTGCAGAAGACGATTCAGCTTCTCTCCATTTATGTTGATACCATGCTCGTTCAGATGTGCCTTCCTACAAGTATGTTCTAAAAGTTTCGTGAATAGTTTTGAAGAGACTATGTCTCCTTGCTGTATTCCTCGCTGTATACAGAATTTATTTTGTTTCTTGTTTAGATACTCGTAGTCTTACGCTAGCTGTGATATTTTGGTAAATATATTTGATTATGTTAGTGTAGCGATGATCTATTCGGCATTCTGTCAATGCTTTTAACATTTTCTGATGGCTTATGTCATCGAATGCTTTCTCGTAGTCAATAAATATCAGTGCCAATGGTTTGTCAGATTCTGCAGACTTCTCTATAAGGTTCCTTGTTACTAGTAAGTGATGGTTAGTACTGTATTCCGATCTAAATGTAGCTTGTTCTCTAGGCTGAGAGAAGTCTAATTTAGCATCCAGTCTTGTTTTCATAATTTTTGTGAAAAGTTTATATATGTGTGAAAGCAAATTAATAGAAAGGTAGTTTTTTTTAAATCTGTTATGTCTCCTGCTTGTGTAATAATTTATTTCCTCCTAGTTTGATAATAATAAGTATACATAACATTATAAATAGAAATAATATAAATATTTTTTAATTATCTAAATACAAAATAATGATCATCCTAAACTTTCTACAAAAAAATTAGAGCAATTTTTACACACGAGTAAAGAAATCATTGTTTCGGCAAGTTTACTGATAATTAAAAAATTAACATCCTTTCGTTAATGAAAACCAATCAAGTATTGAACAAGAAGATTTATGTTAGTTTGTGCGAGGAAAGTTATATTAAACTACATCTCATAAAAAGTTGTTGAGAAAACTGTATTCATCATAAGCTTTTTTATTATTCTGTGTATAAATCCAGTATTGTATTATTAGTGATTTACTATATTTGGTACCATCGAATTTTAAAAGTAAACTTTTAAACACAGATTAGAAAAAACAGGGGTTATTTCAGCGAAAAAGTCAATGACAAGTAAATAGAAAACGAAATACAAGCAATTTTATAAAGAATTAAACATAATCACGGGGAACGTTTTTTTTTATATTTTTTTTAGCGGGCCTGATTGTTATTATCTACAAAATGAAATATGACGCTTCAGAAGTTTTATCCTCCTCCTCAGTCCTGGGACGTGGTGATACCATCAGGCCTTTACAGTTTTTTCACGATTTCCCTCCATCCTTCTCTGTCCTGTGCTAGTTGTTCGGCTTCATTTAACCCTTGGTTAATCAATATTTTTGTTTGATCTACCCAACGGCTTGGAGATCTTCCCTAGGTCTCTTTCCTTTTACTCTACCCTCGACTATCAGTTTTTCCATCATACCTGTTCTTCTAGCAAAGTGTCCAAAATACTGCAAATATCTCTGTTGTATTTGTTTAAGCAATCTATTCTTTACTTTAAGTTATTCTAATATCGATACTTTAGTGCACTCCAGGATATTCTCAACATGCGGCGGTATACCCACATTTCAAAAGCGTCCAGTTTATTTTTATCCGCTTTCTTTAAGGTCCACGTAAGAAAACAAGGAAAGTCTTGGAATGAGGTGAAGGCCTTAGCGCAAAATAGAACCCGATGGCGCGTTTTCACTGAAGCTCTATGCTCCATTTAGGAGTTCAAGAACCTTATATATATATATATATATATATATATATATATATATATATATATATATATATATATATATATATGTATATATTTAAGGTCCACGTGTCGGATGCATATGTGGCTAAGGGAAAAATTGGCCCTCTTACCAGTCTAATTATAGTGTGTTTTATACGGAGGGACAAAATAACGTTAAAACTAGCAACACCGAAACAATCACACAATAATAAATTAATATAAATATGCAGGATGTTCTAAAACACTTTACAAATCATAGCGACACTAAACAATAGAGAATCTGAAGGTAAATATGAGATATCCAATTAACTAACATTTATTTATAAAAGTTTAGTTATAATTACAATTACCATTCACAATAATTTATATTAAACGCATTTAATATTTCTTATAGTCATTCCATACATTTCTTAACCAGTACCTTCCATTGATTTCTGTCCAATGCATTTTCTTTACAATTCTCAATATTAGTTTTTTGTAAGTCTTTATAATAAAGTTTATCTTAGCAGATAAACAATAATGTTTTTGTACAGGAAAATTGTGTATGGATGTATTACTCGTCTTAAAGCTAATTACCGAGAATAGATTCAAAGTCTACTTTTGTATAATAGAGTAGGTTTGTTCTATATAATAATTTATTGTCCAACAGAATCCATTTATAGGACAAAATAAAATACTAAAGTTAAATGAAATATTAATAATTCATAGGTACTAACTAAATAACACAATTTTCGAGTATTTTACCTTAACATAAAGAAACTACTTAATCACCTAGGTAGATCTCAGCCATCCTAGTAAGCTGCATTAAACTGCAGTGAAATATATCGCAGTAAGCACTTACTTAGTGGCATATTCTTAGAGGCATTAATTCGTCTAGATTCTAATGATATTACGTCCAAACCGCTACACAACTCGCTATTGCTGATGCCCCTCCTGGGATATATGCCGTTAATTTTGAAAGACAAAATTTTTAAAAATTTACGCTGCACGTGCTCTATAATTTGGATGTGTACATCATAAAAATGTGACCAAATGACAGAAGCATATTCCAGTTTACAGCGTACAAAAGTGTAATAAAGTAAATTGCCTTAGTATTAGTGAGATTTCGACTATTTCAAATTATGAATCCATAAGATTTAAGTGCTTCTTTAACCTTTAAATTAACATGTTTAACAAAGGTGAGTTTATAATCAAATGTAACTCCAAGGTCTTTAATTTTATTCAAACGTTCAAGTTCACTGCCATCGATAATATAAGGATGGTATATATTAGACTGTTTCCTGGAATAACTAACTACTTTGCACTTATTGGCATTAAGATTCAAATGATTTGCATTACACCATTCATGTAACCGATTCAGTTCACTCTGCAGAAAATGACAATCATTAAGGTCGCTTATCAATGAATAAATCTTTAAATCATCGGCACAACATAAACATGGTGCAGAAATTGATTCACACAGATCGTTAATAAATAACAGGAACAATACTGGACCTAGATTAGAACCTTGTGGAACCCCTGAAGAAGCTAGGTACTTTTCCGATTTGTAACCATTATAAGCAACAAACTGCGTGCTATTTGACAAGTGAGACCTCATAAAAGTCACGGCATCCTCAGAAAGACCAAAGAGACACAATTTAAAAGGTAATACGCCGTGGTGAATTCTGTCGAATGCCTTCGTAAAGTCAGTATATATGACGTCAACTTGACTTCTATTATCTAGGGCTGCTGAGATATATTGTGTAACCATTAATAAGTTTGTCACAGTGGACCGATTGGAGACCAAACCATGTTGATATTGAGACAGCGGATTAGGAGTGCGTGAATAAATACGATTATACAAAACTATTTCAAAGACTTTCGATAGATTGCAAATAATGGAAATTGGTCTGTAGTTTTCTACCTGACCCTTTTCATCAGTTTTGAATATTGGGCACACTTTTGACTCCTTCCAGAGACTCGGATATTCCGATATTCTATATCATCAAAACTACTGTAAAAATCTACCAAAACCAAATAAAGGGACAAAAGAAAAAAGCTAAAAAATAGGATACTTTAATCCTGACTGTCCAACATCTCACTTGCTGAGATAATGAATGGCCTTCTTATAAAAAGAAGAGACAATTTGTGTAAAAAGGTTGTTTTGGTTTGCCAAATAACGTGATGGATAATTTCAGATGTATACCAAACCAAAGAAATTAAGACACGTATTGAAATAACATGAGATATAAGGTTAGGAGTACATCTAAGAATGCTTTGGTGTTTAGTATTCACTACTCTTCTTTATGGTTTGAAATCATGGACATTAAAACAAGTGCATCTAAATAAGTTGGCCGCTTTTGAATTTTGATGCTGAAGAAGAATCCTATGAATATCATGGACTCAAAGAATGTCAAACGCAGAAGTTACTATAAAATAGGAAATGGAACTGAAATAATATTGACTATCAAAAAAAAGAAAACTTACTTGGGCCATGTTATGAGAGGGCAAAGATACTCATTATAGCAGCTTATTATAAGAAAAAAAAAACAAGGAAAGTGAAATGTGGAAATACGAAGAATATCATGGCTTAAGAACTTAAGGCAATTGTTTGAATTGAGGGAATTGTTTGAACTTAAAAAAAAGAAATACCGTGACTCTTATCATCTGTTTGTT
This sequence comes from Diabrotica balteata, assembly GCA_918026665.1. Taxonomy (NCBI): domain Eukaryota; kingdom Metazoa; phylum Arthropoda; class Insecta; order Coleoptera; family Chrysomelidae; genus Diabrotica; species Diabrotica balteata. Next base: position 35,872,536 of record OU898276.1, read on the forward strand.
TATTGCAAAATATTTTCAAGGCAAAAGTTTTTAAAAATTTTTGGAATGAATCTCAGAAGTCAAATTTGACATATATGTGAATAACTATTTCAATAATTCTAACCTCCAATAACTCAATGTTTAGTGATCTCTGTGCCAAATATACTGTACTATCATCTAAAACTCATTTACTATGTAAACAAATTTTCTAGGGCAATAACACCACGTACAGATTCCGCTGCTCATTTTTTACGATTGTTAACCAAACTGGAAGGAGACTAAATACATCCTGTGAGCAACTGTGAATGAATGTGTGTAGGGAATATTCCATTCAAATGACACATTTTATTAGAGTACGGAACTGTTACTTATTATTTAATTAAAATCAGAAATCGTTTACTGTAAAAACCTTTGTAAATAAGATTTATTTGAAAAAAATCAGATAAAGATCATGATATTGTTCTGGCAGCGAAAATGCCATCACAAATCTGCTTCTTCTTCAAGTTCCATCTTCTATCGAAAGTTGGAAACCATCATGGCTATGCGGACTCTGTTAACTGCCGATCTAAAAAGTTCTGCACTACTGCATTCAAACCATTCCCTTAAAATTTTAAGCCAGGATATTCTTCGTCTTCCCACATTTCGCTTTTATCTGATTTTGCCCTGCATAATAAGTTGTAATAATGCGTATTTTTGCCCTCTAATCACATGTTCTAAGTACTCAAGTTTTAGTTTTTTAATAGTTAATATTACTTCTGCCTCATTTTCTATCCTTCTAGTTACTTCCACGTTTGACATTCTTTGAATCCATGATATTCGTAGGATTTTTCTCACCAAACACCAAAATTCAAAGGCGGTCAACTTATTCAGATGGACTTGTTTTAGTGTCCACGTTTCCAAGCCATAAAGAAGAGTAGACAACACGTAACATCGAAGCATTCTCAGGCGTCACAAGTCTGCTAAAAAAGTCTGTGAAATTAATTAGCTCTTGCCTAAAGCTCTGAAACAATGCTTGATAAGTGAGTTTCTTTGGACTGAAGTAGCTGTTTTTTTTGTGGTTGTTGTTTTGAGTTGTCAGAATGCTTAAACATATTTTCTATGGAAGCTATGTTGTATCTACGTTAGCAAATAATACGAATATGCAGATCCAGCAACTATTGTTTGTTAATCTAGATCTAATCGATTTTTACAATCATTGTAAGTCATATCCTTTTTAACTTTTTTTTGTTGAACAACACAACTAGCTGATAGTGCATAGTCATTAATTTTTTTGTTCAACAATATAGAAACAATACTAATGCATGACCTTGACATTATGAAAGAATACTTCCGCAAGTGGAGGCTACAACGAAAAAGGAAGTATGTTGCTTCCATCGTAATAATGCTTAAGCCAACAAAAAAATTCTTCTGTTCACTATAAAAACAGACTACTCACTAATAACTCAACACCAAAAATCTTGGAGTAACTTTTAATAGAACTCTAGGTTTTAAAAAACACCTGCAAAGAACGACAGAAAAACTAAGAACGCAAAATAATACAATCTAAAAGATACTAATACCTGGCAGTTGAATATGCTTTCCCAATATGGCTCAATAGCAAACACACGAAGATTGTCGATACTCAATAAAATCAGACAATTCGAATGATCTCAGGTGCAATTCGAGCAACACCGAATTATTGGCTGTCCATTTCGAGTCACATTGCACCGCCGAAACTACGAAGAAGTAATTCTCAGAGAATATAGAAAAATCTAGGCATACTATCAACTACCCAACCACCATGACAAGCTTGACATCGAAATGAATAGGCTGCGCGAAAATTACACCAGGGACATTTCAGCCTCACCAACGCTTGGAGAAGACAATGGAAGAGCTACTCACCACAGAAAGTTCGCCAAATGGCCTGTATCGATCAGACACCTCCATTATTTAAACTGACCCGCAATACATAGACAGCGCTGAACAGAATAAACAAGCACGGTAGATGTGCTGACAGCCTCCATCTTCTTCTTAAGGTGCCTTCTCCATTACTAAAGGTTGGCTATACCTACAGCAAATTGCTCCCATAGATGGGGAGAAACCCTTACTCTAGCGTATTTCTAGTGTGCAACGACAGACTGTTTATTACATTATTGAAGAATGCCCCCAAGGCTGTTCCATGGAGTTGATGAGTTTCTAAATGAGACAGGAAAAGGTTTTGGATTATATTGATACATTAGATGTTTGCTAAACGCACTAAAAAATTTTGTTTGTGCAAAACTGTCAAATTAAACTACTATTATTTTTTGATTTTTAAAAAATTTTTAACAGTGTTTTTTTTTTTTTATTTTAACAGTGTTTTTACGAATACATTAACATCTTACGATTTTTTGTCTATACTTTTTTTTACTTTTATGCCAAATATATTTGTGTTAATTGCATTAATTACCCTTTTTATTTCCTCTTTAATAAATAATTTTTTTTTGTTTAAGATAAGTAACATTTATTTATAGGGTAAGATTTATTTTAATTTTTTTTAATATAAATCATCATGACATGTATGCCAATCTGAAGTCCAAAAAACCAATTCTTCCTAGCTTAGAACTAATTATATCACTTCTAATTTCTGTCTTTACCTTCTCATTTATTCGTATGTCATCGTGTTTCCTTGTATATTCTGAATAAAAAAAAGGTAGCATACAACAATTTTTTTTTTTAATTATTTATGGAGAATTTATATTCTCCGTGTTATATTTTGCTGGACATCTTATCCACGACCAATGTATGTGGTATGTAAGTGCTACTGTATGGAGTGGAAGCATGGACTCTAGTAAGGCGATGCTTAAATGATTGAAAACCTTTGAGATGTGGTTATACAGACGACTACTACGAATAAGCCGAGTCGACATAGTTAGAAATAAGGAGTTACTTAGACGCCTGAACCAAACAACACACCTGGTCAATATGCCCAAAAGACACAATTTGAAATACTTCGGAAATGTGATGAGACACCATAAAAATGTGATCATTCAGGAAAAGATCCAAGGGAAACGTAGTCCTGGTAGAAGAAAAACATCATGACTGAAAAACAAGGGTATGGAAAATCGACTACAACATTATTTAGAGCTGCTGTCAATGAAGTCATGACAGTGAATATGGTAGCCAACATGGTATCCAACGATCAATAACAGTCATGGAACTGGAAGAAGAAGCTACATAATAACATCCATAGACGTTTTGGGCTTTACACAAAATTGCGCTCAAAGTTTTTAAGGCTTTGCTACTCCTATTAGTACTTAACGCGTGGTTAGCAGAAACTTGATGTTTTTATCTTCAATATGCAATTTATTTAGTTTTTCCTTTATTAGTAAAGCTAATGGATGCTGTGTGTATATTTTCCTGATTATTTGTAGTGATAACGTAGAATTTGTCACGATTAATATTTTGTTTATCTTGTTTGCATTTGCGTACAGTATCGCATGGTAAATTGCATAGAGTTCTCCTGTTAATATAGTTGCAATATCTGGAATTCTCTGTTTAAGAATTTCTGTGCTGTTAATTATTGCCACTCTGACTCCATGACGCGTGTGTATAGTATACTGTGTAATCGCATTGGGAGTTAATTAGATCTCTGAAAAGTTGTATGATAAGATTAGGCTTGGTTTTTTAAATTATAATAAACTGCGATTGACTTTTTTGAATTTTGATTTGAATTGAATTTTTATAATCCAAGGCGAAGATGAAGATATATTTTTGTATTGATATATGAGTGAACATTGCTTCCTGTGAGGTAGGTTCATTGCATGATAAATAATAATATTAAATAAAGATTGTATTTACAATTTGTATTTTTATTAGAGTTAATAATTATATTATATTTTTTTTTGTTTTCTTGGATGACACACTTATGGTATAAAATACAAATTATATGCAGACAATTATACAGATACAATTAGTATCCTCTTATCTGTGATTTTATTTTATTTTTATAATATTAGCACTTTTTAATTACCACTAGTAGATTTTCATTTGATTTTGTTCTTTTCCTGCCCCGTCTTTTTAGTTTAGTATTTATTACTAATTTGGGCAGTTAATTTGATTGACAGAAAAAGTCTTCTATCTCCAGCACGCCTGACCTGTACCTGTTAAATTTACAACTATTTTAAGGTAGCACCGCGAAGATCATTTCCGCATCAGAAGCGAAGTTCATCTTCAAAAATAAAAAAAGGGCTTCCGTTATCGGCTCCACCAGAGTGTGGTAATTGCAATTAACGATCAAGTAGAAGTTTCTCTGCCTTTATTTGAATGTAAAACAACACAAATTAAATTACAACAAAAAACAATTACTTGCGACAAAATGATTTTACTTGCTCTGATTCATTTACCTATCAGTCTTGAAGAATTTACAGAGCCGACGGCAAAGAAAGTCCTGCCAGTCTAATAATCGCTTGATACACGCCGCACGATCTCCGTAATAATGTCATTTTAGAGCTCTGCTTCACGTGCCAAACACTGTAGGCGGTTATATTTAAATACCTTTCACTCTAGGATTATTTGAGGTATTATATCTGCTTCATTATTGTAACTACCTACTTGATTGTGTCAATAATGCTAACTATATTGCTTATTTGATTAATACGAAACACTACCGTACAGAAAAAAGCATATTATGTGTGTATAAAGGAATCGCGATTATACGATATAGGAATTATGCGTTAATTGGTCTAGATTTTACAAAAGTGTTACGTATTTATTTGCTTACATCTTTTTAATTTCGATTTCATTGGATTACACACTTGAAGCTAATATAATAAATTAATTTTGTTGATTATAAAGTTATATTTGTTTTATAAAAACATCCTTACCCGAAAAAATAATAATAATTATGTGTATGAATAAACCAGAAATTTTTTCTAGAAGCTATCTGTTACAAATTGGTCGTACTGCAGCCAATTTGCTTATTTAAGATATTTCATACAAATATAAAACATAACATTAAGAAAGAATTTAACAATAGAATGAAAAACATCGGAGAACAACTAGAAGATCTAGAAGAACTATGGAGTGAATTTAAAATCCAAGTTAAAGAAATCTCCACAAACAATGATTGTAAAAAAAACTTAATTAAGAAAAATAAATGGATGACAGACGACATCTTGAAATTAATGGAACAACGTTGACTGATAAAATTTAATGAAACATAATATAGACACCTGCAGAGAGGAATATGCAAAGGTTCGACGAAATGGAGGATGTAATATCTAAACACGACTTATTTAATGTGCACAAAAACCCAAAAGAAATGAGTAACATATTTAAAAAAACGAGTTCCCTCTATGCTCGTTGACAATAATAACAAAATTATTATAAATGAGTACGAAATAAGAAAATAATGGCAGCTGTATATCAGAGTTGTTTGAAGATGAGAGGAATAATATTACCGAATTCTACCAAAATTGAACTGACGACCCAGAAATTATTCAATATATAACACCTGAGTGATTCCCACAGATTGGCTCAAATCTATCTTTGTCGCAATAAGTAAAAAAACAATGCTAGAAAATGCTCAGAATATCGATTAATTAGCCTAATGAGCCACACTTTTAAAATTTTCCTAAGAATACAATACAATACAATACAATACAATAGAATTAAACTCAAATGCGAAAAAGATCTCAAAGATACGAAATTTGGTTTTAGAAATGCTATGGGAACCAGAATAGAATATGTACTGCGAAATATAAATAAAGGAAATCTCAGAACAAGAGTTGGTCAAATAATTGCATATGCAGACGATATTGCTATTATTGCAAAGAAGAGAAAAATAATGAAAGAAATGCTTGAAGAAATAAGAGAGAATGGGGAGGTAATGGGGCTAAGATTAAATCAAGAAAAGACAAAAATGCATTTATAACACCATAATTAGAACAATATTATTAAATGCAGGAGAAACAATGACGATGGTTAAAATAGATGAAGAAGACTTAAGAATAGCAGAGAGAAAGATTATGAAAACCATACTAGGACCAATCAGAACACAGCAAAATGAATACAGAAGCAGAACAAATTAAGGAAGAACTTAAGGAAGACATTGTAACTAAAATAAAGCAATGCAGAGTTAGATGGTTAGGTCACATTTGACGAGCAGGCGATGAGGCAGTGACATACGCAATGATAGAATGGAATCCAGTAGTAAAAATTGAAGATAACTACACCGATGAAATCTCCATACAACGAGGAGTCAGGCAACCATATGGTTTTCCATAGAGTTTTCCATGGTGGTCCATATGGAGATAACCATATGGAATAAAAATCAACTGGGAACTACTTAATGTGATTAGATATGCAGACGATACAGTAATTCTGTCAGGTAATATTGAAGGTCTCCAAATTCTGCTTGATCGTATTCACGAGGTAGGAGAGGAAATGGGCATTAAAATAAACTCAAACAAAACCAAATTTTTAGTGTTTAGTCGTGACCCACATCCCGATGCAAAGCTTTAATTAAATGGAGTCCAAATTGAGAAAGTTCACAAAATGACATATTTGGGAACTGTGACAACGGACCAACTAGATCCAGACATATAAATAAAACGTAGAATAACAATGACTAAAACTACTTTTATGAAAATGAAGCCATTTCTTTGCAATAATCATCTCGGTTTAGAACTAAGACAAATATTGGTTAAGTGCTATGTTTGGTCCCTACTTTTGTATAGAGCAGAAGTGTGGACGCTAAAAGTATCGATCATGAACAAAATTGAAGTATTCGAAATGTGGGTTCATAGACGAATGCAGAAGATACCTTGGTGAGCAAGGAAAACTAATGAAGTACTAAGGAGCATCAACAAAGATAGAGAACTGCTAAAGACTGTTAAACATCGAAAGATGTCTTATCTGGGACATATCGTAAGGGGAAGTCGATATAGAATACTACAACTGATTCAGAAAGGCAAAATATAGGGCTGTAGAGGTGTATTAAGAAAATGGGTTACTTGGTTGAGGAACATTCGTAAATGGACTCAGATTTTAAATGCAGGACAATTATTCCATATTCCAGAAGATCGAGAAGATTTCGCAATGGTGATCGCCAACGTCGGATAATTCGGATATGACACGTGAAGAAGAAAAACACATTTTATTTATTGATGATATCTGTTACGTACTTTATCAGATTGTTCAAAGTATAAATATCATATGCTTTTGGAAGAACTTGGAAGAACTCAATAAAACGAGGCATTGATATAGCCAGAAGTGCTTAAGGTGGTTCTTGATTAGCAGTGAGAAAGTCATGTTTGGATTCTGAATTGTCTCTGATTATTTTCTGTGATTTTGTCATGTGCTCGATTATATATTGTAGCATTTTCCTTTCATCCAGTATACAATAAAACACCAAATAACATACTTAATCTTTTTGCGTCTCTGAGATTGATAATATAAATATGTTTAGTCTGTTTATAATAATACAAATTGCTTTTTATTTTGATCTTGGTTCCGCCGAGATATTTACTTTGTAATCAAATATAAATCTTTCCACTTAAGTTGGTGGGAAAATGTACGCTGACAAGATAATGATTTTTGAGGATGAAATCAGGACTCAGTGGACCGATTGCCAAAGCAGTCGATTTTAATGTTTGACGTTTAGTTCTCTTAAAATCGTCTCTTAAAATTGGTTTTCTCATTGGCCGACGGATTTTGCAACATTTTTTAAAACAATATTGTAGTGGCATCTATATTTCTCATCTCTTATTGTCTTAAGACTCAAGATTTACATCTTGTTGTCTTGGTATTGAACAGTTAATCTTATTTTTAGGGCTATTGCAATAAGGTTGTCTTTCCAATGCCGTATCCCTCTTTCTTTTAGTATGTGCCCAAGTCATGCCAATGGACTTTGTCGAATGTGTTGCGATAATCTATAAAGTAAGTGTACAACAGGATATTCAGTGGATCTGAAACTGTTGTCTTGTGACATGTCTAATTATTTTAAATTAGTTCGCTGTTATTATAACCAATAGTTGTTTGGCAGTCATGTTATCCAAATTAACGGGTGACTTACTTGGTCTCGATTTTGTAGGTAAATAGCTATGCTTTTAGTTGAAACACGGTGCTGTTTGTACCCTCAGGATGATATCAAATTCTAATTGTTTTATGTGTTTATGTATTATATGCTTGGGTATTGTATGTTTATGTATTGTGTGTTGTATAGCATTACATATAAGTAATTGGAGATGATGTGTCTCGGACTTTCTATTAATACGCTAATGTTAGTATAGACGTTTTCATCATTCTTGGCGTGTGCGTGTAAAAACACTTGCAATAAGTTGTTTCATCTGTCTTTCCTTGTCTAAGCTCGATTCGTTTACCTCCTCCAGTGGCAGCTATCTGTATTCGCAAAGAAGCCGAACTTATCACCGACACCGTATCGGCCAAACGCATCGGTGTTATTGCTACAATATTGGGAGACGTAAGTGGTCTCTTCATTCTCTTCTCATCGCACTTTACCATGACGAACGTGACTCGCATAATTGAATTACGCATCTGTGTATCAGAGAGAGACGAATATTAAAAATTCCGTAGTAGCTTATTTCAGGCACACGCCAAGAACGATGAAACCGAGTTTATATGATTTTTGTTGACTTTTTTCTGTATTGGCAATGAAAGCCTGCTACATTCTGCTAATGGTTTTGATACACTTTTCTTTTTAAACTTAGATGAGAGCTGCTTCTTTGATTTTTCCCCTTTTCATGACTATTACCTACTGCATTTTTCCGTTATACTAGTGTTTATTGTCTCAAACATATGTGCATATCTGTGATTTGTCGAAGCTGTTTTTGATTTATATTTCATGCTCGTTTATCCTAACACCTAGTGGTCCTGCGGTTTCTCCCACATAAAAAATATTGAATTCACAGGATATTTTATAGATGAACTTATTTGATCTCTCTTTTGTGTTGTTAGATTTATTTTAGAACAGAATACATCTTAGTGTATTGGTTATTCAATTAATTAATTAAATTATCAAATTCTGCTTGATCGTATTCACGAGGTAGGAGAGGATGCGGGCATTAAAATAAACTCAAACAAAACCAAATTTTTAGTATATAGTGGTGACCCACATCCCGATGCAAAGCTTCAATTGAACGTAGTCCAAGTTGAGAAAGTTTGGGAACTGTGATAACGGACCAACGAGATCCAGACAGAGAAATAAAACGTAGAATAGCAATGACTAAAACTACTTTTATAAAAATGAACTCATTTCTTTGCAATAACTATCTCAGTTTAGAACTAAGGCAAAAAATGGTTGTGCTATGTTTAGTCTGTACTTTTATATAGTGCAGAAGTGTGGACGCTAAAAGTATCGATCATGAACAAAATTGAAGCATTGGAAATGTGGGTTAATAGACGAATGCTGAAAATACCTTGGACAGCAAGAAAAACTAATGAGGAAGTACTAAGAAGCGTCAACAAAGACAGAGAACTGCTAAAGACTGTTAAACGTCGAAAAATGTCTTATCTGGGATATATAGTAAGGGGAAGTCGATATAAAATTTTACAACTAATCCTTAAAGGCAAAATAGAGGGCAGTAGAGGTGTGCGAAGAAAACAAGTTTTTTGGTTAAAAAACATTCGTAAATGGACTCAAATACCAAATGCAGGACAATTATTCCATATTGCAGAAGATCGAAAAGCCTTCGCAATGGTGAACGCCAACGTCGGATAAATCTGATATGGCATACGAAGAAGAAGAAGTATTGGTTATTTTAAACGTTATTGTGATGTTGTGCTTATTTCCCATCCTTTTTAATTTTTCTGATAAGCCCTTTACGTATGGTATTTTTCTCATATTTAAATTCATCCTTATGATCGCTCCCAAATTACTTGAGACTTTTGTTGGTTCCCAGTGAACAATGTTTTCAGGGAATGATATATAAAAAGAAGACACAATTCGTTTTTTATCAAAATTATACTTAAATTTTACGTTTTGTTTAAAACATTAATAAACTGTCCCAAGTTTTTAGTAATTTATTGAAACTGAATTTTCAAAATAATGTGAGTTGAGAACAGCATTTTTTTAATTTACATGTAGTATTATAATAATTAATTTTTGTGTTCTACTGATAAATATATGTTTTTAAATTAAAATGTAGAAAATGTTTAAAAATTTCAGCTGCATATTCAGATTTCTCATTTTTGTTTTTCGATATTTCTGAAAAACCCTTACAGAATTTGGACAACGCTTTATCAAGCACTAATTATAATGTCAGCTCTTTTGGAAATGAATACTACCACTAATTATTTATTTACTTTTACATCTGCGCGCAAGAACTACTCGATTTTTTTTATTTTCGCTGTGTTGGATACACTTAAATTATTTTTTAAATTCATTAAATTAATTTTGATGGATAGCCATCCAAATTCACAGCCTCTCCGAATTACTTTATTTTTTTTTGATGATCAACATACAAATAAAAAAATATACATCCTTCATTCGTTATTTTTATGTCAAGATGTTTATATTCTTTTGCTTTGTCTTTTTGTACAGGTATTCTTCTCACAATTCTTTCTTGATGATTTTATAACATATTAGTAATACAATTTTTTGGACTTAGTTGAATCGGGCTTTTTTATTCTTATTTAGTAAAATTATATTTTAACTGCTATACTTCATATTGCTATATTTCATTACTGATTTTCTTTTCTTATTTTTATATTAATTGTAGAAGCTGCTCCAAATGTGTTACATATTTATACAAAATTGACCTGCAAAGTAATATTCCAAGCAATTCAAAACAAAAACAAAAGTATTTATAAGTCGGCAACTGATTTTAAAGCCTGCTTGATATAAAAGCTTCGTGACGCTGTGAAAGTTTCAAAATCACAATATATTCAATTAATATCAAATTTAATTACGTCTCCTGCTGGTTTTATCGTTGTCATACATTTTCGTAGCCATCATTTAGTTGTAACTTCTCATTTTATATTATTTGCATTATTAAGGAAGCGAGTAGCTTTTTATTTAATTAATTAAGTAAGCTTATGATTCGCTTACGATTTAATTAAGATAAAGGAAATTTGGAGGTAAAAAGTTACGTAAAAATAATTTGTTTAGTGACAAAAATGGGGACAAAGACAAATAATTTTTTCGGTCTTTGTATTTCTCGTATTGTAACCTTATTTTGTTACGATTGGTAAATTAATAATAATTATCGAATCTGCTTTTATTACCTTCAATTAATTATTAATAAATGCAGTACTATTTTAAGCAAATTTTCGTGTATATATTGATTATTGTAAAGACATTAGTGCTGTTAGATACACAATATTTCTTGTTTTTCCTTCTAGTGCGTAAACGAATAAATCAGATGGTTTTCGAGGCGTTAGTAGAACACATAGAGCTGCCTATGTGAGAAGCATGGATTCTCCAAATTTAATCTACACGCTTGCAACGATTTTCATTGTGCTTTGTTGATAGTCATTGCGAGAAAGAGTCGCACCGGGAACTGTAAACGCTTGAATTCAAATGGCATATCTGTCAGGATCATTGGGCTAACGTGGTAACAGTACGTCTTCACCTTTGAATTTTACAGTCAAAATTGTTGCCTCGATAACATTGTTCACCATTTTCTTGACTGAGAGTCTGGTTCTGTTACAAAGTCGTGGTGGATTTATGTCTAAAAGAAGAAAGATAGGTATGCCAATTTTCAATGTAAGAACGTGCGGTGGATGCCTGGCAAATCAAGAAAATTTATGAATTCAGTTGGATACTTTACAACTTCGATTGATTGACCACAGTATCAATGGATTTAAATGTTGTCGTTTCGCCAAGTATTCCATTATAAATTATGAAGTTGATGGTATTACCATTAATGTTTTTGGTCGCTAATATACCACTCCTATTCAGTCACTGAGAATTTGTTGTTCTGTGCAATGTTTGGGAAAACTTTTTGCAAAAACTCGTCTATGCTTTCTATGATCTTACAGAAGTTTGCTGGCAAGGTGATACATTGCATATATTCATCAGTTTGCATTTGATGATTTGGGACATACAGTAAGTTTATCAGCAATTGTTCAACGTGCTATAACCGGTGGTATTTGTCAAAAATCACCAGATAAGTGCGTCACAGAAGATCCATGCATTTCCTGTAAAATCTCGCAATGTACGATCAAGCGTTTCGAATGCTCTCTTATAAGATATTGTACGATCATCCCGTATGATAATTTGACACGTTTGGAGTACTTTTCCTATTCCAGAGTTTTTACTGATGTTGCATGTTGGTGCCTCATTGTTTTGCAAATTCAACGGCAGTTTTAATGTTGAATGCACTGTTCGGCCATCATCCTGCAATTTCAAATAAACCATTAGCCAGTGCAATATTATTTTGTGATCGTATGATTATCAAAATTAATTAAAGGAAAAAAGTATTGCCTGTGTTACAATCAAAGTGTGTTTCTCGTTGCAAATCACGATCGAAAAGGTCGTTCGCTGATCGGTTCGAAGAAGACATACCCAGTTGTACCAGTGCCTTGTTCGCTATTGCCAAACAAATGTTTTTAATAAAAATCAATGCCTTATTATACATGTTTGGTGTGAATTAACTGTCCGGATTTGGATTCGCAGCGCTCAATCGATGTAGAATATCTTCACTCATGTAGTACTTATTTGTATTTTTTTCCAAAGATATTGTGGATTAGATGGGAAGTACGATGTCAATATAATGGCACATATTAAAATCTTAAACGGATGTTGGTCCACGTACATTGATTAACAGCAATCGCAGATAAAAGTATTCTGTATTTTTTGGGTGAACAGTGTACAAACGACCTGATGCGTCACTGGATTAGAATTCGGGATCTTTTTCAACTACTTTACCTTGCTTGCGACGTTGAAAATTTGTAGCCGATGCATTCCATGTGTAAAATTTCGGTACCTCAGAATAAATTAGAGTTTTTGCAAAAATATAGTTCTTAACACAAGAAGTAAAATGCATTTAAAGTTATTGCCAATGGTACCAATGTTCTTGCACGTACATTATCTGCTGTGAAATACACGCGCTCTCTGAAGTATACTACTGTTGGATGCCGTTCCCGGATTAAAAATGCTTCTTCATTACTGCTAATGTAGCATCCAAGTTAATATTGGTTAATTTATCTAGCGATGCGGCTACATTCCCTACTCCAGAGACTGCCATGTCACTTCCTTTGTTGACACATTTGCAATTATATTTTATCGACTTCACTGAATTACAATACTCAACAATAATGTGTGCTTTGAAGGTCTTTAAGAGCAATTATGAATATGGCAATACCCAACGATTATTGACTTTGACATCGACGTTACATACTTTTAGAACGACTGATTTACCGCCAACCTTAACTGATCGTCGACGATAGAGTGGGTATCTGTCATTACCGGGGATGGTATCAGAAACGAAGTTTCTTGCGAATCGTTTCGTGCATTTCCCATCAAACATATTTTTAGACATATTAAAGACGTCGAATAAATTTGGATCAATGTCCTTAATTGGGAATTTCTGTTGAGATGATTTGGTCAATTTGATCTGGCGTAATTTTGTTGATTAACTAAACCAAAATATGTGCATGTGGAAATCCTCTTTTTTGCCACACAATAGCATATATCTACCAGCGTATCTCTCAAAAAACGTGAAGCTTAATAATAAAATTCATCAAAGATTTCAATTTTTGTTTAAATATGTGCGCAGAAATGTTATGGCGGTTCGAAGATAATGTGCAGCTAACAAAAGTTTTTTAATTTTATCCCATGTTGGATGGCATGTAAATGTGATGAACAAATCTGGACGACTTTATGTACGAATGAATGTCATTGCATCTTGTGCGTATTCATGCATGTGCCGAGGATTCCCCGTGACTGTAGACGGTAATATGACAATTATTCAAAATTCGTTTGGATTCACGTTTCCTCGCCTGTTTGAAAAATTCTCATTTTGATGTTGAAATAATATTCATCTTCTACTCACTAAAATGGAATCGGATAGTGCAATCCGTGGTATGAGCGATGAGTTTCGGAGACTCGCTGAACGTCACCACTTCTGCGATGAAGACTTATGTCGTGCCATTCGAATTCTTCGCCAACTATCACGATCTCCACTTCATCGATTATTGGTGTTGGTGGTGTTGATCGAAAAGGGCTTGTAACGTAGCCACGATTTCTCGTCTAGTGTCCGCATTGTAAAATAAATTTATAGAAACTGGTGATCTAAGTCCAGTAATAGTTGAAGCGATCTGGTACGATGATAAATTTGCCTTGAACTCTGAATGTTGGCATGTAATTTTGGCATACGACATTCATTGCACCGAACGATGTCATTTGAAAACATAAATTGTATTTGCGGATATTTTCCAAGAAATGCTTTGACTTACGTGTAACACCTGATAGCAGTGTTGCTAGTGATTAGGTGGTGGATGTAATTCTGGCAATTTAACATTTCCACTGGCGCAGCCCAATCCTGGCGTTTCGTTCTTAAATTTGAGAGTGCCACAATACATGAAAATTTTATTCATTTCTCCAGTGACGATACTTGGATGAAGACTGTAATCAATTTTTCTTTCATAATAGAATGCACCAAAATTTAAATTAGCGTCCAGTGGAACCTCTTGCAGCCTTCTTTTCCGGTGTTTAGTTGTCTCAGACGAACGGGCCTGAGTAATAGGTATTCGATTTGTTTCTAACCTCACTTCTCGTTGTTTAGATGATTCATACGAACGAGTCCCAGAAGCATGTACTTGAAGATTTTCCAGCCTTATTGCTCGTTGCTCGTCTGATTTTGAGGCTCGTAATGCCCTTTTCTTTACTTTCTTTGTGAAGATTGGCCAATTTCTAGTCGCTTTGGAAGCATAATTGTACGAGAACGATGTGAAAAATACGTTTGAATTTATTATATGTCAATCAGCAATCCAAATCTCACAATGTATCTAATACAATTGAACCGGCTGTTCACATACGAATGGAACTATTAACTTTGACAGTGACAAATTCGCTGAGGAAAGTTTGAAGTAAAAAAATAAGCAAAAAATCCACTAACGATGATATTCGATTGAATTCAATTCGATTGAGGTATTTATCTAAATTAATTTAACTCACAATGAATTGTACAAAACTATTCAAAAAATGCCCCCAAATATACAAATACGCACAATATTGTCTGTTCAATATAATCCGGACATGAATTTCCCAATTTACATAAATTATGTCACCCACAACTCGAAACGTCATCATTCGTTTGCTGTTTTAGTTTCAATATCATCATGAATGACAGTGACGCCATCTGTCGAAAATTAGTCGTACCAACTTAGAAACCTTCGTAGATTCATGCATAACAACTTTGCTACAGATCGTCACATGATTAAATGTACACTTTACGATTCTGTAAATGACAGAGAGATAACCGTTCAGTTTGATCCTGGCTCTATCTGATGAGTTTTCAACAAAGACGAAACATTCCATGTAGCGTTTTAGTCTGTATTCATTACAATAGTACATTAAAAAAATATGCTACAAAGTGTTGATTTTAAAAATCGTGTTTGAAAAACTCTAATCTATCATTTAATCAAGATGTTTCTGAGATTACTAAATCTTAGAACTATTCGAGCTCGGTTTCTTAATTGCGACTCATAATTGATTAAAACATTTTCTAATTTATATATGGTTTCATAAATAAATAAGATAGCATCAAAATCGTTAATACTTAACCATTTAAAATTTTACTATAATCCGATAATGATTAAGATGTAAATAAAAAGCGCCCGGCCTACTTAACTTGCTCAATTGTTTTATATAATCACTAAAAAGTTGATTAGTTCCGTAATTATCATGAAGGTAGACGAGTGATAACAATCGTGTGGCTAATATTTGACTTAAAAATAGTTTAAGGTTGACTAAAAAATGTACTGTCGTATTGCGTAATTGCTCGTTATATCTAAACAAAGATTAATCGATCAAAGAAATGTGTCCACTTTCGACAAAACTATTTGGATTCTGCTCTCGTTAATCTCCTTGGAAGAGCGCGGATTAAATACTCGTTTCTGTATTTACGATACATTGATTCACTCTCATTAAATTTTTTATAAATTTAATTTATAGGAACTTTTACCCTCTTTGGTTATAATAGAAAGAGAAGATTGATAATAAAATACAAAAAATACCTCTTCTCTTAATTTGTGAAAAGTTAATTTCTAAGGTTTTAACCACAATTTATTGTAACGATAATTATATGCTTTATAGACTTCGAAAAAGCATTTGATAGAGTAAGACACGACCTACTATTAGAACGTTTGCAAGAAGACGGTTTAGATGGAAAAGACATCAAATTCTTAAAAAACTTGTACTGGAACCAAAACGATATCCGCAGAAGTAGAACAGCATCCAAATAGGTGTATAAATTTGGATGCTGCAAAGTTATGTTGTCCCATATGCACCATTTATTAGAGAAAACTTCACACTGATGCATTACAATGCACGTCCTGATGCCGCCTGGATTGTCAAAGACTATTTAAATGAAGTTAATATTACCCATATAGCATGGCCAGCGGATAGTCCCGATTTAAATCCCGTAGAGTATGTTTGTGACAGGCTTGTTAGAAGTATTTAAAACCGGGTACCTGATCCTCTTACCTTTGACCAACACAATGGCTTACCTTGACCAATGGCTCTTTTGGAGGAATTTGAACCAATTCCACATAATGAAGTTTTAAACTTAATTAACAGTGTGCCCAGAAGAATGAATGCCGTTATACAGACTCGTGACGGTAATGAGAAGTAATAATAATTAAATCGAGAAGTAATTTGTATATAATTGATAAATTCGACCGTTACTTGATAGAAATTCATTTTATGTAACAATAAAACACTGAAAACTTTGTTTTCAAAACTACAAAACTAACTTTAGTTAGTAAAAAACCCAAAACTCATTATACAAGGAGTTTTTCGAACCATAGCTTTTTCAACAGATTTATAAATTTAACAGATACTAAATTTAGTAATAGTGAGATACAACTTTTAAAAAAAGGATTTAAACACAACTTGCCTCAACATAGTAATCAGGACACTTTAGAATATTTAGGTGTAGAATGTAAAGTAGCATTAAACAAAACTGCTAACAATATCGAAAAAAGTATAATTGCAAAATATATTACAGATGTGTATATTGAAACTAAAAATTCCTGTTACAAAGAGAATAAAACAGCCATTTCAATTAAAAATAAATCAATAGAAAACAACTTAGTGTTTATAAAAGCGGACAAAGGTAACACTACTATTGCTATAGATAAAATAGAATATAATAACAAAACAATAGAATTTTTAAATAATCAAAATATTGAAACGATACATAAAGAACCGACAGAAAAGTATTAAAAACAAATTAAGCTAGCATTAGAAAATTCAAAATCAATAGTAAATCCAACAGAAAAGAAATACCTCAATATCATGAACCAACAGCCTCCTAAATTATACGCTTTTATTAAACTACACGAACCGGATCACCGAATAAGACCTGTAGTTTAACTAACAGGCAACTCGATCAATTTTTATCGTATATTAATTCACTTCATACTCATATTAAATTTACAATAGAAACAGAACAAAATCAATCCATAAATTTTTTAGATTTGAAAATTATCAGACTTAAAAACAAACACGACTTCGCCATATTTCATAAACCCACCCATACTGACACGACTATACACAATTCACCATCCCATCCCACACAACCTAAACTGGTAGCCTATCGTATGTTACAAAGAGTACCAGAAATTCCGATGTTAAAATACAACTTTGAAGCAGAATTAAATATCATTAAGCAAATAGCAGTAAATACTGGATACAACGAAAAAACAATTATTAAAATTTTAAATAAAAAAATACAGAAGATCGATTACATATACAGGCAAAATCAACAAAGATAACCAAACACATAAAAAAGAAAGGAATAACACCAGCTTTCAGAACAAATAACAACTTAGGCAAATATATTAAAAACAACAAGAGCCAAAATAAAAAGCACTTATACAGTGGTGTATACAAACTTAAATATGGCGACTGTCCAAAAACTTACATCGGTCAAACTGGTAGAAATTTTAATAAATGAATAGCAGAACATAAAAGGACTTTCAATAATAGAAAAACAGATTCTACAAACGCACTTCACCTTTTAGATCATAATCATTCTTTTAATATCAAATTTAAAATTCTTCACATTCAAAATAAAGGCTTTAAGCTATCTTTGTTAGAATCTATGGAAATTAACAAATTAAAAAACACATATATAATTCGGAATGACCAACTTGAGACAAACAATTCTCCCGTCCTCAACCTATTCTATTAAAGACTATAAAGTGTAAACGCATACCAAAAATAGATCACTTGAGAAAGGCAATCAGCTGAAACAGGTGTAGTGATAAGAGTTTGTAATAAATTTTGTAGAAGTTTTGAAAACAAAGTTTTCAGTGTTTTATTGTTACATAATTTATAAATGTTTTTTTTTGTTTCTGAGGATAATTGAATAATTTGTTTTATTTAATATTTTTTTGTAATAATTTGTAATTTTCGTACGCATTTTGTGTCATAAGACATGCCATAAAATCCTGTATCACAGTACGCCAATCATCCATAAAAAATACCATAAAAAAAGTGTGTTTCGACAATTTTATCAACAATTCAAGAGGTGTCCGTTTTTCGTGCCGGTGAGTGTATCTCTAAATATTTTTATGTAGCAAACATAATGCAGATACTTATAGTATAACTGTATTTACCGATAATAATAAAAGTGCAGTTTCTGCGGAACCACAGATCACCTACCTGGTCTGTGCGCGGGACATGCAAAACGTCATTCCCGTCCTGTGTCCCTACCCAGAAATAATTGCAGCTTTGTACACCCTTGTTTTTTCCATTTTCTATATCTAAATCGGGTGTTTCTTCATTGTCCACTGGTAGATATTCATATTTTGCCGTATTTATTATAAGATATCTTTATCTGTCACAAAGAAGAGTGTTGTAAAAAGCTTCTGTCCTTCCACTGTTATTCTCATGCTTCGGCATTTTCTCATCCATTTCTGTAAGGATATGTCTAGATAAATCTTAAATAAGGTGGTTGGCATAGTATATGCAGAGAACTAAGAACACTGTATTCACAGTTCTCTGGTATATGCTTATCTTAAACCTTTAGTTGTTTTAAACAAAGAGGTAATTTCTGTTCCTATTTTAATTCTGACAAAGCTCCCATCATAATAGTTCTGACTAGTGCTAACAAGAATTGGATCTACTTTCGAATTTGTCATTTTATTTCACAGATGTGAAATCAGTACGCTATCGTAAGCTTTTTCCAAGTGTACTAAGGTTCTTTTTCTCTGTACTCCTTTTTGTACAGCGATTTTTTATCTAAATAAATTATCCACGGTAAATCGTCCAGCTCTGAATCTTGCTTGCTTGTTTTTTAAGCTATTTGTCTTTAATATCTACTTCTTGGTTTCGTAATATGTTGGAGTATATTCTGCCTGCTGTTACTATTACTGTGCCTTTTTCATGTATTGGTGAGATGTTCCACTGTCTTCATTGTTCTGGAGCTTTTTTGCAGATTCATCAGCAACATCTTTCAAATAATCTGAAAGCATTTTAAGTTATTGTTATTAGGTCTAGTTTTAACCCTTAACCGCATCTCTAACGCTATTTATTTTTAGCTCTATCTTTCCTTAAGCTTCTATTTGTTTAATTGTTTGTAACAACTATTCACTGTTCCGTCAGCTGATCCTGGAAATGCTTTATATATGTTACATCATATACCATAACTAATCCAATAATATTTTGATTAGTTTTCTAACAGTTTGTATGGCTCTCCATGTTTCTGAGTTCGTTGTGCCTTTTAGTTGGTTGGTTGGTACCATGTATATATATATATATATATATATATATATATATATATATATATATATATATATATATATATATACCGTCGGGGTTGACGTGAACCTCTCTGCCAGTAGGATTTTGATTGGTGGATGAAGCGGATGATATTATTCAGTTGTGACCTGTATGAAAATGGTGTTGACCTAGAGCTAAAATTGAATCGAAATTGCGAACAGAAGTATAATGTTCATAAATCCTATTTTGGATTCTTCGATTTGTCTGGCCTATATGGGATCAAGGGTAGTCTGAACAAGGAATTTCATAAACTCTGTGTTGTTCATTTGGTGTTAGCACCGTGTTAGCTCCAATCCCTGCGTCAATTTACACGCTAACCCACACACCAACCTTCATCCAAACCACGCAACTATCGATATTATAAATGAACCGTCCTCTGTTCTTCCCAGTAGCAGTACTGCATTGATGAGTGATCAGTGTAGTAGTGTCTATGGGCTTGGAAGACTGAGACCTCGGAAGCCCTGAAGAAGTTACACTGTTGAGTGTAACATTAATTCATGTAATAGAAATCTTAGCTTTATTTGTACTAACTGCGGAAATCTTTCTATATATATACACACACACACACACACACACCACACACACACACATATATATATATATATATATATATATATATATATATATACATTTATATATATATATATATATATATATATATATATATATATATACATATATATATATATTATATATATATATATATATAACATTTATATATATATATATATATATATATATTATATATACTATAATATATATATATATATAAATATTAATATATATATATATATATATATATATACATATATACTACATAATTACATATGTTTACCATTTTGGACCGAGTGGAATGTACCTTTCATCTAGAATAAGGAAACTCGAGTCGAATAAACGTCCTTTGTTTGAAAAAAGTCGCGTGCTCTAACGAGCCGTCCGCGACCGTCCCGTTCGTCCCATCCGTCCGTTACAAAATACTCCTTATATTAACTATATCGCGGGTCCACTTTCTCGTTGAAATAAAAATGGATCTGTAACACATGAGGTTACTTTTTGACGTAAATAGAAGTACTTTCTCTTTACAACAAGTCCCCGCAATTCAACTGCCCATTAGTTTTCAAATAAACACTGATTTGCGACTATCCGGCATTAGTTAAAATTAAATCAATACGTTCAGTGCCGTCTTAGGCGTATGTGTCACGCATCCATCACATTAACTGTCGCATAAACAAATGAAAGAGAGAATACAGACACGCGATTTGTGGGATAAGTTTGAACGCATTATTTGCTTTTGATCATCTTCAATTTTTAATCACATGGGCGTACAATGTTTTTAATGATTAGTTGTTAAGTTTGGTACTGTCGCACACATATATACTGAATTTTTACTTATTTTGAATAAAAAGAAGCATTTTCTAATGTCTCGAATATTTTTCAATATTCTTGTAAAATAACATTTTACGACACTAATGGTCATGGTGTTGTCTTTAATAAACAACTTTCAATACAGACAGAATGAGTCTGTTGCGAGAAGCATGCACCTACATGCACATTCACCTGTGACTATGTGAGAGCTGATCGTGAAGATCACGGGAAGTAAGGAGGGATGGAATAGAGTACACAATTATATCCGAAGAGTCATTAAGAAGAAAGAATAAAAAGCCGAATCAAAACAGAGATAAGATCTAGATAAGAGAAGGTAGTGATCCGAAAGTGTTGTCCCTACTTTCGAGGATAGCATTAACGCATCCATCATGCATGTAGGACTTCCTTCTAGGAAAAAAGCCATTCCTAAGGGTGCGTTAATCTCATCATCAGTCTGACACAATCTGCAATTCGCATGTTTTGAGCCTTACCCTATTCAATCCGGGGCAGTTACATAGAAAGTGTTCCGTCATCTCGTCATCAGCCTGATAAAATCTGCAATTTTCACGTTCTGTCCTTCCAGTTTTGTTAATATTATGTCCCTTGAGTATTTACCTCAAGAGGCTCTTGTATTTGAAAGCATTCTTTTGCAGCATTCACCATAGTGTTAATATAATTAGCACTATATTGAAAAACTGAAATAATGAAGAAACACAATATTTTAAAAACATTTTAATTAACAAAAAAGCTAATAGTCTTCAAATGATAAAAAGTTGTAAAGATTCCCTAGTCCCTAATATTTATTCTTATAATATTTAGCCTTATTTCTAATAATGTCCTCTCTGACATACTTAATATTATTGTTCTAATGTCATCCTGGTTAATTTGGTTCCACATTTGCGCATACCTTATTGTAAGCTCATTTACATCTGCTGCTGCTGCAAAAATGCTCTATATGGTTTAAGTCTAGATTTCTTGGTGGCCAATATATGGTTTTAATTTCTACAATGGATGACTACATCTAAATATTGCAATGTGTGGACGAGCATTGTCATTCATTAATTAAAAATCGTCCCCAATAAAAGTTGCATACGGTACAACTTACGGTTCTAGAATATCAGAAATATACCTATGAGCTGTCAAACCAAGTCCCTTAATCACCACCAGCTCCGTGTGTGCATCTAAACTGACACCTCCCCAGACCATAACTGAGCTACCACAAAAGCTTACTGTTCCATAGGTTCCACTCTCTAGAACGTCGAAACACTCTCTTATTGTGATCATCACTAAAAAAACAAAATTTGGATTTATCAGTGAATAATATATTAATCCAATCATGGTTTTCAACCTGAAGTCTACGAAGACGATGGCCGGTACCCTTTTCATTTTTCTAGACATATGTGCCTTTAAATTTTAATGGAGCTGTACTACGATATGCCTGTACTATTTTGAAAACTGTTTATATTTCCTTTAACGAGCTGTATTTTTAATTCCAATATAATTAATTTTGTACGTATTTAGTTTAGTTAAAAGAGTACGCAGTCCTTCTGCCGTGTAACCAATTTTGTATTATAAATACTGACGTACTTTCTTTCTCAAGTATCTGTTAAAAATGTTTATATTCACATTTATTGTATTGTCTGGCTATAAGGTATATTGTATAAATAATACTTAGATGCCAAAGTTTGATGCACATTAGTTTTGGTGTACAATGGCGGAAGATGTTAAATAATTAGTCTTTTAAATATAGTTTTGTGGCGATAACTCGCATTAGCATTAAGCTCTTTTAATTTTGTTTCTCTTTGGTTGATTTCGAAAATATAGAAACATTTATCTTTCGATAGTTTCGGAAGCCATCCCCATTTTTTTGCTTCAAAACTCACTGCTTCTTTGGTTGAACAAGCTTGAGTTCATCAACTAGTTAATTTTGATAAGTGCGAAAACGCTTTACGTTGGATTTTTATGATGGAATTAGAGATATATCTATATAATTCATTTTACGACTAAATTTTCATTTATTTTCTTAATTATAAAATTATAATAATTATAAAGTTCATTAATGTATTTGATACATTACGTGGATGGCTTACGAACCAAAAATCTTTTTCAGTTCAATCAATGCGTTTTAACCTTGCTTTAAGCTCTATGCTTCTTCAAGGGTGGGTTTGTTTGTTGGGTGCTGGTGCTTGTTTGGTTTGAAATGCTAGCCTTCGCCCGTGTGACTTTGTTGGACTCCGAAGACTAAGGGCGCCGCCGCTAAAGAGCTGAAAGGTCAAAGTGGGTGGTGAAGGGTAGGATAGGATAGGGGGCCGAGAACAAGAAGAAGGCAAGAGGCGGATGTACGTCTTCCGGAAGAGTTAGTAAGGCCTACCAAGCCTGTCACGAAGTACAAGTTCTTTGGAAAAACGATTCCTTTCAGATTGTTGGCCATTGTTTGTTTGTTGGAAAAACGCGTGGAGGATAGCTGTGGCTATGACCTCACCTAGGATCAGGTATCATTGTGCAATGAGATTGGGAAACCACAGAAAACCAATCTCCCCCTGTCCTTGTGTATATTATTCGACTCTTAAGGAGTGTGTTGGATGCTCACAGTGTAGTGTTGTGTGTGTGTGTGTATTTTGTATGTTTATTAATTTGGACTTTAGTATGTTGTTAGGTGCGGGTTTAGGTATTTATTAATTAGGGTTGTGAGCTGGGATAGGTAAAGTGTTGTGTTTAGTGTAATTAGTGTGTGTGTGATTTTGTGTTTGTGTGTGTGATGTGGTGTTTAAATGTGGAGGTGGGTGAAGGTTTGTTTGACTAAATTGTTGGTGCATGAGGTGGCTATGGCACATCCATACATCGCGTTGGAAATTTGATTTAGGTAGTGGGAGATCGCACTTCTCTTTTCAGGGAAGGCGTTGAAAAGGAGTATGGAAGTGAAGTGAATGAGGGATTTCATGTCAGAGGAGAGGTCGTAGGATGGGATTTGTTTCTCTGTGTACACTGGTTGGGTTTGGCTATAGTTTGTTGGTTGAGTGTTGCGGTGAGGGCAGCGTGGTGAAAAGGCAGGATGGGGACCACTACAGTTAGGGCATTTGGGAGTCGATATCGTGGGGCAGGCAGTAGACCGGTGGTTGAGTCCGCAATACGGACAAATAATTGATTTCTCAGGGCATTCGGTATTGAAATGTCCGCTTTTGCAACATCTCGAGCAGTATTTGGATCGAACGGGAACGGAGTTGCCTGCTCTCGGAACTTCGCAGGCCAGCCGTTCACCCTCGATCAAGACACCACTCGTGAGTGCTTCGGCGAACTTGGTTTCAGAGCTGGTAAATACTCTGATGTAGGAGGTGGGTTGGTTAGTGGATCGGGCGATGATACGAACTACTTTGGTGAAAGGGAAGTTGTTCTCGGATAAGTTATCCTCGATGAGTTTTAATGGAAAGGTTTTTGCTACGCCGGCTATGACAAGGTGGAATATGGAAGATGAATTATTCGGATTGGGAGGAGGATTTTGGGTCTTAGGTAGACGGGATATTATTCGGATTTGATCATTTTCTAGGATTTTACGGAGATTTGCCGTGATGTGAGCGATGTCGAGGAGTTTTGTAGTTCGAACTGAAGCCGCCTTCTGGGCTGGGAAGACTTTAAGCGAGTCTAAACTAGGGATGAGGTTGTGCTGGATTAGGAATCGGTAAAACGGTCTCTGCTGGCAGATATCGGTGGGGATGTCCTCTATTCTGTAGTTTTTGTGTTGTGTTGGTTGCTGAGGGGTGGGGGGAGGGATTGTTTGAGGGTTAGGCGAGGTGGTTTGTGAGTGTATGGGGTGAGGTGTTGGGGGTGTGTGTGGTATAGCTATTTCAGGTGTGTGTGAGGGGGTTTGAGGGGGGAGGTGGAGGGTTGGAGGGGTTTGTAAGGGGATTTCTGTTCTGGATGTGGAGGGGGTGGGTTGGTATGGTATTGGTTGTGTGTTTGTTTGTGTTTTCTTGGGTGTTGATAGGATTTTGGGTGTGATGTTTTTGGTTTCGATGAATTCTGAAGGAATTTGCTTGGATATGGAGATGTGGCTTTCGGTGATGGATCTTAGGCTCCTCTCCCATTCCTTAAGATTGGGAAGGGGGCCTGTTGTATAAAGGATGGCCTGGTTTTCGGAAGCTTCCGTGTCCAGTTCGAATGGGATATCTCCCTTTTTCAGTTGAAAAATTGTGTTTCATATCTGTCATTTTTCATTTTTGAAAATTTAAATAGTCATTAATTTACTTTTTTTTTAAATCACCTATTTTTCTGATCACGTGACCGAAATTTATTTAGATACTAGTTTGCTGTTGTCTGTATATGCCCATGTTTAACAGTAATAAATGAATACCGTTTTTTATTAAGTTTATGATTTTTTATGATTTTATTTTATTGACTATTTTTTTGCATTTTATAGGTGAGCATGTTAATCTTAATACATTGGTTTATCTAATGATTTGATATATTTTATAATGAATTTAAATTTTTTATAAATCTTTGGTTAAGATTTATTGCAGTTTTTGCATAGTCCATTTATTGTAGAGTCCATTTCGCAGTTTTCTAGCATTAGGTATTTTTTGGTTTCTTTAGTAAAACTGCACTCTTTATATTATTCTTATTTATATCTACCTCAAGGACGCCTCCGACAATGAGCAACGAGTACTTCGTATTGCCCTTGTGTTACGATTAGTGTTGTGTCAACCGTTCATTTTACAAGGACTGAATCAATCAGTAACCGACTTTGAAAACCATCGAATCATTTCAATCGTTCGTTCGTTTCAATACTTTTTATTGCCGTTTAAAACAATTAACAAGTAACCGATTGATTGAGCTGACCCGACTGAAAACCGTTAGTATTGCTTACCGCATTTCATATATGTGCATTCAGCTTCATTGTCCTTTATACGTTACATTGTCCTTCATACTTTACATGTTAGTGCGAGTACGGCTTAGCTTAGATTCTAGAAGAAATATTCGAGAAGCTAGAATTTATTATCTTTTTGTTTTTAGTGTAACTCAAAACTACCTAATAACTCTTAACAACACAAGCCAAAGCAATCGCTTGGGCCCAATAGAATTTTTTCAAACTCCAATACACCCGGTCTATAGCTAAGCTGCCTCGCTGCCCTGCACGCAATTCTTAATTCAATATGTAGTATTTTAAGTTTTCAATATATCAAATGAACGCAATCATTCAGCCGCATGGCATATCAGTCCTCGTCGCAAGTGAGGAACGACCGACAACCGAGCACCGACAGTAATGAGAGTATTGGCTATGCGAATTTGTTTTGGTTCTATCTCGATCGGCGCTGTCGGCGGTGGATCAATAGATTTTTGTCACCATACGATTCGATCGTTATGAACTAGCGGGATTCGGTCGTTCAATACTTTAAAGTGATTGAATCAAAACGAACGAATCAATCGCGATTCACATTATCGTCTTAAAAACAAGCTGATAAAATGTTTCTTGATCGGAGGCTAGATGAAACAATTCGCCGACCATTCTGTCTGTCCATTGTCTCATATTACGACCGGCTTATTACTACCTAAAATCACTTCGTGTTTTCATTTTCTCTCAACCTTTTTCTAACCCTTTCTTTCCTTATTAAATTGTATAACTTCGAGAAAACTCTTGCTGTAGAAGAGGACCAGCAACAAAAATCTTATCATTATCTTATTTAATAGCTTGGAGATATAAAAAGGTATCTTAATGAGCCGTAGTCATCCTTGGTCGTTCTGTCTAGATCTGCTCTGGTTATTTACGGTTTTGCAAAACCTCCTTGGATATTGCAGATTGTGTAACTCCAAAACGTTGTGCTACTTTAACTTGAGCCAACCCTTGATGTATATTGCTGCACAGCAAAAGAAATACCAAAACTTTTTAAGCAAAAAAAGAACTTGTAAAAAATTATATATTACATTAAGGAATATTTTTTATTTAAATATTGTCGTACTTTTTAATTGTTTATTCAACGAAATTTTTGAAAGTGTAAGTTTATGACACATAACAATATGGTCTAATTTTTTGTTTATTTATTTAAACCGAACAGACATATCCACATTTAATTTTCATACCGTTAAGAAAGTTCATGAAAGCTAAGTGAAATGAAAATAAGTTGTGTCCTGATTCAAAGTACGAAAAATATCTGCACTAATCGGTGTTATCTCTTCATTGGTAATAATAAAACTTCGTTACGTTATCCGAACATCTATATTGTGCGCATCGGCCCCACGATCTTGTAGAGACGGCTCTGATGTCACGACTATCCAGTATTAGATAAAATTAAATCAATATACTTACCATTTACATCTTAAAAAACGTGTATCGAGCTTTATTACTTCTCTCTTAATGGGTGTATTAACATTTCAGCAGATAATCTCTTATTAATTAATGCTTTTTGCTTGTTTACGTCGAACAGGGTGAGGCGGGTAGCTAAATTTGGTGTGGGTTGATTAACGAAGAGGTTGTTATAGAGTTAAATAATATTAATACATAAGATGTTTTCTGTTTCCTAGAAACTTTTTAGATTTCTTAAGGGTTTATTCATATAATAGTCTAGACGGGATCTGTTTTGGATTGGACATTTTTCATAGGAAGCTATTTTTTTGCTGGAATCCCTTCAGGATGTCCCCAATATCGATAATCACGATATGCGCCAGTCGAAAACCCCTAAATTTTTTATTTAACAAAATCTGAAAAAAATTGAAAATTTCTAATTTTTTTGTTCCTATTTTCGCTTATAATTCGGAACATATTGATCCTAGAAAAAAAATTATAAGAAGTTAAAAGTTACGTAATTTAATTTTACACAATATTTCGTTAGCTAGAAATTGAAAATTTTTTGTTTTTTGTTGAAAAAACAGCAATAATTGGAAAAAAAGTACAAAAAATTAAGTTAATCCTTTAAATGTTTTTGACTTTCTAAACTTGACTTACAAGCTCCATATTCCGCCTAGAAAAACTTCTTAATATGTTTAAAACGTGTGCTAAATTTTGTTAAGATCGGTCGGATAGGTTTTGCATAATAATTGTGCAATCCAGCCTACTGGAAAAAAATCGCAAATTTTCAAATTTATAGTAGGCCCTAAATAAGGCCCTCAGATAGTTGCAAATTTTTTTACGTATAAAGGAAGGCTCAAGCTTTCAAACGCTTTTTGTAAAATTCAAATCGGTTTACTAGGAGAGCCTAGAATTTTTTTTTTTAATTTTAAATATTTTTTAGACTTATAAACAAATTGAATAACTTTACGAGCTTTAAACATATCATTTTCGAATCAAAATATATTCTCAAATCAAATAATGTCATTATTATGATATGACTGCAGAAATTAATTATTTTAAAAAGTTTGATTTTTACAAAAAAAAAAAAAAAAATTGTTTGCCTTTGTTTTAACAATTCAAATTATTTATTAACAATTTATAAATACATATTTGTTTACTAAAAGTAACAATATTTAATAACAGTAATAATTTGAATTGTTAAACCAAAGGCGAACGAAATTTTTTTTTTTGCAAAAATCAAATTTTTTAAATACTTAATTTTTGCAGTTTTATCATAATAATCTCATTATTTGATTTGAGAATATATTTTGATTCGAAAATGATATGTTTAAAGCTCGTAAAGTTATTCAATTAGTTTATAAGCCTAAAAAATGTTTAAAACTTTCTAGGCTCTCCTAGTGAACCGATTTGAATTTTACAAAAAGCGTTTGGAAGTTTGAGCCTTCCTTTATATGTACAAACAATAGCCACTATCTTATTTAGGGCCTACTATAAATTTGAAAATTTACGATTTTTTTTTTCAGTATGCTGGATTGCAAAATTATTATGCAAAATCTATCCGACCGATTTTTAAAAAATTTAGCACACGTTTTAAACATATTAAAAAGTTTTTCTAGGCGGAATATGGAGCTTGTAAGTCAAGTTTAAAAAGTCGCAAACATTTAAAGGATTAACTTCATTTTTTTCTACTTTTTTTTCCAATTATTGCTATTTTTTCAACAATAAACATTAAATAATTAATTTCTAGCTAACGACATATTGTGTAAAATTGAATAACGGAACTTTTAACTTCTTATAATTTTTTCTTTAGTATCAATATTTTCCGAATTATAAACGAAAATATGAGCAAAAAAATGAGAAATTTTCAATTGTTTCCAGATTCTGTTAAATAAAAAATTTAGCACAAGGTTTGCGACTGGCGCATATTGTGATTATCGATATTGGGCCCATCCTGAAGGGATTCCAGCAAAAAATAGCTTCCTATGGAAAATTTCCATTATGGTCTGAATTTTTACAGATCCCGCCTAGTCTATAACTGAAAATTATACATACTCGATAAAAATATGAGCTAAAATAATCTCTATGAAATGAAAAATCTTCAATATTATCTGTATCAACTAGGGAAGAGGCCTTCTAAAAAAGTAAAAAAAATTACCAGGATGTTCCCCATTGTAAACGCAAGAAAATACAACAAAAATTAAAGAAAAAATAATTTACGGGTGATCTGAGATCATCAGGAAGTGGACAGTGGTGAGTTTTAATTGTAGCCACAGTTACCATACCTAGTTTCTAATGGAGGTCGCTATTACTCACGTAATTACAATCAATAAAATTATAGTATATTTGGGATATAAAAAGGTAAGTTTTTACCAAATTTCTTAATAAAATATATTTTTTTGGGTAGATAAAAATAAAAACCCAAAAATGGGTTATTTGAATTTTTGTAAAAAAATTTTATTTGACAAATATGTAAAAATAGATCTTTGTATTATCTACAACATTGCGATTTAGCTTTTTTTCAGGGCCTGTAGTTTTGTGAAAAAATATAATAAACGGTTTTTTACCCTTAATAACTCACTTCTTCCACTTTCCGACCTCAGATCGCCCGTAAATTATTACAAAAAAAAAATAAATACGGTACCAAAATGTAAATAAACTGGCTAAACCCCAAAGTAAATTATAAAATGACTTTTCCTTTACCCACCTCTCCTTGTCTAGAACGCAGATGCCGTGACTTATCCTTTCGAGTCCCCTACGAGTCCGACACCCTTTAAGGGTGGCACGCTGGTTGCTCAGCGTGAGGCTTCATCCTCCCCGTAGTCCCTGTTGCTACATGAACACCCATCCCTTATTCCCACCGGGCGGAAAGGTAAACGCAAGTTAGTGTGTCAGCCCACCTCGCACGTTTGACAGGTAGCTGCAGAGATACTTAGCCTCTCCGCCGAGAAAAAAGAATGTGTAAAATTTGCAGTTTGTTCAACATCACTTTCGTTATGGGGAACAAAAGTAGGGTGGTCCACGAGAGCTTGTCTCGGATACTAGGAACACAGACCATAACGCCGATGATGCCCTGCGTGCGTTTCTGCGAACCCGACACCTCAAACAACGGCTCTCCACCTCTCATTCCTTAACAAAAAAGTCGCTTTTTACGACAAGCAGGGCAAAGGGCCCCCTACCAGATTGAACAGGTCTAGCACATAAATGCCATATGCTTTTAGAGTCATTTGGTTATCTGCAAAAAGTGTTTAGTGTGTACATTTTACTGTAACGGAGTTATGAAAATATAATTGACGCTTTTAAGCTTTCTGATTCAGAAACTGTGGCTTTACTTTACGTACAAGATGAACGCTGGTTTTTAAAGTCAAAAATCTGGCGCCGATAGTAGCCGAGTCGCTGTTAGAATAATCCTTCGTATTTAGGTGGGCCTGGTCAAAATGTATCTGCGTGCTGACAACCTGGGCACAGGTAGCCTGACTTAGACGTTTACTGGAATAAACCTCCCATTCTAGTTTCAGACACCTGACGCTAATGGGTGTTGATTTTTATTTGTTTAAAATGTGATTCATGATTTCTTTGTGTGCAGATAATGTTATGCAACCAGGACAGTGATTTTCTTCCGACCCAGCATTTTTCTTCGATTTTGTCTTAAATGATCAACAGGGTAAGCGATATTTAGGTAATTTCATTATATAGCGAATGTATTGGACCTTTCTCGTTTTGAAATATTGATTAATTCTCGCCCATTGTGCGTGGTCTCTAAAACATGTTTGTTAAAAATGTCCACTGGATTCTGAGCATGCGACGGCACGCACAACTGGAATTCTA
Source organism: Diabrotica balteata (assembly GCA_918026665.1). NCBI lineage: Eukaryota > Metazoa > Arthropoda > Insecta > Coleoptera > Chrysomelidae > Diabrotica > Diabrotica balteata. Next base: position 35,903,918 of record OU898276.1, read on the forward strand.
ATTTATTAAAATTTTTGATTTTTGTTTTCCATGTTTAACATCCATAGAACAAAGCGTACCAGACGTATCACTTCAATACTCTTAGACGTGTGATTAATGACAGACTTCTACTGCACAATACAAAACGCCAGTTAATAAAGCTTTTTCGTGCAAGTTCTGTTCTGGTCAAAACTTCCTCATCACTTTCAGATACTCCCTGCAGTAAAGCTAACTACCCAGATATCTAAAGTGTTCATGATGGATATTAAGGGATTAATAATGGTGTTAATCCCCCTATATAACGTAAGAGAACTAAGGATCATTCCAATAGAAATATTTTTAACGCCAATTAGAAAAACCGGCATTCATGATGAACATATTCTACCCACGGCTCGGAGTCATCCAGTCGTCCCGAGAATTTCAATCTTACTACCAGGTTTTACCAGTCTTCATGTTTAACAAATACTAAAAGAAGCATAAATTAACAATCAAGATTTGAAAATAATTAGAAATCTTTACTGGAATCAGACAGAAAATCTCAGAGTTGAAGGTGAACACACTGTGAAGATCATGCATGAGTGAGGCAAGGCTGTATTTTGTCTCCTTTAATCTTTAATCTATATTCTGAAAGAATATTGATCGAAGCTTTGTACGAAACTGAAAAAAGTATTAAAAGGTACTAAATGGTTACCGACTAAACAACATCAGATATGCAGATGACACCATAATTAGATCTATTCTGTAACTTTTGACAAATCGAATAGAAATCACCAAGTCGAATCGTTATTACTCGAAATCGGAATGTTGGATATCTATCGCGTCGTTTTTGTGTTTGGATTGGGATTCTGTAACTCACATCGTAATCGGTGTAAATCGAAAACGTCAACTTCTACTTGACGCGCTCAGAAGTTGGTGGCAACCCCGCATGGAAACGCGAAAGAAGTGTTCTGTGACGTTAAGTTACTGGAAAGGCTAGTGCTCGCGAAAAATTCATCAAAAAAGAAGATTGTATTTCACGTCAAGTAGTTTTGACATGTTTTGGTTAAGTTTGAAAAGTTCGTTACAAGAATACAAAATGGCAAGCGGGAAAGCAAAGAAAAAGACATTTGCTGATCAGTTAAATTATTTAGTAAACTTTATCTAAATAAATAACACCACAGACTAAAAAATGAAGTAGCTACAAAAATTAATCAACCGCTATTAGATCAAAAAGTCAACAAATAAATGTCAAAACAACCAATGCGCAAGCGTCAAGACCAATTTCGATGTCGAAATTTGATCTCGACAGAGCTTGTCTAGTCGAAATCAATTTCTACACGACATTCCGATAGTAGAGGTCGAGATGAGTTACAGAATACCGATTCCTACCAATTCCGATCCGACTTGCTGACTTCTACTCGATTTGACTCATTTCTATTCGATTTGTAGTTACAGAATAGGGCTGAATATTTGCAGAAAACTTAGAATACCCACAAGTTCTTATAAACAAATTCACGTGTTACAGTCAATAATATGGACTCAATATAAATGTTAAGAAGACAAAGCTAATGATAATTAGCAAGAAAAGGATAACAGAAGGTCGAACTCTACGTCAACTAGCATATGTCCGTCCAATAAATATTTTGCCATGTGTCGTCTGACCATACTGTCCTATAAGAAGTTGTATTCAAAAACCAAGCTATTTTGGTCACGGACGGAGGTTTTTGTTAACTCCTAAAGCCAGCTCTCGATTAAAGAATTTTATAGCTGATACTCTTCTGGAAAGGTTATCAGCTCTTTTATTGATGTGTATTCTCCGATGACTTGGCACTCATAGCAGCATATTATTAATCCAATACCATCTCTGGCTACATAAGTATGTCTGGCTACCATTCAAACAATCATATATATATATATATATATATATATATATATATATTATATATATATATATATATATATATATATATATATATCCGGTTTTTTAGGCGTTACGCCCGTCCGGTAGGGATCTATAGAGGAGTATCACCGAGCCGCAAGCCCTTATCTCTTGCCGTACTGCTCCACCATAGGCCGATCAGATCCCAGCATATTCTAGTCTAAGCTGCGGATTCATCTAGAATTTTAAACTGCTGCGTTAGACTTTTTGTTTTTTGTACACCGAGCTGGGGCTCGATCCCACATCCACTGAACCATTCGACAGTGAAGTGAATGAGAGGCAGCCGCACAGCCCGCTGAGCTATCTGACCGACATATATTCCGATATTCGTTATATCTGCTGATTTCAAATAAGTTTCTAGTTTACCCTAAGGTATTTTACTATGCCTACCAGATTTAGATTTGTATTATTTAGGTTTAAAGGCCGTAAGACACTATGCATTTTCTTGTATCATTTCTTATATCGTTTCTGATATAGAAAGTTATTTATGTTTTCTTGTATCGTTTCTTGTACGTACATTTTTGCCCTGTATGACACTATGCAAGTTCTTTTACCAGAAACTGTATGTGATTTGGCTCATGATTGGTCGAAATTTTGACACCTATAAAAATAGAACTGCAGTACCTGAGGCACCGAACAAGGGCCTGAGGACCCCAAGTTACTGGGGACTGAGAACATATACTATTGATTATTTTTAAAAATACTGTGGTGCAAAAATGAAAGAAATAAAATGTCACAAATAAATATGAAAACTAAATTGGAAACCACAATTTTTGAAGATATTCAACAGGTTGTAATGGAAGACAGAAATAATAAATAATTTGGTTGTAATAATTTATTTGTTTTTTTTTAAATTATGTGTTTGAATGGTATGCTCTTGAAACTCTACTCTCTTATTTGGAGATATAAAATAATCTTTAAACTCATCACGAATTTTTAGTGCGGTTATGTATTGTTTTTAGTAAAACATCTCCTCCTACTTTCAGTAGTTCCGATGCTATTTGATACAATCACTGTGATTTATTGTTTTTCAATATGGCTACTGATGTTCTAATCTTGGTTATTGTTGGTGGGCACTTTTCTCTGATGTCTGCTTGGCCTAATTGTATCTATACATCAGAGATACTTACATATCTCTGGTATATATCAAAGTTCTCCTCCAGCCATAGAGAAATAAAAATAATAATTATTTTTATTTCTCTATGCCTCCATCCGCCAATATGACATGAAAGAAGTTTTACGTTTTAGCGGCTTTGCGCACAAATTGGCGCATTTCTTGTACAAGAAAATGCAGCGGACACAAATTCTTGTATCGTTTCTGATATAAGAAACTATACGCCTGTATGACACTATCCATTTTTTTGTTATATCAGAAACGATATAAGAAATGATACAAGAAAATGCATAGTGTCATACGGCCTTAAGAACATATTCTCTCCAAATTCCTTTTATTGGTAAATTGCATTAATTTGTACTTGTAAGTGCTTATGATAAGTCCTATATTTTTAGTCCATTCTGTAATTTGTAAATAAAATCTCTTTCTTTTTATCATTAACTAGGGTAAAACACCCAGTAGTCAGCCTTTTAGTGAGAATCTTAATTTGTTTCAATTGCATATAAAAAAATAAAGACGTTAAATAAAAACAAATATTTTTATCAGAAACTTTGTTTATTAAATTATCGAAAGAGATTAACTAAATGTTATTATTATGTTATAATTATAAAAAAAAAACAACACTTAACAAAATATTGCACTTTTCACCAGTAGTCAGCCTCATTTCTCCACAAGTCAGCCATGTCTATACCCTGTAGTCAGCCACTTACTTATTCTTGCATGTTGGACATAGAAACTCTTTATTATATACATTCTCATAAACGTCACCAACAAATTCAGTACATTTTAGATGATACCACGCAGGACAATTGTCACAACCAATATTCTTTAATTCGTTTATTTCTGTGTCACTAGTCAGTTCCTCTTCACACGAGTCACACCTTATTCTGCTCACTGTGCATGTTGTACTATTCTTCCTCTTTTTACTGTTTTTGGACTTCAATAGCCTTTCGGCTTTTCTTTTTTGTAATTCTTCTTTTTTCTTTTCTCTTTCTTTCTCCTTCTTTTCCTTAGCTTCCAGTCTTTTAATTTTTTTAATCAATATATCGTTCTTTTTCTGCTCCTTAATTTCTTCCTTCTGCTTCTCAAACTGTCTCCACTCATCGGAGGAAATGGCTCCTATTCTATTAATAGACATCTTCTTTTTTATGGTCTTAGATGTACTAGGTAAAGTTAAATACTTACCTAACACGGGAGATAGATTTGTTGATTTGACAACAACATTGGACAAGATATTTATTCTGTTTTTGATATTTTTTGAACTGTCATTTAATTTGTTTTGCATATTTTGTGTATTATTTTCTTGCAAAATATCATTTTCGGTGGGGTTTGGGTTCCTGCACTCTTGATTTGTTATTTTTATATTCTCCGTAATGTAGTTATGGTTTTCTAAAAGTTCGTCTTCCATTCGATTTTCTTTGTCATCCTCCATCTTATCTTGGTTAATGTTTGTTTCTGTTTCAGATTCCTTAGGTGATACTATTCAACTTATCATGTGTCGGAGGTTCTTTGTGACAGTTCAGATCTTCGGGCGTATTTGCATTAAATTCAGCAACTTCTGATGGCTGTGTTTCCTGGACTTCATTTTGTGGTATGACTTCAAATTCGGTTATAATTTCGAAGTCATTTAAGTCACTTTCTGTCAAGTTATTCAAATTATTTTCCAGTGTAGAATCACCTATATTTGGTAAAATTATATCAAAAACTTGAACTGGTTGTGACACTATGTCTGATTCAATATGTGTATGGTTAGGAAAACTTATGTCATTTATTTGTGTCTGGCTAATTGAATTTTCGGTTGAATTGAGACTTTCAGTATCGTTATTCTTTGCTGTATTTAAAACATCAACAACAATTTTCGAGTCAACTCCAGCATTTTTCAGCTCGTTACTAAGCTGATTAATTATCTTGATGGCGGTGTTCAAATGCCTATTCTTTATTTTCTTGTCTGGAGATTTAACATTCTTAGTGGAATTCTGATGTTTTTCAAGAATATTTTGTACACATTTTGAGTAATCCAAGGCATTTGGATTGTATGGATATAAGCCACACTTGCGAAAACCATTGCTGATAATTACAGGCAAATTTTCTTTTTCTAAAACTTTTTTGAGCAATGGACAAAACGTTGATTTGCTCAAAATATTATTAACATTTTCAGGACGAATTGCCCATTCGTGTACTGTATCTTTCCATTGTGACTTTAAAGGCTTAAATACACTTACATCTGCAGGCTGAATCAAATGTGTCGCATTTGGTGGAAGTGAGTAAAGGATAATACCGTTTTCGTAACAATATTCACTGAGCCGCATTGTTAAGTGGCTTTTATGTCCATCAACAAAAACGATAACTGGCTTTTTGATGTTTTTTTCTTCCACCCATGTGTTCAAACCTTTAACTATATAATCATAAAATATATCTGATTTCATCCACCCGGTTTCGGATTTTCCTAATAGCCATCCAGCAGGCATACTGTTTATAACATCTTTTGGTGGTCTTACATATGGAAACACTACACAAGGAGGCAAAATCTTCCCAGAAGCTGATATAAATACAAGAACTGTAACAGCCTCTTTTTCTTTGCCTTTTACGATTTTGTAGACATTCTTGTACCCTCTAGGTGCAATAACTTTTCCTGTTTTGGGACATATGTAGAAACTGGTTTCATCACCATTAAAAATACGATCTGGGTCAGTCAAAATATCAGTCGCGTTTATATCTTCTAAATGCTTCAGTAATTCAGTAAACCACTTCCGAATACTTTCTTCGGTTACTGCTGCTCGGCCCTTAGATATATTTTCGGGTGTCCTTTCACTTAACTCAGGATTTCGTCTAAGAAATGACTGGTACCATTTTTTTCCCGGCCTATTATTTACAAATGGGTTAGGTCTAGGTTTGTCCTCTTGGGAAATAATATTATGGACAGTATTAAGAAGATCGTCGCGTTTTAAAGGAAAGCCACATTTTGCTAAGGCTATGCACCACTCTTTCAAGGCAGTCTCTTCTTCTTTAGAAAGTACCGAGTCTGGTCCCATTTGACGTGGTACTTCTGGGACTCTTAAATGTAGCCGATCTTGTAGGGTTCCTCGTGGTACGCTAAAAACTCGACTAGCTTCTCTAATTGTCATCCCATTTCTTATTGCGGTCATAGCTTCTGACAATTGCTCTTCTTTATACTTGTGGATTGGTCTTTTCGACATGATGACAATCTGTAATAAAAGATTTTTATGTTAAAAACCCCTACCATAAATTTAATCCTAATTAAAAGGCATTAAGATCCAGTTTTATGTATCAGAACTAACGGCCGACTATTGGAGTTTAAAGTCTATTACTCGGCCCTCACCGTGCATTTACTTTTATACATGGCTGACTACTGGAAATCTAAGAAAATCGTAACAAACCAGTACTCAGCCCCTTGTGGCTGAGTACTGGATCAACCTTAAAAAATCGAGAACCCAGTAGTCGGCCCCCTAAATTAAAAGGCAATAAACAAATAAAATGCGTCTAATGATTAATTTTATCATAAAATAAACATTTTATAACATCATTACATAAAATCCACCAGAAATTACATAAAATTCATAGAAAAACTTACCGAAATCTCGAACACGTTTTTCTACAAAAAATATTGCAACAGCGAATCGTCTAGACTTGTCTGTGGCGGGAGTGAAAATGAACGAGTACAGCTCATCAACCTGTGGTGCTATTAGTTCGGGGGTGTTCGTATTGACCAATGAAGGGACATAGATTTTGTCAACAGTCATTTCACTGGTTTAAACTAATTTCAACACTATTTACATTATAATAAAGACTGTAAAGGCCGACTACTGGTGCGAGGCTGACTATTGGGTGCTTTACCCTATGTCATTACAATTTATAAATGTATCTATATTTCTTAAAACTATATTTCTTTAAAAAATATTGTAAGACTACAAGAAAATCAAAACACATAAACTTTTTCGAAAAGTTGTGTTAAACTTATATGATGTTTTGTATACTACTCGTATACAAGTCCACACCCAAATGCGTACGTAGTCGTTTAGTACTATATAATATGCTAATTTACTTGAAATTTCCTTGGATGTACGACATTTTTCGAACGTTGAGAAGATTTAATTCGCAACCATAAATTAAAAATGTCTTGATGGACCATCCATGCCAGGAACAATAAATAAAAAGAAGTGGGTCAATTATTGAAAATGAAATTAATTATTCAAGATTGTTGTTGACGCAAGACCAAGGTTAGCAGCTAAGAGACTGGTCAGAAAGTAAATCAATCATGGGGATTCCTGAAAGATGGGCCCATGAAGAGAATACGATTAAATTGGCCAATGTCTTTTAAACCGGTCCGGAGTCCGATTCGGTCGACGTATTTGGTGGCAGATGATGTTAAACGACCTAAATTTAGACGCTGAGAATAATGAAACCTTATATAATTAATATATTTTAAAAATATCTACTATAGCACTACAAATAAATGTTTTTAATGTATACAAAGTCATCTGCGATTATAATAAATTATTATTTAGTTTTAAAATATGTTATTTATAACATACGAGATTAATAATACAATAAAAACAAGTTTAATGATTTTAAAACCATAGAAAGGATTAAAAAAAATTCCAAAATTTTGGTAGGTTTCAGTCAGAGGCCACTTTTTGGCTTTCTGTTTTGATTAAAAGGACCTGTCAATTCCTTTTAAGAGATTGTTACTCTTACAAATATTGACTGATGCTGTTTTGTAAATACAAAACGAAACGTTTTCGCTAATATATGGAATAGTTAACATCTAGCTTGTTTTTTCTTTCTTCTTATCTGTCTAAGAACTTCAAGAGTTATAGTATGAAAGGGATTCTACCCCATTTCATAGTATAGTTACAATACATAATGCAATTGGCATTCATAGCGTCTTGCCACATTCTCATCATCTTTCTACAATACTTATTATCATCTTTCTAGCGTTAGTCCCGCATTCTTGTAGGGTCCGCTGTTTTGCTAAATTCTCTCCACCGAATTTTATCCAGGATGTCATTTAGCATGGCACTGTCAGCCCTCATGTTTGTGTTAACTCTATCGAGGCAGCGTATCTTAGTCGGTGTCCACTAAGAGCTTAGCTGCATGGCTGTTCTTGCCACGTTGTTACTTCATAACGACGAGTTTTCGTCGCTATACACTACACGTCCATAGTACCTTAGTCTCCTATTGTTTCCAGAATATTTTCATTTTTGACATAATCAAAGCAGGATATGCGTAAAATCCATCGCATGATTCTCATTTCTATGATATACGTAGCTTCTTTATGTTTTGCTGTCACTGGTCAATATTCTATTCTATATAGAACCAGTAAGCGGACAATCACAATTGTCCAGTCACTTGGTGCTATTTTAGCCATGTTGTGTTAATTTAAGATCATGTGTTGGTGGTTATGCTCCCATTGCTCCTGATGGCAAAATCGACAACATTATATTCCTCGACTTTCTTAAGATCTTCACCGTCGACGCCAATTGTGTCATTGGTTTCAGATTCACATTTCACGTACTTGGTCTTCTTGATGTTTAGTCGCAACCCATAGTTGTCGAACCATGCCTTCGATTGTTGAGTGTGCTGGTGCAATTCGTGCCTAGTGGTTCTGGCACAAAGCCGTCGCAGAACAGCAACCGTAGATGTGGCCCTTGAAGATCCGCAGTGAGCAATCTTTCGTGGACACTAACAGTGATATGGAAAGGCAGAGATATTCCTGCTAGGCATCAGACAAAGCTTGTGATGGAGATCAAGAAAAGCTAGATGCACTATTTTGTTATTTTCTCGATGCTCCTTCAAGAGTAGTCGAGCTGTGTGAGTTGCGTCCATTGATGTTTCTGAGTAGGGCTTCTATCACTCTTTCGAATATCGTTATGAAGTGGCATGATTTGGATTTGTGCGATAGTTAAAGCATTCTATCACATCACTTTTGCTCTTCCAGATGGGCACAGACGTGTTGGTCCACTATCGAGTATCCCACATGTTTTTTTTAATATATAGAGCATTACATTTAATAATAAAAATATAAGCTTGGGAATAACATAGTAATGACCAAAACTTTGCGTGATTTAATTCAATATCAAATAAACAAAACATGAGTAAACATTCAGTAAACCTCTTGCGAGACCCTGTAGAGTCAGCATTAATTATGCGCTATAGATTTCGTATTTAAAGCAACTTTTGGTATTAGGTTACTTAATATTTTGAAACGTAAGTAAGACAAGAGTTGCCAAAAAACATGGCAAATGTGTTACGATGTAAAAAAAGAAAAATCTAAATTTTCCCGAAGAGAAACATGGATAATCGGTATTGAATCAAGACAACTCAGATCACCGCCAATCCTCACATTTAAGTCCTCATCAAGTGGATATGTTCATCCATATGGTCCCAAAACTTATCCTTAATGGGCAGCCAGATTGAGGGTCGTAGCAGCTGCTGACTCTAAGAGTAGTCCTGCGGGCAATCATAGTGATGCCATTATACGATCGGAGATGCAGTTTACTTCGCCGAGACTGCTCTTGGTGATGTTGCCGACATTGTTTTGGTTCATTCGTTTGCCGTCATAATCGAGCTCATAGGTAGTTTGTACTCTTCCCCCCTATTTCCTTGGTTTTAGCAACTTTCCAGTTCGTTTTTTGGACGCATGCGATGTCTACGCGGCGTGTATTTAGAGAGGATGCAAGTTCTTGACTTCTTCCAGTAATTGTGTCGATGTTAATACTGGCTAGTCGTATTTGGACTCTTTCTTTCTTTTCTTCTCATGTCACTCGGGCAGGCAACCCGCGTTGCCTGCGGGGAAAGTCCTAACATTATAATTACCACTTTTGACTAAAATTTCATATTGTTAGGTTAAGTTTCCCTTTGCCAATTCTCTTCTCTCGTATATTTTCCTCTTTTCCATTTTTTCAATGTTCCCATTCCATGATCTGATCCATCTTCTTTTCTGTAGTGGTTTACAATAATCTGATGCTCTATCGCTCGTCAAGTATTCTTAATAAATGTGAAAACTAATGCAAGAATGGTTCTTCAATTTTATCCAGTACTTTTTCCTCTGATTTCAAGTTCTTATTTCCTCATTATTTACAATTTTCTTAACTCCTTAATCTTAAATAAAAATGCCTTATTAACCAGTGTGTGTTAGGATTTAAATTATAATAAATCTACCAATTTTTTATATGTAAATTTTTAGTGAAATCGTTAAGTATTATTTGCAAATATTTACTTTGTTATAATGGTAAAGGAAATCTGAACGTTATTGATTTGTAAGTAAACGTATAGCTTTTTTATTAGTAAACTTGATATAAAAAAACGACTTTTATTAGACTAGTTGCCCCAAATGTAGTTAGTCCAGACGTTAATCTGGTCTATGGATGTTTGCAATGTCCTGTTAGTTCTTTCACGGTATTTTAAGGGGCTAGAATATTAGTCTTAAGTATTAATATCGAGATGTCAATTGCGACGTATTGATATGTCTCGTCGACTTCGAAAAAGCTTTCCACAAAGTACAACACCTAAGAATGGCAAAAATACTGCAGAACACAGAATTAGATGACGAAGACGTGAGAATCATTGCCAATCTATACCGATATCAGAAAGCCATAATACGTATAGACCAACAAAAATCGAAAGCAATACCTATAAATCGTGGAGTAAGACAAGGATGTGTGCTTTACCCTTTACTTTTTATTATTTATTCAGAAGAATTGTTTAAAGAGGCATTAGAAGACGTAAATGAGGACATATTTATTAACCGAGCACTTCTGAATAATCTTAGATACGCAGATGACACAATACTCCTTGCGGACAGCAGAGAAGGACTACAGATCTTGGTTGATTGCATTACCCAATACTGCGAAAGGCATGGAATGAGACTAAATACAAATAAAACAAAAATCATGGTGGTAGACAAGAAGAAGATTGAGAAAGTCAGTGTTTATGCTAAAGGAAAACTTTTAGGCAGGGTGCACAGATATTAGTACTTAGGTTGCGAACTAAATGAAGAATGGGATAGAAGTACGGAAATAAAACGGCGTATTGAGATAGCTAGAACTGCTTTTAATAAGATGAAAGCAATATTATGCAATGGAAAACTCAACATTGAAATTAGAACTAGAGTATTGAGATGCTACGTGTTCTCTGTCCTGTTGTATGGAGTTGAGGCCTGGACAATTACAGAGGCGACATAGGAAAGACTCATTAACTTTGAAATGTGGTGTTATCGAAGAATGTGGAAAATAGCTTGGACACAACACATAACAAATGCGGAAACGCTACGAAGAATGAAAAAAGATAAAGAAATATTCAACACTATAAAGAAAAGAAAAATGAGCTACTTTAGTCACATACTAAGAAACGAGAAATACGAATTGATGCGGCTGGTAATACAAGGGATGGTGGAAGGCAAAAGTGGACCGGGAAGAAGACGCACGTCCTGGTTGAAAAATTTGAGACAGTGGAGTGTCCTAGACAATGTCCTTAGGGATGGGGCACGTTAAGAAGAAGAAGAAATATTAGTATTATCAATAATTGTTGCAAGATTAGGACTATGTACATATAATGGTGTTATACGGGGGTCCACATAAGTCAGGCAAAGCTCTCGAACAATTTAAGGGTAATGCGATGGGCCAAAGTTATCATGAAATGCTAGAAAATTTATATGGGCAAATAAACAACGATCCAAACGATCCCTGTAATATCTTTTCGATTATGTGTCTAATTTCTTCTCTATATATATTATTTTTATGGATCTATCCGATTACTGTGTTTGTTCTACAAATCAATAGATGGTAATCCGATTAGATGGGGGAATAATTAAGTTATTTTTTAGCTATTTATTTCTAAAGAATTAATTTTTAGTAAAGTTCCGAAAGAAGCGCAACAAACGATTATAATTGTAACAATTTTACTAATTATAAAATTTATAAAAATTATGATTTATAAAATAATCAAGTTATTATCAAAACATTCAAGATAAAATTGTCGACATTCATGCGGGTTTATAATAATTAGTTCAATGTAGAAATTTATGGTTTAGTAATTCTATGACAGCACAGTTTTGTAATTGATTACGTGAGATGAAAGGGATAAGATTTCTGTTTAAATCCTACCCTAGATATTGTTCCGCATTTTAAAATTGACAAAAGTACAAGTCACTTAAAGTTTTTCTTCTACTATATTAAAATTTCGATTTATCTTTATCCATTCACCGTATAACCTGTTTGAATTTACGCTTTTTATGTTTAGACGGGTTTGTATTCGTTAGCGATTAAAAACTGGAGCTATCAGTGATATGCATACTATTTACTTTCTATTTCATTCTTTCACCAGCAAAACCAATTCCTGTATTATACAAAGTAGCTCGGTGGAGACTTTTATGCACTTTTTTTGACACGATGATAGGTACGCATTTCTTTAACGGACATCGGCAAACTGGTATAGATGTAGTAAATGCAGTTGACCGACACTTACTTGATGAAAGTTACTACATGCATGAAATTGATATTGTTATTTATAAAATTACAACAAACTTTTTGGACTGAGTTATCAGAGCTGCCGAGGCATCTTGTCAAACTATCTGTTCTTTAATGTCATTATTATTATTTCTAGAAGATATAAATAAATAGTCAAGTAGTTAGTACCTACCAAGAGCAGACATAAGATATAAAAAAAAGAAGAAATAAAAGAATAAAGTTCTATTTGAAAATACAGTTATGCAATTTTTTGATATCTATGAGCGCCAACATTACTTTTTGATTTCTAAATTTTTATGGTTTTGATTTATAGTGGGATTCATTTTGTTGTTACTTGTTGTTTATTGTGTTGTTACTAAATTATTTTAGATAATGCCACATTGGACTGTCAATATTGGATCCAATATTGACTAATAAAAAAACTGACTGGGAGAGCTTCAAAATAAACCTTGAACACAAAATTAATCTTGCTGTTCCATTAAGAAACATGAGGCAACTTGATGACGAATTAGAAGATTTTATAAAAAATATCCAACAGTCAGCTTGGGAAAATACTCCCACAATAACTTTATGAACAAAAGGGAACAACTATCCAAAAGAAATCAGAGAATTCATAGTAGAAAAAAGGAAGTTAAGAAAAAAATGGCAGCAATACAGAGCTCCACGAGACAAAACTAGTCTAAATAATGCTACAAAAAACTAAAAAGGTAGATACAGAATATAAAAAATTCAACAATTAATTATTTTTTAAGTAATTTAACAGCTGACCAGAACACAGATTATTGTTTATGGAAGGCAACAAAAAGATTGAAGAGACCAATTATTCATTCCCCTCCTATCAAGTTGGAAAACGGCAACTGGGCTAGAAGTAACGAACAGAAAGCAGAACGATTTGCAGATCATTTAGAAAGCACGTTCGAACCCAACGACAATCATAGTGAAGAACTGAGATGGGAAGAACCATTCCAAACTGACGAAAGAATAACATTGACATAACTTAGAGAAGTATCAACAGAAATAAAAGAGAATATAAATCCTAAGAAAGCTCCAGGTAGGGATGGCGGTTTTTGACAAAAACACCGGTTTTCGGTTAAACCGGTTTTTTTTTGCTTACGGTTTAACCTGGCGGTTATAACTAGCCGAAAAAACCGGTTTTTGCAAAAACCGGTTTTCGGTTTTTTTAATCCAATATGTTACAAAGTTACATTTACAATGCACTTTAGTTTGCGATACTTCATTCGACTCGATATCAATATGATCAAAATTAGTATTATCGAAAGAACATCAATATCAATATAAATAAAACACAATTTTTAATAAAACCATTTTATTATATTAATTATTATGTTGATATATTATTTTATTATTATTATATATTTATTGATTTATCATTAAATATAATATAGCGTAAGATTAAAGTATAATATAAGTAGAATGAAGTAATATTTTAAGTAAAAAAGTATAGGTTAGAAGGTAACAAATAGGTTATATTATATAAAATGGATTTAACATTATGTTGGCCAGTATTTTTCATGAAGCCTATTGAGAAAAACTCGTTCATATATATGTTCGTCGGTTAAGCGGCTTCTCTCATCTGACACAATATCATTCAATGATGACACCAGTCTCTCTGATACCCCCGATCTTCCGACCAACGACATGTATTTTTTAGCTATAAAAGCCAAGCCTGGCATAAAGGTTCTGTTCTGCTCCCAGAATAAAAACGGAACACTTAATCTCGGCAACAAAGGCTGCTGCAGATATAGAGTCAGTTCATTTGGAAAAGAACTTTGAATCCGTGTGTCCTGAGAACTTAAACTGGAACCACTGTTCACCAACTCCAGATCGTGTGAAGACCAAAGAGGGTTTGATTTTAAACTCACTTTGGCTTTTTTATTCTGGAAGGAGCAGAAAGGAGAAAGTTTTCCGATTTCGGTATGGTACGTCCTAACTTCCGAGCCTAAATTGGATGTGACTGTCTCCACTATAGACGGATTCAGATATAGTTTTTTGAACTCCCGGGTTTCGTAAAAGCTTAGTGTCCCTCTCTTGGAAGTTAGTTATAAGCTTTGGCATAACTTTTAGGCTGTATTAAGATTTGGCTTGAGGTTTTTTAAAAATCTTTCTATAATAGACACAAGGGGGATAACAAGACTAGCAGTAATGTACTGGAAACCTGAGATCTCCTTTGTGGCCTTATCGAAAGGTGATCAAATAGTTACAATTTCAGTGATTAGTTTTATATCTGAACCAGAAATCATCATTGGTGCATTTTTAATCGAGGGATCTGCCAGTATTGCAGCTATATATGGGGACATTGTATAGAGTCACGAATGTCAAGGTGTTGAGAAGAATGGGAAAAGTTAAAGAGATCTTAAATACAGTTAAAGTCAGAAAACTGCATTATCTGGGACATATTATGAGGGGCGAGCGTTATAACTTGTTGCAATTAATAATGCAAGAAGAATACAGGGTAGAAGGAGTCGCGAAAGAAGACGCATCTCCTGGTTGAATAATTTGAGAGCTTGGTTTAACTGCACTTCTGCTGACCTCTTTAGAGCAGCGGCGTCGAAAGTGCGAATTGCCATGATGGTTGCCAACCTTCTTAGAGGAGATGGCACGTGAAGAAGAAGAAAGTGGGGACATTAGTGTGAATCTTTTAAGCATATGGTAGACAGAATTTCATCTGAAAGCTTCACTTCACCATCTGACTTGCCCTCCCGTTCCTGCTCCATCCGTAACCTTTCCATGAAGCGATTGCTGTGCCTAGCGAAAGTGACTATGGTTTTTATTTCGTTTATTACATGTTTTAATGCTACATTGCTTATATCTTCTAGGCCATCTGTGACAACTAAATCTAATATGTGTAAAATTAAGCAGAGCTCACACTCGCCTCAGAAGCAGATGAAGATGCTTCCTGATCGCCTCTATGCAAAAAAGTTCCGATGTCCACCAGTTCTTTATCCTAAGCAAAAACAAATTTCCCTTATTAATTCCTTTACTAAAATTTTTCTATGAAATGAGCTTACCTTTGGCTTATTTTCCAGATATTTTGGATGTTTATTTTTTAGGTGCTGCCTCAAATTCGTCGTGCCTCCTCCTGGTTTTAATATTTTCAAACAAATGGAGCACTGTGCCTCATGTTGCTACGCTTGGAAAATAAATTCCACACACACGATTTCGACATGGTAAAAATAAAATATTCGAAGCTTGAAGATGAAAAGAAAACGGCGTTATTACTAGATTTATTTAGGCACTCCTAAAGTATAACTGGTCTTCAATGTCGTCATGAAAATTACTTGATTACTTGGATCGAAATTACATTTGATTTGTGTGAATCTCAAAGATTTGTGAATTTCAGTAGTCGGATGTAGAGAACAGTAAACCAAAATTATTATAATACTACTGCTCAACAGAGAGCGCTGAAATAATTTAGCTTCTATTGTCATTGAATATATTATGAGAGTAGATAATATGCAATTATTGCATTCAATTAAATGATGCAAATTTAATTTACCTTTGAAAATCTAATCCTCTAAAATACCCACCAATTTTCCTCTCCTTCCAAACCCAAAAAATTCCCCAACCATTTCAACTTATAAAATATTTCACAGACTCTTCAAATGGGATTTAAAAAAAAATAATATGAACATAAATATTTTACTTAAAAATAAATTGGATAATGCAATTCATCTTATATTTTTACTACCAGCAAAAAAAATTTATCATGTATTACTTTTAACACGTTTGCATATTTGTTTAATATTAGGTACATTAACTCATTTTAATACTTCCTGTATTGTTTTGAAAACTTAGGGAATTCCTTGAGATTCGTATTCGGTAATTCGATATTTATAGTCATAACATTATTATTTTTGGTAATCAGAAAAAGCCAATAAAACTAAAAAAGCTAATAACCGGTTTTTACTTTAAAAATAAAAAACCGGTTATAACCGGGACAAAAAAACAACCGGTAAAACCGGTTATTGCGAAGTAAAAAAACCGGTTTTCGGTTAAAACCGGTAGGTTTTTCCCATCCCTAGCTCCAGGATATGATCTCATAACAGGAGAATTATTAAAAAATCTACCAACAAAAGCCATAGTTAAGCTGACACACCTAATAAATGCTGCTTTTAGATTGAGATATGTTCCCAGACTCTGGAAAGTAGCCGAAATAATTAGGATTGCCAAACCAGGTAAATCTCCTAATGAAGTGACATCCTATCGACCTATATCCCTCCTTCCGGTGATGTCAAAACTATTTGAAAACCTTCTATTAAAACGATTAAAACCAATAATAGAAAGAAAAAATCTTATACCAAATCATCAATTTGGTTTCAGAAATCAACATTCCACTATAGATCAAGTTCACAAAATAACAAATATAATAGAAAAAACAGAAGAAAATAAAGTCTGCTCTACAATCTTCTTGGATGTAGCACAGGCGTTTGATAAAGTCTGGCATGACGGTTTAAACTATAAACTAAGAACGTTCATGCCTAAACAGTATTCAGAAATCTTGAAATCATACATTGCGAATAGATATTTCAGAGTAAAACAAGAAGAAGTGTACACCGACTTAAGCGAGATCAAAGCTGGCGTGCCACAAGGAAGTGTCTTAGGTCCGGTCCTGTAGAGGGGAGCTTGATATTAGATATAAGAAATTGTATCCGCTGATTGGAAAAAATTCAACATTGTCAATTCATAATAAATTATCCATCTACAAGCAAGTACTGAGGTCAGTATGGTTATATGGGTGCCAACTCTGGGGCTGTACCAAAGCTAGTAATCTACTTATTATCCAGAGATTTCAAAATAAGGTACTGAGAAACATTGTTGATGCTCCTTGGTATATCCGTAACAGCAACCTCCACCAGGACCTGGGTATGGAAACTGTGATCGAAATAATCAAGAGAACAGCAGCAAGTCACGAGCAGAGGCTGCATAGTCATGTGAATGTCGAGGCAATCCAGCTTCTTGACAACACTGAACTAAAGAGAAGACTCATAAGGACAAAACCATTTGAGCTAGTGTAAATGTGTAACAGTTTAGTGTAAAAAGCAGAGTATATTGCTGTGAAGTTATTGCATGGTAGTTGTAGTGCATTAGTTAATAGATAAAATAAGAGTAAGCCATACGGTAAGCCCTTAGATTTAAGTATTTGCTGTTATTATGTTAGGTCAGAAAATAACTGATAATTGGTCATTTGTGACCAGATAGCAGTATACAAACACTGCGAAGGTGTTAATAAAAAAAAAGATAGTGCCACAGAATAGGAAGAATAGGAAACGAGGCTATGTTCGTCCACATTTAAAATATCATTCTCCCAAAAATTACTATATTCGATCCTAAATGATTGCCTTTTGGCGCACGAAATACGCTAGCGCGTGTAGTTAACCCTGCAACGGTGGCGCCAAGTCTCTCAGATCCAAGCGTCGTACTAGACGGCATAAAAGGAGTGGGGTTTAAACTATGAACCTCGTGCTCTTTATACCTTACTAATATTTGTTATTGCATCGGCCGTCGAACCGAGAACTTTTGCCAGATTTTTATCTTTATTGTTATGGCCTATTTGGGTTCATTAGATTTGTGCGACAACCGCTTAAGTAACTTAAGTGATTTTTGTTTTATTTTCGTTTCTTGAACTTGAACTAGTCAAATTTATTATTTTTAGCACAATGAGTTATGAAAAAGAGGAAAGTCGTCTACTTCAATTGCTTGAGGAAGTCGAAACTGACACAGAACATCATTTTGATGACATTGAATCAGAGGATGAAGTAGATAACATAGAGAAATATCTTTCAGATTCAGATACTGAACAAGAGGGTGATGGTGATGATTGCGAAGTTGATGTAATACCAGCAAAAGTTTCACGGATTGCCACTTTTATGGGTAAAGATGGAGCAGTCTGGAAAAACCACTGCTCGGTGAAAACGGTAAGAACTCGCCAATTTAATAAAGTTTTTCACTTACCGGATGTAAAAGCATATGGCAAGAATGCTAAATCCATAATTGATTGTTAGAATTTGTTTTTTTTCCGAAAATATTTTAAACATTTTTGTTGAAAGTATGAACAAATATATAGATCAAATGAAAGAGATGTAGAACAGAGCTTGTTCTGCTAAAAATACTAATTTAATCGAGATAAGAGCTTTACTAGGATTGCTCTATTTAGCTGGGTGTTTGAAAAGAAATCAGTTAAGCACAGAAAAGTTGTGGGAGCGAAATGGCAGCGGGGTTGAAATGTTTCGGTTAACCATGTCGCAGCAACGTTTTTTATTTTTGTTAAGACATCTTAGATAATTTAGAAACTCGAAGAAAAAAAAAATGTCTGATAAGCTAGCGCCTATAAGACAACTGGTTGTAGGTTTTGTAAAAAATTGCAAAAATGCCTACACAATTAACGAGTATGGCACTATAGATGAAAAATTTAAGGCATTTCGGGGAACATGCGGTTTTAAACAGTATATTACTTCCAAACCGAACAAATATGGATTAAAAATATTTGCCTTAGTTGATGCAAAAACTAGATAAACATTAAATCTAGAAGCCTATGTTTCTTTACAACCAGAGGTACCCTTTCATTTAAAAAATGATCCAGTTAGTATTGTCGAGAGATTAATTGGTCCAATATCGGGTACTCGAAGAAACCTTCGTGGGATAATGGTTTACTAGCTTAAGCTATTACAAAACTTCATGTGATCACAATCTGACATACGTCGGTACAATGAGAAAAAACAAAAGACAATTTCCGTAGGAGTTTATAAACACAAATATCGACCTGTTTATCAAAACTACCAAATTATATATCTGGCCAATAATCAAAATGATAATTTGCTTCGTAAAATGTACATAAAATGTTTGGTGTCAGAGCTAATGAACCAGCATTTAAAGCGTCGCTCCATAGTGGAAAATATCTCTCCACCTGCATGTAGATTTTGCGTTAAAGGCAGTAAGACTCGTTATTTTTGACAAACGGGAAAAAATTTTATTTGTTTAACACATGCCCAGGTTAAGTGCCCTGATTGTATATTGCACCCTCAAAATGTTTAAAAGTGCAATTCATAGGATCAGGTTTGACAAATAAATCTTATATTTTAATGTTTTATATATATATATATATATATATATATATATATATATATATATATATAATATATATATATATATATATATATATCGGGTTTTTTAGGCGTTACGCCCGTCCGGTAGGGATCTATGGAGGAGTATCACCGAGCCGCAAGCCCTTATCTCTTGCCGTACTGCTCCACCATAGACCGATCAGACCCCAGCATATTCTTGTCTAAGGCGCAGATTCATCTAGAATTTTAAACTGCTGCGTTAGACTTTTTGTTTTCTGTACACCGAGCTGGGGCTCGATCCCACATCCACTGAACCATTCGACAGTGAAGCGAATGAGAGGCAGCCGCACAGCCCGCTGAGCTATCTGACCAACAAATGTTTTATACCCTTAATAAAATAAAAGTTAATTTGCATGAACCCTTGTGGTTGAATATTACTTATTTAGAGAATTAAAGGACGAAGGACCATCTGCCTGGGACTGGAATGAAAAACAAAATTAAACACTAACTTATATTTAATGATAAGATTAAATAGCAATTTCTGAAATCTGTCCGAAAACACTGTGATATGGGATAATTCACTACACTTTTCACTGGCGCTATTTTCACTCTTATATACGATTACAAGTACAATTGCTTAGCGGAATTTTGTTTCTATGTTTAAAGCGAACTACTGGCAACACTGCTGATTTGAATAGATTAACTGTTTATAATGATAACTATACTGCGGTTTTTGGAAACACTGATTACTATAAATGATTGACTTATAATCTTTATGAATAATATTGCGATGCGAACTATTTAGTTACAAATACGTATAATATATTAATAAGCGAATTTTGCGGGCTATCGATGTTAGCTTACGAGATTTTGCGACCGACTGTGATAATAGCTTGTTCTGAACTGGTTGATAATATCTAAGTTATGTAGGCAGGTAGCGCAGGGCTCCTACCCCTAAAGTACCGTTAGATATCTTTCTTTATTTCTTCTAAGAAGGCTTAGCAATATGAGAAAAATTAATCTCAAGTGAAATGGAATTTCACCACCTTGTTTTATTTTTCACATTTCATGAACATACATCTTTTTTATAATTATTTTGGAATGTTAGATTATTTATTGTGCCCAAATTACATTTTATTGTTTAAATGATATTCATAAATAAGTAAAGGTAGATAATACACCAGTATTGTTTTGATTTTTTAATTAATAAATTATTGAATTTTGGGTCTGTCAGATTTGGCGCTACTACTGGTGTTCCGATATGGGGCGCCACAAATGAAGGGTAAAAGGACAAAAAAGAGGAACATTTCAAATATTTTACATAAGTTTCTACTAGAACTACAAGTTTCTATTCCTCACGTTTAGTTTAGAAAACTGCTGTTAAAAACTCATGTCTCTTGAGCTATAACTTTTTTATTTTATTTTTTTTTAATTTAAACCAGTAGTTTTTTATATTGTATTTCACTTTCTGATTAATCAAATATAGTTGTAATTATGCCATGTATTACTTAAGTAAATAATATATTAATTTTATACATTAACAATGAAAAATACATCCTACATTAGCTTCTTGTAATTATATTGCATAAGCTGGATATAAAGGGTATAATAATACACTTCAGCCTAGAGGACCTATTAACGATAATAAGTAAATAAGCATTATTTTATATTCCCCATAAAATATAAAGTGATATTTAACTAGCATTTATAGCGTTAAAAAGTCGTATCCAACAGGAAGTGAGGTAGATAAGTAAATACGAACTTTAAAACATAATGACGGTATTAAATTTTTGTTTCGATACAGGGCAGCGGAAAGCCGCTTATACGTATTTCGACCTCTTTAGGTCTCATCAGAACGATATATGCTACTGCCACTGCATATGCAGAGCAGTGGCATATACCGCTCTGATGAGCCCTAAAGAGGTCGAAATACTTATAAGCGGTCTGCCGCTGCTCTGTATCGAATCAAAAATTTAATACCGTCATTATGTTTTATTTCTTTACTCTGTTTGGACTACCAGAAACTGAATTCACTACGAATTTTGACCATGATGAACGGCAGGTGGAATGCATATTTTAGATTCCCTTGCCGAGTAATTCATCAATCTGTTTGCTTTGCAAGTCGTAAAAGGCAAAGTGGTAAACATTTGAATTCAGTTTCGCCAGGTAAGAAATCGTATGATTTCGCTTGTTGCTTTTAAATACGAACTGTTAATATTGCCGAACGGCACTTGGATAATGTGGCAACAATCATTCCTCCCTTATATTATCACAAAATTGATTTATTATCATAAATGGCTTCTTTAGTTGTTAGTATTACGGACAATACCATAATTTTAAAAGTCAAATACAACTAGTTTATTTACAAACTAGTCTTCTTACAAACTCCTTCTGATGACGGGTAGAAACACGTGTTAGGGAGTGGTAAGAGACTCAAATTAAATCGAAACGCAACCTTCTTCGTATAGTTCATTTACGTTAAATATTGTGTTTTTATGGAATTAAAATACAACCGATTGTAATGAAATTACGTTTTTGTTTTTGACGTGTTTTTGATTTTCAAGCCGGAAATCGGTTTCAGAATAATTATTATAAATTGAAAAATTACGTTAACTTATAGATGTTTTAAATTAGCGTATTGTAAAAGCCAATTTGAGTTTGCAGCCAGTTTTCTATGCGATCTTGTATGTTGTATACTTTATATAGGGGTACTTTCCTTTTTACTATATCTTTACTATTCCTTTACTAAAGGGGGTTATATAGGGGTAAACTAAGGTTTTTTCAATGGTTAATATTATAGACTGGCCTAAAAAATTGTGTTTAAAAATTTGCTGTGTTCTAGGCTTATACCCCGTGGAGGGTGTTTTTCATTATTTTTGGAGGCCTCGATCAATTCATTGGTTATTGAAGGACATATATTAGACACCATCAGTCGTTTTGCTGGTGTAATTAATCTTCCGACTGAAAGGATATGGTTTTCAATAAAAATAGTAGGATTTGTGGAAATGACCTCCTCAACTAGATTTGTTTTGGTTAAATAAATACATATTCTGCTGTTTGAGATCCTTGAGATGACGCATATATTTCTTGGTCCGATAATATCTCTCATGGATTTAACGTAGTTATATAACTTAAAGTCTTCTTCTGAATTAATCACTATGGCTTGCTGCTTCTTTTGAAAGGAGTATTTCGGCGCTGATTTAACTGCTGCTGTGTAAGAAATGGATGGCTGTGAGATGTTTGTTGAAGTAGATTGCTGTGACATGTTTGACGTTGTGGGATTATTTTTAGTCCGTGAACTTATATTAATATTTGAGGTGCCCTCGTAGTCAAGAGAAACCTTGGAAATCTTTTTGGTTTTGTCTTCTATTGGTGAATATTACGTTAGCAACCAGTAATTACTCATCGTAATTCTGGCTGCCTATTCGACAGGTAGTTGTTCCAATAATAGGTTTATGTTTATTGTACCGTACTAATTATTGATAAGAGAAGCAAAAAGTCGTTTACTAAAATAAAGTGATGTAAATGTTTTTATGCCAGTAAATGCAAGTAAAATTAAATTTTATTCACCGAAATATTACTGACAGGTGCACAACACAATAACTTTACTCCACTGTATCAATTAATATAAACTATTTTGCTATTTAGACAACAAAATATTAAAGAGGTTGTCCGATTCGAATACACACGTTCTAGCTCGATTAGGCCAGTCCACATGTCCATTTTAAATAAGTATTTTAATTATATATTGCTTATTACTAGACTTCGGCAAATATGCATATTGCATATTTGCATATTGTGCATATTTTATGCAAATATTTCATATTTTGGCATATTTGTATAAAAGTTTGCATAAAGTGCATAAAAGTTCAGATTTTTATACTGTATTTGAAAATTTTTAAACATACCAATTTATTTCAATTCTTGTATAAAATTTTGTAGTCATTTTAATCAAGAAATGATCTAAGTACGTAATCTCTACAGGTACAAAACATTTACAATTTCAAAGAAGATCAATTTAAGTAGCCCTCAACATTCTTAGAAAGTCTCGGTCACTGAGGCATTCAGTTATTGGATAATCGCTAAGGGTTCGCTCATTTGCATTTTATGATCTAATCCCCAAATCTATCTACAATTTATTGTATCTTAACAGCAGGTAAACGGCTAATAGTTTTGTTCCTAATTTAGGGATTTTCCAAAATCTCCCAGTTTATTGAATTAGGTACCTAAACATTTCTAATTTGATGCTCAATTTGTAAATCATTTTTGTTTTGATATTCAAAGCGTAAACACTCGTTGTGCGTAACAAAAAGGAAGATTGTGATTTTATAATGCCTAAAACAACCAGTGCTTCAACTTGGATTAAACCTTATAAAGAGCTGTCTATGGATATGGGAAAAATCTACTGTTCAGTCTGTGGCAAAATTGTAAGTATCTAATATTTTCTATTAAATATCTAATATTTCATACATACAGGGTGTTTCCAAATGACACTTACAACGTTTGACTGTAGATACTTCTCGAAAAATTGAACAAAACGATATAGTTAATGAGGGGTCAAACTTATTTACTTTTCGAGATACAGGGTGTTAAAATTAAAAAAAATTAAATTCTTTTAGTTAATAACAACAATAACTTTAAAACCAATAAACGTATTTACTTGAAATTTAGTACTCGTAGGTTGTTTTTAAATGAAAAATAGCTTCCTTTAGTGAGAAAAAATTGTCCATGGTACAATACAATGGTGTGTATTTAGAAAAATTTTTCACCTTTACTTTTTTTTATGAAGTCAGCTATTCTAAAACATAATTATTTTTATTGTAATTGAATTAACAAAAAAAAAACTTTTGTTGAATTTTAAAATAAGTTATATAATGTACTAATGGTTAGTAACAAAAACTAATTTGTGGATTAATACTGCATTTAAAACACTTAGCGAGTGTTTTTTTTTCCAAACCAGTTATTTGATTAACCAAAAACACCTTGTATATTTTTATATTTTAAAGGTTGGGTTAAAATAAAGGTTTTTATTTTTATTTATAGATAGCATGTGAGAAGAAATTTCAGATAGACCAACATGTGAGAACTGCTTCACACATTGTAAAAAAAGGAAAAATAGGAGGAAAACATCAAACTTCAATGGCTAAATGTTTCCAATCTACTTCAAAAAAATTAGATGAGCAAGAAACTTTTAATGAAGACTTGTGTCGCGCATTAGTGTCTGCAAACATACCGCTTTCAAAATTAGCAAATATAAATTTTAGTTCGTTTCTAAAAAAATATTGCAAACTTAATGTTCCAAGTGATCGGTCTCTAAGAAGAAATAATGAGAACGGGCTATACTCGTCGGTGTTAATTAATATTAAGGAAGAAATTGCAGATAATTATTTTTACATATCTGTAGACGAAACCACTGATTCCTCAGGAAAGTATACTGCTCATTTATTGATTGGTGTTCTTAAAGAAGATACCTTACCAAAATCTCATCTAATTTCATGCCAGCAACTTGAGAAAACAAATGCTTTAACAATTTCGCGTTTTATACAAGAAACATTAGCAACTTTTTTTCTTCCGACAACTATTCCTTCTAATAAATTACTGCTTATTTTATCGGATGCTGCTCCTTATATGGTGAAAGCAGGACAAAATTTAAAAATATTTTTCCCAGATTTAATACATGTTACTTGTGTAGCGCATGGATTAAACAGAGTTGCAGAGGAAATACGAAAAAAGTTTCCTCTTGTAAATACCATGATATCCAGTGTCAAAAAAGTATTTCTTAAATCTCCTATAAGAATTCAACTTTATAAAGAAATGCTACCTAACATTCCTCTTCCACCACAACCTATTTTAACGCGATGGGGAACATGGTTAGAAGCAGCTAATTTTTATGCAGATCATTTTGTTAAAATAAAGAACATAATTGATACGTTAACAGATGAAAGTTCCCAATCTCTTTTGGATTCTAAACAAACTTTTCAGAGTAACTTGCTTCAACAAGAACTTTCATTTATAAAATCAAATTTTAGTTTTGTTCAAAAAACAATTACTCAGTTAGAATCACCAAAACTGTCATTGTTCGAAAGTACAGCATTAATAAAAGAATTTGCGTCATGTTGTCGGAACGTTAGAGGTAATATTGGAAAAGATATTTTAAAAAAATTTGAAGCTACTATGGAAAAAAAATAAAGGTTACCATATTCTTTCTGAAGTAGTCAGTGTTCTAGCTGGAAATATTTCGGAAACAATTAATTTAGAACCAAATGTTTTGGTTAGTTTGAAAAATGCTCCCGTTACATCAGTTGATGTTGAACGAAGTTTTTCCATATATAAATATATGTACTCAGACAGAAGCCACAAGTTTTTGTTAGAAAATTTTAAACACCACTTGGTCATTTATTGTTACCATAATTCTAAATAAGTTTATTCATACTTAAAAATAATGTAGTTACTTAAAATAAATGTAAATCTTAAGGAATAGTAGGAAATATTTAGTTATGTACACTTTTTTTTTAAATGGAATTGTTACTATTTTACGATTTTTTTATTTATTTGTATGCATATTTTGTAAAATATTTGCATATTTTCGGGTAAACACGTGCATATTTATGCGCATATTTTCTACATTTTTATTTGCATATTTGCCGAAGTCTACTTATTACTTTTGTATTTCGGCACTATTTACTCTAATTGGAGTAAGTTAAATCATGTACTTCATCAAAGCTATTTCTATTCTATTCTATTCAAATTCTCTGCGAGTTCCTCCACCACATTTTATAGTTCCTCCAATGTGATCGGTATAATCACGATATCATCAGACAATCTGCGGTGGTTTAACTTGTTGCCAATAATGTTGATGTCATATGCTGACCAATTTGTTGTTTTAAAGACGTCTTCTAGGGCTATATTAAACAGTGTTGGCGATATTATGTATTACTTGCCGAAATTATTGTCAGAGCATACTGATTTATTTTTAAAATAATCTGTGCGAATGTTTTGCTTGTTTTAAAACTAGATAATATGGTTAATAGAAAGGCTAACACTTATTCCAAAGCACTGTATAAAATTGCAATATAAATAGTGAGGCAAGATTATGTTATAAATTACCTTAAGCGTCAAATTGAGTATATTGGTTTGTCTAAAATGATCTTAATATACAAATCATAGATACGTTTGTTATTATAAGATAACTTTCTGTAGTTATATGAATATTACTGTCCAATGTAAGTATTGAATATGAATTTAGATTACATTTTACGATAATAATTAACTATATTTAAAAGATATGTTCGATATAAATTAGATAATAAACAAGATTGTTCATTATTAAACTAATGGTATTTTAAATAATTTTTGTATCATTTCCGTTATACGTTAAGAATTATATTTTAATAAGGTTGTTACTACTTTCTATTTATTGAGATCTTATATATTTAAAATTATATTTATATATTTCTACAATTCGTTTATTTTTCCTTTTACTTTTACATTATTTTTACATTACAGCGATTCTCTACACGTCGAAACATGAAATTAAAAGTGTAATTACATAGTAAACATGTTCGTGTTTTCTCTTATATTTTTTCCCTTCAGATCTTTTACTCACTGACGAAATATAAAAACAATACAACTTTAGAAATAGCAGAAACCTAGTTGTCGAATTTTTTTTTGATCATAGAAAAAAATTTAAGTTCAGATCAAATATGAACCGATCTTTATTTGTATATTTTGCAATGAATCCCATATAATTTTGTATATAATTTATTTCTTCTGAATACATCCCATTCTCTAGGTAGATTCTGTGTGTCACTTAACAAATAGCACACGAATGAGTTGTCCACTTGACTATAGGTGCTAAATGTGCTTCTTCCATTACTAGCCCAGTCTGGTTATGCAAAAATCATCGATTTCACGGCAAAATTTTTCGCAGATATCTGAAGCTTTTAAGATATTGGTGGGAGTTACTAGATGACAAATAGATGAACAAGTACTCGTGTTTTTGTCTTGCGTTTTTTTAAACAATAATTTGTGGTCACAATTTGATTTTTAGTCTATAAGTTTTTTCCCTTATAATTTACATAATCAATATTTATATAATTTTTTTATATCAAGAATATTTTTATTTTCCCGTTTTTTAAATTAAAATTAATAAATAATTTACGGAGATATTTTAAAAAAAATAGTTTTTTGCACTAATTTATAAATTTTATTAATTTTTTTATTAACAAAATAAAATGTTTATCCTTGGCTATCCGTCGATCGGATAGCCAAGCGGGCTGGGCGGCTGTCTTCTCCTTCGCTTCAATGCGAGAGATGTCAGTTCAATCACCAGCTTGGTGTACAGAAAACAAAAAGGCTAACGCAGCAGTTTAAAATTCTAAATGAATCTGCGGCTTAGTCTAGAATATGTTGGTATCTGATCGGCCTATGATGGAGCAGTACGGCAAGAGATAAGGGCTTGCGGCTCGGTGACACTCCTCCATAGATCCCTACCGGAAGGGCGTGTGCCGCCTAAATACCGGGTATATATATATATATATATATTATATATATATATATATATATATATATATATATTATATATATATAAAATGTTTGAACATTTGAACATCGAGGAATTACCGTCTTTTAAATTTGTGCGAAATTTTTTGCCGATCTGTCAAACAGTTTAAAAGTCATTTAATTTATCTATCCTGAGGCTAAATATTTAAACTTTGAACTTGCTTTATTAATAATGCTAGACCATTTAACAAATTTTATAGAATTCTTCAAGACTTAAACTATCTCAGAAGTTAAATGCGTATTGCGTTTTAATCGAAATTATTTACAAAATAAACGTTTGAAAAAGGGGTATGTTTTTTGCTTATAAACAATTGTAATAACTTCTATATTTTTCAAGCTACAAACTTGTACGATTTCCAGCTTTGTTTTTAACGAATATGGTTTTTTGTTGAAAACCTCTTTTTTTATTGCTAGCACCTTGATTTAGGTTTTTTATTTCTTTATTTCTGTAATTCTCTTTATTTCTGTATTATTCTCTGTATTCTCTATTTATTTTAGCTTATTTTCTATGCGTTTTCTATTCTTTTCTCTTTTCTCTTTACTTTTTGTCTTTGCTCTATATATCTATTCTTTGTCTCTGTTGTTTTTTTTCGTGATCATTTCCATCCTTAATGATTTTTTTTAGTTCTATTTCTTGTTGGCACTTTATGTCGAACCAGTCTTTCCTCTTTTTATTCTCTTGTTTATTACATTCTTTTGCAGCTTTGTTCATTACTTGCTTTACGTTTTCCCATTTGTTCTCACTTTGCTCTTCTATTTGTACCTTTTTTAGTTCTCTTTCCATTGTTTCCTCTTACATTTCTTGCTATTTCTTTGTTGCTTATCGAATTGGGTTATTTATACATTTTATTTTTTTTATTTTGTTTTTGTTTTCTGGTATCAGTTGCTTAATTTTCAAGTCCACCATGTAATGATCTGAGTCAGCGTCTGGTCCTCTGTATGTTCTTATCTTCTTTATACATTGCTGTTCTTATTTTTCGATGATGAAATTACTGATGTTATAATTTTTTTCACCTACTGTTTTCGAAACAGACGTAAAAATTAATAAGAAAAAATTTTATTTAAAAGAAAATTATTTTATAAAAGGTACAGTAATAAAAAACTGTAGAAACCTTTTAAATATAGTTTGATTAACTTTGAATTACATCTTTGATATTTAAAAACTATGATTTTTAAGTTAAAAAAGAAATTGATCACATGGCAATGTAGAACTCTACTGGGGTTACACGAAGTGTCTGTGACGACATTTGCTATCAACAACGGTAAAAACTCCACTAAATAATGATAAAACTATAGCAATCTGTACGGATCCTCTATCCTCCACACAGTCCATAAGAAACGTACATTCTATCTACCCAACTTGTTCAGAGTTCGATCTTCAACTGAGACTAAGGTTTACTAAGTGCTACGTATGGTCAGTACTGCTATATGGCGTAGAGGGCTGAACACTCAAAACGAGGAATATAAACAGATTAGAAGCT
Source organism: Diabrotica balteata (assembly GCA_918026665.1). Taxonomy (NCBI): domain Eukaryota; kingdom Metazoa; phylum Arthropoda; class Insecta; order Coleoptera; family Chrysomelidae; genus Diabrotica; species Diabrotica balteata. The sequence continues at coordinate 35,933,542 of OU898276.1, forward strand.
TTCGAAATGTGGCTTTATTGCCGTATCCTAAAAATACCATGGACAGCGAAAATCACAAATATAGATGTTCTTAAAAGAATAAACCAAGAACGCCAACTTTTCGAAACCATCAAGAAAAGAAAAACAGCGTATCTAGGTCACATCATGCGAAATGAAAAATACCAGTTCCTCCAACTTATAATCGAGGGTAAAATTGAAGGCAAGAGAGGAATGGGACGCAAGAAAATGTTCTGGCTCCGAAACATAACGCAATGGACAGGGATTAACGACATACAATCTCTGATACATATTGCAAGAAATAGAGAATTAATGGAAAATGTGATCGCTAACATCCATTAGTGGATTTGCATCTGAAGAAGAAGATCCACCCAATAGTTCAAGAAATCCAGAGCATATTTAATTGTCTTTAAACTAATCGAATTACAGTAACAACATTGTGGGTTCCATCACACGTTGGTATTCCAGGTAACATTCCGTAACGAAAAAGCCGATCAAGCAGCAAAACAAGCATGTTCTCTTAACCTGACAACAGACATTCAAATGTCATCAGTTCTAAAAATAACACTCAAACATAAAACACCAATGAAAAGAAAGGACAAATTTATCATTCGAAGATTGAGAATAGGGCAAACTCGCCTTACTCATGGACACCTAATGAATTCCAGTAACCAGATTTTGTGCCAGTACTGCAACGCCACGACTTCCGTAACACATGTCAACACTACCTAGCGGCTAGAAGAAAATACAATCTTGGTAACAACCTAAAAGACATACTTATCTCAAACAGCAGCAACTATGAAAATGTATTAAACATTTTAAAAAACGTAAAGTTATACAATTTAATTTCAAATAAAATGTATAAAAACGTATTGATTGGTACAACTGATTTGTACCCAATTTAAAGTATTCCATGTAAACATAAATGTAAATTATACCTGTTTCAATGATCATTAGCTGTCGAGACACATATTTTCGAAATAAAAAAAATATTTTACACTATTAGTATGAATTATTATTGCAATTTTTGAATTGCAAATTTTATGGTAAATTGCAAATTGCTTATAACAAAAATAAGGTTTTTTTTTACAATATTTATGTTTATAATAATACTAAACGAATTACTTACAGCTTTTGAATTATCGATTATTTCAGATCAGTCCATACCTGTAATAAACAAGAACAGTATGATAATAGTTATATGAATTATTGTAAATTGTTTAAAAACAAACTACGAGTTAAAACAGTAATTTATAATTACGTTTCATTTTGTCGTTTACATACGTAAATAAACATTGAGATTAAGATAGATGAACTACAAGCAACAAAGGTGCTGTATTTAGTTATGATGATGACCGCAGTGTTCCGAACTCTGGAGAGCGGGATTGTTGTGACAGGCCGTAAAATTATAGGTAATTTAAAAAAATCATAGTATATGAGAAAAAATAAAGATCGCGTTTTATTTTATCGCATTAAATAATGGTTAATGTTTACTAATTGTTTTTTTGAAACTGTTGGATTAAAAATTCAATTTCAAAGTAATAGATTATTGAAAATATGATTACTGACATTTAAAATTCGCATGTCTATAGCATAAAAACTTAAAAGTTTAGCAGTATTAAAGTATATACCTATTTTGAAGAGAAGCTCAAAAATATCTATAATAAAATGCCGAGGCGACCATCACGGAACTAACGAACGAAGATGGCGTCTTCATAAGTAGCATCACAAAATAGCGGTTCTCCACATCTATTCACTACTCTTGAATAATTCGTTTCTAGTCATCATATATTTCTTCTAAGCAATTTTGATTTAAAAACTGCATGGAAAATAACTAACAAATTACAGATATTAAATGAGAAGTATAAACATTTAAAAAGTATTTGTCAATAAAAGATTCGCTTCGCAACGATTATCAAAGTTTTAAAGTACTAAATGTCATCCGATTAATAACAATATTTAATCAATTGTTTACATTTTTAACACACTTCTCATTTTAAAATAATTTTATATAAATACAATTATTATTTTCAAATTTCGTTTGAATTTGACAGGTTTATCAGAAGTAAACAACGTATGCTTTTTTAATCCGTCAACAGGTGGCGTTAGGCGCAAACATAATATTTTATTGAATTATTTGAATATAATATAATTTGTCTAAAATAGAAATAATAAATAATTAATAAAATTACTTTATTTAATTTTAAAAATATTATTTGAATTTTAAAAATATAAAAAACATCGAATTCTTCGCGCCACTGTACCACCTACTGTAACATCTTTTTTTTTAATTTAAACTTTATTATTGTTGTTACAGCAGCTCACTGTAATGGACCGAATATTACCCATTTAAAATTTACGTAGATTTATGAAAATGTGTGCTGATATTATTTTGATTTTCTTATTAGTAAACGACACGTACTTGATTTACACCTTGTACAATTCTAATACATTTATCAGTAGATCAAGTTACATTTATGCGTCACCCTCCCCAATTTCTTGTCGTTCCAGATATTTGTATGCATCATTGAGTATTGAGTGTTGTACGGTAGGACCGCTATTTTTAAATGTACTCTACTGCATCAACAGTTATCATTTCGACGCCAAGTGAAAGCATTTTTGAAATTAATTACGAAAAATTTAATTTTTTGCTCTGAAAATATGGTTTATAAAAATTATAGTAGATTTAAGGGTTATTATAAAAGATACTATAGTACGTAGTAAAAAGGAGTGTAAATGTTCATCAGCTCAAACAGACCCTAGGCCCAAGGCTCTGGTTTTCTTTCATTTCTTCCCCAGTCCCAAGTCTTCTTTTCCTATTCTATCCATTTTCTTGGTCGTCCTCTTTCCTTTTTGTGCCAGCTTGAGTGTTTGAACTTTTGCGATCTTTGAAATTGTTTGTTGTCCATATATTTGTATTATTTTAATATTTGTTCTTCTTCTCCAGATATACCCATCTTTTATTCCTCCATATATTATTCTGAGTATCTTTTGCTTCCATCTATCTAGCTTCAGTTCTATGGTTTTGCTTAAGATCCAGGTCTCGCTAGCATAAAGCGCCGTTGGTCGGATAACCGTTCTTCTTTTTGCTCATCTGGATATTTTCTTAATCTCAGCATCTATTTGGAATTCCATCACTTTTTCTACCTTCAGGCATTCTTTTTTCGAATTATCGAGTTCACTCATTTCTATTTGTTAATGCTATTTCCAAATAATTGAACTGTCCAACAATCTAAAAGTTATATACCTTGTTTGTGGCAGATACTTTCCAAAACTGTCCTAAATGTTCATTATTTTCTCTCATCTCCATGCTCATGCTCAAGTATTTCAAAGGGTGTTTACCCCGATATTTTGGTGGCTTAGGCATGTTAACTTGTAAGTATAACCATTTTTGCTTTTTTTAATCTTAGTCAAAATTTCAAACCATGTTTGCTTTAACTAAATGCTTTATACTTATTTTAGGCATTTTTAAACCTGATGATGGAATTATTATTCCGAAAACGTTTGTGTAATTTATTGTAGCCCTTTTAAGGCTTTTTTAAATATACCTATTTACAAAGATCTAACCCATTTTTCTAAAATTAACATTTTCGACAAAATTCAACTTGTTCGTATGATTTTTAGAGGTTCAGTGGCATTTCCGTCTATGAAGATTGGAGTATAAATTGATGTGTGCAAATAAGTATGTATTAAAAATATGTTTAAGGTTGTCTTTAAAGATCAAACAACAATAGTAACAAACTATCCTTGTAGAATCATTAAATGTACGTTTTTATTAAGTTAATATATCGTCGCTTACATTTTGATTTTCATCTCTAACTTGAATCAATATAACTATGTTGTAATAATATCGATAAGTATAAATATAATTAAAATAAATTGCTTTAAACATTTATGTCTTAATATTTTTCGAATAGTACAGAAAAAGACCTTTGTTATTAAAAACCCCGTTATTATCTTTACTACAAGTTGTTTTCTTTAAGTTTTAGTTTATTGAAGACACCGATCCTACCCAATCTAATTGAGTTTCGGCGAACATTTGTAATGTGCAATTTATAGTGAATGCATATGGATTTCTTGAGCTACTCCCTGTACAGTTAAAGCAAGTCTGCAGGTAATATGAATGTCTATTCTCCACCCACTTTGCGGCCTCTGTTGCTAACATTTAGACTGACTTCTAAGATGTACTTGTACGTGGGACGAACTAAATATCTTATGTGTCAGTTGCTCGCTATAGTTTTATTTTTGAATCTATTTACAGCCATTATTCTTCAGCAATGTTAAAATATGTTTCATCATGTCGTAACTTTTATTTTTTAAGGAAAATTTCAGAGCAGATGTCCTTTTGCGATCAATATTTTTATGTTTTATAGAACGTCAATGACATTTAATAAAAAATTGTCTAAACTTTTAAAATACTTTTTATTTAGGAATAATAGAACCACAGTAACTTAGTGGCGCTTTGGGGTAGGCGATAGCAGGCCACCCAATAATTTTAAGAGCTTTAAAATTAAAAAACATATATTTCAAAAATTATGTTAATGCATGTAAATAACTTGTAAATGTACTAAATCACTCAATACATTAACGTCCGTTAAAACAAATATGTTATTATATTACCACAGAAAGCATCGAATCATATTTAGGCATTTTAAATATCATTTATAGGCCCGATCGGAACTGGCCGACCCAGCTCACATAAGATCCTCGTACAAAAAGCGTTTGAAATTAAGCAGCTTGCCGGACAACGATTTTTATTGTCGTCTTTATGATTGCTGTTTAGGCACCAGACGATCGGGCCTACGCCGACCATCGTTGTCACTTGTAACGTAATTATCGAATTGTAATATAAATTTTCTTTTAAATTATGATAAAAAATTGTAACATAATCTAGAATTGTAACAAATTTTTAAACAAACAATACAAATGTGTTGTATGAGAACGCCATAAATAACTCCACATTTTTTGCATGCATTCTTGATGAAACAACCGATATTACTGAAAGGGTACAATGTTTAACAGTATGCAGATTAGTGGATACAAAAGGCGTTGTTCAAGAATATTTCTTAGGTTTTTTTGATCTAGGGGAAGACCGAAGTGCTCCAGCGTTACGTGACTTACTGTTTAGTGTAATTGGTAAATTTGACTGTAAAGCTAAATTAATTGTTCAAACCTACGATGGAGCTAGTGTTATGTCGGGACAACTTAATGGACTTCAAAAATTAGTGAGAGATTCTGCACCATGAGCAATATTTACCTATTGTTTCGCTCACCGCCTCAACTTAGTTTTACAACAAAGTTGCTCCAACATTACAACAGTCAAAATATTATTCTCAACGCTTCAAGGTATTCCAGCTTATTTTCACCAATCGCCCAAACGATCCTATTTTTGAAATAAAATACTTGGAAAACGAATTACCACAAATAGTGAAGTAAGATGGAATTCAAATACAAAATTAGTATATGCTGTGTCACAAGAAAAAAAATTTTACTTAAAAAAAAGTCTTTAGGACAGAATGAATTGCCCAGAATCAAATGCAAAATCAATTAGGCAGGCAGATGGTTTTAAACGTAAGTTGGAGGTTTGGAATTTGTATTTTTATTAAATGTTTTTAGTGATATATTTCAACAAACTGAGCTCTTATACAATATCTTGTAGAAGAAAAATAATGATGTTCAATTGTGTGCCAATTCAGTGTCCAGAAGTGTTGCAATGTTAAAGAGCTGGAGAAATGACCTTACATGTTCTAACCATTTCAACATTGCTGTTAGCGAAACCAATTTCAAACCCATCTTAAGTTGTAGTGAAGTTGATATTTTACCTGGTAGTTCATCTAATAATGGATATCAAAGTTTTTTGGAGAAAGCTAAAACTAAATTTGGAAGGATCTTTTTTGAGATTTTGGACAATATTATCATTCAATTAGAGCAACGTTTCTCGGATTACAAAAAGTTTCAATAACTGGAATTGGGCGATAATAAAATATTCACAGAATATGGCGCTAAATTTACGATGTAATTTGCTGGCTTGGCCTACCCAAAATTTTACCACACCAGTCGCCACTGCAGTAACTATGACATAAAAATGAATAAATAACCGAGGAAAGCAATGTTAAACAAAAAATTGTACGAAGACCAAAAGAAAACTCAATATAACAATTTGATAATATTGTTATGAAATTGTAACGTTATAAACGTCACATATGTTGTCTGTTATTTTTTTTTTTAAAGAATTATTTTAGTTTAATTTCTTTTGGTTTAATTCATATACTAACTTTATCTTTCATTTTACCATTTTTATTAAATAGGTGGCGCTCAACTCTTCATTCAACTCTTCAATCAACCTCTTAAATCAACTAAATATCTTATTTAATCTTTATTTTTCATTTTCAATGTTAATTTATTTCAGTAATATTTCCTGTGTTTGACTTAAGTCTGTTCTGTCTCGCAGACATATGAGATACAATAAATGAATATTTTCTATGCCACACTTCAGGTGAAAAAGTATATCTGTTATTTGCCAAATCTGCTCTGTCATGTCATTTTTGTTTATTTAGGTTAGATCCTGTTTAGAAAATTCATTTTATATATTAAAACTTTTCTGGGGTAGGTAAGTTATATTTAATATATAACCAACATCTTTTTTTAATTTGACTTCTTTTTAATACATATATAACCTTTACCCATGTGCTTTTTTCAAACTATGTGCAGTTAGTATCTTTATTTAACTAATTTTTTTTAATTCCACTAGGAAACTAAGTTCCTGTAGCTGGCTGTATACCATATATCACAAAAAATTTATTTAAAATCCTTTATAAAAGGTATATAATAAAATGCCCAAAACGGGCTATTACAAAGATATTGCAAAACGTTTTCGGATTATTAAATCCATCATCAGTGCAAACGAGGTATACATGCTATGAGCCACCAGAATATATGGGTCCAAACCCTTTAAATGATCATAATCATTTAAATAATCATTTAAAGGGTTTGGACCCATATATTTTGGTGGCTCATAGCATGTATACCTCGTTTGTACTGATGATGGATTTAATAATCCGAAAACGTTTTGCAATATCTTTGTGATAGCCCGTTTGGGCATTTTATTATATACCTTTTATAAAGGATTTTAAATAATTTTTTTTTTTAATTTTTTTAATAATAATTATATTTTTTAGATTTTTTGGATTGTTATGTGTCTCCGCTCCATAAGTTTGTACAGGTAAAACACATTAATAATAATAATAATAATAATAATAATAATAAAGGCCTTTATTCATCACATAATATTATTTACATAAATTAATATTCAAAAAGCTCCAGGCGAGTTTCAGTTCAGGAAATGTACAGTGCGAAGCACTGACACATCCTGTCTGTTCAGCTAACCTGGGCAAACAAATAATAAGAAATATCTAGAATTGTAACCAATTAATAGTACTAATATTTATATAAAAACGAAATCAAAATCATAATGTAAATTAAATAAATTTTAGTTAACTAAATGTAGGAAAATATAAAAATAATTAATCTAGCATTCAATTAATATGCGCCCTAAATGTAAGTTCTACTCATAATTATTTATATTATCAAACCTTACCTATGAAGTATGTCGTAATTTCTCAAAAACGAACTTTTTAAATTTGTTTTGAGTAAAATTAAGAGCAGTGGTATAATTATTTATAACTTGAGCTATATGATATGAAAAAGATCGCTTATAGTTCTGTGTACGATGATAAGGAATAGAAATGGTGTTTTTATGTCTGATGTTAATATTATGTACATCAGTACGGAATTTTATTTTATTATAGAGGTATGGTGGGGTTTTAAAAATAATAATTTTTTGGAATTGACAAGCTGAATGAAAATGTCGTCTGAGTTTCATACTTAACCAACCTGTTTCTTTAAGTTTGTAACTTATTGGTTGATTTCTGCGGATACCATGTATCAAACGAAGGCAAGAATTTTGCATTTTTTGTATTCGATAACTATCACGTTCTGTAATACAAGAATTATAAATAGAATCGCAATAGTTAAAATGTGATAACACCAAGGTATCACACAGCAATTTTTTTAAGTCTTTGGTCAATATATGACGGGATTGAAATATAAATTTCAAATTTATATAACTTTTCTGCAAGCACTTGTTCACATGATCACCAAATCTTAAGTTATGATCTATATGTAAGCCTAAGTTTTTGACAGTTGCCTTAAATTCTATCGAAGAATTATCAATGGTGATCATATGAGCAAAATCTCTCAGAAATATTTCTCTTTGTGTCACTGGACCAAAAACTATACCTACAGATTTATTGTTATTAAGCCGAAGACAATGGCTAGAAGAAAATTGAGAAACTCTTTCTAAATCATAATTAATTGCAACCACTGCCTGTTTAAACTCATCAGGCTTAAAAGATAAGTAGATCTGAGTGTCATCAGCAAAATAGTGCTGATTACAGGAGAGAAAATGAGCAGGAAAGTTTGAAGTATATATACTAAATAATTTGGGACCCAATATAGAGCCCTGTGGTACCCCTTTATTTGTTTTAAGATAGTTTGATGTCTTACCATTGTAATGAACAGCTTGACTTCTATTATTGAGATAGCTGAATAGCATATCAGATGCCCGCTTAGACATACCAATATACTTAAACATTGAAATCAACAGAGAATGGTCAAGTGTATCAAAAGCTTTGGAATAATCCAAAAGAATCAGCACTGTAATTAAGCCATTATCGCAACCACCAAATATGTCATCAGTTATTTTTAAAAGGGCACTAGTGCAGCTGTGATCCTTTTTGAAACCGGACTGATTTTCTGGCAGAATTTTATGTTTATCTAAGTGAACCTGTAGTTGCTGATTTAAAATTTTCTCTAGGATTTTTGAAAAAGTAGGTAGTATACTAATCGGCCGTATTTCATTAAAACCTGTCGGGTTATTAATTTTCGGTATCGGTACAATTTTAGCAACTTTCCACATCGATGGAAACTCTGCTCTTATAATGCAAACATTGATAATATGCGTCAAATACGGTAATAAAAACGGAAGGCACATATTAATTGTTAGTATATTTATTTTGTCGCATCCAGTAGCAGCACTCTTGATACTTTTAATGACATTTAAAACGTCACTTTCTTGGACACAAGAGAAATTTGCACCGATGTTTACACGAACATTATTATTATAAAAGTTGTTAATTGTTAAATCAGGATTCATATTAGGAATACAATTTATAAAGTATTCATTCATTCGTCGCAATAACCGCAATATGTCGTAACCCACAAATTTTTTTTTTTTTTCATTATTGAAGATTTTAATTCTGCTATTGAAGACACATGTTTCTGCAAAATATCGTAAGCCCTAGAATGTTCCTTATTTTTCTATTAATATTTAAGTAATACGTCGGAAGTCACAATGCATTTAAATTACCAGCGTAATTTGTTCAAAACCACAATTAATATTTAAGTAATACGTCGGAAGCGACAATGCGCATAAATTACCAGTGCAATTTGTCCAAACCCACAAAACCGTTAAAATATACGTGGCTTACGACAGATTGCAACAACGTGACAACGTAGTATTATTTTCACAGTTGAAGTAAACCTACAACACTCTGTAAAAGTTTGTTATTTTTTATTGTTTATTTAGTAATTAGTACTAAATACAGTATTGAAAGTATTGTGTAGCTCTTCTAATATTAAGGTAAGTAAAAAACAGTCTGATAATTAGCAACTGGGCGTGTAATTGCATCATTTTACTCTTCTAACCTATACTATAATCAAGATGCAGTAGAAATAAACAAACGAGGACACGTTTAATGATACTAGGAACACTCCCGAATCATAATTTACAATGTATAAACTTTGGAAACCATGATTTGAGATTTACAATGTATATACATTGTAAACTATGATTTGGGAGTGTTCCTAGTAGCACTTAAGGTGTCTTGGTTTGTTTATTTCTACTGCATCTTTATTGTAAATTTAGTATAACTTATAAGGTTAATTTTTTATTTTAGAGCAAAATGAATAGCAGAAGTAGACGCATACTTGCGTTATGTGATATGGAGGACACCGTTATTCAATCGAACACTGAAAGCAATTTGGTATGTAGTATTAACTGTGTTACTTATCCTGTTCAAAATCATTCACACAGTGAGTGTCAAGCAGATGACCTAACAATTCCTCTTGATCTTGGTAACGAGGAAAATAAAGAAAATAATGGTTTTACTCTGACTCTTCCTAGTACAACCCATGCTGATGACCAGTTAAATTATGCTATGTTGTTAGACCTTGATGATAATGTAATTACATATTCAAAAAATGTGCAAGAGAACTTAGATTCTATTAAGCTAACGAATGAAATACAATTACTAGACCCGGACGGAGTTAAAAACAATCAAACCATGTTTTTCTTAAATGACGGAATTCAAGTTGAGGAAATAGTGACAATTGAAAGTACATTTGTTACTCAAGAGAGCAATTGGGAATGCAGAGATAGCTCTGATGAAAACATTGATGATAATGTAATTACCTGTTCAAAAAATCTACAAAAGAACTTAGAGACTGTTAATGCACAAAATGAAGTACAATTATTAGTAGAGATGGACGTAGTTAAAAATACGTCAGCCGATGAAAAAAATCAAACAGAGTTGGCCTTAAATGATGGAACACAACTCGAAGAAGGAGTGACAGTCGAAAGTACATCTGTTGCTCAAGAAAACCATGAAGTTATCAACGAAGAAGTTATAAAAAGGAAAAGAAAACAAAGGGCTGTTAGGTCTGAAAAATCAAAGTGGCATCGAGCTGTTAATAAAAAACTTAGATTAGAAGGTAAGGAATATATAGGCTATGAAAGAAAAGGAAAAATAATAACCCATAACAAGCCAAGAACAAATAAAAGTATTGGACCCCGTTGTACGTCTGAATATTGTAAGAAATTCCAAAAATGTCACAAGATAAATGAGGATCAAAGGCTGGAAATTTTTCAACGATTCTGGGAGAAAACATCATGGGAGCAAAGGCGAGTATACATAGCTAGCTTAGTAGAGACAATCCAACCCAAACGTCGATACACAACATCAGATCATTCGAGACGAGGACAAACATTTATATACACGCTTAAATTGGAGAATGAAAAATTTCCTGTGTGCAAAAAGATGTTTCTCTCAACTTTCTCTATTGGAGAGAGGTCTGTCCGTGATTGGGTGATCAATAGTAAACACGGAATGGCTGAATCTCAAGAAGTCAAGAATTCACTTCGCAAAGTATCTAACAAGAAACTGGAAGACAAAGGTATATTAGAAACATTTTTAGACGATTTACCAAAGTTACCGTCGCATTATTCTAGAAAGAACAATTCAAAATTTTTTTTAGAACAATGTTTTGACTCTTTATCAAAATTATACTCAGTATACTGTGAACACGTTAAAAACAAAGGAATAATACCCTTAAGTAAAACCAAGTTTTCAATTGTTTTCAAAGATAAAAACATGTCATTACATACTATCCAAAAAGATAAATGTGACACTTGCACAAAATATGAAGTAGGAAATATTACCGAAGATGTCTGGAAACAGCATGTAAATCGGAAAAATCGAGCTAGAGAAGAACTGGAGAAAGACAAAGTAGATGCTGTTAACAAAAAAACTAGACTTATTCAAATGGATTTACAGGCTGTTAAGGTGGCCCCTTCCATACAATCAAGCTCAGCATACTTTAAAACAAAATTATGTTGCCATAACCTGACTGTGTATGATATCGCCACTAAATATACGGTATGTTTTTGGTTTAGCGAAACTGACACTGACTTAAAAGCATCGACATTTGCTACAATATTAATTCGTTACCTGCAAACCCACTGCCAAGATGACGACGAAATTTTAATTTATTCCGATGGCTGCACGTATCAAAATAGAAATTGTATAATGGGAAATGCTCTGTTAGATTTTGCGATAGATCATAAAAAAACCATAATTCAGAAATATCTCGAAGTTGGACACACTCACATGGAGTGTGATTCTGTTCATGCGAATATTGAAAAGAAAGTTAAAAACAAACCAATTTTTCTACCAAGCTTTTATTTGACAGCTACCGAAACTGCAAGATCTAAGCCTATGCCTTATGTTGCCAAGTGGATGAACTATGATGAATTTATTGACTACTCCGATTCATCAAAATATCGCTTCAAGTCACTTCGAGCAGGTACGAACAAAGTTGTTGACCTAAGAGCAATTAAATACACTCCAGGAGGGGAGGTACTTTACAAAACAAATTTTGATCACGAGTGGCAGATATTACCTCAAAGGATGATTCAAGTTGCAGCACCCATCACTTGGAACAAGCTTAATAAAGAACCAAGAAAAATATCTGCATCGAAATTCAAGCACTTACAGGAGCTTAAACCAGTCATTCCCAAAGACTGTCATGCTTATTACGACAACATACCTCACTTTACGTAATGATAATCGTCTTACTATTACATCGTTTATTATAATTTAGTAAATAAAAAATTCTCCTACAAACTACCAGTAGTTTTTATTAAACCAGATTTCATGACACAGGACTTGCCTACTTTAGATACAATGAGATTAAGGCAGAATGAATGGTGAAAGGTGAAACAGACAAATGAATGGAAATAGGGGAAGAAAATTCCGTTTAAATTATATGAACAAAATAAAAGCAATTTTAATTATTTTCGTCTGTTCTATACATTAAATAAATATAGCCGAATTATGTAGTAATATGTCGTAATCCACAGAATTAGTCCAAATTGTAAAATTCAATATGTCGTAAGCCACCGTTAACCAGAAAAAAGTAATAGAACTAATTAAAATGTAATAAAACATTAATCTAGCAATGAAATAACTTTATACATATTAATTACATTTTCTTAAATTTGCTTTAAATGACATAAAACAGTTTTTTCCTTCTCCTCTAAAATTAAGTGTTGGTGGGTTACGACATAATGCGGTTATTGCGACGCATTGCAGAAATATCACTTAAATTTTCTGATAGTTGCTTAGTATTATCAGTATCTCTACCAAGACCTATCATTTTTAAAGAATCCCAAAGATCTCTCCCGTTTTTATTATCCAATTTGTTTGAATAAAAGGCTTTTTTTTCTCTTCTAACAGCTAACGTAAACATATTTCTAATCGTTTTGTATTCCTCCCAAGTTTGCATGTTTTTGTATTTTTTATACGTACTCAGTATTTTGTCCCTTTCTCTTTTCATAATACGTAAAGTATCAGTCATCCATGGTGCATAATTTTTCGAAATTTTATAAGTTACGTAGGGAGCATGACGATCCAGTAAGCATATTATATTATTAGTAAGAAATTCAACTTTATCATCAATACTCTCAATATCAAAAATATTTCGCCAAGGTAGAGACTGTAATTCTTCATAAAATATGGTATGATCTATTGCCTTAAAGTTTCTGACAGTTTTATAAACAACTTCTTTCTTTTTAGTTTCTATGTTTATTTTGGATATCAACAACTCATGGTCACTGAAATCAACATATTCTACGGCAATATCACGAATCGAATTTCGTTTAGTGGTTAACATATAATCAATAAGGGTTGCAGTACTAGATGTGATTCTAGTCGGTTGATCTATGACTTGATATAACCCCATTGTTTCAAAAAAATCAGAGACAATCTTAGTATCAGGACAATCCGTATTTAATAAATTAACATTAAAGTCACCAGCACAATATAATGTTTCAACCAAAGGTATAATATTAGATAGTATATTCTCAAACTCGTCAACAAAATATCTGACATTCAATTTAGGTGGTTTGTATGCAACACACAATCCATATGATTTATTACGTAAGAATAATTCTAAGCAAATGTGTTCAATATTGTTTCTATTTGTTTGTAGTATTTTATATTTAATTTGAGATTTGATATAAAATGCCACACCTCCCCCAATTCCATTTCTATCTCTTCTTATCACATTATACCCATCTATACCTATATCCTTATCGGTAATGAAATTTGTAAGCCAAGTTTCACTAACTGCTAAGATATCAAAATTTTTTAAAAGGACACAATTTTTGAATTCAATAAAATGTGCAGTTAGTGATCTTACGTTAATATGACCAAAAGTAATCATAATATATAATACAAGGAACAAATTATTTATGAATGTAATATTATAGTAATAATTATTTCATACTAATAGATAGAGGCATAATATTTAAATTTGTAGAACTTTACATTTATTTTTACAATAACAATAGCAGAAAACAATTAATTAAACAGAAAACAAAATAAAAAGAAAACTAGAACTCTACGTTTGTGTTTTTGTTTGTCAAAAATAGCACTCAGTTGGCCCCACAACTCAACATTTTGTTAATAGCCATAAAGCAACAAATATATTTTTACTCACAGGTTGATTGGTCTAAATTTTAATCTCCCATATCCAAGCTGGTAATATGTTTCTTTGCACCACCTACACTTGCAAAAATTTGGCCTTTCCACGACCAGCAGCACTTGTAACCAAACTTATTACACGTATATTTATAAACAGCTTGATTTTCTTTTGTTAAAAGTTCCATTACAACTAATCCACTGCCCTTTAATTTTGATTTATTTTTAAACACTAAATCTCGTTTCCATCTGTTTATAAACATCACTGCCGTTGGTCGTACTTTAGTTCGACCGATAATTGGATCTTGTTTTTTACCAATCCGATAACAATAATTAATGTCGTTTTCGGTTATTTGTATATTTAACTTATTATTAATGATTTTTACTACCTGTTGATGTAGTTGTTCTGTCTCACTCTCAGGAATATTATTAAACACGAGACCGTTTAGCAAGTAATTCTGATAATTGTGTTCCATCCTTTTCTCGGAGGAATTACACTTATGTCTTAATTTTTCTATTTCACTTTTAATATCATTAAGGGATTTTTGAAAATTCTCTTCGAGCACTTTAATTCTGTCCAAGAGATTATTATTGTTGGGATTAGATGTAGAACCCGCTTCCGCATTTTGATCAATAAGCGATTTGATCTCCTCAAGGCCACCTTTCACGTCGGTTTCTAGCTGCTTAACCTGACTTTCAAGATGTTCCGGATCCGACGTATTGGGCTTCTGTTGTCGACGGGTTTTTCTTAAATTTTCATTCATCGTGACTTAATGAACAATAAATATGATGAATTTTAACTATTAACAAACAATTATCACTATTTTTCACAATTGTATATAGGAGCCAACTTAACACAACCTACACTTACAGCGCCATCTTGACGAATTGATTGGTCACACATTGTCATAAACCTTTCGCTTGAGACACATGGGAATTGAACTTTTTAGAATATGGCTTAATTTGCCAAATGCTGCCCAAGTTAGGCCTATTCGCCTCTGTATTTCATGTGTTTGATTGTCTCTGCTTATTTTGATTTCGTGTCCCAGATATTTGTAAGTGTCTGTTTGTTGTATGTTAGTATTGTCAATAGTTATATTTCCATTCATTACGAAATTTGTCATAAGTTTAGTTTTCTCAAAGTTTATCTTTAATCCTGCTCTTTCAGACAGACTTTTAAGCGAATGTATCATAGAAACTGTATCTTGTAAATTATCTGCGATTAATACAACATCATCTGCAAATCTTAGGTGGTTTAGTCTTTCTCCATCTATATTGATGCCCATATCTTGCCATTGAGTGCTCTTAAATATTGACTCTAGAGCTGCCGTGAACAATTTTGGTGAAATATTGTCTCCTTGTCTAACTCCTCGACCTAAGCTGAATTTTTCTGTGTCTTCGTGTAGTCGTATACTTGATGTAGCGTTCTCGTAGATGTTTTTGATTAGTGTCGTGTACCTGTAATCTATTCGGCTTTGATTTAGGGCTTCCAGTATTGTTTCAAACTCTACAGAATCAAAAGCCTTCTCGTAATCGACAAATCAAGAACCAGTGGTATGTTGTACTCGATGCACTTTTCTATTAAGATCTTTATGGTATACAAATGGTTATTTGTGCCATATCCTGCCCTGAAGCCTGCCTGTTCTTTGGGCTGATAGAAATCAAGTTTAAACTTGAGGTAATATCTTATTTGTACTAAAATGTTATTTATCCTTGACAAGCTCATTTTTTAGGTTTACTTCTAAGATAAGACGTTCCCACACCTGAGAGACTAAGCTAGACTAGGTCTAACAAATGACTCCCAAAAAAAGAAAGGTTGGCCTCAACGTCTAAAACCTAGACATTGATGGTTGCACATTCTCGCCCAACAGCGGTTTATTTGTCCTAGCCAAACTCATTTCTCATATTTACTTCTAAGAAAAGACGTTCTCACACCTGACAGACTGAGCTAGACGTGACCAACAACTGACTCCGAAAAAAAATTTTATCGTCTTACATTAGCTACCAAGTTTTCTAGGTAGTTCTATGGTAATTCTATACACATTTGCTCAAACGTCTAAATCCTTACACCTTGATGGTTACAGAATAATAATTAAGATACAAAATAGCACTCTAGGACATATCAGAATATAAACGAATTGATGGACTATATCAAATTATCAAATTAACCAAAAAGGGTAGACAATTTTAACTGTTAAAAAGGTTTGCTTTAAAAAAGATTTAACTGTAAAAAGAATAACTAATTCTCAGCACAAGTTTTGACCACAAAATACGAAATTTGTTAATATTAGTCTGTTGCTAAGAAAGTTTCAGAAAACAGTATGGGAATATTTTCCGAAAAGCCCAAGATATTATTCTAGAACTCTTTGGGCAAATTTAAATACGGAAACTCCACAGCGCGTTAGATGTCTCTTTAAATATGATATACCTTATAGTAGATATTAGGTATTTTTTATATTTTTTTTACAAAAAGGTAAAACGGATCATACAACCGCACCACGGGCGCCTGCGATAGCCTCCCAGTCCACGAAGCTCAAATATCATTTTTTAAGAAACGGATGCGATCTTCTCGAGTACTTTCAGCTTGCTACCTAATCGTCTGTTTCTTCCCCCTGCAGGTTACATCGAGCCCAACGTCAAATCACCACTACTTGGAATGCATTGCGATGTTCTGGCCTAGGCGTAGACCCACCGCACTTATCTCGTGTTGACAAGAGACTCTTGCTCAGCAAGCGGGCTTCGAAGCTTAGAGTATCCAAGTAATTGCAGACTTCATACCCACTCAAGGAATCCGTGTTAACATGAATGAATTGTAAACGTAAATTCTCCCCTAGCTGGTAAAGTCCGGGGACTCCTGCACGAAGACAACAGAACAAGTCCCGATTTGGGTAGAGCAGGGCGCATGTGGGTTTTGCCTGAATGTTAGGAGATATTCTATCCTTTTCTGGTAACACCGATGCCTCAAGTCCATCTACAGATAAGAGTGATACGCTACCATAGCACGAAGCGAGCTCCATTCTCCTCGTCGTGTCTATGTAGCTAAACTAGCACCAAAATGTCCGGTTTGGGACTAAAACGATGTGATCTCTCCTCTTTGGCACCTCGGCTCCTTCCTAACATCTCTGCAAACCTCCTGCAGACTACCAAAAACACCTGAGTCACTTCTCAAAACTCAGTTACTTATTTATGATACAAGGACATCCTTTGTCACTTGATGCCGTAAAACTACTTCACATATACTTCACAAAATGCCCAGGTAGATACACGGACCTCTTCTAATCTACTTGTTATCTCCTTCTGCAAACTATTCAGTTCTTTTCACCAGCCGGTATCCAAACTCATGAACACACCCTATCTTTAACAAACGACTGTTTCCTTCGATTAACAATTTACAACTACCTCGCTCCCGGTCTCCTAATCAGGCGAGCCCCATTACCATTCAAAACGACTAATCAACGATCAACGATCTAATCAAAAGCTCAATCTTGTTTACTACTGTTATGTTATTCTAAATATTCTGTGTATAATTGATAAACCAAATTACGGTTTCAGAGAAAGAATAAATAAAATTGATTTTTTTGGTCCTCAGTCTGTTAATACACAATCTATACCTGTTTCCAAAGATTAGAATATGGTCATTTAATACACAAACAATGACAAGATTAACTTACAGGTAAAATGTCTTCTAATTCTACACAAATGGGGTTTTTCGATAATTTTGTTGGACACGGACAAAGTCGTTTGCAAATAAATTCTATTCTTATCTACACTAAATCTTTTCTTAAATTACTATATACAATTTGTTTATAATAATATCTTAAAATTTTATTCCGATGGATGTTTTTATTAATTTTTTCTTTGGTTGGAAAGAAGTATGACAATATATATATATATATATATATATATATATATATATATATTATATATATATATATATATATATATATTTCTTTATATTATTAAACCTTATGTCTAAGACACTAAATGGGTTCGAATTTTTTGCTTCTCCCTTGTATTCCGACTCAATATTAAGAAAACAGTTCCATCTACCTCATTGCCGATGTACGCGCAGGTGGTACACCACTGGTCATCTAATTTAAGAAGCAGTTGCACATGACCGGAAAGGGAACAAATAAAATGCCAATGCAGTCCGCCTAGTTCTAATCACGAATAACAACACATTCCTGTGATGCACTCAAGCGAGCCGCATTTTAGACATCAAAACTTCTTCCTAGATCGACACAGAATTTGTTTATATATTGCTACAAGACAAACTTGCTTTATATGCACAGCAGCATGGTGCATTAGGATTAAGATTAACATAAAAACATATCGTTTATAGAAAATGAATGAATGATAAATATTATTCAGATAAATCTTTTCGAGAAACAGATCTATCTCGCTTTTTACTAGTATTTAAATACAATTTTATAATTTTTTTGCATCTTAACTTTATTAATATATAAGTGGGAATAAGCCACAATTAAAGGATAAAGTAAGTTTATTGGCGTTTCAATTTCCACTTCGGAAATCGTTCTCAAAATACAAACATTAGTAAATTAGAATATACTATTGTTTGTATTTTGAAAACGATTTTTGAAGTAGAAATTGAAACGTCAATAAACTTACTGTATCATTTAATTGTGGCTTATTCCTATTTAAATAGTAATTACTTTACAATGCCACAAGAAAATAGCTTCAGAACAACATCTTTACTTAGTTTATTTGGTATCAAACAATATACCTTTAAGGACACAAACATTTTATTTATTTAATAATTATAGAAAATTTGCTTATGTTTAGTAATCCAAAATACCAATCAGACGTTTAGTAAAATTTGTGTGTTAACATTTAACGATCTTCATCCTATGCTAAAAAATTGGAACCTAACGAGCATTTTTGTGTTATTAAATGTGATTGTATTATAAATGTTTTGTTTCTTAAACTAATTCTGGTTAATAAACAAAATCAACTTATACTACCGAGCACTTCATGGAATGCAGCAATATTTTTAAATACCGCATTTCAGAAATATAATGGTTCAACGAATACAAGCACAAGAGTTCCTCTCATATACACTATTAAGGCTAAGGCCTTAACTTAAAGCCCTGAAAAATATTTCGACCACCAGAGAAAAAAACGCAGTACCTTCTGATCGATTACATATACAGGCAAGATATCAACAAAAATAGCCAAATACATAAATAAGAAAGGAATAACACCAGCTTTTAGAACAAACAACAATTTATTAAAAACAACAAAAGCCAAAAGAAAAATCAATTACAGAGCGGTGTATACAAACTTAAATGTGGTGACTGTCCAAAAACTTATATCGGTCAAACTGCTAAAACTTTTATCAAACGTATAGCGGAACATAAAAGGGTATAATAGAAAAACAGACTCTACGTAAGCACTTAACCTTCTAGACCATAATCATTCTTTTAATGACGAATCTCAAATTATTCACTTTCAAAATAAAGGCCTTAAGCTATCTTTATTAGAATCTATGAAAATCAACAAATTAAAAAAACAGCCCTAATTCTGAATAATCAGCTTGAGGAAAACCCTCCCCTTTCCAACTTATTCAATTAAAGATTATGCAATAGTGTAAACACATATCAAAAATAGATAATTTGAGAAAGCCACTCTGAGCCACAGAATGAGAATCACTGCACTATACATTTTTTTTTATAGATTATCGCAAAACATTCGACAGGGAAAAATGATAACACTTATGGTAGATACTAAAAGAAGTAGGCTTACCATATCACTTAATTTCGCTTATAACTGAACATTAAAAGTGCTTGATATACTCTCAAACGAATTCCACCAAAAACAAAGTGTCAGACAAGGATGTATACTGTTTTGCCAATTAGTTAATATATATGGGAAGCATATTATGAGAAGATATCTTAAGGGCATTTCAATAAATGATCGAAAATACAACCTACTTCTTGTATATGATGCAGCTTCTCACAAATATCCAAGAAGTGTTAATTATTTAATTAAAATACGCTGAAAATGAAATTTTAATATATCGTCTGCAGTTAAAGATATCAAAAACAAAGATTATAATAGTGGACTACGTAACAATCATCCGTACATAACCATGATTGACTGGTTTGAGGTTTTAAGCCCATATTCATGCTCATGATCATACATATCTGGGACTATTGATCAAAAATAGAAGATTAATACAGGACGAAATAAAACGTGGGTGTGATTTAGCAAAAGTCGGCATAGGAAAGATGACAAAAAATGGAAGAACTTTTAAATTTCACGAAACCTAAAAATGAGGTTGGTCAACTAAAAATTAGGTTGGTTAATCCGTATACCAAAACTGACATACGGATGTGATTTTGGATCCTAAGTAAAGCGAAAAGAAGAAAGATAAATGACACTGAAATGTTCCGTTGAAGAAGAATGTTACGAATTCCGTGGACTCATCAGAGGACAACTACATTTTTCTACCGACAAATTTAATGACTGGATATTTCTGTATACTAATTAAGATTCACTTTCCGCTAAGTTTGACGAATTTGTATGCACAGTGCAACTTCCTAAACCAGACATTATTTATATTGCCGAATCCTGGCTTATACCCTCAATTCCTAACTCCTCTGTTAATATAAACGGATATACAATATATCGTAAAATCGTGTGGGTGGCGGAGTATGCATTTATTTATCTAATATTATCACCACAACTTTCAAAATAACATTAAGCTATTATATATTACTGGAATAGATGCAATTCACTTATCTGTTATTAAAAATTCTTTTTGTGTTAATTTAGTATATATATATATCGTCCACCTCTTACACTACTTGTACACGATAATGTTTTCTTTATTTCTTTACAAAACTTCATCTTTCAGAACTATCATCTCTTGATAATAATAATCTTATCATTACTGAACATTTTAATTTCCCAGAGATCACCTGGCCAATAACTTCATTATCTGACGCCGAAAACGCTCATAATTTATTTAAAAGCTTTGTAGTAAATTCGAACCTAGCACAACTTATTACAGAACCTACTAGATTTAGAAATAATAACCAACCTTTTATTTTAACTCTATTGCTTATTAATGGCGAACAGCTGATTTCATCTCTCGAAGTCAGTTCGGCTCACTTCCAGTTCAATCAAATACTACCCCGCAAAAATAATATTGTAGCATATTGGGTGTCTGAGATTGGTAATGTAAACATTTTCGAGTCTGTTTACGATGGACAAGTTGCTCATTCGATTGATCTCGATTTCGTCTATTAGATATAAGCAGGAAATTAACAACAAATTTTCCGCTAATGTGGTAAGAGAATAATTCCGCGCTTTCATTGTTTAAGTTTGAATTTTGTCATCAGGTACTCGATAGTGTAGCGGTCATGGAGAAGAATTATGTAAGGAAGATTCCTAACAAAAAGGATCGATTTAATTATAGAAATATCAAAAGACCTATGCATAAGTTAAAAGAAATAACCAGCGACAGGGATCTTTGGAGACAAACAATATGACCATGGCACTCCTTCATCGGAGTTAGGATTAAAGAGAGAAATTATATCGTCTTAACTAATATTATTTTTAATTGAAATTTTGAAGCAAAAATTTAAATCAAAAAAATGATTTCTCGCTATTTTCTTTGTTAAACTTTGAAACCGAAGTACCTCCCGGAAGGGTGTTTGGAAAAAAGATTTAGATTGATGTAAGGAAATGCTCCGTTCTAACGCGACTCTTATGTAAATGAAATTACAGTGACTTTAAAAGGATATTTAATTCATGTCATCTTATATTACACTTGATATTTATATTTGAGTTAGTTTCAGTTCTATTGCTCATCTTATATGCAAAGGATAAGGACGAGACAATATCACACCTCGCATTGTTATTAAATAAGAATAATACATATTATATGTAAATGATAACACGTTGTATATAATCGAAGCGCGTCTTCTTAGATTGTTTAAATTAACATTTATTTTAGGCGTCGACGATGTTTTGGGCGTAACGACGATCATTGTCTATATGGAAATAAGTTATCGCAATCAAACGTTTAGATAGGCGAGGGGAATCGATTTTTCTTAGACGTTAAAAATTTTTTGTTGATACTGTATTATATAATACGTATTTGTACAATTTATTATTGAATAAACGATACATTAGCTTTGATTCAGAATCAAATTATAAAATTATATAAGCCAGCAAACATTTACGCTTACCCCAATGTAAAAGGGTTAGCTCAAACTGTAGATGAGAAAATGCGCATTTATTAGTGAATTTTTGTAATAAAGGTACTCTTTGTAATAAAGGGCGATGTCAGGAAAAACTATCCAGTCCATGCAACAGCAAATTTTTGCTTATTATTTGACATTCGCTTTTAATAATTCTTCTTCTTCTTCCTCTTCATAAGCAATTCTGCTTGTTCATTAGCGGATTAATAGCTCTATGAAAGGTTGTCACTCCATCTTTTGCGCGGTCATCCGATACAACTTCTGCCGATTGTTGGCTTATCTCTTGCTATTTTGACGACATGGGCTCCATTCTGCTTATATGGTTATTCCATTCTTTTTTCTATTTTGTATTCATTTATACACTGTACGTCACATTTTCTTCTAATGTCTTTACTTCTCTTTCGATATGTTTGAGGGTAAAATGCCTAAACAATGAAGAAATGCCAACACAATCTTAATATATTGATTATATTAATAATAGATAAGAAAGGAGACCGAACAGACCTAAATAACTACCGTCCTATTTCCCTTTTGTCACAACTATATAAAACCTTCACAAGAATAATAAACAACTGACTAACCTATAAACTTGATAACTACCAACCAGTGGAACAGGCCGGATTCAGGAAAGGATAAAGCACAATCGACCATCTACATGCGCTTAAAATCTTAATTGACAAAACCAATGAATACAACCTTCCGCTGTACTTAGCATTCGTAGATTATGAAAAGGCTTTCAACAGCATTGAACACTGGGCGGTTGAAGAAGCTCTGGTCAATAGTAGAATAGATTCAAGATATTTCAAGAATACCGATAATTGATACATGATATTTACGAACACGCAACCATGACCGTAATTCTGGACGTCAAATTAATAACGGATAATATAAAAGTTAAACGAGGAGTCCGACAAGGCGATATGATTTCACCTAAACTGTTTACCATGACCTTCGAAGACATAATAAAATCAACAGATTGGGAAAACAGAGGAATATGTATTAACGGAAAATACCTAAATGGCCTTAGATATGCGGATGATATACTCCTGATCTCCTCGGAACGACAAGAACTGGAATTAATGCTGAATGAACTTCATGAAAAATCACTGCAAAAAGGCCTAAAAATTAACTTCAACAAAACAAAAGTAATGACAAACACGGAAGACCAAGAGGCAATAAAAATACAAACAGAAAAAATAGAACAGGTAAATGAGTATATCTATCTAGGACAAGCAATCAGAGCTAACACAGAAAATCAAACAGCCGAAATATCGAGACGAGTAAGAATGGGATGGCAGCGTTCGGCAAACTTTCTTACGTTCTAAAAAATCAAACAATCCCTCTATACTTACAAAGCAAGGTATATAACTCCTGTATAATATCGGTGCTCACCTACGGAGCACAGACATGGACATTTAC